>JAJMLO010000001.1:0-1200000 GCA_030569695.1 Yamadazyma vaughaniae | reverse complement strand
CTTCAAGTTGTTGTGGCAGGATTATTGGCCAATGCTACCTCTGCATTTGATATGATACCCCAAACTTTGGTGGAGAACGATAAACTAAGAAAGCAAATGTTGGACATCCTAATAAGGATATTCAATGATCAACTGAATGATACAGACTTGATTTTGAGATTGAGTTACGTGACACTCGACTTGGTATACGCAGCTGGAAATGCAGATGAAGCTCTACTTTCCTACTTCAAAAGCAACAGATCATTGAAAGCTGCATTGGCCAACATCCTACACACCAACAAGGACAACCTGCAAATCCTTGAAGTAATTATAGAGGTGATAAAGTTCGTAAAATTCGATTGAATTTCAGTCTATTATGTATTACTTTTAAAAATTAATATACCTTTGAGCTAAAGTTTCATGCTTTTCTGCAGAACTTATGGATTGCTTGACTTTACTGTAAGCCTTATCATTTTCTAATTTTACTCTTATTGCCTTGTGTAATCTTGCTAAGAAGTCGGGATAGCTAGAGTTATGAAGATTGACAGCTAACTTGGACCCATCTTCAATCAAATGTTCTTTGAAGAAGATGTCTGAACCATCGATATTTTCTCTGATAATTTGGATTCCAGAAGCACCAACAGTTGAAAGACCATTGATATGAGAATTGAAATACTCTATAAGGGCTCTAGCTTGAGACGATATTTCGGTTGGTAAGTCAGGCAATTCATCATTTAATGCGTCAATAGATTCAATACTCTCGACTTGTTCACCAAACAAATCCTTGATTAACAATGGATTGGCATTTGGTCTTACCCATACTAAAACTCTTCTTCCATCACATAATATATAGATACCATCTTGAAGCTTGTTCAAAGATAATTCCTTGTATTTGGGAAGGTTGACAAACTTGAGTGGGTTGCAAGATGGATCAGGGATCTGTCCTTCAAATGGAAATAAGGAATGCAACTCCACTAATGCAGGGTATAAATGATACATGAGTCTGGTAATAGGCATGTTCAACATCTGGAAAATATCCTCTAATCTAGCATCTGCTGATACCTGATTGCTGTCCCTGATAGCAATGGACTTCAAGAATGCCAAAAGGTAAACTGGTAAGTTGGCCAAAGAGTCTGGCATTAAAAGTCTATTAGTCAATGTACTATTTGAATTATGGCCCAACTCACTTTTGGCTCTATATTGAGTGAAAATCTCTACTATCTTTTCGTTAAGCGATTCTCTTAATTCCTTGAAAGTCTCCTTTCCAACAAACGATAAAGTATCTCTGACAATAGTTGTTACAACAGCATCTTGATCCACAAAGTTAAATATGTCGTCAAGACGCTCACTAACTGCCAAAACCAAGTTGATGACTCTAACCTTACGAACTCCAAATTCATCAGTGTAAAGCAAAGCTGCTTGAAAGTGACAGTCATTTGCAGTGCTTAATTTTCCATCATATTCAAGAAGAATTGTGAATGATTGTTCTTCAGATAAAACAGGGATAACTGGATCTTGAGAAATTGCTCCAACGAGAGAGTTTTCTGCAATTGATGCTGAAGTTCCATAATATTGTGAGACCTGTAAACCGTTTGAAGAACGCAATTTCAAAACACCCTGATATCCTCTGGTCTTAACAATTGAGTTAACGAACCTACCAGTAAACTCTCTAGCATCTCTTTCGAAGTCGAAGTTTGCCCACCGGTAAACCGAACCTCCAGTCACAGAACATAACCAACCAATGTTAGATAAATCAACGGCAGTTTGAGATACCACCAAACAGTCTAATCCCACATTTTCCTTTATGAAGTCCTTGGCCAATAATTTATAGTAGTCACTATCAGCAGTGTAAATCTTCTTTTGAACTTCGGGTGAGAGTGTGACAGCTTGAGTCTTGTTATCCTTGAATCTCAAAGCTCCCGGTCCCCATGATGGAATGGCTGATAATACAGCAGTGATCTTACCACCACCAACCTCTGAAAGAGCAAGCATAGCGGTTCTTAAAGCAACTGAAAAACAAGGTTCATCATCGGCTCTTAAGGTAGTATCTGATGAAAGCTGTTCAAGATGATTCAAAGCATCTTCAATAACCATACTACTTTCCTCCGGATCAGCAAAAAGACCATCAAAAAATGGAAGAAATGGATCATCTAAATCAGCCGAAATTGTTATCTGAGTTGCCTGAAGACTTGGGGAAAGATTATAGAAATGCATACGTTTATCGAACAAGATCACAGCAAATTTTCTAGTTTGCAGCTCACCAGCACGCTCTTGTTCGTACATAGCAGACCGAATAGCATCTGAAATAACAACTGGTAAGTTCTTTTTGATACTCTCAACAGTTATGTCAATAAGAAATACATGATGTATTGCCAAGGTTGGTTTGGTTTCACCACCTGGATTGTAAGTTGGAGGCACCAAAATATCGTATACGCCTTTATGCAATTCAGGTTTAATCCCAATATCAACCCGTTGTCCTGTGGTAGGGTTTATCATGGCTGAATAGTCTGGAGGAGTTTGGTTGTTGGGAAAAAGGCAAATATTACAAGTGAAACGGGATCCATTAGGATGTTGCATTGCTGGATTCATATAAGCACGGCATCGACGACATCTAATAGGTCCAACATCATCCTTATCAACGTAGTCCCGTCCAATGTTGGTCATATCGACCAAAGGCACAGGCTCTTCATCATCATCAAGAGGAGCAAAAGGATGTATAGTAACGGCAACAGGTAATTTCGATGCCAGTCTAAGCTGCTCTGTCTCGGGAATGTTATACATAGTGGATCTGATGTATTTTGAAGCAGCAGTTCCCTGATCAACCGTCTGATATTGTGTTCCAGACGTTGGTGAAACGACATTTTCGAACGTCAAAAAAGGCTTACAAGACACAGTTCCGTCATCAAGGGGCATCATGTATTCCAATTGATCTCTGTGTCTTTGGTGAGGCACCGAGAGGCTTTCTTCTTGACTACTAACCTCGTATGGATTCTCGATATTAACAGCATTTTCATGGCCTCTGACGGGAATTGATTGGGTAGCTCTTTCCGTGGGCAATACAGGAGTTGACGCATTTGTAGGCACTGGGGTATGTACTCCTGAAGAAGGAATTGGTGGTGTCGAAATTGGTACATTGGATAATGGTAAGTTTGTGCTCGAACCTGGAAGCGAGTAGTCTGTATGGTAAGCTCTGACGCTTCTCTTTTTCTTGGATTTTCCAGCTCCGGAAGACAAGGAAACGTCCCCGTTTCCAACTGAAAGACTCAGCATGGCATGTTCAAGTCCGGGAACTTGGCCCAGATTAGAATTCATATTGTTTAGTGTTTTCCAGATCGGACTATCAACAAGTGAAAAAAAATATTCGCGATTCCAAAACTTATCTCAAATGGTATGAACTCATATGATATGAATTTATCCAGTACCAATGCACGGATAGACCAATTTTCTGTGATGTATAACGGTAGTATTGTGAACTGTAGTTTATACTCCCTAACAAATGGATTTTTAGCCTATTCTTCCGACACCAACAACGGAAATTTTGAGGAATACTCGGGGCTGTTTCCAGCTTATTACATAACAAATTGCTCCGATGAAGTGATACGACATCTTGAAAAGACATGGACCACTAACGGAGCCACGCAAGATCTTTGGCCAAGTCTGAACCAGATACTCCAGGGTGGAGATGCAATAGTGTCACTCTTGTTTACAGTATCAGGAACATGCTGTGTGTGTTGGATGTTAAGTGCATTTCTCATGTTATCTCCCAGTCATAAACAAAAGCCATTTTTAACGCAGCTTTCAACCGTTATGTACACTATTCTGTTGACCATTTTGTTAGCCAAGGTGACAGCAACGGCACGGACGAATTATTACTCGGATATCATGGGTGTGGTGAAGTTGCACGATGTGTTTTTGACCAATTTAACGTATCGTATTATCAACATCTTCTCTGAGTTGTTTATGCTGCTCGCATTTCTCCAAGTGATATATACGATTGCTCCAAAACGTGGTCGTAAATACATGGTGGCGGGAAGTGGAGTCATTGTGACTCTACTTGTGGTGGTGTCTGGGATATGTGAAGGGCTATATCGAGAGACAACCGGAAGCCCCATATTTAATACTCCTGGCGAGGCGCAACAGTACTTCCGATGGCACCAGTCAAAAAGTGGAATCAACCTTATCTATCTTTTTTGGGTGGCTATATTATTAGCCTGCTATACATTGTATATCAAGAATCCAAGAAAGTATTCTCACTCGCTGAAACTATTGCCATTGGCCATCTTCATATGGCTTCTTTTTGGGATCCATTTCAGCGTATGTATCCTCATAACTGCAGTGTACTATGCTGAGTGGCAGAATAGAAGTTGGTTGACGGTGATACGGAACTTGGTGGAGATTGGAATCCTCTCTGTGTTATGGGAATGGATTTACAACATCAAGGCTTTAGAGCGTAGAAATGAGTTGATGGGCGTGTTAGGAAGAAGAATTAGCTACGACGATATTACAATTTTCCAGAGTACCCAACAAGAAAATCAAAAGATCAACCAAGTTGGACGTCTTGCATGGGTCAAGCGCCAAATACCTTGGTTTAACAATGTTAAAGTATACACAGAAAGTGACCAGGATAGCGGTCTGAACCTCGGTAACAACAGCACCAATGAAGTAACCGTTAGTTCCACAAAGGATGCTAGCACTTCAGAGCCTAATCTGACCAATGACGATGCCATTCCGAGTGAGCCCACTGCTAACAACACCAACATTCACCACAATTCGAACGACCTCAACGAGGATGACGGCACCCACATTTACGATGGCCAAGGAGTTCCAAACACCAACTACCTGTCCGTAGCTTATGACACCAATAATGACCGTAACGATAGAAACGAGCCTGATAGGCATACAAATAATTCGCAACAATTCGAGGACGAGGTTATTGAGGATTATGAATTTTACCACCAAAATGAACCTGATTTCGACCGTAATTTTGCTGGATCTAGCAGCCACGATGCCGACCCACTGGTCCCACCACCGTTCGAGCTGCACCCCAATTTCTCTCAGCACGATTACTGGCCCGACCGCAAAATGTAATCTAGAAAATTCTCGAATCTTCGCACCCACATTTAGTTCTCAATATATATAATCGCAGCATTTGCATCATTTATTCAGTGATAGATAATGCTTAGAAATTGTACTAAAAGATTTTCTGCCGGCAGATCCATGGCCCGTATGGTGCCTCGGACCTCTCCGGCATTGCTTAATCTTAACCTGGCTGTGTTGAGTCGTGCTACTGCGTCAGCTGCCAGAGACTTGTCTCTTGGTCCCAGCGTTCTTAATGTTCGTTACTTCAGCCAGTCAACACCCAGATGTCTACAAATGACAGCTAATAAGGAGGACGATCGACCCGCATTGGAGAAATATGGATCTGATTTAACCCAATTGGCAAAAGATGGAAAATTGGACCCTGTTATTGGAAGAGATGAAGAAATCAGAAGAACAGTCCAGATTCTTTCCAGAAGAACCAAGAATAATCCGGTATTGATCGGAAATGCTGGTACTGGTAAGACAGCTATCATGGAAGGTTTGGCTCAGCGAATCTTGAAGGGAGAAGTCCCCGATAGTATGAAAGATAAGCAGATCATTACCTTGGACTTAGCTGCAATTATATCTGGAGCCAAGTTCAGAGGAGATTTTGAAGAGAAGTTGAAACAAATATTGACTGAGGTAGAAGAGAAACATGGAAAAGTGATTCTATTTATTGATGAGTTGCATCTTTTGATGGGCTTAGGTAAAGCTGAAGGTTCAATTGACGCTTCCAATTTATTGAAACCTGCTTTAGCTAGAGGAAAATTGCTGCTTTGTGGTGCCACTACGATCGAAGAGTACAGAAAATACGTGGAGAAGGATGCTGCTTTGGCTAGAAGGTTTTCTCCCGTTATGGTCAGTGAGCCCACAGTTGAAGATACTATATCAATCTTGAGAGGATTGAAAGAAAGATACGAAGTGCACCATGGGGTTCATATTACCGATGGTGCTTTGGTCACTGCTGCATTACATTCCAACAGGTATATTACTGACAGATTCCTCCCTGATAAGGCTATTGATTTGGTTGATGAAGCCTGTTCAACCTTAAGATTGCAACATGAATCAAGACCGGACGCAATTACTAAATTGGACCGTCAAATCATGACTATTCAGATCGAGTTAGAGTCATTACGTAAAGAAGAAGACCAATTGTCTGTTGATCGTAGGAACAAACTTGAAGAAGATTTGACAGTGAAGGAGGCAGAATTGAAGGAAATCACTGAACAATGGGAATCAGAAAGAAAGCTGATCGAAGATGTTAAGGAAGCTAAGGCTGCTTTAGAGCAGGCTAAATTCGACTTGGAACAATCTCAAAGAGAAGGTAATTATGGTAGGGCCTCAGAATTGCAGTATGCTACTATTCCTGAATTGGATAAAAGATTAAAGGATTTGACTGACACAGATGATACCTCGGGAACTACATTGCTTCATGACTCTGTGACATCTGATGACATTTCGTTTGTTATCTCCAAAATGACAGGTATTCCAGTAACCAATTTGATGAAGGGAGAAAAAGACAAACTCTTAGATATGGAAGTTTACTTGCGTCTGAAAGTTATTGGACAAGATGAGGCTATAAACTCTATTGCTGATTCAGTTAGGCTTCAGAGGGCTGGGTTGACAAGCGATAAAAGACCAATTGCGTCATTTATGTTCTTGGGTCCAACTGGTACCGGTAAAACTGAACTTACCAAGACTTTAGCTGAGTTCTTATTCAATGACAAGAATTCTGTCATTCGATTCGATATGTCTGAATTCCAAGAGAAACACACAGTTTCCAGATTGATTGGTTCACCTCCAGGTTATGTGGGATATGAAGAAAGTGGTGAATTGACGGAAGCTGTCAGACGTAAGCCTTATTCTGTGGTATTATTTGACGAGTTTGAAAAGGCACATGCAGATGTGTCGAAGTTATTGTTACAAGTTCTAGATGAGGGATCATTGACTGATTCCCACGGTAAACACATTGATTTCCGTAATTCAATAATTGTGATGACCTCGAACATTGGACAAGAAATCTTGCTTGCAGACTCCAACTCATCAGATGATGGGAAAATCTCTGATGATACTAAGAAGAGCATTACTGAGGTCTTGAGACATCATTATCCTCCTGAGTTTATTAATAGATTGGATGAAGTGTTGATATTCAATCGTCTTTCTAAAGAATCACTCAAGAACATCTTGGAGATCCGTCTTTCAGAGATCAAAGATAGACTAATAGACAAAAGAATGTTCTTATCTGTTTCAGACGAGGCCAAAGAAATTTTGGCGGAGTTGGGCTATGATCCGGTTTATGGAGCAAGACCACTCAATAGAGTCCTCCAAAAGAAGGTTTTGAATCCATTAGCAATGTTAATGATTAAGGGTCAAGTTAAAGACGGTGAGACTATAAATGTCATCGCCAAAGATGGTGGCATCTTTGTCGAACCAAATCACGAACCAGAACAATAATCATGTAAATAATTTTGTAAATACTCTGTATATTTTTTAAGAAACGAAATATGATCTAATTTTATAAGACTCTACCTACAGTGCCTTCAGCAATTCTTTGTTGGCTGGAATCAACTTTCTTCAACGACTTTCCTCCCTGGATTTCACTTAATAAGGCAGTGATACCTACTGGTGGTGGTGGTACTGGAGCAGAACCATTTGTATCATTAGAGCCTGAAGGTGGCGGAGGTGGTGGGGCTGGTGGGGCTGATCCAGGCATAGGTGGTGCAGCGGGTGCCAGAGAGGCAGGTGGCGGAGGTGGAGGAGGTGCTGGAATGCTTGGGGCAGCAGGAGCATCCATTGGAGGAGGTGGTGGAGGTGGTGGTGGAACCCCATTAGATGTCGGAAGAGGTGGAACACTAGTTGGAAGAGGTGGAACATCACTTGGAACTGGTGGAACATCGCTAGGGATAGGAGGCACATCGCTAGGGATAGGAGGCATATCGCTAGGGATAGGTGGAGCGTTAGTAGGAACCGGTGGAATTTCTGAATCAGATGGACTTGATTGTGCATCTACGAAATCAGGAGATCCTTCTTCCGATTGAGCTGGAACTGGGGTGGAAGTATCCTGGGTTGGTGGAACCTCCGGAACCACTGCAGTTTGTGGTCTCTCTTCCTTTGGTGTTCCAGTTTGACTCTCGGATCTTTGAGGAGGCTGTGACATACCTCCGAAAAGCAAACTAGCCAAATGAGCAGCTCCAGCACGATTAGGAGCATCATCTTCACTGTCATTGTCCTCTGAGTCACTCCACCCATCATCCCCCATACCTCTCTGAGATGCTCTTTGAGCCTCTGCCTTCTTTGGATCAATAGTTGGAGTTGATGTACCTGATTGAGGCTTAAAGAATGGATTAGATTGAGGTACAGCTGGTTTGGTTTCCGGAGCATTGGCTGATGATGAAGTGGTCATCTTAGCAAATGGATTACTGTCATGCGGTTTCTTCTCCTCTGGTGAAGCAGGAGTTTGACTTTCTTGAGAAACAGATGGTTGAGAAGTTGCAACATCCTTTGCAATGCCACTACTTCCAGGACCATATGTATTTACTGACTTTGCTGTTGAAGTTTCTTCCTCCTCATCAGAATATCCTTCTGATTCCTTGTTCTTCATAGCTTCCATCTCCTTTTTCAATTTGGCCAATCTTTCTTCTTTGTCCCTCTTCCTCTTCTCTTTTCTTTCACGGTCACGGTTCTCCATTTCTTGCTTTTGTCTCATCAACTCCTTGTATTCAGCATCATCATCATCATCATCACTTGATTCCTCTTCCTTTGCAACAGGTCTGGTTTCTTGTGGGATTGATTTTGGTGGTTCAGGAGCATTTGATGGTTTCACAGGCTCGGACTCTGATTTAACAGGTGATGAAACATTAGAGGGAATGGATTCTTTCGAAGACTCGCCCTTACGTCTAGTGATACCCAACTTCGCTAATCTCTCATTCATTCTCTTCTCGGCTTGTGCCTTAATATAAGCAGCCCGATCTTCGGGAGTCTTATAAGAACCATAAGAGGCGCTAGCATTGGAGTCAACACTTGATCCGGTCGCTTGAGGTGAAGCCAAAGAAGATCTGGAAGACGTCTTTTGAAGCTGTTGAGTAGCCGTAGAGGGCGATTGAGAACTAGCTTGTATTTGATTGCGTTGTTGAATAGTCTTTGAAGCTGCGTTCAATTCCTTAATAAAACCAGCCACTTGATCATTCACTCCTTGACCATTTTCCCACTTTGAAGCACCCAACTCTTCTTGAGTAGATACCTGCAAGTTTGAAGCAGCACCTTCTTCTAACTCCTTGATACTAGCTTCAATGTCCTTGATGAGATTAGATTGCTCTTCCTTCTGCCTGTTGCTATTTTCGACAATTTGATTGTATTCTTGGTCAAGTGCATCATTTTGGTTACCTCCATAAGATTTACCGGTCAATGCAGCCATTCTTTGATTTAATAACTGCTTAGACCTGAACTTTCTTCTGTCAGCCTCAGTAACTTGACCGTTAGGTCCAGTTCCAACAATACCAGCCTCGCCATTCAGAGGATTCCAGTTAGGATTACTTTTCTTTAGCTTGGCTGATTCAAGATCAATTTTGCTCTTTGCAATATCTTCATTGACTTTGTAAATCTTTTGGATCAAACCGGGGACTACGTCCTTGGTAAGATGGTCCAATTGGTTAAGCAATGACTTTTTCTGTGATAATCCGGAGTCATTAACGCCGAAATTATCGATCTGATCTTGCACACTTCTGATTCTTCTTTTGATACCATCAATTTCTTGATTGTTCACTGAATTGTTATGGTTGAAGTTACCTTGATCACCGGTATCCATAGCATCAAGAAGGATCTTTTTCTCTCTGATGAGTTTTTTCAAGTCCTCAGCGGTCAAGTCGGAACTCTTGGATGACTGGACACTTGAAGGTTGTTTGGAATCTCCTTGGCTTCTGCTTCTATGACGAGTACTAGAAACGTATCCTACATTGTCATCATTGTTTTTGAATCTACTGCCATTTGAATTCACCAGGCTCGTACTTGAAGCACCAGTAATACTAGTTCTCGGAGCAGCCTTGTTTCCTTTCAAAGAATTCTTCAATGTATCAAAAGATTCCTGGAAATTCTTATGAGAAGGAGGAACCAATTCTGGAGGTAATCTTACTGGAATGTCGAAGCCATTCAATCTTCTATAAACTAAGTGCATGGCAACAGCAAATTCATCCCTGTTAAGTTTACCTCTGTTACTGGAATCCGCTAAATTCCAAATTGATTCAAGGTCAGGTCTTCCCAAACCTGATTTACCAAAAACATTGATGGCCACACTTCCTTCGACATACCCTTTCTTTCCTGTGTCCCAGGCACTGAATATACCATCATAGATTTGTTTCTCTTGTTTGGTGATCGCCCATGTAACGTTAGTCTTCAAATTACCACCCATAGCATTCTGCAAATTGTTGGTAGGTAATTGAGAGGAGGGTAAGAAATGTTGTTCCATAGCATTCAAACCAGGGATACCACCTGTTGGCATAGAAACAAACCCCCATTGACCAGGCTTTCCGGTAGGTTGAGATTGCAAGTATCCCGTTTGTTGAGGTTGTAATCCAGTTTGTTGTGGTTGTAACCCGGTTGGCTGAGGTTGAAATCCCGTTTGTTGTGGTTGAAAACCAGTTGGTTGTGGCTGAAATCCTCCAGTTCTTTGTGGTTGAATGCCCCCAAATCCAGTTCCTTGTGGTTGGAGTGGACCAGTCTTCTGGGGAGAGATTGTCGAGCCAAACCCGGTAGTCTGTGGTCGAAGGCCCATACCCCCAGTGTTTTGAGTTGGCATAGACAGAATTCCAGTAGCCTGTTGTTGAAGTGGCCCAGTTTTTTGAGCTGGGATCAATCCGGCAGTTTGCTGGGGCTGCAACGGGATCAATGATCCACCCCCAGTTCTTTGAGAAGTCAATACTGGCTGTTGGTATCCAGTTTGTTGAGGTTGGAAAGAAGTTGGAGGTTGGAATCCAGTTTGTTGTGGTTGGAAAGAAGTTGGAGGTTGGAACCCAGTTTGCTGAGGCTGGAAAGAAGTAGCCGGAGGATTGGCTTGTGACAACCAGTCCTGCTGTTGAGGAGCAAACGGAGTGTTCTGCAAAATCTTATTAGGATCCTCAGGCACGCTGAAATTGATAGCATCAACAAAGCTCTTGACTTCATTGACCCATTTTTCAGGTAAAACAGATGGTAAAGCCTCTCCCTTCAAGGAAATATTACATAAATGTAATGCCAAAGCAAATTCAGGAAATAACAATGAACCAGTCTTGTTGGTGTCAGATAGGGACCAAATTTCAGCCAAGGTTACTGGTTGTAACCCAGATCTAAGTAAAATATCCCTACACGAATCACCAGAGATGGCTTGTTCCCCAGCAGGAACTGCAGTCCTAAACAAATGTTCAAACTTGTTCTGATCCGATGCCGTAATGAAAGACAATCTCATGCTTGGAATTTTAAGCTCCTTGTTCTCGGATACCTGCATTGCAGCTGCTTGGAACCCAGTTGGTTGAGACTGTAAGTAACCAGTAGCTTGTGGTTGCAATCCCAGCAGTTGCATACCTGTTTGTTGCAAACCAGGCTGCTGAAATGACTGCCCTGGCATTTGCTGCTGAAAATTGTAGGATTGGTTCAATTGCGGCTGAGGAAAGTAACCTGTCAGTTGAGGCTGAAGATTCTGTTGAAGATTAGGTTGATTCAATTGAGGTTGATAAAAGCCGGTGGGCTGCGACTGAAATTGGGCATTGGGTGCACCATTCGGACCACCAAACCCAGACGCAGCATAATTGGGCTGTTGTCCCTGATTGTACCCGGTCTGTTGTTGTTGTTGATATGGATTATACATCAATGGACAGAGTGAGTGATGTTGGCAAGAATTGGGATTCGCGAAATAGGGTGCGGGAAGTTTGCGGGAGATTTACTGGTTAGAGGAAGCCGGTTGCGGGTTGACGGCTGCGATATGGCTGCAAAAATAAGGAATACGTTTATTTCAATACTCGAGCACTTCGTTCCAGAAATTCACTTCCAACTGACTAACTTTGTGGAAAATGTTTACAAGTTCTTCAAGTCTTTGGGGGCTTACCGGGTGATCCTTAAATAGTTGATCCAAACTTTCCTTACCACGAAGGTGGGCTGTGGTGTACCATTCGGAAGTGTAATCTTGGAGCCACAGAGCATAGACTTGTTCTAATTCGGAGTTTTTTCCTGGGGTTGTCTGCTGTTTTGATAATGCAGCACCATACTTACCAGCTTCGTAGTATCCATGTAAACATGGGGCGAGGGCTACTTTGATGCCAATGTAGTCTTCATTCTTGCAAATTTGTAGCAAATATTGACAGTATGCGGTACATGCCTTACCAGGTTGGAGCTCTAAGTCGATATTGATATCCCTCTCATACACAATGTCATATTTCTTACTGAGTTTCTGTTTGTGGTGTTCTATTTCCTTCACCACTTCCCCTATAATTAAGGCTTCTGAAGATGTTTGAGTATAGCTTGGTGCCACAGAAGCTGCGAGCCCGTGGACTTGAGCATAATTTTCAAGATAGTGATAGTCCTGCTTGAGGAAATAAAGAAATCTATCAAAGGGAAGTTCATTCAGAACCACGAGGTCAACAAATTTGTGCTTGGTGTATTTTTCCCAGGTGTTCTTGACCTTGGGATGGTTTATAAAGAAGTCATAAACTGATTCTATCAAGACCCTTTCTGGTTGCTCGATTACCGTATCACTTCTTGCAGCAGGTAATACAAGGTGATTGAGAGGACCATTTCCTCTACCCAACTTACTTGTCATATGAACAATGCCCTTGTGAATGTAGTCAATTGATACGGCTACAGCATCCGAAAGTTTATCAAACTCGGGTCTTGCTATGTTTGCTGCAATTGCAGAAGACAAAGTACATCCAGTGCCATGCGTATCCGTTGATTTCAAAGCCCTCAGACTGAAAATGGAAGTCTTATCGATTTTGGATTCATATAAAATGTCAACAATGACTTTGTCGGCTTCTTTGTCCTCTAACTGGAATGGTATTTTGGTAGCTTTATTCCATGGAATGTGTCCCCCTTTTACAAGAACATTTTCACATCCCAAAACCTGTTGTAAGCTCTTTGTGAACGTAGCCAATTGATCCAAATCGCTAATATCTTTAACCTCGATGGGGTCTTTTCCTGCGATTTTATATAACGTGAGTGCTTCTTCAAAGTTAGGAGTGATTAAGTAAGCGTTTTTTACTACCAGATCAACACACAACTTCATACCTTCTTCGTCAAAGAGAGTACTTCCAGAGGTGCTTATCATGACTGGATCAAGTACTATTTTGACATTGCTTTTGGCTAATATTTCAGTGTGGTCGCTCAAGACTTCAACTGCTTCTTGGGTTAACATTCCTGTTTTGATAGCTTTCAATGGAGGATCGCCATAATCGTACAAAAAATCGTCAAAATTTTGATCAATAATATCTCTGACAATTTCTTTTGATGTCTTTTGAATACTCTTGACACCTTTTGTGTTTTGAGCTGTAAGGGCTGTGATACATGTGATGCCGAACACTTGGTGAGCAGAGAAGGTCTTGAGATCAGCCTCAATTCCAGCTCCCCCAGAACTATCACTCCCCGCAATTGTCAAAACTACTGGGAGCTTGGTTTCGCCTGTGGCCTGTACATCCTTAAGGCTAATTATATTGGAAGAATCCAGCATTGATAAAATCTAATTCGAAAATGTTCATGGTTTGTAATAGTTGAGTACCCAGTGAATAATTTTGAATGTGCGTATGCGCTTAGAGGTCTGAATAACTAAATTCAAAATATGTTCATCTAAATATCTATTTATTCTTTTAACGAAGTATAGTAATCAACTAAATGTAATTCACTTCCAAGGGTTTGTTCTCTATAACTGACTCTGATGTTTGGGACGTTTGTCTTTTCGATGTTATTTCCTTCTGTACCTCCCTTCATGTATCCCTTACCCAACCAATGCTTTTTAATGGCAGCTTCCCATCCTGATTGCAACACAGAATTTCTTGCAAGTTCACACATATCGACAGCAGAAAGTTTGTAAATCTGACCGGCAACCGAATATTCTTCGATCAAAGGTTCTTTGGTGTAAGAAAATTGTAAAGGATCGTCTGTAGACAACGAAACATTCAACCCTTTTTTGAAAAAGCTATGGAATGGATTCTTATCGTAAGTCAAGAACAAAGCATTGTTAGATAAAGGAGACATTGCCATTCCAATTTGGTCAAGGAAGAACAAGTACTGAACGAATGGGACTTTTCTTAAAAGAATACCATGACTGATAGAATGGGCTACCAAGAAAGAAGAAATCAAATGTTCAGGATCACCTGCTTCTCCACTATGAGGTCTGAAAAGGAAGGTGTTAAATCCGAGCTTCGACCGCAAATTATTGACGGAGCTCATATTTGCAAACACGTAATACAAGTAGTAAGAGTAAGGTGGATTGGTGGTACCATCCCACTGGTCGGCTGGAGGGTAAATTCTCTTCAATGCATCCGGTTTCGATTCATCATCTACAGTATCAAAACCAACAACTCTTTGCAAGAAAACGTGCAATTTTGGGTTAGATCTTGGATCCAATGAAACTTTGATTAAAGGTTCGAAAAGATTGACCATGATGTCTTGAAAGGTCTTGACATTCCCATTCTTTTGGTAAACATCAAACAATCTTGGAATTTGGATCAACCAACGAACATTGTGACTGACTAATTTGTTATCAATTACCCAAGCAGCCAATTTATCCCATTCGTCATATGATCTACCGTAGATAGAGATTCTCAATTCAGTCATTTGATATTTGGAACTTTCTAAATCTTCAAACACTTGCTTGGTGATTTCGGCCAAGTATTTACCCTTGATATAATTGTCAGTTTTCAAAAAGATCTCTCTCAATCTAGACTCACCAATAGGGTTATATTTCAAGTTGAATTTGTCGAATCTCTGGAAAGAGTCGGTGTGAGCATGCATATCCAAAGTATCAATGGATAAGTCATACCCTGTTAAGTTCAAGGATTCGAATACTTCAGCCAAAGTCAACACTTTTCCATCTCTGAAGATCACTTCTTCATCTGGGACAGTCTTCAATTTATACTTGATATATCTCAACAAATGCTTCTGATTCATACAAGCAGAGTGATGGATATGAGTATCAACCTTACGGACATTGTAGAAATCACGATGAGGGTTTCTCTTAGACTGCTTGCTCTCTTCAAATTCATTCAACAAGTTGTACATATTCCATTTTGCTTCGAGATATTCCAATCTCTTGAAAGAAAATGACTTGGTTGGACCATCACTGGCAATCTTTGCGATTTTATTCAAATCACTATAATACTCCTTGAGACTTGGAACCCTGATAATGTTCTCTCCTGATAATTTGTCATAAACTTCAAAGACACTTTCTTCTCCAGTTCTGTAGTCAAAAGCATCAGTGGCTTCGGGAATTTCACATTTGGAAAAATCGAATTCCTCCTCCTCTTCAACCTCAACACTTGGTAATTGATTGTATCTGTTTTTCGATTTGTAAGTGGGCTTTGGAGGTGGTGGATAAACCTCCCAATCATCTCTATTCTTCGGGTTGTCCATTTCACTATTTTGCAAAGAAATATTCTGGTACTTGTGTCTCAAGTCAAGAGAAGCCTTGACATTCCCGTAAAAATTGATCAATTCATCGGAAGGATATTCTTCTGGCAATGCATTGGAATTGGCTTCAAGTGATCTTTGTGGAACTCCATTAGTGTGAGCAGCATGAGAAGGTGCTGGATGGTAATGTTTCATCAATTGAGGAAATTCGATAACCGAAGGTCTTCTTCTAGGTTCCAGACCTTTGGGAGATTTTGGGGACTTAGGATCCGAATGTAAAGCCTCAAAAGCTTTGACTTTCAAGTCGTGGTCCTTGATGAATTTATCCTCCATGGTGGAGAAGTGAGCCGAACCAAAACTACGAGATAAGCTTTCGACGTCTGGCTCTTCTGCAATATCATCGTCTCTGAAATAAGGTTGAGGAGATTCTCCGTTGCTTCCTGGAATGTCCATATTGAATGGTGATTAATTCCAGAAATATTAAATTGTTCTCTCATCGCGTTTTAGACGTTTGAAAAATGTATTATTCGAAATAAGATACGGTATAAATAACTATAATAAAAAGACACCTGGGAGAATGAGACCAACGGCCAACATCAACTTGTTGACGTTAGAAACGGTGGCAGAATCTTCTGGCTCGTCACTTGATTCACTGGAAGAAGTGCTTGAAGATTGACTAGAGCTTGAAGAACCAGAGGCTTCAGCAGAAGCTGAGGAATCAGCAGAAGCTGAAGCTGAAGCTGAACTACTGGCTTCCTTGGCCAAAATAATGGCTTTGTCTTCCTTGGAGACCAAATCAGTTTCCTTGATACTTCCTTGTTTCAATAAAGAGGCCAAGTCTGAGGTCAATGCAGACTTCAAGTCTGAGTCTTTCAAAGCTCTTTCGACGGTGTGTTGCAACAAATTGGAGTCCCATAAGGACTTAATGAATGGTTGCAAAGCAGTGAAGTTAGTACCAGAAATGACAGATCCAATGTTTTGTAAAGCACCTTGGATAAGAACCACGGCAGCATCTTGGAAGTCTTCATTAGTAAGTAAGGTGATTACGGTATCATTGACTAAACCTGATCTTTCAATTGATCCCATAACAGTGGTCAACAAGTCTTCCACATTGTCTCTCTTTTCCAAGCTCATTTCAAATGGAGGCTCAATTCTAGCTTCCAATTGGGCGTAAATTTCATCTCTTTCATAAACTTCATCTCTTTCAATCAATTTACCAGCTTGTTGCAAAAGACTGGTCAAGTTGAGATTACCGGCCTTGATGGTCTTCTTGACAATTTCCAAAACTGATGGTAAGAATTGTTTTTCAGAAATGGCACCGGCAACCACAGAGTATGCCAAACCAGATCTGTCCAAAGCAGTGAATAAAGAAGTGGTGTTGATGTTTCCAGCAACCTTTAACACAATTGGAAGGGATTTTTCAAGAATTGGCCAGGTTTCATTGTGAGTGACAATGTAAACAGCTCCAGTTGGAAGAAGCTTGGTGTCCTTCAACTTGACCAAAATGTTATCCAAAATATCAATGTTATTACCGGAGTTCAATAAGTCGTCAGCCCAGCCAGCGATCTTTTCAAAGTCAATGTTTGAAATAACATCAGCAACGTCAAACCCATCAAGTAAGTCGGAAACGAGAGATGGAATATTCAAATCCCTTTCCACTAAATCGGCTTCGTATTCAACGTAAGATGGAGTCACAACCTGGGATTTTGCAACTGTGAATACTGATAATATACTAGTAGCGAATGTAAGGAGTTTCATGGTAACGAAAGTATTGGGCCAAAAAAAAAATTTAGGGTTTATGGATATTTTTATACTCTGGCAACAGTTATGTAACCCAGTGTCTTCCCGGTTAGGAAAATACATTGTCTCATCGCTTACCACAGGAAAATCTACACCGGTGGAGGTGAATCCCCACTTACCCGGTATTCCTGAAACTGTAATTAATTAACCTAATGCGGAAGGTAATTTCACCTCAAAGGGAGCATCTTGGTGTGCGCACGCGACGGTTTCTGGTTTGAAGTGTTTTTCCTGTCCCTCGCACGTCCGGGCTTCACTAGTTTATGATCACTACCGGTAAACGGAAGGTGAACTCGTTCCCGAAGTTGTTGAATTTATAGGGTTGGAGTTTGGTGGCCAAGTCGGAAGGAGTCGGGGTACTATCGAGGAGATTTTCTCGATCGCCGTCTGAACCTTGTTCCTCCAGTTCCCCGTTTTCTAACGGCTCATTTGCAGATGAAGCAGACTCGTTTGCACCATTTGGGCTTGAGTGAGTATCATGTGATTCATTCTTGTCGAATTTCGTAAGATTAAACTTGAACACGATGTAGTAACGTAGGTCCATAAATTTGGAACTTTGAAACTGTTGGCATATGTGGCCAGGAATGTTTACGTAGCTGCTAATGATTGAAGAAGGGCCCAAATCATCTGGATTGATGACATTGAGCATGGATGATGCAAAACTGTTGATTTTAATCGAAGGACTTACTCCGTATACGTTAGTGTATGGACCTGTGTGTGCATGGAATATTTCGTGTGCTTCAAGATGTCCTGACATACCTACAATTTTGGTGGCCCTTGGATTCAAGTTATCAAGTTCAATGTTAAACATTATATCTTCACCCACATGGTAGTAAGGCCGAGAAAGAGTGATGAGGCATAATTGCTTGTTGTTGACAAGAAAATTGTACTGGTTCTTCAAGTGACTTGGAAGCTGTGGTAACCATCCAGGTTCGATTTCCTCTTGCTCGTATAAACTCTGTATACTTTTCTTTCTTTCAGTTGACGAAACATTAGGAATGTTGTGTAGATCAGATTCAATCAACTTATCGAGATCTTCTAGAAATGCCGATCTCAATTCAGTCTTGTCGTTGTCACTTTCGTCTGTGGTCGCCTGTTGATCGTGAACTTTCTGTTCGTCTATCGACTTCAATTTCCAAGACTTGTCAATTGTCACCTGTTGCAAGAAATCCTTTTGAAACCATCTTTCATCATGACCCTTTCTGTGTGCTTTGACCTTGAATGGGAAATAGAGCGAAATGGGACTCAACTTCTGGGACTCGTCCAAGGTTTGGAAGCCAAGAATCATCAGATACTTGATACTTACCAATCCCTGTTCTCCTGTCAATCCTGTCAGATTTGAGTTGTATGTTGGAGGTAAGTCTCCCACATTGGGAAACTGTACATGAAGAGTTTTGTTTCCCTGAGCTGGAATAGTAAGATCTGTGAAAAGTAAACTTTGACTGGTAGAATAGAATGGAACTATACTATCGGTCAAAGTTTTTAAAGGTATAGTACCATCCGCCTCAATATCATCAGATGGTTTGGGCTGTTTATAGCTATTGAAATTGTACACCAAATCTTGCAACAAGTACCGTTGCTTCAGATCGATAGTTAGTTTTGCGTTCTCTTCAATTACCAAATCGTTAACACCCCCGAGTTTCCCTCCAATACTCATTTGGTGGTTCTGGTTATCACTTATAAAAGGTACACTTGAAAGCTTCTCGTTTCGCTCAAACAAATCGTTGTCAGGATCTGACAAATTATGCAAATACTCTTTGTTGACCCACCAACCAGAGTTGCGTGGAGCTTTGTCAGAAAGGGATATAGACGAAGCATCATCGAGACCAAAATTGTAGTTGAGTACAACGTACCCAAACAATTGAAGATATCCCACGAATAAGTGGATCTCATTGGAGTGTTTGGAAGCATGTTCTGCTCCTAAAAGCGAATTGATCCAACCGTTATTATCGTTCTGACTTGCAGTTTGAGATGGATTCAACCGAACGGTGGAATTATGCTTATTGTGAAATGTTAATATACAATCCACATTTCTCAGCAGTTTGGTGTAGTCGACACTGATCGAAAGGTTTCCAATGTCTTTAGTATAGCCGGTACTACTGTTTGGATTGACGTGAGGCATTGAGTTGTTTATCGCGAATTCAGATATTTTTCAGAAGTAGACAAGAAGGTCAATGACGATCGATCTGCCAACGAAATGCTAATACTGTAAACTGAGAGTCCATGTGGTGGATAAAATGGTGTTTACTCTTATATATGGATAATATCATTATCGTTTAAATTGAGTAGTTGCCAAATTTGTATCTGAGTTGGGATATTTTGCAACCAACCAGATTGCAACTGCGAGATGAAACCATTACCACTTCAACACTCTGGGCAAACCCCACGCAGTAGAGCCAAAAGAACGACATTGATAAAAGGTTTACATTCCAACAAGTATATTATCTTCAAAGAACTTCTAGCTGCATATAATCCGAAGTAGATAGTTTAGAAAGGTACTATCTAAACGATAACTTAGAGTTGGGAAGAAGACGAGTTTTCTGATCGATAAACATCATATTTTGTGGCATTGAAGTTATGAACTTTAAATTATCCTATATAATTGTTGTTTCTTGTTTTGTGGTAAATTCCATAAAAATGTCATGATGTGTATTGGCATTCGAATCTATACTAGTATCATTATTCGACAGTTTGACCATTCGTTGGGGCTTGGATTCCATTCTGAGCTACATCTGCATGGACCTGGCCATTCTCGCCAGCTCCAACTATTTGATGGAAGTCTAAAATTTCACTGTACATCATCACTCTCCATGTGTCTACTGGTAAATCTGCATCATTGAAACTCCAATCAAACTTGGTTTCACAAATTGGTTCATCAGTTGGGTCATGATAAGGTTCCATGTATGGATGAGATAAAGCATCAGCTGCAGAGATTCTCTTCTTAGGATCGAATATTAGCATTTTGGCTAACAAGTCAATTGCGTCTGGTTCAACATGTGAACAGTGACCGAATCTTTCGCTGAAAGGAATTGGATCTCTATGTGGTAACGATTGAACAAACCTCAAGGTGTTTTCGGAACAAATGGTATCAATAACATCCGGAGGAGGACTACCTAATAATTCGGTAATGATGGAAAATTGATGGACGTGGTCCTTACCGGGGAATAATGGTTTACCTTCAATCATTTCGGATAAGATACACCCCACAGACCACAAATCAACTTCGGTATCATATTTTTGCCAAGTCAACATAATTTCTGGGGCTCTGTAATATCTGGTGGACACGTAACCAGTCATTTGCGGGTCTTGGATTCTGGCCAAACCAAAGTCACAAATCTTCAAATCACAGTTTTCGTTAATCAAAATATTCGAAGGCTTCAAATCTCTGTGGATCACACCGGCTGAGTGCACATACTTTAAGCCTCGTAAGATCTGATAAGTAAAGTATTGAATGAACTGTTTCTCCAATGGTCGAGAACTCAATAATCTATGTAAGTCTGTACCTTGCAACTCGGTGACAAAATAAATATCTTCCAATGGAGACAAGAAAATGTCATCCAAGGTGATCAAGTTCTCGTGTCTCAAGTGTTTTAATAACTTCAATTCTCTGTAGGTTCTCTTGGCCAAAACTGAAGTCAGAAATGGCTTCATAATTTTCTTTACAGCAACATTTTGACCTGTTAATTTATCCACTGCTGAACATACAAGCCCAAAAGCTCCCATTCCAACGGGGTTTAAATCAGCATATCTGTTTGTAATTTCAAATACCGTACCAAAGATTTGCACTCTAGTGAATTCTCCGTCCGTTGACATTATATGTAAAAAGTTAGTGTTTATTTAGCAAGGAGGAACGATTGAGATTGAGAGTGAGTAGTGAGAAAAGATGAACAATTTTTGACCAGCCACGCAAACAGCCAAGAAGATCTTCGTTTTAAACTGTTGATGTCTCAGTTGGTAAAACCTTGATTTGTTTACTGATTACCACGGTAGGAACCAGTACGAGAACGGCAAATAGTCAAGGTTACGATTGGCCGTTTTGGTTGCTGTTTTGACATAATTGCTATGTCTGGTACCGACGCGCAACCTGCTATTAGAGGCCCCGATTTAGGTTTAAGTCGTAATGCAAATATATTATCTATTAACGTAAGTTCATGAGCTTGTTCATTCTTTTAGATTCGTCCGTCAAGTCTGTTTCGTGAGAATCAGATAACTGATCCTTGGTTTTGCCTGCTTTAGGTAAATCGAATATAGACCAGAATTTGAGGTTTTCATCTCCTGCAACCGTAGCAAGAGTAATACTGTCTGGGCTGAGACACCCCGATAAAATTCTAGATCCATGAGCTTGTTGGATTTCGCCTGTTTTTTGTAGCGTAGGATAACTGAAAAGAGAGATGTTATTGTTTGGGAACCCGTGGGTTGCAACTATCTCTATTCCAGTACCAGATGAGAATCCCCAGTTCAATGAAGATATTTGGGATTCGGTCTCGATCGAGTTAACTCGAGATCCGGTGCTGGTATTCCAGAAATTGATGGTTTTGTCGGATGAGCCTCCACCAGTGGCTAGAAGATTGTTCTGAAATGGACAGTACAGTAATGCTTTAACTGCAGCCTTGTGACTTCTTTTACTGAAAAGTGGTTGTTGAGTGGAATTGGAGTTTCTAACGTCCCATATACAAACCAAGTTATCATTCCCACCAGTTGCAAATTGCTGGCCATCAGATTTATAATCGATTCCACAAATCTCTGCCAGATGGGAATTTTCAAACTTATGGGAGAAATGCTGTGGTACTCTAACGTCTGAATGGTACAAATTACCGATTCTGGAGCCGCTAGTTAAAATATGCTGATTCCACGCCTGAGCTGCCACTCTAGTATAATGACTATCACAATTGAGAGTTCTGAGTTTGGTGTTAGTTTCGATATCCCAAATCTCAATCATTCCATCGTCTTTACCAATAGAAATGTATGATCCGTCTTCAGACCATTTAAGAGATGCAACGGTGGACTTATTAGCAAGTTCACAAAGAAGTCCCACCGAACCTGTCGAGGCATTCCAAACATAAACCGTATCTTCCAACCCAATGGCAAGCAAATTAGTCAGAGACCATGCAAGTAAATTAAGATAGAAATCATCCACTAATCCTGGAGCATCCAATACTCTATCAGGAGCAGTAGGAACTTTTTTGGCCCTAGCAAATGCAATTGCAGGGCTTATAGAAGATTTACTGTTACCAGTACCATTACCCACTCTACTGAACAAGTTGACGGGTTTTTTCCTATCTGGAGGAAGTGGCTGATACTGTAAAACTCTCGAGTCAACTTCCAAACCACAGGCCTCGGCCACATGTTTCTGGTAAATCTTTGATGATTGAGCCTTGATGTGAGTCTGTGGAGATGCATTAGGATGAGGTTGAACGTTATTAACCTCGAGCTTCCCGGTGACAGAGTTGTGCCTCGAAGGAATGAATCTGTCCAAAGTATTGGACGACAAATTAAAGGCATTATCATTAAATGAATTGGTTCTTCTGAGCGATAATTTCAGTGGTGATAATTGCAAGCTGGGTTTTTTGTTCCCCGATACAATAGTACTCTTCGATCTTGGATTGGAGATGGGTCTCTTCAAAGTTGGTCTTGAAATGGGCCTTTTGACAGGCTTGGTAACCTTGTCTTCGTGTTTGGGGGTAAAGTTCAAATAAATTGTCTTCTGGGCAACATTGGGGCTCATGTTTTGAAGATGATGCCTTTTAGCTGGGGAGTTTGAAGACGCAGTGTCCTTTTTAAGTAGATCGTTTTCAAACGACTTCACCGGAGATGAGAAAGTCTCTAACATGGGATGGAATAAAAGAATTAAGTTAACCGAAATTTTGGTTGACAACCAGAACGAGATTTTTGCTTTTTCCAAAGATGCACCAAAAACTGTATAGAGACGATAGGTATTTTGATATTTTCTTTTTCTCTATTAGTTTACTGAATGAAGATGGAAGTTGGAAGGATTGTGTAATTGCGGGTGTTTACAAACCCACTTGATTTGGAAGTGAAAGTGGAAGTGCGAACTAGCGAGCCAAGTGTGCCACGACTAAACTGCGATCCCACTGCAAGACGTGCGAAGTCCAGGCCGTGCGAGCTTCACAGCTGGAGAGACCGTGCGACATGGAAGGAAGGACTGTGCGGCTTGGTGGTCGGTAGCACGCAATCAACGCCAATCGGGTCGAGTCGCCGCGCGCCTGGTGGTAAATTCCACGGCCTGATGCAATGAAGTTTCACTTGTGCGACTTCGTCTTGTGACAACCAGCAACTCTCCAATGGGACAACAACCTTCCACCCCCAAAATCACGCCCCAGGATCGGGCCATCTTCCAGATGAAGCAGCAAAGAGACAAGTTGAAACAGTATCAAAAAAAATTGAACATCGTTGTTTCCCGGCAGAATAACCTTGCCAAAGACGCATTGGCCAAAGGTGATAAGGATAAGGCCAAATTCTATTTACGTTCCAAAAAACAGCAGGAACTGGTGATCTCTAAGACGTATGATCAGTTAGATAATCTCGAGAACCTCATTGGTACCATTGAATTCAAGCTTATAGAGAAAGATGTGGTGTATGGGTTATCTCAGGGAAACCAGGTGTTGAAGAAGCTTAACACAGAGATGAGTGTGGATAAGATAGATCTGATCTTGGACGACTTGGAAGATGAGAAGTTGAAGGTCAATGAGGTTTCGCATCTTTTGGGGACCTCCAATGCTTTAAGTAATAGTGAAGAGATGGAAGTAGACGAAGAATTCGAGAGATTACAACGGGAAGTTAATGGAATAGAGCCCGAAACTCCTTCGAATTTGGACAAGGCCAGATTACCTGAAGTCCCAAGCCACGACGTCGATTCTAACATCAAGAATCCAGAAGTACACCTCCCAGAAGCACCTACTGAGACACCTGTGTTGGATGAAGGTAAAGAGTCAGATAAAGTGAAAGAACCAACAGAAGAACCGTTGATGGCATGAATGAATCATTTGTAACATAGAGGTAAATATTAATTATATACAGTAATTATTGACTTGGACGAAGGTCTTATTTACTCGTCCAACCACTCCAAGAAATCTGGGGTGAAGTATGACACAATCAAACGAGCTCCAGCACGAACCAAACCATAATGACTCTCAAAAGCTATCGATTTCAAGTCAACAATACCCTTTTCAGCTGCTGCATGCAACATTGCGTATTCTCCACTGACGTGGTAAGCACATACTGGGTAATCTTGACATATTTCGGCTGCGTCTTTCAACACATCCAAATAGAAGGTAGATGGCTTGACAATAACAGCATCGGTTCCTTCTTCAAGGTCTCTTCTCAATGCTCTACGGGCTAAACCGGATCCTCCGCTTGGTAATTGGTAAGATCTACGGTCTCCGTGTGATGGTGCACTTCCAACAGTGTCTCTGAATGGACCGTATAATCCCCCGGAAAACTTGGCCGAATAGGACATCAACAAACATTTGTGGGCCAAGTTGGCATCGATCAATCCCTGTTTGATGTCCCTGACTCTTCCGTCAACCATATCAGATGGAGCCACAGAGTTGGCACCTGCCAAAGCGTAGTTGACAGCGACTTTTCCAATTCTTAATGCAGAGGTTTCTCTGTTCAAGCTTCCATCCTCCAATAAGACTCCACAGTGACCGTGACTAGTGTATTCACAAAGACATACGTCACACATGATGAATAAATCTGGGAAATTCTGCTTCAAGAGCTTGATGGTCTTAATGACTGGACCTTCTGGATCATCTGCAGCAGTTCCAACTTCGTCCTTGGCTTCTTCCTTGACCACACCAAACAAGATGACGGATCTTAATCCCTTCTTAACAAGTCCATCGACGTATGCCACGATTTTGTTGGTTCCAAATCTCTTCATCTTTGGGAGCGATTCCATTTCGATCTCTTCGTCTGGTTCATCAGACACAAAAAGTGGGAAAATAAACATATTTTTGGTCAAAGCACGGGTATTCTGCCACTCTCTGGAGAGAGGGTGAGCATATCCCCCTTGCAAGACAGAACTGATCAAAGTTCCGGTTGGTGGTAAGTATTCAGCTTTGTGGACCATGTTTGAATCGTGAAATTTTTCATGCGAATTTAGTTTCTCGATTGACATTTGGAACATATATCCAATTTGGGAATGTGAGACCGTGATTTACAACATGAGGAGTTGAATGTGATTTTTATTATAAACATGTTCTATCATGTTGTCTACATAGGAATAAAAATGTGTATATTAAAGTTCAAAATTAAGCAGACCATGAACTGCTTGGAGATCCAGGTTTGTAATAAGAAGTTCAGATTTACAGTTTTTGCACGGCTGCAACTTATTCAGTCTTTCCATCTTTCTCTTTCTTTGCATTGTTCTCTTTCTCCTGCTTTCCATAGAAGTAACATTGGCCTGCCAACACACTGTTCAAAATAAGAGAGCTCGAATAACCAGCCAATAACACGTAGTCTCTACCAAGTTTGTTGAAGTTGGTCACGGTGGTGAAAACTCTAGATAAAGCACCCAAAGCATTAGCGTTAACAGTGACAGTCGAAAGGTGACTGGCCGACTTCAATTCATGATTCTTCTTGATCTGAGGAAGCTTGGAAGCGATAGAAAGAGGAATACTCAAAACTTGAAGTCCATTAATCACGCTAGCAGGTACGATCTTACCTAAAACCACAATTGATCCAATTATCACTCCTAATGGTTTGGCTAATTCTTTAATTGCCTGTTGGATCTTGGCCTTTTCATCCAAGGATGTAGAATTGGCCAAGCTATGTCTGGAATTGTAATACTCGATCAAGAGAATGATAGCGATGTTTTGGATTCCTAAAAGCATAGCTTCTCCGTATCCTACAAATGGATTGTTGTGCTGTTGATTGTACACCACATGGATCAAGTAATTGAGTGATTCTAAGCTGATACCTTCTAAGGATAACCCCTTGGCCACCTTGATTCTTTGTTCCAAAATTGGAGGGTTTGTGATCTTCTTAATTTGGGGAATCTTAATAACACTGGCAGCCCCCACAATACTGGAGCTTAAAAGAAACGCCAAAACTTTGGCAAACCCAATGGCCTTAACCTGTTTGTAGGCCATTTGAAGGATCAATTTCTTCGAAATGTCCGGGTTGAACAAGAGCTTGATAAGCATTAACACAGGAGGAGCCATAATTTATAGAATAGAAGTTGAAATAGAATTTTTGGAGTTTTCTCCATATGATAATTTTTCAACTGCGAAAAGGTTGGGTTGATCTAAAGTTACATTATTTATTCAAATCCATTACTTACTTCTTGGCTGATTCTATCTTGGAAATCTTTTGTTTCAAGGATTCTTCCGACTTCTCTACATATTTTAAGTTTTCCAAATGCAAGTTCAACAATTTCAAAATCTCTTCGATTGGGTTTTCATCTTTATCCACACCTTTGGCGTCTGGGAAACCTTTTAATGAGTTCTTGTTGAAGACGTCACTGACCGAGTTAATTTCATTAATGAGAACTGAAAGGTTTTCTCCCATGTTTCCTAACCTTTCGTCCAATAGCTCGGCATTATGGTAAGCCTTTTCTCTCAACTTATCTGAGACGCTTAATCCATGTGAATTACTGACTCCACTTGTATTGCTTCCCGAGTTCATTAGTATGCCATCATTTCTGACTGTATTTGTCTCGATGTTATTCATAAGAGAATCAGTTTGTTGCTCGTAGTTATCTAACAACTTCTCTAATTCATCTTGCTGGTTTTCAACGAATACCAAATGTTGGTCAATCTTGTTTTGGAGGTTTTCGGCCTCTAATGTGTCTTGGTGTAATTTTGATATTTCTTCACCACTTTGAACTAATTCCTGGTCCCATTGCTTTACTTGACTGGTGTATGACTCAAAAATACCTGCAGTACTATTCAACTGCTTAGACCATTTGGTGATTAAATCATCCATGGTTTTATTATCTATCGAGACTTCTAAAGGTGGAACCTTAGAAGGTTCTAAGTTCGTTGGATTACTCGAAGTTGTTGCATCTTTTTTCTCCTCTGGTTTAGTACCAAGACTAAATCCAGAAGCAGGTTTATCGTCCTTCTTTTGTTCTGGTTTAGCACCGAAGCTGAATCCTGCTGGTTTATCATCTTTCTTTTCTTCTGGTTTGGCACCGAAGCTGAATCCAGAGGCAGGTTTGTCATCTTTCTTTTCTTCTGGCTTAGCACCAAAACTAAATCCAACAGAAGGCTTGGAGTCTTTCTTTTCTTCGGGCTTGGCACCAAAGCTAAATCCTGCTGGTTTATCATCTTTTTTCTCTTCAGGTTTAGCACCGAAGCTAAATCCTGCTGGTTTATCATCTTTCTTCTCTTCAGGTTTAGCACCGAAACTAAATCCAGCAGGCTTATCGTCTTTCTTTTCAGCTGGTGTGGCGCCAAATGAAAATCCAGCAGCAGGCTTATCTTCTTTCTTCTCTTCTGGCTTAGAGCCAAAACTAAATCCAGAAGCAGGTTTATCTTCTTTCTTCTCTTCTGGTTTGGCACCGAAACTGAATCCTGCTGGTTTATCATCTTTCTTCTCTTCTGGCTTAGCACCGAACGAAAATCCGGTCGGTTTTGGGGCTGTCTCTGTCTTATTACCAAATAATCCTCCTGAAGCACTAGATCCTCCGAGGCTGAAAGCTGGTTTGTCATCCTTCTTTTCCTCTGGCTTACTTCCAAACAATCCTCCCCCAGTTGAGTTGCTCGAGCCTCCAAGAGAAAAGCCTCCAGCTGACGGAGCGGTTTCCTTCTTTTCCTCAGGTTTACTTCCAAAAAGGCCACCAGTAGAAGTACTTGCTGGTGCAGCAGGTGCAGCAGAAGCACTGGCTCCACCAAAACTGAAACCGGCTTTAGCAGGCTCACCCGGCTTAGCGTTGGAGCCAAACGTACCACCAGTAGCTGGTTGAGCAGAAGTTGAATTTCCAAAGGAGAATCCAGAAGAAGCTCCACCTGCTCCAGTTGAAGCAGGTTGCGATCGACCAAAAAGTCCTCCTGAAGAGGAGGTGTTTCCACCACCTAAAGAGAACCCACTTGCAGGTTTATCATCCTTCTTTTCGGTCTGAGCACCAAATAAACTTCCTGAACCTGCGTTCAGACTGCCCAAGCTAAATCCAGAAGGTTTACTCGGTTCTGGCGCAGCAGCCCCAAACAAGGAGTTTTGTGGTTTGGAGTCCCCTTGTGGTTTGTTTCCGAATAAGCCACCAGGTGGGGCAGCACTGGCGTTGTTACCACCGAACGAGAAGCCACTTGATTGTGCAGCAGGAGCAGCAGCAGGAGTAGCAGAATTGCCGGTTCCAGAAGAGTTACCAGAACCGAAGGAGAACCCTGCTGGCTTTGTGGATGAACTGGAAGCCCCAAAACCACCGAAGGCAGAACCTGAAGTATTATTTGCAGATGGATTACCAAATGCACCAGTCGATGCGTTGTTGGAAGAAGTACTTCCAAATAAACCACCAGTGGAATTGGAGCCTTTGTTATCTTGGTTCAGTCCAAAGAGAGATCCTGAGTTGTTGGATGCATTAGCACCTCCAAATAAACCTCCGGACCCGGATTGAGTATTGTTTGAACCAAACATTAAATAAAGTAATTTATTTGTTGATGAACTTTTTTCAGTCGCGATATAATGAGTAGATCAACCTAACACTGTAGAAATCAAGAAATATTGTAGAAAGAGCAATTGACTAAATAATTCAAGTCCAATGTCGATTATAAATATGTAACTATTTACTTCTTAGAACCTTGAGCAGCAACGGCAGCAGCACCGGCGGCAGCAGCTTCTGGGTCCAAGTAGTAAGCTGGTTTAGTTGGTTGTAATTTAGCATCCAATTCGTAAACCAATGGGATACCGGTTGGGATGTTCAAACCAGCAATGTCATCATCGGAGATTTTGTCTAAGTGCTTAACTAAAGCTCTCAAGGAGTTACCGTGGGCAGCAACCAAAACAGTCTTGTTGTCCAAAAGATCCTTAGCAATTTCATCTTGCCAGTATGGCAATAATCTGTCAATTACCAACTTCAAAGATTCGGTCTTTGGCAAAACAGCTGGATCCATGTCGGTGTATCTGACATCACCAACCTGGGTGAATTCAGAGTCATCAGCGATGACTGGAGGTGGAACATCGAAAGATCTTCTCCAGGTTTGGAACTTTTCCTTACCGTACATTTCCAAGGTTTGGGCCTTGTCCTTACCTTGTAAATCACCGTAGTGTCTTTCGTTTAATCTCCAAGATCTCTTGACTGGGACGTACAATTGGTCAGCAGAAGATAAGGCAATGTTGGCGGTTTGGATGGCTCTGGACAATTTGGAGGTGTATAAGATGTCGACTTGTAAACCGGCTTCCTTGATTAATTCACCAGCTCTGTGGGCTTCCTTTTCACCAACATCGGATAAACGGCAGTCAACCCAACCGGTGAATAAATTCTTTTCGTTCCATTCGGATTGTCCGTGTCTAACTAATACTAACTTAACCATTGTGTTTTGTGATTTTGATATTCTGGTGCTTTAAGGGAAATTGCAGCTTTATATTTTTTTTCGCTCGACAACTGGTGATTCGGCAGTTCGGACCTTTGTGAGCCTTTCGCACTCATGTGATGGGGCTGCCACATTATGCACACTGGCAGTTCCGTGGGCTGCAAAATGTTATCAATTGAAACAAAACTACACAAGATATACAACTGTTCAAATGCTGGAATAATTGGATGATTCGGCTGCCGTGAGATTCGTGTGATCTGCTGGGTTTGCAGCCAGTTCGTAAAGTGTAATCACCGGATCTTTGGTAAGTTCGGTGAATTCTCCTCTCAACTCGATGGAGTGTAAATGGCACTCGTCTTCTTCGTCGTTGTTATATATATCCTCTACGAAAACAGTTAGCTGCAGTACTCCAGTGAAGATGTGACGAGGCAAGTAATGTTCGATGAATTCGTCGTCGTTTTCCACTGATTCGGGGATCTCGTCGTCGTCATCGTTGTACATCACTCCTACATGTGGGTGTACCACTTGCCATGTTGGTTTCTTGGCCTCAACATTGTCGAAATCGATGGAATTGTCGTTTTTCCAGAGCTTGATGGTCTTGGGACAGTACTTGTCACCATTGGTCCTGAGGATGATGGAATAAAGCTTGACAGTTCCATTCAAAAACGGGATATTTATGATCAATTGCGCATCACAGTCTGATTTAACCACAGGTTTAAGGGTATACCTCTCTTCCTGTGACTTGAAGAGTTTTTCCAAGTCTTCCTTCTCGTTAGCAAGATTTAAAGCTGTAACGTGTGGTGTGTCGATTTTGGATATTAGGGATTGAGCAGCACTGGTGGGCATAGGAGCTGCATGGGTATGTGTGTGTGTATGTGAATGGCCGTCGTCACCGTCGCCACTACCACTTGTGTGGCTGTGGGTATGAAAGTGTTCGTTCTCACAGCTCATCTTAAATGTTTAATGTTTAATGCGTGAGAATTTGTGGAGATCTGATGTATCGAGTGACTTCTTGATTTCTGGAAGTGAAATCCTTCCACGATTATTGGAATTTGCTTCAATTTCGAGAATTAGCTTATTTGGTCTATAACCCATAAATATATTCTAAGATTCTATTTTTTCTATAATTTTTGGGTATGTGTTTGAATCAGTGGCATTCTTGCGATTTTCACTATTTGCAGCCATAAATATATGTTGAAATGTAACAATTTTTTATTGCAGAAAAATAAGAATTTTGTCCTTTTGGGATTTCTTGTTTTAGCCTGTTTGGTATGGTGTACTTCTTGCATCCCAGTTTTTTTCAAGGTCCTTACCTAAATGTGTTCCTTTGAAGTTTGCTGATAAATTTCCCAATGTGCTCACCAAATATTATTCTCAACAGCATGTCCGACTTATCACTCAGCCATAAGCTTATCAGCAAATATTCGGAAAAATGCCTCCAAAAACTCCATCATTTGGTACAGTCACAGCTTCCCACTCCTAGGTTCAAATTAGGACCTCGAGATTCCCAATTCATATCTCGAATTGTCCCTTTAACTGATTGTCTTTCAGAGTATAAAAAATCAGATAACCTTGATATAGCACTCAACACCATTGATCTTGCGGGGATATTTGAAGGTGTTGATGTCCGAGAGAAGGATTTGGACTCTGAAAGCCCTCTCAAGTACGAGGATTTGATTGTTCTTGAGGTTTTGCACTATTTTAAGAACTCTTTCTTCAAGTGGATCACCAAACCAGAGTGTCCCGAATGTCATCGTGATCAGGACAATATCCAATCCACAGGGGTATCTGGTCCACCTCCAAGTAATCCTTATCAAATAAGTCGAATTGAGAATTATAGATGTACCTCCTGTGGTGTTGATGTGCCATTTGCTAGATACAATAGCCTGGTTAGGTTATTAGAAACTCGATCAGGTCGATGTGGGGAGTGGGTCAATTGCTTCATGCTCATTCTACAAGCCGTCTTAGGGCCAGATGCACAACTCCGGTACGTGTGGAATCATGAGGATCATGTGTGGTGTGAGTATTACAGTAATAGCATGAATAGATGGGTCCATCTAGATCCTTGTGAAGCTGCGTTTGACGAACCTAACTTATATTGCGAGAACTGGGGGAAGAGAATGAGTTGGGTGATAGGATTCAATGATAGCTACATAGTGGATTTGAGTGATAAGTATATCACAAAGACAGATAAACGTATCGACAAGAAATCTATTGTGGATAACGTTAAAAGTGTTCAAAATATCATTCGATTCCTTGCATTCAAAAAGCTTTTGGACTGCTATAAATTTGCGTTTGAGCAGCTTCCTATCGCCAATGAAGAAAAAATGGTTCAGTTCTACTATAAGTGTTTGTTATTATACACTCGAGAGACGTTTGCTAGGGCCTCCACGACTGATCTGAAAGCAAGTAAGACCACCACTGTTGGAAGACAAACGGGTGGTTCTGAGTGGACTCTGGCTAGAGGAGAGGATGGAGTGTGACTTTTATGTATATTCGTAAGTTCGTAAATAATTTATATATTTGATTACTCATTTACTTCGTCTTGAAGAACCTGAGTGTTTAAAAAGCTTCAACCCACACCATGAGATAATGGCCCACCACCAAATCACGACATATATGGCCCAGAATCGAACAACGTATGTATCTGCTATTGTCAAATATCGTTCAAGTTGACTGTGCAATGCAACTGTGTTTGGATTATTTGCAAGTGGCAGTAATGGAAATTTCCACAATTCAAGAAAGGAGTTCAAGGAGATGACGAAAAGCATCCAGCTCCCAAAAACAATGGCGTATCCGTAGAACTTGAGTTTCTGAGAAGAACAGTTGAATATATATCTCGGGCTCTCCTCCGACTCATCTGGAGATTCCCATGGAATCAAAGGAAGTGGTCCATCCATGCTGCAATTTTTATCTCGCGAATTGAGATCAACACAACGAGACGTGTGAGTGAAAATGGCCCATGCAACAATTGCACCAAATTGGAAACAAAAATCTCCTTATGTGAAGAATCTCTACCATGTACTTTTGAGACGGGTAAGTATTGTCAAAGCTTTGCTCTAAGCATTGCTTTGCTCTGAAGAAAGATCTAAATAGTGAAACAGATGTTCAATTTCTACTAGAACAAGCCGACTGTTTTACACAGTATTAAGAGCTCTAAACTTACAAATAGCTACAGAAGTGATACGTCGATTCCGGGCAAGTGGGATTCTTATACCACTTCGAGTACTCGATGGAGTTGGGGGAATTAGATAACAAATATAAATGGCTGCGAAATTTTATGCTGAGCGTGAATTACTTACTCTAGATTACCTAAGAATCTTGAATTGAAACTTTCCCGAGGATGTGGGGTGCAATTTCTTGTAACCAAGAAAGCTCTATAGCGGAGCAGCTTCTTGCATATCCCTTAGCAGTGAATACATACTCGATATACATTATTGCATCAAGATTGGCCTTACCAAACAAGTTAGACAGTGGATGGATTGAAATCAACAGACCATTGGCACAAGTACGATAGGATCTATCTGGCATTCCTATAGCAGTGTTAGTTATATATCCCTGGAGGAATGATTTGAGAATAGCTGGAATGTCAATAGGCTGCTTGACTAAATCTTCATCTAGTTCTTTATCCATTTGAAGTTGACTTCTTATGTGAGCTAAAGCTGTATCTTTCTCAATGTCATTTAAGCTATCATCTTGTTTGACTGTAGTGAGCATATAGTCTTTCAACTGCTGTCTAACCCTCAAGACATTACGGAACCCTTTATAATTGAAATGTAATTCGCTGCACCATTCTTTGACTTCATCAAGAGAACTCTCGTTCATAAGCTCTTCGAATCTTGTTAAATATTCTTTCAAACTGATTAGATCACCATATTGGCACCCTAAAGGACAGAAAGTACGTCTTTTCATGTTAACTTCATCTCTTTGCTCTCCATCACCACCAGATACATTCAAAAGAAGATTATCTACTGAAAGACAAGCAGCAATATCAATGACATGCTTCAAAACTCCTTTATCGGCAGCAGTAATAAGAACAGCAGAAAGTTGTGGAGCCAATGGCAAAATAGCCATTCTACGTCCAAGTTTAGTAATCTTTCCTTCATCATCCAATGCTCCTAGAGAGTATAAAGAAGATAATGCAGACAAGATTGATTCTTCTCCAGGATGTTCCAACCATGGCCAGTGTAACAAGTCATCAACTCCCATTTTCTTCAATGTCAAAACAGGTAATACGATATCGATTCTTGTAATTTCGGATTCTTGCTCTTTAGGCAATTTTTCGTTAAACACTTTGTCCAGGTATAACCTGAAGACTTTACCTGGGGCTTCTCTTCCCGCTCTACCAGCTCTTTGTTTGGCAGATGCTTGTGAAATGGTAGTAGTCAATAATGTTGACAATCCCAACAGATGTTTCCACACCTTAACTTTCCGAAGTCCGGAATCAATCACGTACCGTACACCCGAAACCGTAATGGAAGTTTCTGCAATATTGGTGGCTAAAATGACTTTCCGTTTGTTAGGTGGATGGGACTCGAAGATCTTCAGTTGCTGGGAAGGAGAAAGGGCAGCATAAAGTGGTAAAGGGACAATCAATGGGGCATCTCTAGGGAGATCTGGTGCTATCAGCAGCAATGCATTAACAGCATTGTCGATTTCTTCCTGGCCTGGTAAGAAGCACAATATATCACCCTCTTGTTCAGCCATGTTTACTTGCACAATTGATCTAACCATAGTATCCACAATATCCTCAGAGTTGTCATGGAGGTAATACTTTGTGACTGGATATGTTCTACCCTCAACATACAAGATTGGGGCGTTAAAGAATTCACTAAACAATTCTGCATTCAACGTAGCAGACATAATGATTACTTTAAGATCAGGCCGAGTCTTGGACATGATCAATTGTTTGAGAAAACCAAGAATCATGTCGGTAAGAATAGTTCTTTCGTGAGCTTCATCGATAATGATAGTAGAATACTTCTTAAGGTTGCCATCAAGCATAATCTCTCTAAGTAACATACCATCTGTAAGATACTTTAATTTAGTGGTTCTAGCATCAGTAACATTGGCAAACCGCACTTGATAACCAACTTGCTCTCCAAGTTTACATCCGTACTCTTCACTGACTCTTTGAGCCAAAGATGCAGCAGCCACTCTACGAGGCTGCGTCACGGCGATTTGTCGTTTGTTCTCTCCCATGATAAATTGGGGAATCTGTGTAGATTTACCCGAACCTGTTTCTCCAATGATTACTAATACCTGGTTATCCTTGTAATATCGAATAATCTCATCCCTATGTAAATAAATCGGCAAGTTCTTCCTGATCTCAAGAAGTTTCTTCGCTCTTTCACTCATTTGTGCCAGCGTTAAGCTGGAACTTTGATGATATGTTTCTTCAGTCTGATCATCATCTCTATAAATAACCGTCTTGGTCTTGTTCTTGTTGTGTTTCTTGCCTGTTTTTTTGGGGCTTTGGGAAATATCTTGTTCAGTTTCAGTCAAAGACCTTTTCGATCCAATAGCTGTGGATGCAGGTGGACTTTGATTTTCGCCGAAAGGCTCAGGACTTGCATATTTATTACTCTCTGCAATATTCTTTGATTCCTTGTTCTTGTTCTTCCGTCTCCGTCTCTTCTTTGGAGACTGCACTGGAGAGAGATCTAAGCTCATGATGAAGTTGTGCGATGGAGTTTGGAGATTCGCAATTTTTCATCACCACCAAGATGCTAAGACTATTGGGAAAGAGAGGAATAAACACCGCAAAAACATGGTGTCGGTTCGAATCCTCTGCAACCAACTCGAATATTTCGAAGGTACCTGATGAGCTACCAGAAACCGTGACACTTATACCCAAGCTCGACTCCCTTGTATCACCTGACGCATTTGGACCAGATTTAGAACTGTCGTTAATTGGGCATTTACAATCCAGACATTTGGTTGAATCTATAACCAGTGACCAGCTTTATGATCTCACAGCTCCTACTGCAGATTCTAAGTTTAAACTTTACTGTGGGGCTGACCCTACAGCTGAATCGTTGCACCTTGGGAACTTACTTCCATTAATGGTGTTATTACACTTTCATCTTCGTGGACACGATGTTGTTACGCTTGTAGGAGGTGCAACTGGGGTTGTGGGAGACCCAAGCGGAAGGGAAACTGAAAGAACTACCATTGAGGCCAAGACTCGGGAATCCAATGTTGACAACATTCAGGCCCAAATGAAATCGTTTATCGCTCGAGGTGTCGAATACGCAAAGTCTAGAAAGTATCCTATTCGCCAAATTGGAGAAGCTGAAAGCATCAACAATGCCTCCTGGTGGAGTCTGATTAAAATGATGGATTTTTTGGGCACTTATGGAAGACATATTCGTGTTTCTGCTATGCTTTCTAGAGACTCTGTTCAGTCTCGACTCCAATCGCAAAATGGTCTTGGTTTCAACGAGTTCACGTACCAAATTCTCCAAGCTTATGATTTCTGGCACATGTTTAAGAACAATGGTGTTAACATGCAAGTTGGAGGTAATGACCAATGGGGAAATATCACTGCTGGAACCGATTTGATCTCAAGGTTGCAAAAAGCTTTCAAGCTCAAAGAGAAACCTGCATTTGGGCTTACTGTGCCCTTATTAACCACACCTTCGGGTGCCAAGTTTGGTAAGTCTGCAGGCAATGCGATTTTCATTAATGAAAAGTCCACTAGTCCATTTCAGTTATACCAGTATTTCATCAACGTTCCAGATGAAATGCTTCCTAAACTCTTGAAATGCTTTACCTTATTACCATCTTCTACTATAGAAAATGTTATTACCCAACATGAAAAAGACCCTGCTTATAGGATTGCACAAAGAGTATTGGCTCGTGAGGTTACTGATCTCGTTCATGGGGTGGGAACTGGTGATAAAATGGCATATATAACAGGTTTCTTATTTCCTACACCTGACCAACCATTTAACGAGGAAGTTTCTGCTGATAGACTCTTGAATGCATTTAGAAGTTCAGGTATTCTTGTGAAATTGAGTAGGGCTGAACTTGAGTTTGACGAATTGAGATTGAGTACCGTTTTGGCCAAGGTGATGAATAAATCCAAGAGTGAAACGAAAAATTTGATTAAGTCTGGAGCAATCTACATTGGAATCGAAAGAGAGCAATTAGATGATCCGGATGACGTGATATTATTCGACAGAGAAACTCACTTGATTGAAGACAAGTTGATGTTGGTTAGAATGGGTAAACAGACATACTATGTTGTTGACTTTGATAACTGAAAAATTGTGAATAGTTCTTGTATATACTAATAAGCTATAAGTTTAAAACGCTGATGTGCAGTTCTGGCTACACTTAAGAGATGATACTTTTCCAGTAGCTGATGGTTTACTGTATCCATTCTGGTATTGAGTATTTCAACTTTTCTCTTGATTTGATCACATAAACTGTAATACCAATGGCACCCAAGCTTTGCATTTTTTATATCAAGCTCAAGTAATCGACAGAGAATTTTCTTCTCTAGTTCAATGTTACTTTTCTTAAGTTTGAGTGCTTTGATTGAATCTTCATTCGACAGGTATACTGCTCCGTATTCCCAATACCATTCTTGCCTGGACCAATCATCTGGAAACTCGGTGGTGAAAAAATCCGAAGAAAGCCTATCGCCTGCAAGTATAATGCCCGTTATTTCTTCAGTACTGAAATATTCGAAATTTTGACAAAACCGCCTATCTCTGTATTCTAAGGTAACATTGTGAAGACTTTTGGTGTGGATGTGCTTATCACAATGGTCAAACTCCTTAAAATTATATTCAAATAAGGCGAAGAATGCTTGCTTGATATGGTTAGCAACCGAGCCATAACTGTAGAAATGATTATCATCTACCTTAATTCTTAGTATTTCTGGAAGATAATATCCCCAATGGTGCATATCATATGCTAGTTTTATCCATTGGTATTCTTCCACTCCCTCCAGCTCTGTGAAAAGAAATGGAAGCCTTTGAAGAACCATCAGTATAAATACTGCCTCATTTTTGTGTCTTAATCTTTTTCTACACTTACAGTAGAATTTTTGCTGGTGTGCTTCATGAACATGATGGATTTCATTAAAGAGCAGGTTAATCTTGTGTCCCGCAATTTTAAGACCTACTCCACAGAAATGATAGAGCTCTTCTTCGTAAGTTTTGTAATATTTAGTGTAAGTCATAAGGAGGCTTGAGAATGTATTGAAGTAATAATCTTTAATTATCTGCTTCTTCAGAATAGACATAATAGGCATAATAGTTCTGTCTGTTATGCCCATAAATCAATAAACTCGATCAGATTCGCTGCTGCAAAAATTCGCAGCCAAAATAGTCTCGATCTAACATACCAACACCTGCAATGTTATAGTTTCCCCAAAGTCTTTACTGATTTCGATATGCGATTTGATTAAGTACTACTATTTACTCTTTATTTACTTTTTAGTAATAGCGGAAACTGAGTCGATAACAGCACTGAAAACAGCATTGTTTGCAGCAATAACTCCCTTCGAGTTCAAAAATCTTCCTGCTCCAAAGTTTAAGGTGTTTCCTTCAATATCACCTACACGACCACCACTTTCGGTAACCAAGATATTTCCAGCGGCATGGTCCCAAATTTTCTCTCTGTAGGTGTCATTTATTGGGAGTCTCAAATAAATATCAGCCAGACCGCTAGCCAAGACACAATACTTCACTTGCGAGTCAAGGTTTATAGTTTGCTTAGATACGGATGACTCTGAGAATCCCAAATGGGCCTTGATTTGGGATTGAGTCGAATGAGAAGAATGCCCCTTCTCAACACCTTCCACAACAACAAGGTTCTTGGGGTCCACCTGTTGTTTCATTTGAATTGGCTGTTGGTCTTTTAAAGGCACAAATTCGTTTGTCTCAAACAATGGGGTATAAAAAGAACCTAAGCCTTTAACTGCAGAATACAAACCACCCTTAACTCCAGACATTTCTTCGTTTGAAATGACAGTTTCAGGAAGATTAGGACATCCAATAACTCCCAACACAACTTCTCCGTCTTCGATCAAAGCAAGACAAACAGCAAATTGATCACCTCTCAAGAAACCCTTAGTCCCATCAATTGGATCCAAAGCCCAAATTCTTCCTTTATTTCCTCCTTCAGAGTTACCCAAATCAATACTCTTATAGATCGATTCTAAGTCGCTGAGACTTCCGATTTGCTCAGAGCTGTCCTTGGTGGACTCTTGGACTTCTTGGATGAGTTCTAAAATCTTCAGGCTTAACCTTTGTGCTTCTTCTGTGCTTTGCTTAAGTGAATCAGAGTCTTCCTCTCCCACAATCTCATCGGTTGGGAAGTTCAAGGAAATGGCATGATTGATCAAAGCCTGGGCAGCATAATCACCAACTGTAACAGGAGACTTATCTTGTTTGATTTCGGTTCCAGAGCCTCTGGTAACATTAATTGAATCTGAAAGCGATTTAGTCAATTTACTGGCTCTCTTGACTGCCAATGAGGCAATTTCTAATTCTTTGGCGTATTTATGGTTTGTTAATGACATTTTGTATGGGTGACTGAAACTATACCTGGCCGAGCGTATGGAAGTGCTTGTGAACCAGTTGCGTAATTGGGGAGTTGCAAAAAATATGGCCAACAAAGCTGCAAGTATTGAAACTGTTAGCTTCATTGCGAAACATTCAAGGTGCGATTTTTGCAAATAGTAAAGGTGTGATATCACGTGAAGAGGAGGCTACGAACGACTTTTCCAGAGACGAAAGACTGGTACGATACCCTCGGGATTACATGAGGTGTTAACATCAGAAGGAACTTGAAGATGGAAAAACAAAGCCAAATTTGAAGTATCTGATCCTACATTGTTAAATCTTATCGGAGTGAGAAATTGAAAAATTAAAATATTGCATGCAAGGTTACTAAGTATTATGATTAAAACCCACTTCATTGTGGCAGCACTTTGCGTTATCAGTGCCATCATCCAGCTTTTGATGGTGCTATCAGTGCCTCTTACGGGGGCATCGTCAAACTTCAATTTACATCTAGCCAAATACAACGGAATGGTGTTTGGTGTGTTTGGGCTATGTAATCTTGACACTAATACATGTACAAAACCTGCGATAGGTTATCATTCAAGTGGATTATTACTAGGAGATGACAACACGGATGCTGTTCTGTTACCTTCTGACGCAAGAAGCAGTATATCGAAGCTATTGGTTGTTCACGTTCTAGCTTTTGGACTGTCAGCTATTCTTGTTGTTTTTGCATTCCTTACGATGGGGATTGTTTACAGGCATAAAGTCCAAATAGACAAACAGCAAGATGATGTGTCACAAATAAAATCGGACAAAAAGGTGCCCAAACGAACAGATTTGACCATATACTTGAACTTCCAGTTGATGTTCTCACTTTTATCATGTTTATTTACACTCTTGGGACTACTTTCAGATGTGATTTTGTTTGTTCCTCATTTGAGCTACCTTGGGTGGATACAGATAATACCTATTGTATTTGAAGCAATGGTGGCCATGTTTGTGTGTTTTATGCGTAGAACAATCTTTTCCAGAAGGCATTTGGATGACGACCATTTATACGAAAATGACGATATGAGAGTTCACAATCGGTTAGACACTTACCAGTCTCATGAAAGTGGCAGTGATGATGGGTTTTATGTGTACACAAATGGATTTTATAGTAACTACGGTGACAGAGAAGAATACAACCAAAGTCAACAGAGTAATACCAATAGCTGGAGAAGGCACACTCCACACAACGACACAGAAGATGATGTATCCATCTCATCAACTCATAGAAATCCGTTGAACCTGGGATCACCTGAGGATATTCCTATGGTGAGGATCAACTCAGCATGAGTATTTATGATTTATGATTATTATGATAATATATATTTACAATAATTTCTGTACTTCCTCTGCCAGCAAACCATTCTTGACCAAAAATCCCATCAACTGTACTACTCTCATTTGGTTTGATTCTATTTGACGGCATTTCAGGATGAGGGCTGGAGCCAACTGCTTGAGCAACGGTCTATTAGTCTCAGCTAAAATTTGCATAAAGTGATCAAGTTCAAACTCTGTAGAAATGGCATGTTCCAACACAATGTGGGCAATCTCGCTTGTCATGTTTCCAGAAACAATCAAAGGTTTAAGGATGTAATTATCTCGTAAAAATTTGAGTTTGTCTGGAGACGTGCTATTCACATAAGCTCTTAAGTAGGATTCGACAACCTTTATCTCAGGTTGGTATTTTTGAGAAGAAACCAATAAACTCAATACTTGATTAGCCAAGTCTGGTTTTTGAATATCAGAGAGAACAGACACCAAGTCATTGAGGAAAATTGGGTGTAAGTGCTCAATATTTTGTAATAATTCATCCACCAAAAAGCTTCCAAACTGTGCTCTAGTGGAGGAGACCTTGATATCTTTCAACACGTGAATCAACTTTTCGGTTATTCTTCTGTCTCCTTCACTGGTGAAACGAGGTCTTTGTGATATTATATACTGCAATGTTGCATTACCTTCAGCTTCATTCCCCTTCGCCAATTTGTCCAAAAGGTAGATACATAAACTCTCCACAGTTACAATTTCAGCAACGTGAATAGTGTCAACATGACCTTGCGAAACCCTTAAGGAATTTTCCAACACATTGAGTCTTTCTCCGATGATATTCAAATGGTCTACGGAATCAAGATCCAGGTTACTTATAGACTTGTAGTCCTCTATTTCGGATTCTATGGTGGAAATCACTCTTTTCGATAATGTTGGAAGGATAAATGAGTCAGGCAACTCTCTTAGTCTAGGGATTTGATTATAAACTTGAACGTATTTTGCAGTAATATCACTGAAAAGCAAATTGACTGGATGTGGATCTTGGATTGGGTCTTTCGGCACTACTTTATAAGATTTGTCACCTGAAAAAGGAGAATTTTGTGCAAGTGCAGTGAAGAAAACATCATTAAAGTTGGGACGAACCACAAGATCTGCTATGTACTCTGGACTAAGCATTTCATGATATAACTTTGGCTCGTTGTCGTACGATGGTCTAGGAGGAATAGCTTCTTTATTTTGCTCTTGAGTGAGTTTTTCTCCTTCAAACTGGTATATGTTTTCCGGTGGTATGAACTTGAGTATTGGCTGTGAGTACAACCGTCTACCTATCGATGAGCACCGTGAAAGCCGCCTATTTAACATGAATGTGGTGAATCGGAGACTGAAAAAAAAATTTGCGAAAATGTTTCATGAGTGTTTCAAATTACTGCAAAATTTATTTGATGTGGTAGAGTAAAGTAAAACTATTCATCCTTCGAAATCTAGTTCCTTTTTGTATGGTCTTTAATTTTTACTACTACCATATTGCTGTACTTTTCGGTATTTGTATTGTTGCTTCAGTAGGATACCAAGAAATCGAAGAGCTGCTCAATCAGTCTCTTGTGGAACTAGGAAAGTACTCTTTTATTGATCCTGACTCAGAATGTGTGAAACTTGCATTAAGACATATTTTGCTGGATTGTAGAGAAATTGGAATTGAGGTTTTGACATTGGAAAGAAGAAAATTTTTGGCTATTGAGTTGACAATGTGTGAGGTGGACAATCTCCATCTCAATCACCTTGACTCCTGTGATAATATTGATCTGCATTCAGTCGATACGTGCATTGAAGAGATCGAAATTAACACTCTGTTGTGGACATTGTTTACCGGAAATTACAGGGAGCTTCGTAAAATCTGTTTTGAAGAATCCTTGCCGTTTGAAAAGGACCAGATTTTAGACTTGTACAAGAACATCACCATGGTATTCCACAAGTTGAATTTTAATTCAAAGCTGATGTTTCAAACTTCTGATGAATCTCTTATATACCTTCAGAATAAATTTGATGAGCTTAGCAGGACTATTGACGATTTGGCTGAATTGATGACACTATCCCAAAGGAGTGCGGCTAACAAAGTCGAAGAATCAGTTGGAGCTTTGAACCAAGTTCTACAAACAAGTAACCAGGTATTTAGTGACATGGTTACAAGTTTTCAGGTAGATGTGAATGAAATATCTGTGAACTTGAGATTTCTTCAGAGACAAATCGAAGACATTCACGAGCTGGTGGCAGATAGAAGCATTGTAAACTACATCCAAGACTTGGAGCAAGAAGTAGAACAACTGGGGGAAAATATCCGCAAATCTATATCTTCTTCTAGTGATTTTATAATCTCCAATTTACACATGTTGGAGTTGCAAAGTCAAAAACGAAGTGAAGACGAACAAGCATTACATTCGCAGCTACAATCAAATAAAGATCTAGCCGAAGACCTCATGGATTTGCTACAATCTGTTCAGAAAGATGCGGTAGAGCAAAGAAGTTATTTGAACTCTGAGTCTGAACATATTTATGACTTCTTATCTGCTTTACTTGAAGATCTAAGCATCCCCTTTAGTGAGATAGAGTTTAGAGTATCTGAGTACCTAGATTCTCTAGATACCAGAATAAAGCAAACAAATGAAAAATTGGACGAAGTTAACAAACAAATGGATGGCATAGTATCATTCTTCACTATACCCTTCAAAGCTCGGCTTATTCTCCAGCACTTTACAATTAATAAAGTGATAAATTTATTGCACTTTTTAGAAGCATCGAGTTTAAGATTAGGCCGTTACTTCATAGCTCCCATATTAGCGGTTACGATATTACTCAAATTAACCCGGATGAGACTGAAAAGTGTCACAATACCAATACCACACTTAATTCATATATCTATCAGGATGCTTCTTCTGTTGTCATTTTGTCTTCTTCTCGTTGCTTTGGTTCTTGTTCAGCAACAATTCGCAGCCATTGATAATCGCACCTTTGTGGGGTCTGATAACAAACTTGTGACAAAAAGATAAGAACCATGAGGTATATTTATTTGATTTTGGGGTTGATGCTACCAATCACATTTGGGTTCCACATGTTCCCTCATTTGGGTGGGCAACGAGACATGGAGCAGCTATCCCCAATTGATGAAGATGTATTTCGAAACATGTACACATATGCTCATCTCATTGACATCTCGTACTGCGTTTCCACAACATCTCGATTGGAACCACCTTTCAAATGTGACTTGGGATGTGAAAAACGGTTTCCTAACATGACCCTTGCCTACCAGTGGTATTTTGATGACTCGGTAGCTGGGTATATAGCAGTGACGTACTCCGATATCTTTGATTATGATAGTCCTCAGTCACTGAAGAAAACAATTGTGGTATCTCTTAGAGGAACCCGATCATTATTTGACTCGTATACCGATATCAAGGTGGACATGGTGGACTACAGGAATTTGGGAATTAGAATTCCTAGTTGTGGTCGAGACTGCAGAGTTCATCGTGGATTTTACGACTATTATTTACACACGCTAATGAAAATCGATAGTATAGTGCAAGAGCAATTAGATGATAATGAAGGTGATGACTACGAGCTTTTAATTGTAGGGCATTCACTAGGAGGAGCTGTTGGTTTGCTTCTAGGGGTACACTATTTGGATTTAGGATACGACAAACTAACAGTGGTGACAATGGGACAACCGTTGGTAGGGAACGAGAAGTTCGTAAACTTCGTTGATATGGTTATGGGGAGTCTGTTACCCGTCATTCATGGCACATTTGATCGCAAGTTTTTCCGGGTCATACACAAGAAAGATATAGTCACGACCATTCCAAGTAATAGGAATCTCTTGGACTCGTATGTGCAGTTCGACAATCAGATTTATTTGAACTGTTCAGTCGGGCAAACTAACCCAAGCCTTGAGTCTGTAGTAGATTGTCGTACTGGAGATAACCCTAACTGTATTCTGGGAGACTTTGAACGTGTTGGAGTGTTCAACAACTATTTGCAGAGTCACACCACTTATTTTAGGTCCATGGGTTTGTGTGGTATCAGAATGGTTTAGTTACTGAAAGCAAACCGTGGCATATCATCAAGGGCTTCTTCGTCATCATCATCATCATCATTAGCATTATCATTCTCCATTATTTTTCTGAGATCGGCTGGTTTCGATCTTCTAGCTTTGTGGGGACTAACCCTATTGGAAGGAAGTTCCTCGACTTGATCTTGGGATTCATTACTCACAAAAATGTCATTGGCAGGGATTATAGGCGGCATTTCGCTTGCATCTTCAGTATATCTCAATTGTTGTGAGCCATCTTGAGATTCAGCTTGGCTGCCAAAAGTATGTTTTTCATCATTGAAATCAGGAGTGGATTGGTTACGATTACCTCCGACAGAGATGAATGACCTGGTAACCCTGGATTTCACCGGCATATTCTTCTTGAAGTTCTTGAAATTTTTACGACCCTGGTACAGGGACTCTGTTTGGACGATAGGCTTCTCCCGGAACCTAATATTCACGGTTTCAACGATGGCCAAGGTCTTTAACTGCAGCTCGACTGAAACTTCTGTTGACATTGATTCCGCATCCAAACCAAGCTCCTGCTTTATATCTTCATTCAACTTGTATTTAGTTGACTTGATAGCTTCATATAGTCCTAAATTTGAGCTCTTCTCTTCTTTTTCTCGTTTTACCCTTCTCGCTTCGTCTCTTTTCCTGTTCTTTCTTTCCTCTTCAGTTTCTCCATCAAAAGTGAGGTCGACCATGGAAGATATTTCATTAGCTGATAGTTTTTGACGCTTCGATGACTGCTGAAGGTGTTTAGTCGGCAACTCCTTATTTAGCTCCGAAGTTGAAGAGGTGGATCTGACAGGTTTCATTGTCTCCTGACGTCCCTGAGCTTCCATGACTCGTATTTCTGAATTCTTTGGTACTGTTGGAGCTATAGTCTCATCAGAATTTTCTTCTTCTAGTTCTTGTATTTTCTTTTTATCTTCATAATCAGTCTCATTGTGAGGACCAACTATCAGAGAACTGGGAGTCTCTTGCTGGTTACTATCGTAGTGATCTTGAGTAGGAAATAAAAAGGCCAACGTATCTATATTCTTTTTCCTCTTTCGGCGTCTCTGTGTCGACTGTGATTGTGTGAGCTGAGTCTGTTCCGATATTTCCTGCTCTTCGGGTTTCCTTTTTCTCTCTATACCTAGCAACTCCAGTGAATCTTCATCTCTTACCATTCTAAACAACTGTACATCATTAACAACTTCTGTACCACAGAATCGAGCGAAATTCAACACTACTTCGGAAGGCTTGTTGTGAAAGATGACCACTTTCTTTTGGTCTTTCACCATCAGATCAGTGAAAGACTCGTAAGATCTTCCGGCTTCAAGTAGCTCAAAAGACCTTCTCTGCAACTCTCCACCATTATTTTGAACCACTTGCTCTACTCCATCCCTAAAATCCGCCGAATCAAACACGACATTGTTAAATATATTGCTTCTCTTAGAAGCGTAGTTATCTCTGAAGAGATACTTCACCGTGATGTCTGAGTTATCCAATAAACTCAGATTCGAAGTTCGACTATATTCTAGCCAGTCACATGTTACTATTGGGAGTCTGTTTATCATGGCTATCGCACCAATGGGAGAAGATACATCAGACTCCACCAACACCACGTCTGACTTTTCGGGCCATTTAGATAGTCGAATATCCACCCCTTCATCATGCAATTCTTTCACTCTGTCTTCAAGTCCATCTGCATATAATGTAAGAGGTTGCCACTCAATGGTTATACGTTCTTCATCCAGTTTGAATGAAATGGATACTTTTTCAGTATACAGCTTGGTATAAGGCTGCGATGATGATGATGATAGTTTATGCTTGACACCATTAATTATTGTGGTTGCACGCGTCAAGACCTCTATTTGTAATGTGGAAGCATCTAGGTCGTATATGTCGTGGGTGCTTACCGATATCTTGAGCTGTGTCTTTGAAATGTAAAGTTTCTGGATATGTATGAAATAGTCTTCAGATTTATCTGTCGTATCTCTGCCAACTTCATAGGCCCGATTGTTCTTCAAGTTTCGACATATGACTTAATTGAGTTAGTATCTATCAACAGTAACAGTCGAAAAGGATACATACCATTTCCTTTTGCATCTTCATATCGAAGAACCCACATTTAAGATAGTAAAGCAGAAGTGAAAAATGCGAATCAGTTAAAGATTATAAATTTAGAGCTAGTTAACGTACATACATCTCGTTTATTATGACTTCAATTTTTGGCCCAACTTCTTACCAATAATCTTGGTGACATCCTCGGTGGTACCAATTTCTAACAATCCTCTCTCGAATGCAGTCAATTGAGTCTTGTCGGTCTTCTTTTCAGATTTAACGTTTTCAATAACGTCAGAATCATTGTAAATCTTTTCACTATAGAATAATGGCAATGCTGGAGAGCTATTGGTTTTTATCATGATACTTCTTAAATTCTGAACCTCAAAAGCGGATACAACATCCTTGACATTTTGGGACAATTCAGAAACTGTGAGTTTATTTATAGCCCCGACTTTGACCAAGATATTAACACCAACTGGAGGCAAGAAGAATGTACTGGACAAACATTTCTCAACTTGGTTTTTCAATGTGACAAGCGATAATTGCTTTGGATTACCAGAGGAAGTGACTCTGATTGGTAATGGGATCTTGCTGTTCCCATTATCGTAAAATACTTTTCCTAATAAGCTTGGTAATGAGTTCATTAAAGCATCATCAACCAAGAACATGTCGTAGTCATTAAATAATTGTCTTTTCTTCTCGAATGGTTTAAATTCAGTTTTGATATCATTTAAAGTGTAGATCTTTTGTAAGTGGCTAATATTTTCAGCTTCTATTTGTTCAACTTGGGCATTAGAAGTGATCATATCATCTCTCATGATTAAACATATTTTGAAATCTTCCAATTGGTCTTGTGAAATAGGGCAAGTCGATAACTTAATTACCTTTGGCTTGAAGTTAGGCTTGTTTGAGTAGAATTTCTTGGTGGTGATTTGTACGAATGCATTCTTGTCATCTTCATCATCAAATAAGTCTGATTTGGCTGGTTTCTCTTGCTCGTTAACATATTTAGACAACTGTTTTAAAGCTCCGGTGGCTACTTTATCAGATACAGGTTCTTGAGCTACTTCTTTAGATTGAGGTTTAGATTTTTCTGGAGTTTTGGTAACTCTTCCCTTCTTGACCTTTCTGGCACTTGGAGAGGCTTCAGCAGTAGTCTTGGTTTTGATCTTCTTGACCTTGTCCGAAAGTGGAGTCTTAGGAGATACCGGTCCCTTGGATCTAGTTTTAGCCATGATAATGTGGTTAGTTCTGAAAAAAAAAACTCATCTCTGCTCATCGCACTTTGTGCGAAATTGAGACGTTGGGCCCACACACCCACTCTACAAGGGAGGAAGCTGAGTATGGGGCATAGACTTTTTGATCCCGGTGTCAGGAGTCACTGGTTCATTGTCAACATTGTCTAGAACAATAGCTGGTACGTCGTTATCAATATCTTCGAAAAGAACCTGAGGTTCTATGTTCAAATCCCGCTTCTTCTCTCCCTCATATTTCCTGACCTCGCTACTTTCAATTCCTCCCAAACGTTCCCAGAGTAAGTGTGACAATTCTTCCGGCTTGTACACTGTTTGCTTGTTTGGGCCCTCTTCAACTCTATCCCAGTGATCCCACTCGGGTGGGGGTGACAATGGTGGTGAAATAAGAAATCTACGAGTTCCATTCTCAGCTGGAAGCTCCAAATAGTCCATCTGCTGGTCAACTTCAAACTTATCGGCCACTTCGTTATCCTGTATGCTGAAAGACACTTGAAGTTCATTCCAAGGCTTTGAAGAATTCAATAGGGATTTGATCTGTTGAGAAATCATGGAATTGTCACAGATCAATAGGATTCTGCCAAATCTCTTGAGCGATATGAGTTCGCAGATATGGTGTTTTTTTGCTAGAAATTGCATCAACAGTGAAGGGTCATCGAGAAGGGCGTCTGTAGTTTTTGTGATAATGAGTGTATTTGTAGGAAACCGGGGCATATTTTGAAGTTAATTATGAAAATGCAAATAGAAGAACGTGAAACCGATATCGAGATTCATTCCTACTTCGCACACTTTTGCAGTCGCAGCTAAGGCTAATACTCGGTTAAGCTGCAAAGTAGGCAGAAAGACAAAGATGAGATTATTAGTCAGAAGTAGAACAATTTTGGGACACTTTATGCTTGTAGAACATGATGTTGAACTGAATAAGCTAAAAGGGCGTTTGTCAATCATATTCTTGTGTGCTTCATATGGAAACACTCATTGATTAACTGCAAAAAAGAGAGGAATTTAGAAGTAGTTAGGAAGCGAATAATTAGGACAATGTATGTGGTGTTATTATTATTGTACAGTTCAACTGCCATTTCTCGATGAAAATAAGGAACTCCATGGATATCAAAAACATAAAAAAATAACGACAACTGCAGGATTCGAACCTGCGCGGGCAAAGCCCAAAAGATTTCTAATCTTTCTCCTTAACCACTCGGACAAGTTGCCGCTAGATGAAGGAAAAGCTCCGAAAACTGGCAGCAGCACAAGCATTTGATTATTTGCCTATTCCCAAACTTATAATTGACAAAATTCGACTTGGGGTGTAGTCTAGTAGAAAATTTAGGCTTTCTGATCACTTTCGAGAATGTTAAATGTGTCGAACAACGACCGAAAGGCTATCTATTTATGTTTTGCAACGCTCGCAAACTGAAAAATTTAAACGTATACAACATGGCTAAAAAGAAGACAACAAAAAACAAGGCCAAAACCCCTGCCAATCATAAAGAAAGCAAATCCAATGTAGTTACTACTGCAGCTAAGGTGAGTCCATTTGCTGAAGCACCTGTTTTCGATTTGTTCCATAACTTCCAAAGAGCACCTGATCAATGGGCAGCACGTTACATTATTATTCTTACTGCCATCATTATCCGGAGTGCTGTGGGATTGGGATCATTTCTGGGGTACCAGGAGAAGCCAATTAATGGAGATTTCGAAGCTCAACGGCATTGGATGGAACTTACAATCAATTTGCCCATAAATGAATGGTATTTCTTCGATCTTGAATACTGGGGTTTGGATTATCCTCCATTGACAGCCTTCCATCTGTATTTGTTAGGGAGATTGGGATCATTCATCAACAGTGAATGGTTTGAGCTCAATAAATCTCGAGGTCTAGAGTCTGTCGGATTAAAAAATTATATGAGATTCACAAGTATCTTGAGTGAGTTGTTGGTCTTGACTCCTGCACTTTTAGGGTTTATTACCTTCATTGGAAGAAGACTTTCTCTAAATAGAATTGACCAAATTGTTCTTACTTGCCTCATCACATGTCAACCATCTTTGATATTAATTGACCACGGGCATTTTCAATACAATTCTGTCATGTTGGGATTCTTTTTGTTCTCAATGGTTGACTTACTCAAAAGTAACTACATGCTTAGTTCGATTTGGTTTATGGGTGCTATTTTCTTCAAGCAGATGTCATTGTATTACTCCCCATTTATATTCTTCTTCATCTTGTCAAAACTTTTTAACAACTACTATGACTTTCATCCTGCAAGTATAAAAAATATGCTTGTGAAGTTCCAGTTCTCAAAATTGATTTCTGTGGCTTTGACTATACTTATCACAACCTTGGTTGTGTTAACACCATTTTTACTTGGTAGTGCTGGAGACTCTCTTGCTAATGTGGTACAAATCCTCATCCGGGTATTTCCATTTAATAGAGGATTATTTGAAGATAAAGTGGCCAATTTTTGGTGTACTTCAAATTTGGTTTTCAAGTACAGAAACATCTTCGAAAATGACGAATTGGCTGCTCTTTCTCTTGTGGCTACGTTGCTTTCAATTACTCCACCATGCTTGATGATATTCTACAAAAATTTGTTCAGTTCCAAATTCAGTAAGTCATCGACTAATATCTCAAAGTATGTGAGTTTAGTGTACGGATTTTCTGCTACTGCATGGGGCTTCTTCTTATTCTCATTCCAGGTTCATGAGAAAACTGTTTTAGTGCCATTGGTGCCAAGCACTTTATTATACTGCTTGAACACATCATACTATATTTCTATAACCCAATGGATTAACAACGTCGCAGTGTTCAGTTTATTTCCATTATTGAAGCGTGATGGGTTAGTATTGCAATATGTTATTATGGTGCTTTTAATCAATTGGCTTGTGGGTGGATTCAGCTGGAAGTCAAACATGTTGTTTCAGGCTAAAAAAAATTGGTTCTGGAATACTATTTTTGTGACATCGTACTTGGCAATTGCTGCATTCCATATTATTGAAATGAATTTTGATCCCCCATCCCAATACCCTGATCTTTGGGTTATCCTTAACACTACAATTTCTTTTGGCTGTTTTGGATTATACTACTTGTGGCTCAACTATGAAATCTATAAATTATAAGCATTTTGGGAACGTGATTTCAGCTTTCATTTTCCGGTCACTGGTGAATACACCCCATTCCGTTTCCCAGTGATTGGTGCCTTCGTAAAACATCAGCTTCCATGGCTCATCAAACGCTTCGAAATAATACCATTCGTACAAGTCGGCGTATGGGCTGCAGACCCAAGAGTTGAGGAAGTATTGAAAACTGGAACTATTAGCTTCTGCTTTTCTGTAAGATCCTCCCTTGTATGGCCATCCTAATTCAGTGATTACAAGCCTTGTTTGATGTTTAGCTACCATGGGTTCTAGGATGTACTTCAAGTAACTGGAAGTCCAGTCGACTGCTTCTGAAATGTCAATTCCCCAAAAAAATGGCTGGATATTGGCTCCGAGAATATCACATTCTTCAGATAGCCCCTCATTAAGGAAAGACCCTATTTCACTAGTTCCAACTGGTACATCAATATATCCAATCCGTTTAAGGAAGTGTTTGACTCCCCGAATTATCTCCACTAATTCTTGCGTAGTTTTATCTTCTCGGGATAATACTTCATTGCCTACCAAGACCATGTTGAACAATCTGCGTGGATACTTCAACAAAACGTACTTCATGGATTCAAGCTGCTGAAAGTTAACAGTGTCGTTTAAGCCAATCCATACCCCCATGGACAATGTCATATTCAAATTTAGCTCAGTAATCGCCTCCAATATATATTGACTCTGATTACACTGCATCCCGTAATTTCTTACCTTCGTTGTGGTACGAGACAATAGTGTTAGGTCTCTTTTGATATCTTCATATGTCACTCCACAAGCAGGCTCCATCGAGTTTAAAGGAGAATAACTGACACCGCTAAAAATTGGCCCTGAGATACCTAGATCCATTTTTAAGATCTGTTCAACTTCTGGCTCCAAAACTTTGATATTGCTGTTAGCATCGACTGATGATAATCCATTGGCACCTCCATATTTCATTTGCAAGTATTGGAGAAAATTTGACCTGCTCTCTTCCAGTAAGCTTCCAATGTAATTTAAAGAGATATCTCTAGTTCCAGATACCAAAACAATAATTGCAACAGTAGATACTGCGATGGTTGCAATGGTCATTAAAAGCATGAGAAATATGATGAAAGCTTTGGTAAAACTTCTACGGTTCTCTTTAACTACCTTGATAGCATTTTCTTTTGGACTCGGCTCTGGATGTTTTTCCATAGACGCAGACCACAAACCACTAGTCTCTGTGAATACCAGGTCGGCATTTTTCAGTTTTCCTCTCAATGGGTCAAGGATGCTGATTCCTGTTAGAGGCATTTCAATCAGATTTTCTTGTTCACTTTGATCTTTTTCTCCTTTTTCTTGTCTTTCTGTTTCCTGTTCTTCTTGTTTTGGACATCCAAGTCGTTCTTGTACTTGGTCTTTTCCATTTTTCTCCTCTAGTTCTTGTTCTTCAGCTACTCCTCTAGGAAGCTGTGTTGTTTCGGTACATTTCTGTAAATTTATATCCATTTCATTGAATTTTGCTTTGTTCTCTGCTGACATTGGAGATATGGCATTGATCTTGAAACTAGGAGAGTATTCAACAGAAAATAGCTGAGGCGAGTGGGCCTCGGGTCTTCTAACAATTGTTGGATACGGGTTGTCAGAACCTGCCAGCAGTAGGAGAGTCCCGTTTAATACACTATCAGTTTTACCCGAGTTGGGCTGTTTTGAACCCTCTTGCTTTGCTTCAACAAAAGGAATCTTATTGATCCCTGGCTTACTATCTGGGAACAGATCCTCAATTTCTTCACCATCCCCCTCCCTATAACTAAGACCTGGAATAATAGAGGAAGACTTGGAACGTGTGACCTTGAGACTCGGGACAACTACATACTTCTGGGAATCTCCCACAGTTACAGCACGTCTCATAGATTCTAAAATACAAACACAAATGGGTGCAAAAACAGTGGTGCGAAAAGGTTGTCTGAAATCAGAATGCAAGATGTATATTGAATAGAACTAGTGGGAAAAGGTATAATATCGAAAGATAAGTATTTAATAGCTCATTAGTGAAATTAGCAACATCTAGGGTGGAAAAGGGACCATGGTCCGCAATTAGTGGTATTAGTGGAATTTTACTTTGAATCTAGTTGAAGATGATATGATATGAATGTCGAAAGTAAACCGTTGCAAATCTACTTACATTGACAACATCCAAACAAGACGTTTCCGAAGAAAACAGCACATGTGGTGACGCATCCTTCTTGGTCTGTTGGACAACACGAGTCCAAGAGCCCAAAACAAGAACAGAAATCAAGACAAAATTCACTGCATTCATTGGTGTCTTGATCATAACCACTTCCAGCTTCACTCAATGTGTAACTTGATCTGGGATTGAAAGCTGATTCATTGTCAGTTCTTGGAGATAAGGCCATTTCAGATAATTGCTCTGGTTCGGAAGTAATAACTCCTTCGGCAGCCTTGGAATTGCCGGAGCCACCACTGGCAACACTAGCAGAATCCGAAGCAGAATCAAAGTATTGTCTTCTTTCTTGTACTGGAGTTGGATCCGTGACGGTGAAGTTTGGCTGTGACATTTGTTGAGTTTGAGGTTGAGGCTCAGACATGCTTGAGATTTTTGATCTATGGATCCGAAGGAAATGGGAATATGAAGGGGTAAACGAGGATAATGTACAGACGATCCTAGTATTTGACAGCAGAATATGTGCTATGCACTAGTTAATTACACGGATAGGGCCGTAAAAAACGGATGAAGAAATAACGGAGTTGTTGGAATCTGGAACTTGACAGTTATGGGATGAGAAATCTCGAGACTTAAATTTTTTACGGTTGGCAGCCCGTGTCACGGCCTGGAAGGGGCAGTTGCTGTGGACAATAGTTCACGTGAGATATTTGACTGAAACTGGAAACAGGGGGTCGCACGGCCTGTAACAGGGGGTCGTTGGAGCTGTCGCACGGCCGTACGGTAGCAGGCAACGAGTGCTTTGCTATTGGATTATTGTGCTGCTTTTTGCCCAAACTAGGAGCAGTTGGTTCAAGAGGAGAAGACCAGATGTGATGATGATTTGGCACAGTTCGGTCAATTAATTGAGAGGATTTTGTTAAGACTATACGGGTATTAAATGTGTTAATCTTGTGGAATGCTGGTTTTGATAGATACGTGAAATACAATGAAATCTGCAACAACGTACATATTTCAGATATTTTTCTTGCGAGATTCACAGATTGAAATTAGGCTGCGAAAAGAAGTAATTACCGGATTAAAGCAGAAAAATCTGTGAAAATTGGAAATCTATGTATAACAAGATGATATAGAGGCGTGATAGCCATTCCACAAATATACTTTATATTCATGAAAGGAAATTGGTTGGTCTGCTCATTTGTATTTGTGGGCAATATTTAATTAGCGACAGTCGTGTACGGTTAGGCTCATTTCTAGGAAATATGCACCAGTGAAGCTAACAAGATATACACTTCTAGTTGGTTGCAGTGCGGTGCTGTTACTACCAAATACATGCAACATTCTATACTTGGGGGTGAAGGAAACATCTTTTTGTCGCTAGATCAAGCAACACTCCGAATTGATCAACATTCACAATTGATCTACACTGATTTCTCATCTCATCTCGAACGCGACTCCACCAAATCATTCTTGTGATTCAATGAAAGCTCTAGACGAGAAACTTAGCATTTTATGCACAGAATACCCAGAAGCCAACAGTGAAACGGTACATGAATTGCTAATATCCCTTGGAGGGTCTTTGGTAGAGACTCGAGGAGTGCTAGATCAATCATTTGTACGCAAAAGACACGCGAGTCCCCAGTACCAATCTTTGGTTACGTGCCAGAATCCCTTGAAGAAACAGAAGACCAATGGTATTCCAGGATCCGGCAGTTCAAGGCAGACCAAGATTATTATCATCAACACGGAGTCCCAATTGAAACATTATCTTCATCCATACGCGTCGATGCATCGCAGCTTCTTGTCTGCGAATCTTGCTGACGCTATACTTCAACACATGCTCGACAACAAAGATAGCCTAGAAACCAGAGAATTCTATTTATTTGAAGAGCTTAAACGTAGTCATTCAAAGCTGGGATTTTTTTATATACCAGAAGGGTTCAAAAAAGAAACTGCTACCTACAATGCGAAAGTAGATCGAATCTACGAATTCAACGACGACATGCTTAAGGCAGCTAGGATTTTAAACGACTACATAAACCAGAAAGCAATACCTCTGAGAGATCCATTGCCGTTTCAACAGAAAGAATACAAAACCACTGCTGCGGTAGTTAATTATTTTCCGACTTTAGGAAGCGATTTGGGATGGCATAGCGACAGGCTTCAGGCAATGGGCCCACACAATTTTATCGGGTCGATTTCTTTCGGTGCAACTCGAGAATTTCGACTCCGAAGACACTCTGACCCCCTGGTTATATACGCTATTAGAATTCCTCACAACTGTATGTTGTTGATGCATCCAGGATGCCAGGAATTATTCAAACATTGCGTGAACCCTTTGAAAAAGGCAATTCAGCTTCACCCAACTTGTGGTCCTGAGAGATTCAGTATAACTTTTCGATATTTTCCACCAAATTTTACAAAGTATGTACCTAAGTGTAAATGTGGTATTCCAATGAAGCTTGGAAGGTCTTTCAAAAGCATGAGTGATGAGAACTTTGGTAAGTACTTCTGGTCTTGCGAGTCAACATATGTCAATAACAGTTGTAAAGAATTTCACTGGGCTGATTTCGAGAATCTAGACAACCATATGAAAGGAGACTCTGATCATGTTAGTGTCTGGAAAGCAACTTAAATAATACGTTTTTCTAATTTATATATACATTTTATGGGTGCAAAAAAATAAAAAAAAAATGACGACAACTGCAGGATTCGAACCTGCGCGGGCAAAGCCCAAAAGATTTCTAATCTTTCTCCTTAACCACTCGGACAAGTTGCCAGTCACTGGGAGTTTATTCAGTAAAATATTTGTGTGATTCTTGATCAGACTATTAGTGTTAGATTTCTTCAAGAATAGTGAATACCTAGGGCAACTCTTCTAAGTATGGGAAAAGAAGATCAAGGGTATTATGTTTACTGAAAAAATTACAATAGGATTAGCCGAAAATGAGGGTTATAGATATACTAGTTTCAAGTACGAGGATGTACTTTTAATTTTACATATGTTTTGATTGCCAAAGGCTTTTTCAATAACAAAGAAAAGTTAATGAAAAGAGTAACTTACATTTATCATTTACGTGAATTTTTATTCTGGAGTTACCAGTTTCTACTCATTAGCTAATTTACCCTCGATTGCGAAACTTTTGGTTAATTCTTCATCACATTTCTTCAATAAATCATCTGCTAAATTATCAATAGCACTTGAATATAACATATTATTGTATCTTGAAGGTTCAACAGGCAATTTGAACAAGGATTGCCATTCGTTGATGTCCAGTTCTTTTTCACCAATTTTACTCTTTTCGCTGTTCTCTAATCTTCTATTTTGTTTCCATTGCAAGATCTTTAAGTTTTCCTTTTGATACATTCTTTGGTAGTAGTTAAAGTTGGTTTGGTCGAAGTTATAGGAATCTATTTGACTTGATAAACTTTCCAATAATTTTGCGGTTAAGTTGTGATTTGATGATAAGTTCAAAATATCGAATTCGTTGACTTGTTTAGAAGTGTTTCCAAGTTCGTGACTTAAGTATAAATTAATTAATGCTTGGTTGTTGATTTCAATAGGAATTTCTTCGAAGATATTCAAGTATGACAACTTATGAGATTCCAAATCTTTACTCTTCCATTTACCTTCTAAGTATGTGGTAATAAAATTCTTGGTTAATCTGATACCCTTTAAGTCGAGTTCTTTTCCAATTGACGACATGTTATGCACCAAAATGAATGTGTTCTTGTTGACTAATTGCTGTTGAGCCAAAGCTTCAACTAATTGTCCAGTGATGAAGTTTCCTGACAAAGTCGATTGGAACCAACCTTGGAATTCGACACCAAAACCCAAGGTTTTCAAGGAGTCCAACAATTCTTGTTGATATTTAGCACCACTACGGGATCTTAATGATCCACCTTCGTATTGATCTGGGTATGGATAAGGATAAATGTGAGAAACGTCAACTGATCCAGAATCATCTTCAAATCCAAATAAAGGACCGGAATATAAAGCTGGGTAGTTTTCAGACGTGTGTCTTACCAATGACAATAAAGCACTGGCTTCTATCTGTATCGAGGTAGCAGTTGGCTCGAGATATTGTTTGGATTTACTGGCCATGATAACGCTGAAGAAAATTTTTTTCGTGGATGAAGAACTGAAAAATGCGAAGCCCAAAAAATTTTTCAAGAACAACTACTATGAGTAACGTTACTGAAGCTGCTGAACAACTCCAAAAGACACATTTAGATGATGTCACTGGTGAGTACGTCTCCAAGTCTGAATTGAAGAAGAGACAAAAGACCAGAGCCATCGAAGCCAAGAAGGCTGAAAAGGCTAAGAAGAATGTTGATAAGCCAAAGCCTGCTAAAAAGGATCAATTGGCAGACTTAAACCCTAATCAATATTACGAAATTAGAAGTCGTCAAATCAAAGAATTGAGACAAAAGAACTTGGAAGACCCAAGTGCTTTCAACCCATACCCTCATAAATTCCACAGAACTCTTCTGTTACCAGAATTCCAAGAGAAGTATGCTCACTTGAAGAGAGGTGAAACTTTACCTGAAGTCGAAGTTGCCGTTACCGGTAGAATTATGAGTAAGAGAGAAAGTGGTAGTAAATTGAAATTCTACGTTTTGAAAGGTGATGGAGTTCAAGTCCAAATTATGTCTCAAGCTCAAGATGCTCCAAGTGTTGAAGCCTACGAACAAATGCATGAACTTTTGAGAAGAGGTGATGTTATTGGTGTTGTTGGTTACCCAGGAAGAACCAGCCCTGCTAAGGGTGGAGAAGGTGAAATTTCCGTTTTCTCCAAGACTGTTCAATTATTGACTCCATCTTTACATATGTTACCAACTGAATTCTATGGTTTCAAAGACCAAGAGCAAAGATACAGAAAGCGTTACTTAGATTTGATTGTTAACGATACTGTCAGAGACAGATTCAAGGTCAGAAGTGCCATCATCAAGTACATCCGTAAATTTTTGGACAACAGAGATTTCATTGAAGTTGAGACTCCAATGATGAATGTTATTGCTGGTGGTGCCACTGCTAAGCCATTTATTACTCACCACAATGATTTGAACATGGATATGTTCATGAGAATTGCCCCTGAATTGTTCTTGAAAGAATTAGTTGTCGGTGGTATGGACAGAGTTTATGAAATTGGTAGACAATTTAGAAACGAGGGAATTGATATGACCCACAACCCTGAATTCACCACTTGTGAATTCTATCAAGCTTATGCCGATGTATATGATTTGATGGACATGACTGAATTGTTATTCAGTGAAATGGTCAAGACCATCACTGGTGACTACAAGATTGTTTACCATCCAAACGGCCCAGAAAAGGAAGCTTTGACTTTAGATTTCTCCAGACCTTGGAAGAGAATCAATATGATTGAAGAATTAGAAAAGATCTACAACGTCAAGTTCCCACCTGGAGACCAATTACATACCGAAGAAACCGGTAAGTTCTTGAAACAAATCTTGATCGATAACAAGATTGACTGTCCACCACCATTGACTAACGCTAGAATGTTGGACAGATTAGTTGGTGATTTGGAAGACTCCAGTATCAACCCAACCTTTATCTTTGGTCATCCACAAATGATGTCTCCTTTGGCCAAAAGACATAGAAGTATCCCAGGTTTGTGTGAAAGATTCGAAGTTTTTGTTGCTACCAAGGAAATCTGTAATGCTTACACCGAATTGAACGATCCATTTGATCAAAGAGCTAGATTCGAAGAGCAAGCCAATCAAAAGGCTCAAGGTGATGACGAAGCTCAAATGATTGATGAAACCTTCTGTAACGCTTTAGAATACGGTTTACCTCCAACTGCCGGATGGGGTTGTGGTATTGATAGATTGGCAATGTTCTTGACCGACAGTAACACCATCAGAGAAGTGTTATTATTCCCAACCTTGAAACCAGATGACTTCGTCAAGGGTGAAGATAAACCAGAAAACTAATCTATAGTTTGTGAACGTAATATACATTTAAAGTCTATTTATTTCTAACCATCTCTCCTCTTCGTTTCATTTCAAGAGCTTGCTTATATGGTGGAGAAGTTGGCATTTGAATTGGATCCAATACAGTACGACGTCCCTCCAATGTATAGGTTGCATCAGAGTCTGTATCGTTTAAGTCTCCACATGCAATGAATTTGGCAATAAGCCTTTCATCTTCTGGCATTTCCATATGCTCGAGCGTTTTAGACTTACCAATATGAGCGTCTTCGAAGAACTCTTCGGTTGATTTGTTGAGTTCCAAGGTAGGATTCCAACTAGGATTAGGTTTGTAATTCAAACATACTATGAAAGATTCGAGAGAGGTTCCTCTTGAAGATCTTGGCTTTGCACAAATGACTTTTTCAAAAAGATAACTTAGTTGGCTATAAAGTAGATCAATGTCTCTACCCCTAAAGATCTTGGCGACAAAAGCTCCACCTGGTTTCAAAATACATGTTGTGAGTTGGAGGGCTGAAAGAATCAACTGGGCCTGAATATACTCGTCCAAATCATGAAGACCTGTTACATCTGGTGCTCCATCACTGCAAACAAAATCCGCAAGTTCTCCATCAAACTCATCGAGAATTCTCTGTAACGTCTTGGGATGGGTAATATCTGCTTGCAAAGTGGTGACATGTGGTATAGGTGTCATTGGTTGAAGGTCGACAGCGACAATTTTCCCGTTCGGAGTAGATCTCTTTTCGAATAACTCTCTTGAAAGAACTTGACTCCAACTTCCTGGAGCTGCACAAAGATCCACGACCTTGGAAATCCCTGAAAAAAGGTCAAATTGTTCATCCAAATGAAGAAGTTTGAAGGCTGAACGTGCACGCCATCCTTCTTCCTTGGCTCTTCTATAATAAAGGTCTCTTTTATCCTTACTGCTCTTCCCCATAGTAGTGCGATGAGATTGCAACCAATTCTCAGACCGAAAAATCGCGGAAAATTTTCAACAAACTTTTCAAGTCTTGACTTTGAGTATGATTAGAATAGGAGGTAGAAGACTTTTGAGCTCGAGCTCAAGAGTATGGAACTCAGGCAAGTTGACACCAAAGGAGTTTATTCAACAGCAACAACGAGAGAAGGTGGAGCAAGCTGAATTCAAGCAGTCACTTTTGGAGACCGAATTCCCATATAACCCAAAGATGTTAAGTGGAACTAATGGCAGTAAACCAGAACCAATTAATGTGGAATTATTGAAATACAAACCAATACGGTTGAACAAAACCCACGGTCATGAAGTGGCTTCTTTGAAGTTCAGAGGATATAACGAAGAAGACATCGAGCTTGCAGCCGAATTTGCAAGTAGAGCAGCATTTTACTTGGGAATACCAGTTTCTGGAATAATGAAACAAAAGACAGAAAAGAGATTATATACGGTTATCAGATCCCCGTTTGCCCAGGCCAAATCGAAGGAAAATTTCTGGAGAACTACATTCAATTACAAGTTGGTGGGATTTGATGCTAACCCCGAGGTTGTTGATTTATGGTTGAGTTATATCAATAAGTATGCCCTTGATGGAGTCAAGTATTCTGCCAAGATTAAAACCAGAGAGTCCGAGAACTTCGTGAAGGAGTTAGATTCGGTTTCAGTGGAAGATCTTAAGATCCCAGAAGGATTCAAGGACTCAGATGATCCAGTGATGGCCAAGGTTGAGGAGTTATTAAAGTCTGATGCTTTCAAAAAGCATATGGAATAGTGTACATAGTTAAATGGAAATTAGCCAATTTCGAGCAAGATTAACCGTAAACATCCCAGTCATCTTCTTCCTCCTCTTCCTCTTCATCCTGGATCTTCTTCAACTCATCTGCAAGTCGTTGTTTTCTCTTCTCGTTGAGCTCGAGCAAATCAAATCTACATAATGGACAGGTACTGTTCATCTTGAGCCATGGTCCAATACATTCTAGATCAAATATATGGCCTCTATGCTTAGTTTTGGCATTGCAAGGAAGCTTGACGATCAACGGATATTTGTCCTCCTTGAATTTATTGGTGCAAATTGGACAATCATCATCTGCAGAGAGACTTTTGACATCCACGCGATCAAGTGAATCAAGATAATCATCAGGAATTCCTTTTTGTGGATTGAACTCCTGCTGTTCAAGTGAAGAAATAAGATCAGCAGCTAGACCTGGACCTTGTTGATCACTGAGGACTCGAAGAGCATGGGTGAATGCTTCAATGGCATCGGTTGGAGTACTTGGAGTTGGGGTGGTAGTCGAAGGCGAGGAGGTGACAAACTGGTCAATGACAGTTGCAAGAGTCTGGTGAGTTCGAGACTCATTCGATGCCTGTTGTTCAGTAGTAGGGGTTATGTTATGATCGTCTAGACAGTTAGTAGGAGGTGTGAGTGTGGAATTAAGGTGACAACATACCTTCGTAGGTCGACATGGCGAAATAGTTGGTGCGAAATATTCTGTAGTTGCAAAATAAAGAGACAGTTTTAAATGTTAGATATATTGACGTTTGTATACAAGTAGGTATGTTTTAAGAGAGTGATGTCCGATTGTGATATGTGGAAATGAATGAGTGGATTGGTGGGTGCTTGTGGAGGTATAGGTCGCAAGTGGTGGAATTAGTAGGAAATGGTGTTCAGGACAGTGTACTTGTGTGATATTTCATGCTGGTTCGTGTTCGTTTTCTGTTTATTGCAAATAGTGCTTGTGTGGGTGGAATCTGTCTTATACTACGATTAGATTCGCTCGTCTTCTTCTTCGATGTTTTGGGAGTTACCAAAGTATCCGTGCAACTCGTTGTTCAAGTACAAAGGAGTCATGGGCTGCTCTTCGCTTGGAGTCAGCACCGGATTGAGAATCGGGGAGTCTCCTCCCTTACCCTGTGGAATATTCATTGGAGCACTTGATTGGAATGCTTGTCCGAGGGCCAGGTGAACGTTGTGGCTCTGGTTCTGGTTCTGGTGAATAAACTGCTGTTGGAGCTGATGCTGGAGCTGATGGGACGGAAGCTGCAGGAGATGAGACATCTTTTTGAAGGAATTATTGAGCAGTCGTGGAGGAGTCTGGGACGAGAGCCAGAAGCGAGAGGGCGAACCTGTAAGCGATGTGGGGTCGAGATTTGGGGAATCCGGGGAGATGAGCTTATTGTTGATGGGAATGCTTTGTGACGTGGAATGGGAGATTGGAGTCGCCATGTCAGACTCAGGCATAGGCGACGGGCTCGACATGCGTTGGTATGTTTCAAAACGTTTCTGGTTTAAATGGGTGATGGAATTACGGCTCCGAAGCTGGGAGTTTCGCTTAAACGAGTCTTCATATTGAGGCGACCCAATTCCGTGTTGGCCAAGACCATACTGAGGTGTACTGAACTGTCCCTGCACGAGGCCCGGAGAGTGGTGCGGGTGTGGATGATGTTGGATATGCAGTTGTTGTTGCTGTTGTTGTTGTTGCTGTTGTTGTTGTTGTTGTTTCTCATTGAGTGACAACAACAGAATTGTCGAGGACGACGGAATCAAACGGCCCTCTAAATCCTTACCCACAGAAGTGGCAAGTAGTTCTGGTTCAGGATGATCTCGAGGCGAGAAGTCCTGCGATTGTTGATGGATTTGCTGATGATGGTGACCAAGATTGTTCTGGGACATGAGGTCTGGGTTTTCCCGAAACCGCTGGCTTGCGAGCGAACTGGAAAGCAACGAGGGCTTGGGGTTGTAGTGCACGCTCTGCTTGTCACTCAAGTTAAGACCGTCGAGTCTCAGATCCAAATCGTGGTTGTTTATGGACGAGGACATGAAGCAAAGTGTTGGTTACAGATGGAAAATTTTCGGTGCGCTCCTGAAAATTTCTCCTATTGCGATAAAGAGTGTACGACGGGGAAAGGGCATACCAACGGGCCGAGGAACACGAGTAGAAGTTCGAGATTTGGAGATAAGCCGAGTTACTGTGGCAGAGTTACAGGGTGTATAGTGAGAGTGTGGTGGAGCGCAAAGTTTTCCGGGGAATGACCGTTGTGGTGGCCATCGATAACGATAAGATAAGGATAAGAAATGGGCCGATGCTGCGAAAATTCAAATGCAGCAATTACTGGACGTGTACCCAGCCAAAACCGTTTGGCAGCTCCAACAAAAACCGGGTGTGTGTTGGGATTGACACAATAGAAGTTTGCAGTGGCAGCAAAGTTACGTATAGCCATGGAAGTTGGTTGGGTCAGACCTTGAAATAATCACCCAATGCCACGGCTCGTCTGGTAGTTGCTCATAACTCCGGCACTGTACATCCGGCAAAGTCTAATTGATTGAATAGACGCAAAATGAGATGCAAATTTGCAAATTTGCCAATGTCGCGAAGCTTAGTTCTTTGTTGGCCGGACGAACCAACATAGAGCTAGATATGATGAATGGGCTGCGAGGTGCCGGTTGATCACCACACCGGTGGGGGGCAAGTGACGTCAAGTATAACCGGATCTCGGGTTAAATTGTCCAAAAACGCACTATTGTGATTACGAGCCCAGCAGCTTTGTTTAAGAGAATGTTGTAGTGAGGATTAAGAACCGGTTACGAATCGGGAACTGTTAGTCAGTTTGACTGTGTGGTGCCGAAGGGTTATCTTATCAGATATGTAAATCGGACTATTTGACTGTATTTGAAATGTTTATCTGATATCTATATTGCTCTATTTGACTCTATTTAACATGGTTAATTATCTAAATGACTCTAGCATTTATTTTGCAGCTTGGGTAATTTTAATTGTCTAATACTCTCCTTTGTCGGTTGGGTCGATCCGGAACACCTTGTCTGGATTCATAATTCTCTTGGGGTCGACTGCAAATTTAATTCTTCTCATCAAGTCTACGGCATCTTCTCCCAATTCTTGTACTAAGAAGTTTCTCTTTCCATTACCAATGCCGTGTTCACCAGAAGCTGTACCTTCATTGACCAATCCGTGGTCCATCATTCGATTGATGAGGGTTTCACATTTATCCTTCTCGTGCTCTTGGTAAAACACATCACAGTGGAAGTTGGCATCTCCAGCGTGAGCAAGAATGATGCTTTGCAACCCACTTTCCCGGATCATTTTGTACATTTCATCCAACACCGGAGGAAGTTTGGACAATGGAACTGCAATGTCCGTGACCCAAAGCCTGACGTCCGGATGGATCTCATTTCTCCCGTAATTCAAGATAGCGTAGAAAGCGTTTTTCCTTGCGGAAAAGAGTTCCTTTGCTTCTTCCTCATCTTTTGCAGCAATAAAATCGGTACAGTTATTGGCATCACTAATTTCCCGGAGCACCTTAACTTGCTCATCTACCATAGTAGGAGTGAGACCCCCGAGTTTGAAGAAGATCGTGGGGACTTCGGCCCATTCTCTGGTGAAATAGCCCGAGTAGTTAATGCAGTGCATCATATCCTTGTCTAACAATTCCATGGCATTGGGATGAATACCAGCCCGGTACAACTGACTGACCGTGTTGGTCGAGTCTGTAAGACTAGGGAATTGACCTACAATCACGGTCTCATGCTTGGGAATCGGATGCAATTTGAGAGTGGCTTCGGTGACGATTCCAAGAGTACCTTCACTACCCACAAAGAGCTGGGTCAAACTGTATCCTGAACTTGATTTCCTAGGTCTCTGCTTGGTCCTGACAATAGTACCGTCGGGAAGCACTACGGTAAGAGAAATCACATTCGAGATCATAGCTCCATAACGAGAGGCATTGATTCCGGAGGCATTGGTGTTGATCATTCCCGAGATAAGTCCATCAGGACCACAGTCAGAACCAATCATAAGCTGGTGAGGTTCAAGGTGTTCATTCAACTTGACCCAATTGACACCTGCCTGGACTTGAACGTCCAAATCAGCGTAATTTACCTTCAAGATCTGGTCCATTCTCGAGGTGTCCATGACAATTCCCTGTCTGGTGGAGTAAAAATGGCCTTCCAATGAAGTTCCACCGGAAAATGGCACCACCGGCACCGCATAGTGGTTGAGGATCTTCATACACTGCAGAACTTGGTCTGTGGAATTGGGATAGATCACATACTGTGGCTTTTCGTGTGGTTTGGGTTCATGAGGATTGAACTCATTTCGAGTATGGTACTCGAGTTCGACCTTCGAGTTGCGCACGTTGTCGTCTCCAAGAACAGACTTGAGCTCCTTGACGGCCTGGAGAAGTTCCAGGTCCGTGCAGTAAGCAGGAGGAGAAATATCTTTGATTTTGGTGGTGGACTCGAGTGGGAAGACATCGGAGGGAATGGCAGTGGATTGCCGTTTCGCGTAGAAGTAGGTGGCAGTGGCCGAGGCAGTGGAGGCAGCCACGATGCTGGAGGCGAACCAGGCGGCTCTGCGGGTGAAAAGTCGATTCATATCTTAATATACATAGATAAATAAATAATACAAGTGTAGAAAGTGAAAAATTGACAACGAAAACGCGGAAGGCCGTTGGCGAGATTCCGTACTGCCAACTGTGGAAATGTGGTGCGACAGGAAATTGCACCGGTCGATGGGGACAGAAGCATCACACGACAACTACATCACACAACCTCTGCATCTGTGTAGTCTCCGGCAAATGAGTCGGAGTAGTCGATGTCATCAAGCCCCAACGGGTCCGATACATACAAGTCCTCGTAGTCGAAAAGTAACGCATTCCCCACAAGCTTGACGGAATAGTCTGACAAGTGGTTGAAGTCTGCAAAATCGCAGGTTTCATCAGCAACGTTTCTTGGAAACGTCACGGTTTGGGGGTCATCGTAGTGTATTTGATGGACAAACTCAAGGATATTAGAAAGATGGGACGTTCTCTTAGATGCCCGTGCAGATTTGGTGTCCTTGGCCCGGGATTCAAGGTCGATTTTCATGTCTTTGGCGTCTTTTTCCTCATCCATACTGATTGCCAGCAACGTAAGAGATGCAGTGTCGGCGTTCTGGGTGAAGGGCGACGTATCGACGGTACTATCATCGGGCTCGCTGTCAGACTCATCCACAGACCGGAAAAACGAAAACCGTCTGTTCTCTTTATCCTCAAGCACCAGCTCTCTCTTCTTCTTCTTGGATTTGGACGCCAAGTTGGGGATGCTGGGACTGTTGGTGATGTTGGACAACGGCAGAACAGGCAGGGCGTGTGTGGCCGGAATTGCAGACGACTTAGAGTGTGTTGATTTGGCGGGGGCTGGCGATTTGGCCGGCTTGTCCCAGCTTTTGGTGAGCCGGTGGAGGTTCGAAAGCGATAGACTCTGGCTCAAGGGCCGTCTTTTTTTGTCGGCCATTTGTTGGTGTTTGGCAGCAAACATGGGAATGGGCCGATATATAAAGTCTGCGGAAACAGGGGTCCAAGAATACGGGAATGGAGACTTTGGTCAATGGGAAACAAGGTCTATTGTGTGCCCAAATAGGAAGGTAATGAGGGCCAGACCGTAAATGTAAACAATAGTTGACGAGACGACGATGTGACGATGTCAAATTAGACGGCAAGATGTGGCAGGCTCAGGGGACGAAAATGGATAAGCTGCAGCCTGACGACAGTTGACGAAGAATATATATTTTTGATATTTATGGGAGAAGGTGTTTTGATTTGCAGGAGTCGAGTCGCGGTTTTGGTGCGGGTGTTTACAGACAACCGCGCTGTGCAGGAGCAGGAGGCCTGGAACGGAAGCCTAATTGTGTGCAGAGCCTGATCTCAGTAATGATCCTGTGATTGCAGATGCAGATGGGTCCAGACGGGCAGAGATGGGTCCAGAAGTGTTTGAGGTGGTTATTCGATCCAGTAGTTGTAGCACGAGTCGGGGGTGATTTGCGTCGACTCATTGTAGGGCAATCCGGTGGCGGCCTCCACCACCGGGTATTGTTGTGCGTCCGGGTCGGGTTTGTCGTACAATGCGCTGGAAAACACTTCGCCATTGTAGCGGGCGATCGTCTTGGTGGACTTCCAGAGGTTTTCCTTTTTCAATACATTACCATTTTTGTCGCGACCGCTGAGCCGCTTGGCGACGTAGTGGACGACAGGACGGCGGACGCGGAGCTCGAACCCGAGGTGTTGGGGTACGAGCACCTCGAAGAGGTGGTTGGAGGTTTTGGAGCCGGTGGCTGTGAGCTCGATGTAGCCGACATTTTTTATCACCAAGTCGATTTTGCCCACGAACGGCGGGATGATGAGGGATTTGAGGTTGGTGGGGGGCACGAGGAACCGGGGCTGCAATTCGGCTGGGAAATGGGTCTGGAGGTCGGTTAGTTTGGAGAGGTCTCTCATTATATACGGTTCGAAGTTGATCAAGTTTCGCACTTGGACCACGGCTGACGGTGGCAGTTTGAGGTAGAAGAGGCCTCCGACCGTCAAGATCTGGTTGCCTCGTACCGAGAGGTAACGGGAGTCATGGGTTCCGTCTTTGTAGGTTTTTTTGCCCTTGAAAACCGGCTTGAATCGGCTGAACTGGGCTGGTGGGAGGTCGATGTGGTTAAATCCGGGGAGATCCACGAGGTCAAACGCCAGGAGATGGACGTGGATGTCGTCCTGGGTGAACCCCGGCATCTCCGACACCCCGGGCCCATTTTTCATGCTCCAGAGCGAGTATTTGCGGCGGAAGTCGCCGTGGTCGTGGAACAAGAGCTTCGAGATCGTGGTGGACTTGCCGCTATTGATGTCTCCCACCATGTAGTAGGTCTGTGGGTTGCGGGCCAACGCATTGTAGAGCGAACCAATGCCCCATGTCCGGTGGTTGCTGACCATATGGACGTTTTCGGGAGGAATCTGGTACTTCTGGTGGAGATATTCATGGAAAAACGGGAACTTGTGCAACGCTTTAATGTTCTGAAATAACAAGTCGGTTTTGGTGATGACAACAATGGGTTTATGCTTTTTCAAGAGCTGGTGGTTGAGTCCGAGCGGGAAATCCATGCCACTGGCCACATAGACCATCTGGCCGTTTATGGACTCGATTTTCTCCGAGATGGTGGCAGCTGACACCAGATGAGATCCAAGATCGGAGTCTGCTTGGGACTGGTATTTGATATGACGACACCGGAGACATTCCTTGGCCGAAGACTCGTTGTGTGTGTGGGATGGGGGTTGTTTATGCGATGCGTTGGAGATGGAGTCGATGTTTAGGAGTTTGAGGGTTTCCAGATCGAGTTTTTCAAGATGGGAGGTGTAGGTATTGTCTTCAGACTTGATGTATTTTTTGTGGGAGATGGTGGGGATGAATCCGGGGACCTTACGGTCCACCAGCTGAAGCTGAACACCACAGGAGTGGCACTTGTGGACCAAGTTGGCCACTAGGGATGAGAATCGCTTGGGAAGATACTGGAGCATGGCAGCGATGAGATGGGAAGAGCGCGCAGGTGGAGGCAAATGGGACAGCGAGTGCGAGTGCGAGTGCGGGTGGATGGCATGGAGATGAGTGGTTGCGCCGGAGTTAGAGGGAGACAACGGGAGTTAGCTGTGGAGTTAATGGCGTGCGAAAAGTGGGATGCGAGGTGTGGAACTGAACTGGTACGGGTTATGCGCGAAAGCTGGTGCGGAACTGGTGCAGATGCGGATGCGAGTGCGCGGTGCTAGCGGGAACGCCTAGCCGGCCAGATGCCAGGCGCGGCCAACTCAATATAAATTCAACCGGAACATTGCTGCTGCGGCCTGGGTGGGCCTGGAGCCATCCGGTGCAACGGTGAACGCCGCCCCGAGGGTGCCCCCACCCGCGGGCCACCAGGCCTTTGTCGTTACGAGATGCGGAATTACATCCCGAAAACTTTAATCCTCCACTTTAGGCTTCATGGATGTTGATCCGCCTGCACCCACCTTAAACCCACGGCCCCCCTTCGCATTCCAAAGTGAAAAAATTTGGATCTTGATTCTTTTAGGCATTAAGGTTTTAGGAGTTGACCCGAGTTTAAACTGCGCAGTAAATTCGACACGTCAGGAAGCGCCAGTGAAGATGCAGGTACTTTAACAGGCCACCGGACTTAGGTGAAACTAATATGTCGCGGTATAGGGGGCTCGGAACCAGTGCCGAAATTGTTGTACCCGGAATTTGGTTAGTGCGAGACAATCTAAAATATAGCTCGTTTTACAGTTGCTAATAATTGGATTTACAATAAGTCTTTTGTGGGTGCAAGCAGTTTACGGATTTACACCTCCTCTAATTTCATAGTTGTCGATCATTTTAACCATGCACTATTATTAAATTTCTAATTATTTCACAAGAATGGCATGCAGTAGGTATTTTTCTTCGAATTGTCATTGAAACAATCAATTGTAAACATTCATCAAAACATCACGGTGGAATTCCGGGACGCTGGCTATTTAAGCGAGCCTCTCATCATCGAATTTTGTAACGTAGCATTTGTCAATGGGTCCACGTCCACGGTTGTTGAATAATTACAGGAAATTTTCCCGAAGATCTGGTTTCGGATAAAAATAGAATTATGATTATGGATTCTAATGCACGAACCAGAGTGAGTTACCAATCTGATATTATGTATATGTATGATTTCATTTCTATGATACTCCAACGGCTCACAACTTTGGTAAAAAAAAAAAACAAATAAGCTTCTATGGAACTTAATGATGTGGTGATGAAAAACGCCGAATACTCGCGTTTAGACAATACAGCGAATGCAATAAAATCTGTATGGCGGCAAGGGCTTTTTCGGGAGAACAATAGTTTTAGGATTAAAAATAAATTAAAAAAAATTTGTCGTGGTTGTTGCCATAATGGCAAATTTTACCAGAGTTAAGTTATAACGGTATAATAATAGTGACGATTTGTTCGAGCTTAAAGTCCCAAGAATTCTACATGGATTTTTCTCAGAAAATTATTTTTTTTGGTTCCGTGCTACTGCCTAATTTATCCTTCCATGGTAAAAGGTAATCGTTTCAGTTAATATTCGTCCCCTTTGAAGACGGCAACATCTTGCATAAATCCTCTAATTTCCCTTTTATTTTTTTACGCACTTTTCATGCGAAGAAGGCTGAAGGACAGGTGGTAAGTGGATTTTTTTTATTTTTAATTTACTTTATTTTAATTTTACTTTTTCATCGTCGAACAGGTTTTAGCCGCAAAACAAAGCTATGCCGCAAACCCGTTGCTAGTTTAAAAATAGGAAAAAATTACCCACAATTTCAGTTGGTGCCTCTTGACTTCCGCCCCCACCTCCCCCTAAGATCTCTCGCGGTGGCCCACCACAATTGTTGGGATTGGAACAAAAATTAAATTATCCTATTTGGGGATAGTCGACTGGTCTTTTTGTTTTATTTTTTTTTTCCAGTGTTAATTTTCACACTCTACATATTCAATAAACCTCATAAGACTCGAATTTAATTTCCAAATATATCTCAGTCTTTTGACATAATTTCAATTTCTTCTATCCTACTTCCCCCATTTTCCCTTTCATTCCTTATCTCCTTATCGTTAGTTTCCCCCATTTTCCGTGGTCCCCTGTTCCGTTTGCTGTTTGATATGGACGCTTTTCAAATCCGCAACGAAATGCCGTCCGCCAAAAATGGGCCTGATCTCCCGGCTCATCCCCATAACGATTCTGACCAGGCCCACGTCGACGACGTGGTGGATCTCTGGAACCGATTAGGGGCTTTGGCCATCGAGTTCAACAATTATTACATCTCGATTCGATGTTTCCAGAATGTGTTGAAAATCAGTCAGTTAAATGCCAAAACGCTTTTGAATCTAGGAAAAAGCTGTGACAAATTCGAAAATGAGGCCGTGGGATTTGACAATACCACTCAGACCATCCAGTATTTGGAGTACTTTCTTGATTCCCACCGTAGGGCCGGGAAATCTGCCGAAGTTTCGGACAATTTCCACCATGTAGTGCTCATGTTGGCCCAATTATATTACAACATCTGTGATCACCAGAAATCCTTGAGTTTACTCGAAGATAATGATGCTGCTGCATCCACTGATATCTGGATTCTCCGGGCCAAAAATTACCTTCAGGCCGGTCAATTTTCCGATGTTGAAACATGCATTGAACGAAGCCAACCTCAATCTCAATCGCACAAGCTCCAGGCGTTAAAGATTCTTGCCCAAATTCATTTCAAACAGAGTAATTGGCTCAAGTCGATAAACTTGCTTCAAGAAGCCATGGAGCTCGACCGGTTCGACGCCCAGTTGTATCATTATTTGACGCTTCTGTTCTTAAACCACGCCGACTTGGAGGCTGCCACCGAATGGTCCAACCAACTGATTCTCTTTAATCCATCCGACTACCAGATTTTGCTTGTTAACAGTTACATCAGCCGGAATTCTCCAGAAATCTCCTTGAAGACTTTGAATTATTTGGCCAATTTCAACGAGGCTGCTGTCGACTTTCTTCCGTGGTTTCTTCTCAGTCTTAACTACTTCAACTTACACGAGTTCAAGAATTCGTTTGATTGCTTGCAAATGAGTCTTCAGAAGCTGTCCAAGGTATCGTTGATCTGGCTTCTCATTGGCCATTTGTATTTAAATTTGAACCAATTACCCGATGCATTGTCTGCCTACTCTCAAGCGTTGAGATTGCAACTGGACGAATTTAGTTTAGGCTCCGGTTTAGCATGGGATGGATTGAGCTGTGTATATCAAAGATGTGAGTCTCAGATTGCTGACTCCATTGATGCTGCTGACCGTTCCCTCAAGTGCTTCGAAACCATAGGCGACCAAAACACGGTTTCGATTCTCCAGGCCCAAATCGAGACTTTGAAGCTGCAAGGAAACCAGCCTGACGAGAAGAACTTACGCAACCCATTGCAGCTACCTGACTCCTTGATCTTGACGTACCTCAACCTTGAGTTTGCAGACAGAGCCAAGTTATCCGACAAACCAGACCATTCAATCCAGACAAAAGACGACTCCAAACCTGAATCGGCTGAACCTGCACTCACCACCCCTGCTCCCGAGCAAAAGCATCCGGAAACCCATCCAAACCTCCAGCAACATCCTCCAACTCCAGGACATCACCATGCAGCCCATCATTCAGGCCAACCACCTCATCCACAGCACCTCCAGCCATTCCAGCACATGCACGGGTCTCCACATCAACAACAATTCCATCCCCAACCACCTTACTCCCAACCTACTCCTCCACAACCACAACCACAACCACAACCACAACCACAACCACAACCACAACCACAACCACAACCACAAAGTCTTCCTCCATTCCCTCCATTCCCACCTCCACCTCCAGGAATGATGCCAGGTCTTGCCGGGCCCAACCAGACTCCTCCAGCATGGAATCAGATGCTTTACCCAGCATCTGGACCAGGTCCTAGTCCTGGTCCTGGACCATTTCCCCAACCTCACACTCCCCAATTGCAGAACGGAGCTCCCAGACAACCACCACCTCCACCTCATGCCCAGCCACCACAGCCACCTCCACCTCAGCCCCAAGGCTACGTTCCAATGGGGCCTCCACAGTATTATGCCCAACCATATCCATACTGGAGATGATCACATACGACAAGGCAACGGCACAATCTCCAGTCATATTACATTGCCAGCATTTCTATTTTATTGTACTATATAGCTATTCAATTCAAAAGTTCTGTATCTTAGTTAGGAAGTCTCCTATCTGCTGCCAATTAGCCGTGTAGATGCCCTGGAAATCGGGGGAGAACTCCTCGAGTTTGCGGACGTTGATATTCCATGGAAGTTTGTTCAACAAGCTTCCTCCTTCTACCACAATTCCGATATGACTTGCAAGAAGTCCCGCTAAGTCCGTCCGGCTGTCTCCAATGTAGACCACTTTCTGGTGTTGCAGCAATTGCGTAATGATATTGTATTTGTCGAATCCGGTTCTGACACTGATACTTGGTTCAAATTTCCCAGTACACAGTCCCGATTCGTCAAACTCGAGTTCATTGACAATGATCTCGGGTTTATAGTTCAATTGTGAAAGTACAGCATTAATTAAAACCGCTGTCCAGTTGATACTGAGAATTTTCACTCGATTCTGGGGGATTTTAGCGATAAATTCTTTAAATCCAGGCCGAATATCAATTGTTTTGGCCACGGTCTCGATATCAGACCTCTTTACACCCTTGAACAATCCCTTGTTCTCGATCTCTCTAATAGAGGTCATTTCCACCGAATTCATGCCCTTCTGGTATTCAATCTCATCGCTCAAGCTTCGCACAGGACCAGAGGTTGCTCTATATTTGTCCAAAGCATTTAAATAAACTCCGGTGAAGTAAGAGAACTCAGGCAAGCCCACAGCCCCCTGCTTATATGGCAATTGACTCAATAGTCCAATTGTGTCTTTCTGAGTTATTGTTTCATCAAAGTCTACTACAACTTGCATCTCTGCTGTTCGCGAAATTATTTCAAGGATATACGCAATGGCCTTAGGAGAACTTGGAAGTATTAAAGATAAGATAAACGTCGACGAAGCTAGAGAGAGCGTCAGAGGACAGAAGTCAGAGAAAGTTGGAAAAACCGAAGGAGATGTTGGAAAGACAGAAGGACATGTGGGAAAAACCGAAGGAGATGTTAGAAAGACTGAGGGTGTTGCAAAAACTGAAGGAGATGTTGGAAAGACAGAAGGACATGTGGGAAAAACCGAAGGAGATGTTGGAAAGACTGAGGGTGTTGCAAAAACTGAAGGAGATCTTGGAAAAACAGAAGGAAATGTGGGAAAAACCGAAGGTAATGTTGGTAAGACAGAAGGTAATGTTGGTAAGACAGAAGGTAATGTTGGGAAGACAGAAGGTAATGTTGGGAAAACAGAAGGACAAATTGGCAAAACCGAAGGGCAAATCGGTAAGACTGAAGGTAAAGTTGGTAAAACCGAAGGAAATGTAGGAAAGACTGAAGGTAATGTTGGTAAAACCGAAGGTCATATTGGTAAAACCGAAGGTCATATTGGTAAAACCGAAGGTCAGATTGGCAAAACCGAAGGTAACATCGGTAAAACTGAAGGTCAAACCAAACAATAATGTATTAACTATATATCTCCCAATTTTTTTACTGCGTTATAATATACATCCCAATTACTATACGTCCAATTATATTTGAACATGAACCCTTGGATTTTGTTCAGAAGATTGACGAGATTTTTTAAACTTTCTTGATGGACTTCAATTTCTTGACTGGTTGCTTTAGCCTTCAATTTTTTATTCAAGTTTACTGAAAGATTATTAATGAGTAAGTCAAACTTACCATAATCGTTGATGTAATCTGGACTCTGATATAATAGCTTAAGCAAATTAGTGTAGGACAAATTGATCACATCAAACTCTTTGTCTGTGAGACCTCTTTCGATAATTTCGCCTGTAATATATTTAGTGTCCTTCTTGATCTTATCATCATTGATGATTGAATAAAGAAGTTCGAAAATCAACTTACGAATTTCAAGACCTTCATCAATAACATACTTGTAAGGACCCATAGGGATGATCTTTTTGAATTCTTCGTAAGGTTTCAATTCTGAAAACAATTTTGGTAAAATTTGATCAAGGTTAGCATTCAAAATTTCAGGATAATTGTAGTATAAATTGATGAAATTCTTGACAAGAATGATTTTGATCTCAATACTGATGATGTCAAAGAAGTGTAAACTTAATACAACAAACTTATTGATCAAGTCCCCTTTACTTTGCAAATTAACAATTAAGTGGTTAACCACAATCAAGTTGGTGTAAATGAGACCGATTGATTGGTTTGGTAGATTCAAAATATTCAAGACTTCATCAAACTCTTGGTTCTTGATTGAAATAATGGATAAGATCTCTCCAATGAGTTTGAATTCTTTTTTGATTACAGAAACATTAACCTCGTCTGATAATAATTTCCAAATATTGCTTTCGAAATCTTTATTGTTGTAGTTTTTCAAGTAGTACTTGATTGAATTAAGCAATTGAATCTTTATCAAATCATCATTGTTGTTAAATTTTTCAATCAAAAGCTCTGGCTTGGATTTGGTCAAATAGCCTAAGCTTTTACTCACTTCGAACTTCACCGACTCACTAGCTTCGTCCGAGTTTAATATTCCAATCAACTCCCTTAAATCAATATCGGTCAAGTCTTCTTTCAAATTGATGAAACTCAAGTATTGCAAAATTTGAATAAAGTCTTTGTTGAATGATTTGACAACGATAAAAGAATTCAACTTCATTTGCAGATTATCAATCTTTTCATATAAACCCAATTCAAGGGTAATAGCAGATAAAATTTTGATGCTAAGTAAATTGGAAAGGTTCAACTGGGACTCAAATTGATCATAAAAGTTTCCTTGCTTACAAATATTTCTAACCCACGAATCTACTTTAATCAAATCAGCCAGATCTGAGCTCTCGATCGAGTTAATAAACTTGATCAAATGTGATAAGCTGGTGCTGTCGAAAGTGACAGTACCAAAGCTATCAAAAATCAAATTTACAAGTTTGGTTTCAAAGTTGTGAGCAGTTCCCAATGCCAACAATTCACTAGTATCCAATGAGTAGTCGAGTTTGTTGAAAAGTTGGAGAATCAAATGATAAATCGATCTATTATTTGAATTGGAATTTAAGAATTTCTTTAAGGTGTCAATAAGCAACGACTGAAATTCCTTATGACTAGAGAATTTCTCGTAGTTGGGGTTCAAGTCAGGTGTAAATATTTGGTTGAGGTTGATCAAATTCGACTTCACCATAAGTTCAGAACTCAAGTTTTGTTCATAAAGGTTAATAATCTTGCTGATGTCTTTTTCAGTGATCACATTATGCAAAGCATAAATGTTTATAGAATTCAAAAGCTCAATTTTTAAATCAATCAATAATTTTGTATCACTGAGCTTTTCAACAATGGCATCGAAGACCTGTTCGTTTACTGCTGGCTCCAACTTTATGAGTAATTTGTTGAAGATCTTCAAATTCATGAATACAATATTTGAATTCTTAGTTAACAAACCACATAAAATTGGTATCAACAGCTCTCCCAAAAATGACAACAATTTTAAGGATATGTTTTCCACTAAAAGATTAATGATATTCAAGACTTCGATGAGTTCAAAGTTCTTAGTGTTATTCTGTAAGAACTGAATGAACTGTTGAATGAACTCGTCTGATAACTTCAAGTCCTTCAGAACGATGGACTCAATGAGCGATAAAAATACGGTTAAATTTTCATTATTGATATTGTTGATGATCTTGGATTCAATGCTGTTGACTTCGTGTTGGCAATTTCCATCGAGAAGCTGGTTAAGAGTTGAAACAGATTGCTTGAAAATGAATTCATTCTTGTCATCTAATTTAGCAATTAAGTTAGGAATATAGTTCATGTCTCCCAAGATCGAGATCAGAACTACAGCCTTCAAACGCAACTTCCAAGATCCATCGTCAAAATCTTCAGTTTCATTTTCCATTTCGTCATCACTGAAGTCAATTTCGTCTTCATCATCAACCTCAAAGTCCGACTCATCTGATTTCATTGGATTGTAATCAATGAATTTCTCGATTATATCGTCAACTTTCAAGTTGTATGGAAGAAGATGGATCAAGATATCCATAGACACTTCTTTAAGTAAATTTTCTTCCACCATCTGGTCATAATCTACATCCTCTGCAACGCTGTCCAATTGAATTTGAACTTGGTTGAAGAGTTCTTCCACAACCAAAGGCTCTAATTTCAAGTTCAAATTACCTAAATTCTTCACCATAGTCAAGACAAGTTCAAGTTTGTGATAAGCATACTTGAACAGATGGTCCGATCGATCGTATCCCATATTGATAGTCGTCAAAAATGAATCGAAAATGTCGTTTTCCATCTCCTGTCCCCTTGCCAACAACATGTCCAAGGCATAAATACCCTTTTTACCTATTGAATTGGACATATTATCAAAGGAAAGGTTTATGAGGAAATTAGCTAACTTCAAAAATTCTTCGAATTTCAAACTTTCAGAGAAGTTCTTAATAAGCTCAATCAACACCTCCACCAAGTCGTTTTTCACTGCCGGTTTCATCAATTGTGGTAAAAACAATTCGATAAAGCTTCGAGATAACGTAGCTGGAAACTGGAAGCTAGAATTGAAGATCAACTTCAACACCATCAATGCCACCGGATTGCCCTTTTCACTACGTACATCATCAAATAATGTAGTTACCATACGTCTAATACAGGAATTGGAAACAAATGGCAAGAGGGCAGGAAAGATCTTGGTGGTTTGACTTTTGACATCAGGATTTTGATCGTCCAAGAGCTTAAATAAAATTTGCACGAATTCCTCAATTTGTGGTTGGTGGTTATTGTCAAGAAGCTTCTTCAAGTCTTCAAGAGCCATGAACCGAAGGTCTGGATCAACATCCAAGGCTTTGTCTGTGATTGATCTGAAGGTAATCATTGTGGTGGAAAATCAGTGAGACTGCGACATAAAAACGAGTTAGTGTATATTACAGGAGTTATAAATTTGCAGTTTCTATAGAAAGGTTTGGGTATTTGCTGGAATTCGATGCAGTGGAGGTTGATTCCGAATCTGAGTCTGAGTCTGAACTTGACCCGGTTTCTGAACTTGAATCTGAGTTTGAGTCTGAGCCTGAGTCGGAATCGGATTCAGAACTTGAATCTGAGCTGGAATCTGAGCTCGAATCTGAACTCGAGTCTGACTCACTAGTAGTTTCACTTTCTACTTCACTCTCAATGCTCTTTCTATCCTTAGTAACTTCCTTTGGCTCCGGTTGTTCTACAACCTCTCCCATTTCCTCTAAAATCTTTTTACATCTATTGACGTATGGCTCTTTATATTGGGTTTTAACTTCCACTTCTTTGTATTCTTTTCCATCAAGTTTGGCTTGAAGCTTCTTTTCGATATTTTCCTCCACCAACTTGAGGTCCTGATACCACTGTTTCACAATCTTATGTAAATCTTCCACCAATCTATCTTTACTGGCACCTTGCATTGTCGTTAAATATTTTACCAAATATGATTCGTATTCGTCTGGAACTTGTTCGAGGTTCTTGACAATCCAGTTTTGCTTTTGCTTACTGAATTTCCATGCATCTTTTTCCTCCACAAACTGTTTCAAATAGATATATTGGTCCTTTACTGGAGGAGGAGGTCTCTGGTCTTTAGGAAGCTTCTGTCTTTTTGGAGGTTTTTTACCATCAGAGGTAGGTTTCTGGACTTGTTTCCGTTTCAACTGCTTCAATTGTCGACGGTCTGCTGTCTCTATATGTGTTATGGAATCGTCATTATCTTGTTGGACTGTTAATCCAAGCTTCTTCCAGGCAGGCTCCATTGCGATGAGATGGATTTCGCAATTTTATCGAGTGGAAAATTTTCTTCCACACCCATCACATCTTCCTTTTGAATATACAACTGTTTACTTTGAGGACAACGTAGATAGATGTATTAATGGATAACCTGGCAATTTTTTGACGGAACTACAAATTCTATGTAACTTCTGCTTCACACATTGCCTATACAAATTTTTTACATTGTTTGAGTCTGACATGGGCTAATCTCACTTGTGTTAGATATAGAAATATGTATACATCACTCTAAATTAAACTTCACGAGTCTCTTATAGCCGTCAATGGCATCAAGTAAGTCTTGGTTCTCGATGTATTCGTGATCAGAGTGTGCCACATGAATTGTTCCTGGTCCGTACAAGTATTTTCTTGTCAAGTTACGGTGCATGTTAGGAATATCGGTGGAATATGCCAACACGATCGACTCAAAACCTGGGACTTCGAAATCAACGTATTGAGGAGTGGCATAAAAAGGGATCTCGTAAGACAAATGTTCAATATTGTTCAACTTGGCCTCGACTTGTTCCTTCAAACCTTCAACATCAGCTGCAACTCTAAAGAAAACAGTGGCATTGGCAAATGGAGGAACAACATTGTTAGCGACACCAGCATCAATTTTACCAATGTTCATAGTAGTTGGGCCCAAGAGTTCATCGTAAGACCATTCTGTCAATAAGAGGTCGTTCAACACTGGAATTAAAATTTCAGTTGCAGAAATGCCCAACTCTGGATATCCTGAATGGGAAGCCTTACCTTGGACATTAACATAACACATCAAAATTCCCTTGTGACCAACCCCTAATTTCAATTCGGTTGGTTCCCCGAAAATGGCAATATCCCATTGAGCGGTTATTTTGTCACTTGCTTCTTGCATTCCAACACCTCCAGTCTCTTCACCAACAACAAACAAAAGCGACACATCACCATCGGCAATTTCTCCCGATTCAAGCATTGACAAATAGGTGAAAACTTGGGTTGCCACAGATGCCTTAGCGTCGCAACTTCCTCTACCATAAATACGAGACCCATCGATGGAATATGGGAAAAATGGAGGAACAGTGTCAATGTGACTGGTCAACAAAACCTTACTATCTCTATCTTTCCCGGAGTAGGCAAAAACATTGAATCTATTTGCTTCAGCTTCTTGGAGCTCGACGTTCAATCCCTTCGAAGTCAAGAAATCTTGAATGAAATGAGCCACTTTAAGCTCGTTTGGTTCGACCGATGGAAATTCGATAAGATTTTTGTGGAATTCGAGCAACGATTCACCTTGGGCCACAAAGTCATTGAGGCCGGTGTTGTAGTTGAACACCTGTTGACAGGAAACGAGAGGAATTAATAACCAGAGCCAAAACATAGTTTATTGAAGAAGTAACAAGAAATAACGGAAAAAACTCTCGACAAGATAAGCGCGATACGATGAGATACGGCGAGTATCTATTTTTTGCGGCCATTTCTCAATGAACAATACAAGTTACTTGCAAAATTGTGATAAATCTAACCCATTTGTTAATACGACACAAAAATGAAATAAACCTTCTGCAAACTCAAAATACATTAGGAGAACAATAAAAGTATATACTTGAATAATTGACCAAACTTTTATTGTCGGGCCAAACCTTATTATATGTCGACGTGTCCATACCGTCTGTCATCGGTAGCCTTCACTCTGTTTTTTCACCGGCGTCCGACCTCTTCAGTTCGACCGACTCCTGGGCTTTCTTCTCCTCCTCCAACTGTTGTTTCTTCTTCTCCATCCAGCCATTCAACTTTCCGGTCAAATCCTTCGCAATTTCATCCGAAGTCTTGTCTTTATCGTCGCTCAGCTGCATTTTTTTAGCAGCATCCTCAAGATAATTGGAGGTATTGTCGATATACTCAGCGAATTGGGGATGCTTCTCCGGGTCAATGGCAGTCTTAAGCTGTGCAAATAAGTCTTGTAGTTGTTTTGAGTCCAGTTTCGATTGGTCTGTCATGGTAACACATCCAACGAAAAGCAATAATGCGCATTTGCAAACTACCGGCCGAATGGCATGAGCACTGCACAAAAGTCTTCATCACAGCAGCAAATTCTCACGTCAATTTCACAAGAAATCCATCGATACCACCATCTACTGCTCTAGAACCACGTAAAAAAGCTACCATAACATAAACTCCGCTCTATATCCACCCTCTAAGACTGGCACTTTCCCATAACAACTACCAGCCACCCGTCAGGCTGTTTACAAATCTGCTGCCTAAAGGTCACATTCTCGCTTCTCCACGTTTAGGCTAAAGCGGAGAGACACTGTTTATTTTTTGCAGTTTTGATCACTAATTTCACAACTGTTGACAACGTATAAATAAACCCATCAGTATCACAAGTTAAATCTGACGAAAATTCATCTTTAATTCGTCGTTAAAGAAAGCCTTTTGCATTAAATTCATATTGGCTTTGTTCTAGAACTGGGCCAAACTTCCTTCATATAGACGCACCCATTGGTATATTATCTGGTGGATCCCAGGCCAAAATTCCCTATCCAAAAATCCCAGTCCAGTTTGTTCAATTCCCATGCTCCAAGTGTATCTGGGAACAAAAGACATGATATCTGTGGCCACCAGGCCGTTGGTGGCTGTAATATCGTATTTTCAGATGATGGTGGTGACGGTTGAGAATTACGTTGTAGACTTGTTTGACACCGTTATCTACTATGCCATGAATTCGTTGATGCTTATACTACATTTGATAGAGCTGGTGACGGACATTTACGACAACGTACAGCAGAATGTGAAGTTGGTGCATTCGGGGTATCAGAACGGGTTTTTTCAGAACATTAATTAGAGTATTTATTGAGTATACGCATACGATGAGCATTGTAGGAGGGCAGAGATGGAGAGAGAAAACCAAGCCGGGAAAGGGCAGGAGAGTATAGGTCTCTCTACAATTACACTTAGTATCTGTGAAATAGAACCATAAGACATCACCACCAGATACTACAACAGGTAGCAGATGTCTCAAAGTTGCAGCTGATCGGTGCATCTTTGGGGCCATATGAGGGGGCGCTCGTTCATGCGCGATGCCCCATGTGAAATCGCGAGCCAGTACGGCTCGAGCTCGTTTCAGGTGGCTGTGACTTACGTCCAAGTGGCTGTGACGTACCTCCAGGTCTTGCCGGTGTGGGTCCAGTTCCTACGTCAACCGGCAAATCTAGGTGGTGGCAAGCACGACTCACTGCATATGGGTTTTGTATTGTGTATATACTATTCTACTCTAAAGCTGGTTTGCAGCCACAATTTGGCCCACAGTATCAACAACACTCTTTTCCAAATCGATGAACTTTCCCAACAAGGCTCTTGTCTTGGAGTTGTCGACATTCTTAGGATCATCCCTAGCAGTTCCTGGCTCTCCCTTGGGCAAGTGGGCCAATTGGGGGAAGTGCTCGTGAAGCATATCGATGATTTGCTGAGAGGAGAATCTCAGTTCACGAAGCAACAACCGTAAGTCAGTCTTATCGGTTTCCAAGGCAAACACATGAGCTTTTGCCACATCTCTCACGTCGATGAAGCCTCCGGCCATCGAAGGAATTGGATCGTTGGGCTTCAACTTGAGCAAGACGTTGACAATCTCAGCACTGAAGTTCAAGGTCCCCTTGACATCGGAGTCAAATGCTTGGGGTCCAAGAACATACACAGGATTAACAGCGTTGGCGGTGAATTGGGGTTTTTTCTCCTTTATAAACTCCCAAACGGCCTTTTCAGCCCAGGTCTTCGAGATCAGATATGCCACCTCCGAGTCGGTGGCGTCGTCTCTTCCAACATCACACCAGGACTCCTCAGTGATGATGTCCTTGGTTGGCTGCATGGGGCCAACCGCTGACATCGAAGATGTGTAGACAAATCTCTTCACTTTAGGACACAATTGGTGGACCGATTCAAGGACATTTTTGGTTCCTTCAACAGCAGGCAAAATAATGTCTCTTTCAACGTCTTCAACATCAAACACAACAGGCGAAAGGGTGTGAAGAAATCCTACAATATCTGGGTACTTTTTCAAAGCTTCATCAAAAGCACCAGGTTTGGTTACATCTGAAACCACCTCGTACTCAAACGTTGGGATATTCTTCTTAAGACTCTCACCCTTTTCGGCAGACCTCACAGATCCAACTACCTGGTACCCATTGGAGACCAATTCAACGATAACTTGTTGAGCAATGTACCCATTGGCACCTGTTACAAATACTTTCGACATGACTAATTGTACAATTGAAGAATAAATTGCGAATTTATAGTAAAATTTGCAAGCCGTAAAGTCGCAGACTCCTTGCTCTAATTTGCAGCCGAATACGAGAACCACATCTGAGCTTAGTCATGACTGCTTGTTTGACACACGACCATTTAGCGGTGGCGGCTCCACTTTGGCTGGTGGCGGAATAGTGTGGGAGCCGTGGCCGTACCATCTTAAGCCGTGGCCGTACCATCGTGTGCGCTTATCTGTCAACTATGTCAACCTGCACATCTCCGGTTCCGCACTGATAAGAAAATGTTATCCACTAACAATTGCCTATTGTGCGATGGCCTTGGTGTCCCGAGGAGCCGCAGGGCTCTAGTATATAATGGAAACTTTACGTTGAAAAAATTCCATTAGCTATGTTTCTTTCGTTAATTGTGGCATTCTTGTTATCGATTGCCCTGGGTGTTGCAACCCCAGTTCCAGAAATCTGTATTCTGAAGGAAGGTAAGATCCAACCAAAGGTTTTCATCATTACCATGTTTCTCCCCGAAGAAGAAGCATGGACCTCGAGAATAAACTTTGTGAACAATATCACTATTCCAGGGGCTTCTCCATTATATCCAGATGCTCGTTGTGTCGAAGATTTTAGTATCTGTCAATTTAGTGCTGGAGAAGGTGAAATTAATGCTGCTAGTTCCATGACTGCCTTATTACTTAACCCCCAATTTGACTTGAAAGATACCTATATTTTCTTGAACGGAATTGGAGGTGGTGAACCAGATAAAGTTACGACTGGATCGGTTACTTTTGCTAAATATGCCATTCAAGTTGGTCTTATGTATCAAATTGATTCTAGAGAATTACCTGAAGACTATAAGGATTGGCCAAGTGGATACTTTAGTTACGGTACTAATAATCCATGGACTTATCCTGAGAATGTTTACGGTACGGAAGTGTTTGAGCTTAATGAGAATTTGAGAGACAGAGCTGTGGCCATCTCTCAAAAGAACCAAACTCTGTTCTCAATTGGTACCAAGCAAAACGAATACCTTCGTGGATTATACGGTATTGCCCCAGCTAACCAAGCCCCAACTGTTGTAGCCTGTGATGTTAACACTTCTGACAACTACTACTTCGGAGATGTTTTGGGAGACTACTTCAAGAACTATACTTTGATGATCTCCAACAACACTGCCAATTACTGTTCGACTGCTCAGGAAGAAAATGCCACTTTGGAAGCCCTTGTGAGATTGGATAAAGTCGGATTAGTATCTTATGATAGAGTTATTGTTATGAGAACTATCTCTGATTTTGCTAGAGCACCTCCAGGAATGGATCCTATGTACTTTTTCAACGAGTTCGATCAAGGTGGATCTGGTTTGGCTTTTGACAACTTGTATTACGGAGGATACCCTGTTATTGAAGACATTCTTGATAACTGGGATGAAGTTTACAGTAAGGGTATCAAGGCTGACAATTACCTCGGTGATATCATTGGAACTCTTGGAGGAGAAGCTGACTTTGGTTCTCCAGAACTTGGTACTGTTTAAACTCAAATCCTTGGAACTGTCCTTTAGAACATGGAGCTGTTTATATCTACTCGTTACCCTTTCGTGTACTATGTACTTGAATATAAACTCAAATAAACTAATGGCTGCAAAAAATACAAAATTCGCATTACTGTATCGCATGTATTCATTAATTATACAAATTAAATTATTCCAAATCATAGTTTTTACCTGGCTCACCAACTTCGGTGGAGGAAAACTTTCTAGCACTAATTCTTCTCTCAAATAATTCATCAAGTTCTAAGTACAGACGGAATCTAGTTTCTGGTAATCTGAAGAATGCCCATATGAAAGTTGGTAAAGCAGTTGCTAACCATACGAAGGCAGTCTTACCTCTTAAGTTGGCAGCACCAGGATTAATCAAATATGGTTCCACTACATGACTGATTAATTGAACAATATTGTAAGAGTTTCTGGCTAAGGAAATTGTTTGAGCTCTTAATCTGGTAGCACTGATTTCGGAAACAATGGTAAAGGCAATTGGTCCAATAGTTAATGCATAGGTAGCGACCCAAATCATACACATAGCAGCCTGAGCCCATTTGACGTTGTCGTTAGTGATAGCTGGCTTATCTAAAATACCGGTGATCAATAGACAACAGCACAAAATACCATATCCAGTAACATAAATGGTTCTTCTTCCAAACCTGTGCAATAAGAACCATGAGCAGAAAGTACCAGTAAAGGCAATACCAGTGACTCCCAAATTCAACTTGTAAGCATCATCAGGATTCAAACCAGCTTGCTTAAAGAAATACGATGGACTGTACATGAGGGCAGTTCCACTCAAAGTTTGACCAGAGAAAGTAATACAGGCAATTTCGGTTCTTCTGAAGTTGATTCCCTTGAAACAGTCCAAGTATGACTTCAAACCTTGCTTGGTCAAGTTTTGTTTTTCCTTTTCCATCTCATTAGTGTGGATCATAAGGGCAACTTGCTGATGGGCCTTGTGGTGAACCGTAGGGTGAGATAATCTATGAAGAGATTTGATAGCATCTTCGTTTCTTCCCTTTCTGACCAACCACCAAGGAGAGTCTGGAGCAAAGAAGATAAAGGCAAAAAGTGGGATAGGCCATGCCCATTGCACAGCAAAGGGAATTCTGTAACTCCATTGTGTGGTATTGTTCACCAAACCTTTCAAGACTCCAGCTGCCACAAATTGACCGGTGGCCCAACACATATTGGTATATGCGGTCAAGTAACCTCTTAAGGCAAGAGGAGCAACCTCACTGGCATAGTTGGGACCCATGGTAGCAAAAACACCCCATGGCAAACCACACAATACCTGACCCACAACCAACACCTCAACAGATGGAGCAAAGAATGTGATAAAAATAAAGCAGCACATCACCACAAGAGCCGTCAAAATAACTTTTCTGTGACCAAATCTTTCGGTCAAGTAACCGTTGGCGAAAACACCAAGAATAGAACCACATGAAGATGCAGCCCCCAAAGCACTTTGCCATTTATCAGTCAATTCATACAGCCCATCTGGCATAAGCTGACCATATTTGGCCGTGAAAGATGGGTATCCAAAAAAGGAAGACATAAGCACCAAATCGTACCCTTCCATAATGATGGTTCCCGAAAGAATAATGGCCCAAAGAATGGCCTTTTTATGGTATTTAATGGCATCAGAAAACGTCAAGTCGTGCTCATCAGCCGTGGCATCCTGGGCATCTCTCAAGAGGAGTTCGTGATGAGGAATGTCGTCTTTTCCTGAAATGTCAGACTGGCCATCGTCGTGGCTTACGTGAGGTTTGAGATCGATATTTTTTTCCGACATGGTTAATTTACTGTTAGGAGCATCTGGGGACTAGAGGGTTTATATAGTTTCCCAAATTGTGGGGACAGGCAGACATCTGAGATTGGGCGTACGACGTGGGTTTCGGACGTGGGGGACAATCTGACCCCAGAAAATTCATGACGATCAGTTTGGGGGACTTCCATGCCCCGGGGCATGAAGTGGCCGAGATGCCGTAAATTGTCTAAATTCGTAAATGCCTCTGGGGTACTTCGCGGGGTGCGGGGCACTGCAATGTGGTCGCAAAAGTCGCCGAACAAACATGAAATGTGCTTAGTGGGGACATCTTGGTGGGGACAGCAGGGGGCAGATGAGATGGAAAATGCCGATCCTCCCATTGTTGTCCTGCTTGTGGTTCTCGCCGTGGGGGTTTGGTCATCCGTTCGAGGACGGTATTTTCCACCAGCCGTTGTGCTCATGAGCCGTACAAACGGAAGAGAAAACGAACAAACACCACCAGAAACCTTAGGAAAATCCACAAAAAAACTCCCAGAAATTCACACAGTTCCAACAACAACAAAGTAATCACATTTCTCTCGCAACACAAATCCACATCCTCCCATGGCCTCCCACATCCTGCAAGAAGTATCACCTCCAAGATCTCGGCTTTGCTCGCTCGAAATGTTTCTCGCAATTTGCAGCCAATTTAGCCCCCACACATAAAACAATATCCTGCAAACCCCCATGGCTCTTACCGGTTCTGTCGCCAATACCCGCCACCCCCGTCAACCCGTCAACCCGAAAAACCTTTGTACCGACAATCTCTACGTGGGGGGCTCTCTTGGCCCTACTTATACCATCCCAGATCCCAGATCCCCACCTTTATTTTTCACCATCATGTCTGAGCATTTCTCCTACGATCGTCACGTTGACGGCGACACAAAATTCTCCAGAGGAAGATGGGAACTTAAGGCCGGAGTCAAGATCTTCTGGGCCACCGAAAACGTCAAGTCTGAGGCCAAGGGTGACTCCCTCTACTCGGTCTACAGTACCAGACCTATCAACCACCGGGGTGACGTTCTTAACAACCCCGTCATCACCACCAGCTTGTCTTCTCCGGCTGCAGATGTGCTTAAACTTGAGGCTTATCACAATAAGTCCAGCTACAAACATGCGCGTGAGCCACGATTTGAGGTGGCCGATTTGGCTGCTAAAAATGTCGAGGTCTCTGCGACCGACAAACTCTCGCTCAAGTCGAGCCTGGTTGCAGCTGATGTCAGCGGCAAGTTCTTCAATGTTGATTTCAACGGCAAGAACGACGAGTTGTTGACACAGCTTGGGTTCCGGTCACTTGGTTACGTGGAGGACTCTCGTTACGAGAAGCCGGGGTTGACAGGCCACAAGTTCACCGATTATATGACCTGCCAGTTCCATCTTTCGGTGGGTGAGAAGATCTATGGTTTGGGAGAACGGTACGGAAACTTCACCAAAAACGGACAGCATGTGGAGATGTGGAACGAGGATGGAGGAACATCGTCTGATGTTACTTACAAGAACGTGCCATTCTACATCAGTAGCAAGGGTTACGGTGTTTTCGTCGATTCCACCTCGAACGTCAACTACGAAGTTCAGAGTGAGAGAACTTCGAGGGTCAACATCACTGTCCAGGGCCAGGGATTACGGATATATGTGATCTACGGGCCAGATTACAAGGATATCTTGAGAAAATACGCTCTGTTGACTGGATTCCCAGCTCTTCCACCGGCCTGGACCTTTGGACTTTGGCTTACCACCTCATTTTTGACTGACTATGACTATGACACGGTTCTGTCGTTCATTCAGGGAATGAAAGATAGAGACATTCCACTTAACACATTCCATTTTGACTGTTTCTGGATGAAGGGCTTCCAGTGGTGTGACTTCAAGTTTGACCCCGAATACTTCCCAGATGCAAAGAAGATGTTGTCAGATTTGAAGTCGAGATTCGACATCAAGATCTGTGTATGGATCAACAGTTACATCGCCCAGGAATCAGATTTATTTGATGAGGCTGACGAACAAGGATTCTTCATCAAGAGAAAGGATGATGGAGCTTCATACCAGTGTGATTTATGGCAAGGAGGTATGGGAATTGTTGACTTCACCAATCCAAAGGCTTGCGAGTGGTTCAAGTCCAAGTTGGCATATTTAATCGATATGGGAGTTGACTCTTTCAAGACCGATTTCGGGGAGAGAATTCCTTCCAGAGATGTCACTTACTACGATGGAACCAACCCTGTTGGTATGCACAACTTCTACACCTACTTGTACAACAAGTGTGTTTTCGAAGTTTTGGAAGAGAAGTTGGGAAAGAACGAGGCTTGTCTTTTCGCTCGTTCAACCACTGCTGGTGGTCAAAAGTTCCCAGTGCATTGGGGTGGAGACTGTGAGTCTACTTTTGAAGCTATGTCTGAGTCCTTAAGAGGTGGCTTATCTTTGGCCCTTTGTGGTTACGGTTATTGGTCACACGATATTGGAGGATTCGAAGGTTCTCCACAACCAGCTGTCTATAAAAGATGGTGTGCTTTTGGATTATTGTCGTCACATTCAAGATTGCATGGATCTCATTCCTACAGAGTTCCTTGGAACTTTGATGATGAAGCTTCTTTGGTGTTGAAGAAGTTCACCAAGTTGAAGTTATCTTTGATGCCATACGTTTTTGCAGCCGCAGTCAATGCTCATGAACTGGCCACACCTGTCATGAGACCAATGCTTCTTGAATTTCCAAGTGACAAGATTGCTCAAACCGTTGACACTCAATTCATGTTGGGAGACTCTTTAGTGGTGGCTCCTGTTTTCAATGCCGAAGGTGACGTTTCTGTCTATCTTCCTAAGGGTAAATGGTACGGTTTGATCGACGGTAAAACGAGAGAAGCCGGTGGTAAAGGTGAATGGTTCGACGAAGTCCATGACTTCATGTCTTTACCTTTGCTTGTTAGACCAAACTCTGTGTTTGTCTCTGCCGACTTGAAGTCTGACAACAACAAACCAGACTACGAGTACAATCAGAACTTCTTGGTGAACATCTACGACGTCACCGAAGAGAAAACTGTTAAAATCGCAGACACTGCCGGTAAATATGTTACGACCATCACAGTTAAGCCTGTCAGCTCCGGATATCAAGTCGATTTGGATGGCAAGTTTGGCGACTTTACCATCAGAGTCTTGGACAAGCAATTACAAAATGAGGTTTCTCAAGACCAATTCGGTAACTCTATTGTTGTTGGTAGTAAATCCACCAATGTTGCTTTCAAGTAGAAGTATAGATTCAATGCACACATTATTAAAACTCATCACATTAAATTTCAAACTGAAAAGTTGTAATATATGTTTAATAGTACCAAATTATGTGTTGAAACTGGTCCATGAAAATCGGATATAATCGGGGCGTGTGGTCTAGTGGTATGATTCTCGCTTTGGGTACCACGAACTTTGTAGTTCGTGTCAGCGAGGCGGTAGAAAACTGCCGCCAAACGTACAAGCATGCGAGAGGCCCTGGGTTCAATTCCCAGCTCGCCCCTTCTTTTTTTCAATTCCTCATATTTTTTTGGTCTTCAGTAAAAATATTAGCTTGACGAGAGAGTACTTCATACCAAAATGTCTCCAAATAATCCGAAGAGAACATTCATATAAGCGTGTTATTGTTTGACTCCAAAAGTATGTAATAGTCAGTTTGTAATTTAGTGGTCGCAGTAGTTTTCAGGTACTTTTTCGATTGACTCTTATCTGCGCGCCATCAGGCTAAGCTACCGCGGTATTCCCGCGTACAGAGGAAGTGATGACACGGAAATTACCACGAGTGTTCCTGACCTCTTCAAATACAAACTTTTCTTCTACTAAACCTCAATGATTTGTTGTGAATTTACACTCTATGCTACATATAAATACTCACTTGGCCAATTCACTCTTGACCCAGCCTTCTAAACCTCCCTTAACAATGATATCTTGTAAGTTAGTTCCCAACTCTCCAACTTTTTGACTTAAGATGATGTTGCTATCAGAATCAGCCACATAAACCATGGCTTTTGTGACATCCCATTTCAAGAACCATCCAGTTCTTATGGTTAATTCGTTTGAATCCTTATATTTGTCTCTCAACATGTTAATTAATGCAGGAATCTCTAAAGTTAATAAGGCATTATTGATGGAGTTTCTGGAGAAAATGTTACCGAATGAACCAGCAACAATTAATCTCATTCCTTTGGCTAAAATGGCAGTGGCAGCTTGTTCTCTTGAAGATCCAGTACCAAAATTGTACCCACTGATGATAATATCACCAGCATGAACTTTATCTCTGAATTCAGAATCATAATTTTCCATACAAACTTCGGCCATTTTCAGTTTTGGAATATCATCTTGATAAGTATATTTACCTGGATAAATACCATCGGTATTGATGTTATCAGCATCACACAAGATTAATTCTCCTACAATCTCAGTTGGGAAACCCTTCAAGATTTCCACGGATCCAGCATCGTCAGTGGCAGCCTCAGCAGCATCGTTTTGTGGAATCGTGAGCTGTTTGGTGATTTCTCTGTTTTGTTCGACTGGCTTACCGTCGAGTTCTTCTGGACCTCCAATCTTACCCAAAACAGCAGAAGCAGCCACAATTTCAGGAGAACTCAAATAGGCCAAAGCATCTTTGGATCCCATTCTACCCTTGAAGTTTCTGTTGGTGGCAGAGATTCCAACTTCACCATCTTCCAATAATCCCATACCTAAACCAATACATGGACCGCATCCAGCAGGCAAAGGAGTGGCACCAGCATCCAAAATGTCTTGCCAAGCACCAATAGCTTCAGCATCTTTCTGAACATTAGAAGAAGCAGCAGCAACGTAAAATTCAACATCAGGGTGAACCTTTCTACCCTTTAAGATAGCAGCAGCAGCCTTAATATCACTCAATCTAGAGTTGGTACAAGAAACCAAATAGGCCTTGTTGATCTTGATATTTTGATTGGATAAGTCGTGCAATGAGTTGGAGATTTTGACAGAATTTGGACCAGAAATGTATGGACTCAATGTACTCAAGTCAACAGTCAAGTGCTTAGCGTAAACAGCATCATCATCAGATTTAACTGGGTTGGCAATCAAGTTTCCAACAGTTTCTTCACTGATTCTGGCATGTGGTTGTGGTAACTTGGTGATTCTGTCCTTATAGTAGTCCATCAAAGTTCCATCAACCGGGAATAACCCAGATAATGCACCCCATTCGGTGGTCATGTTAGCAATGGTTAATCTGTAATCAACTGGTAAATGTTCAACACCTTCACCAACAAACTCAATAGCGTGGTTCAACACTTCATCATTGTTGAAAACACCACATAAAGTGACAATGATATCTTTACCGGTGACACCCTTTGGCAACTTACCAATCAACTCAACCTTGGCAACTGGGGGAATCTGCCACCAGGTCTGTCCTGTGGCCCAGATCGAGGCTGCATCGGTTCTCACAATTGGAGTTCCCAAGGCTCCGATTCCTCCGTATGTGTTTGAGTGGGAATCGGAGGCCACAGTCAAGTTCAATGGGAATGCGTAACCTTCTTCGATCATGATTTGATGCCCAATACCTCTTCCGGCTGGATAAAAATCGATACCTTGCTCTTTGGCAAACTTTTCAATGTTCAGGTACTTGGCCAAGTTCTTTTCAGTTTTGTTCTGCACATCGTGGTCCAATGTACAAACTATTTGACGATTGTTCTTAACCTTGGAAGCTCCCAACCCCATGAATTTGGTGGCCACAGGCCAGGAATTATCATGAGACATACAGTGGGCCGGTTGGATGGTGACATAATCCCCACTGAACACCTTTTTGCCGGGAGTCAAACCCATGGCGTACTTCTGGACGATTTTCTCCGTCAAATTCTGGCCCCTAGACCGGGCTGCAGTGTTTGAAAACCCTCTGATAAACAGTTTCATCTCGAATCACAGTACGGTTGAAATTTTTCAAGGTTTCAGTCGCATCTCCAGTTTTAGATTCGCGATAACGAAAAATTTCTGCCAAAATGAGTCAGAATCATTCTGACAATTTGTATTGGCTGATGGACCAACTTTCTGCTGGTTTGCTTTCTTTAGCAGTGGCTCTGCTGTACGTCCTCAGTATACATATATGTACGCCATTAAGGCTCTATAACAAGTCCAGAGGCGATTCTGATGTCATCTGGCATCGGATAACCAGAATCTCTTGGTTGTGCGGTGCGTTAGTGGTGGCCGTTCCAGTTATCCATTCTATCACGATTTCTGGAAGCCTAAGCCGCCTGTGGCCGGTGTTATTTGAATCAATGCATATTGTGCCTACTTCCTGGCCCGAAATCTGGGCCATTTTGCGGTGCTTCATGGCAGTATTGGTGTTTTACCTGGCCCTGGTGTGGGAGTACGTCCACACACTTATTGCTCACCACCACCGCATCATCGGGCCGTCTGACACCACCACCGGTCTAAATTCCCCCGCTGTCGCCGCCGCCGTGGCAGACTTCCGCGACCTGTTCACCTCCCTCGCCGGCTTCCGCAACCACATCTTCGCGCCCGTCACAGAAGAGCTCATCTACCGCGCCATCATCATCACCGTCCTCTCTCCATCCTTCACCCACAACCAAATCATCGCATTCAGCCCACTTCTTTTCGGAGTGGCTCATGTCCACCACGCCTACGAATTGTACTTCTACCTCAAGCTCCCACTAGTTCAGGTCACCGCCACCGTCATATTTCAAACCATCTACACCACGGCGTTTGGTGCCGTGGCCGCCTATTTGTTCCTCACCTACCGCAGCTTGTGGGCCCCGGTGGTGGTCCACGCAGTGTGCAATGTCATGGGCATCCCCCTGTTGGTCCCCGACACCTTCGCGGCAGAAAACGTCGTCGGTCGCACCGTCTACTACGCGCTCCTCGTCCTAGGCATCTACGGATTCTATGTAATAGTATAATACCACAACGCTACACTACGCCAGCTCTCTTGTGTAAAAAAAAAAACTGCCATCCTCTACTGCAGCCGTTGCCAATTGTCGTACCGTTTTTGGTCTGGAGTCCTGTGACCCCCTCCAGATCAGTCACGGTGTGGCCCGTCCCATTGTGTAAATCGTCAACCCAGGCGTTCGCACTGTTTTTTCTGTTTCCAGAAAAACATTTCCATACCGTGTTCTGTGTTGAAATCTATTTTTCATATCGTTTCCAACGGGTCGACCAGAATTTAGATTCCCATAGCATTTGTGGTTGTTTTCGTTGTCCATTATTGAACATCAACGGTTCCCCTTGTTTTTCCCTCCCTAAATTAACCTGTTGTCCCAACCTCCTATATTTTTCATGCATCAACTCACCATTTAGTCATTCTTTTCCTCCATGTCACAACACCCCAATTATTCCCCCCAGCATCCTCGCAGCCTGCCTCCGGCCACCTCGATGAGCTATGAGTCTGCTGCCAAAGAGATCCAGCAGGAAAAGAAGATGGTGGCTGCTTTGAAGCGGCTTTCCATTGGCCATATGATGAACTATGATCCTGATCTCCCACCCTCCGACGAATTAGCAGAGTTTCAATTTCTGGATCCAGTATTCAATGAGCAGCGGACCCCACGAACCTCGCCGTCTCGCTCTTCGTCGCTGCTGCCTTCTCGATCACCATCTCCAACGATTTCCCCGTCCAAAACCTCCAAAAACTCGTTGTCTCGTACGAGGACTATTTCGAGGTCAAACTCTCTCAAACGGTCTGATTCGCTAAAGAGATCCGAGTCTCTTAAGCGGTCAAACAGTCTTAAGACTGACACAAATTCAATTGGTGAGTCTGAACAGTTTTCTGATGCCGAAGAGCCTTTAGACGCCGAATCGCTTCTATGGGTTCCGGCCAATTTGCATCCTGAAGTGGCACCCGAAGACTACAAGAACCACGTCAAGACTACCGTGGAAGATATCATGGAAAGACAGATTCTGAGAAAAAATCTGCTCAAAAGGAAATCGTCGTTGGCTACTTCCATTTCGCGTCATGACACTCCTGACATCAGTCCTTCGAGTTCTAAAGAGAGTTCTCCTGTCAAGGAGTCGTCTCCGTCTCCTAACAAGTCAGAGAGAAAGTCTCCATCACCAGTGAAGACCCCTCCTGATTCGAGTGGTACGATTTCACCAACAATGAATCATCCTCAAAACAGATTCAGTAATCCGTCCTTGCGAGACTTGTCTAACGAATTGGAACGATTATCGAAATTAGCTGGAAGAAACTCGACTGATGCTGTTACTGTGGCAAGAACACTTTCTGCTTCTTCATTAGGATATACTGATGTTGAAAGACTTGCAATTGACGAACTTAATGCAAACCAGTCCCCTACTGGAATGGACGACTATTATGATCCGTTGTCTCCTTCTTCTCAAAGAACTTATGAGGAAAATCTGTTTCCATACGATACAGTGGCCGACGAGTCCGATCCACTCAACATGCAGAATCAACTGTTTTCATTGAGAAGAGCAAGAAGGGTTGATTATCGTAAACTGCAACAACCTCAGTCAGCTGGGGCAAAGTTACAGAATACCAAGGCCAAGAGGATTTCGAGTTTAAGAAATAACTTATCAACCGATGTCATTCCTCAAGCTAACCAAATGTCATCTAATCTCATCAATGAATCTTCTTCCATACCTCAAGCTCATCAACAACAGGCGTATGTACAGACTCACCCACCAAGACAGAGCCAACAAGTTCATCCTCAGATGAAAGCATATCCAAAGGGTCATCGGAGCTCCCAACAACTTTTCAATTACAGGTCTCCTGCAATCGATCCTACTACTGGTTACACCAAGGATTCTCCTTATGGCCAGGCAGCTCCGACTTCTCCTTTGGAAGAAAAGCTTCCCACCACCAAGTACTCTCAGAGGAACTTGACTGCCAAAAGATTGTCTCATATAAAGACAACCCCACTGTATTCACCAACTCATTCACATTCACAGATGCATCCCCAACCACAACCACAATCTTCATCAAGCCACTCCAGATCAAAGCATCAACATTTACATCCCCGCCCCCAACCAACGTCGAGATCTTCTTCAGGTGGTTCATCCCATTCTGTAGAAAGGCAGATGTTTTCGGGATATCCAGTAAATAACCAAGGGTATTATCCTTACCAACAACAACAACAACAACAACAGCAAATGATCAATCAGCAAGTACCAAGCCAGCATATGTCTAGCAAAAAAATCCCTACTCATCATAATGTTAATCAAATGGCTGTTCCCGTTCAAGCCAAAGAGTCTAAACAGCATCGTCAGACTCGCCAACATCATTCAAGGCGTCATAAGCAACAACAAGATCTGTACAACCAACAGTCAGATATGAACAATGTACCTCAGTCACAGTACTATCCTGGTTATAATCGTCAACTCCAATACAAACAAGCTCCTGTCAAGCAAGCTCCAATAGGTCAGATGCAAGGTCAAATGAATCAAGGCCAAATGAACCAAGCTCAAATAAACCAAATTCCAGTGAATCAGGTTTCAAATAAATATCATAAGGATCAAGTGCCAATGAATAGAGGTCCTATCAAGACCTCTAAGCAAACAACCGAAACTCTTGAAAATGATCAAAGGGGCTCAAAAAATCATGGACAAATTCCTATGAAATACCGTTCAAGTTCAACAGGTCAAGTGGTCCGCCAAAAGCCGGGCCCTGTATCTGGTCAAATTCATGTTTCTAGTCATGGACCAGAGCGTACCCAGGCTCCTATAATAGGCCAACAAGTCTCCGAACTCTCTTACGACAAGTCACCTGAGAAAGAGATCAGGACCTCGCCTACGAAGAAGAGTGGAAATGAAGGTCACAATGCGATTATCAACCCATTGCCTTATAGAAATAAGACAGTGAGTCAAGAGAATGTTTCTCTGGTTGAACCATTGAGTTCTTCACAGAGTCAAGTTCCTTACTCTGTTAGTGAAAGACTCACTAAAAGTACAGATTCTTTGGGCAACAGGTCAAAATCTGACGATGCCGTATTTAAATCTGCTAAATTGAATGAAAACCTTGATTTACTTAGAAGCGAGATCAATGAATTCAAAGAAAGTTTAACAAAAGTCGAGCCTACACCTGTAGTAGAAAAGCCTGTCATTATCAATGACTCGCAAGACTTAAAAGGTGATCCAGATGTTGATTTCAGCTTCGAACAAAGTTATCAAGATTTATCGTTCGAGGACAAGTTAGGTATTGGCTACAACGCAGATAACACTGTGGACGATGACCTCTTCAGCAAAGAACTGGATTCTGGTAATTTGCTTGATGAGCTTTCAATTGAACAGGAACAACATGCTGAATTAAGCAATACTGACAGAGACCCTGCAGCTGACACAACGACCTCAAGTGAATTGGAGACTTTGAAAGAAATCGAGAATGATCAGATTGAAATTGCCAATAAGGTTGCCAATATCGATGAGATAGATGCACATGAGATATCAGATCAATCTTCGACCGATATCTCACCAACGGATGATCATTATGGAATTCCAAATGCAAACAGATCAAGCCAATCTTTAGCTTCTAATGAATCGATTCAATCGTCTGGTTCTTCTCAAATGAAGACGAGCCCTACTAAGCCATTGAAGAAAAAGAAGTCATGGCCATGGATGAAGAATCATGACAAAGAAAAAGACAAGGAGCGTGAACGGTCCGTGAGCTCCTCTACAATCGAATTATCCACTGTTCCAGAATCTCCAGTCAATACTGCCAGATCTGTATCATCTCCAGAGCTCTTCCACACAACTAAACAACAAGACTCAATGAGGGATATCCAAATGAGGGAAGTTGAAGAGTCAAGTACGCCTGTGATTCTCGAAGAAGCCCCAAAAAAGACTACTTCGAAGAAGGATTCAAACAAGGAGCCAGTTATCGGTAAAGAAAATGTTATCAGCAAGCTCTTCAAGAGAAAGAGAAGCAATTCGACATCTGTCATCAAGTCTAAGACAAAGGACAAAACACTGGAGAAGACAGAAAAGCCTTCGACGAGCCAAGACGTAACTGTGGATTATGAATCAGACTCTGATATGAAGAAGTCTACCGTTATCAAGGGTTCCAATATCTTCAAGAAGAAGGGTTCAAAGAAGGATGAATCCAAGAATAAGTTGGGTTTGAAGATCTTACGGTCAGCTTCCAACAACTCTCTTCATGAGAATATAAGCCCTACCACTGAAGAGTTCACCCATAAGCAAAGTGATGACATGGAAGATGTGGAAAGAATTGCCTCCGTCGAGGAGGAGAAGGCCCAATCATCGTCTGAACAGCCGAAGAGAAAACAATCTAAGGAGAAGAAGGATCAGAAAAAGAAATCATTGAAAGACAAAGAGAAGAATAAAGAGAAAGAAGTTGAGAAATCAGAGAAACCAGAAGATAGCAAAACCGACCATGCAGAAGAGAAGCTATCTCAAAGCACACAAGAGGTTCAAGAAAAGATCAAGAAATCCATCAAAAGAACCTCGAAAGCTAACCAACCTATCGAATTTACAGATTCGGCTTTTGGATTCCCTCTTCCACCTCCTTCTCAATCGACCTTGATCATGTTGGATTACAGGTTCCCTGTTCATGTCGAAAGAGCCATCTACAGATTGTCCCACTTGAAACTCGCCAACCCCAAACGTCTGTTACGTGAGCAAGTGTTGTTGTCCAATTTCATGTATGCTTACTTGAACTTGGTGGACCACACGTTACATCTCGAGCAACAGATGAATGACGACTCCATCACCGAGCAGCCAGAAGATGAACAGGATTCAGAACAAAATGAAGCACTTAATGTCAATTCGATGAAGACCAGCCAAGACTATGGTCACGTGATGGAATCATCAGGCCAGTTGAGTCTTGACGATGAGCTCGATCTTGATGTCGATTTAGAGCAGGATTCGGGTTCGCGTTCGCCTGACACATTCCTGTCGGACGGCCAGAATCTGCGGATCAATTCCCAGTCCCCATTACTCTCCAATGCGTAGTTATCATAAATAGGCATAATAATACGAAAGTAGCATAACTTCCCAAGCCTCAGTATTAGCCGGACCGACAGGCTCGTTTGCGAAAATCCGCGCTCGCATAAAAAAATAAGGTGATATAAACATAGCTTTTTTCACCTGATTTCTTCACTTGTTTTCTTTACTTGATTTACACAACATGTCTAGGAACTTGCCCTTGTTATCGGTAACCGAAGTTGCCAAACACAACACCCCCAAAGACGCCTGGGTCACCTTATACAACAGAAAGATCTATAATGTTGGTGAGTTTCTCGAAGAGCATCCAGCTGGTGCAGATGTGATTTATCCATACTTGGGAAAAGACATTACTCAAATTATGGCTGATACTATGTCTCACGAACACTCCGAAAGTGCATACGAGATGTTGGACGACGAGATGCTTATTGGATACGTAGCTACTGCTCAAGAGGAAGAAGAGTTATTGAACAATAGAAACAAGACTCCAGTGGAAGTTAAATTACAGAACAACTATGACTTAGATGAGTTCCACGATGAGTTACCAGCTTTGGAGAAGCTTTCAATCCAAACTGACTACGAAGCCGATGTTAAGAAGCACAAGTTCTTGGATTTGAACAAACCTTTGTTTCTCCAAGTGTTGTTTGGAGGATTTACAAAAGATTTTTATTTGGACCAGGTTCACAGACCTAGACACTATGGTAAGGGGTCTGCGCAGTTCTTTGGAAATTTCTTGGAGCCTCTAAGTTTGACTCCATGGTGGGTTGTTCCTGTGGTATGGATTCCTCCTAATTTATACATTTTCTACGTTGGATGGGTAAATCAAAGTAAGCTTATTGCTTTTAGTTTCTGGATCTTAGGTCTTGGTGTTTGGACTTTGGTTGAATACTGCTTACACAGATTCTTATTCCACTTAGATCAATACTTACCAGACCATCCTATCTTCTTGACTTTACACTTCACATTACATGGAGTTCACCACTACTTACCTATGGATAAATTTAGATTGGTTATGCCACCAACCCTTTTCTTGTTGATTGCCTATCCATTCTACAGGTTAGTGTTTGGCATTCTTCCATTCTACATGGCTTGTTCCGGATTTGCTGGTGGAACTTTGGGTTACATTATGTATGACTGTACTCACTACTTCTTACACCACACCAAGTTACCACAATACTTCCAAGATTTAAAGACCTATCACTTGGAGCACCACTACAAGAACTACGAGTTAGGTTTTGGTGTCACTTCCAAATTCTGGGATGTTATTTTCAATACTGAAATCACCAGTACATTTGAAAAGAGAAACTAATATAATCAGCGAGTTAATAAAACCACACCCTCCTGTACTGTTTTTAATGCCTAAATGTTTTAATGTATATATCAACTATAATTCAATAAAAATTCATCTTCATCGAGTCTAACACCTTGGTGTCTGACAACATATTCTGCCATATTATCGGGAGTCTTAGGATAACGCTTACCTCTCCGTGAAAATCCTTTGTTACAAGAAAGCATTCTTTGTCTATCGTTGGCTTCCACAGTCTCTTCGAAAAGTTTGGCTTTGAAGTCTAAGATGTTTTTCACATCTCGTTTCTCTTCAAGCATATGTAGCATTGTGAATTTAGGTTTGAATTGTTTCAAAGTTTGCACCTCTTCCAAATAGCCTCGATAATCGAAGCTTTTCCGGTCGTCTATATCTATACCATTGTATTGAAAATTATAATTAACATTTTGGAATGTATCTTCACATTTTGTGTAAAAGTGTTGGGCCTTTTCCTTGGAAAATTGTTTGTCATTTTTCAAAGATTGTTCAGCTATAAGAACATCTTGCCAGCTCATAAATTGGTTATGGTTGACGATATAATGCTTACTCGGAAGTACAGACTTTGCAAGTTGTTGGAGAAGACTATCTGTTCGGTCACATAGTCTCTTTGTCATTTCATTCGTAATATAATCAGGCGTTTCCACCAGCATTCGTTCATTTGGCTTGAGCTTTAAATTGTTAACCTTTTTCGAAATAGTCCTTTCTAGGAGTGCTTTCATTTCGAGGAAGAGATCGGCTTTGTGATCACTTTTGCGTTGCTTTATCACGAGCTTGGTTGGTACCAATGGCTGGGATTCAGAATCAGATGCTTCTGCCGTAATCAATTCCTGTAACTCGTCTTCTTCACTAGAATGCTTGTCTTCGTCACTCGAATTTGGATTCTCGTCGAAACTTTCGTCATCATGACTAGAAATCGAACCTTCATCATCAGATTTAGAGGAATCTTGCGTACTTGTACCGTCTGCATTTTCTTCTTCTTCTTTATCACTGCTCTCTTCTTTAACTTCCTCCTCCTCAACTTCGCTTTCTCTTGCATCACTGTATTCATCTCCACTTGAATACTCTGAGTCAGAGCTGAACTCCTGCTTTTTCTGGAAAGATGTCACGTCAATTAGCTCCTCTTTAAGTAATGGCTTTCTACGCTTTTGCAGGTTTCCGATCCTGCTTGGTCTCTTCCTCCGCCTCACGTCTTCTTCACCGAAAGCTTCATTGATCACACGCGTTTGTGGTTCTTCCTCAAACTTTCCAATCACGTCAGTATACTGGAATTCAGTTCTGGGGTCCGGAACCCGAGATGTTGGTAACGGCCATCTTGTCCAAGCTCGGTATGGTATTTGCGGATGTAACGAGTGTAGAAGCACCACTGAGTATAAATGAGCACTCAAATCCTCTGTGTGTTCTGTCTCTAAAGTTTCTAGCAACCGTTTGAGTTCTCTTTGTTCCTTTTTGTCAATTGTGGATGATTCATCATTATTCATTATGTGGAGTGTTAAGTAACAAAATAAACTTATCTGGAGTTTCATACAGGAAGTCGCATCACAAGATTGAAAAAAAATCTTTTCAGAAGCTTTTGCGGTTTTCTTCTTTTCCCTTTCCTCTCCTTCTTCTCCTTCTCTTTCTCTAACATTGGACTACTAGTTTTCAGTCATTACCGTGTATCATAAACTATCCTCTTTAATAACTAAACTGAAAAATGGAATCCTTTTCTGCAAACTTTTTGGACATTGCCATGGAATCCAAAGCTTTGATCTTTGGAGAATTCACCTTGAAATCAGGTAGAAAGTCTCCATATTTTTTCAACTTAGGATTGTTCAATACCGGTAAGCTTTTGTCAGCTTTGGCCACATCTTATGCCAAAGCCATAATCAAGTCTGGCATCAAGTTTGATGTGCTTTTTGGCCCAGCTTATAAGGGTATCCCTTTGGCAGCCATCACCGTTGCCAAATTGGCAGAATTAGACCCAGAAAATTACAATAACATTGAATATGCTTTCAACAGAAAGGAGAAGAAAGACCACGGAGAAGGAGGTTCTATTGTAGGTGCTTCTATTGCTGACAAGAAGGTGTTGATCATCGACGATGTGATTACTGCTGGAACTGCTATTGTTGAGGCCTTTGGTATTATTGAAGCTGCCAACGGGTCTGTGGCCGGATGCATCATTGCCTTGGATAGACAAGAGATTGCTCCAGGATCAACTGTTTCCACCACCCAAGCTATTGCACAGAAACACCAAGTTCCAGTTACTTCGATCTCTTGTTTGGACGATATCATTACCCATTTGCATGATAAGATCTCCACTGAACAACTTGCTTCGATCAAAGAGTACAGAAAGAATTACAGTCCACAAAAGTAGATCATTTTGTTGCGGATGGATTACCAAATATACATGAATACTATAATTAAATACACAAGCTTATGCTCTGATTCTCTTAATCTTCTTTTTAGGAATCTTAGGCACGGATGCTGCTTCAATAGGAGCTTCTGGTCTTGGTTCATAGATTCCCTTTGTCATTGGATGTTTCATGGTAAAGGGTGAGTGTACTGGTACAATGGAGTTCATCTTAAACCCTTTAACCTTAGGTATACGTTCTTGTTTGAAACCTCCCAGTCTGAACTCTTCAGGAATAGGATGTCCACTGGAAGCTCCAACACTATCCAATGTGGTTGGATGAGATTTCAAGTATTTGCCGATGGCATTCAAAACTTGTCTTTTGTTTTTGACAAACTCGTCCACTGGTTGGCCATCCTTTCTTAATAACACCTTAACTCTACCCGGGTTACCGAAATCTTGTGGATGGTTTTTGTCCAATTCCAACAAGACTGGTAGATGTAAGAACCTGCATGCATCTCCTATACTAAGAGCTAATGGGTCTTCCACGGCATTTTCCACCGAAACACGACGTCCTTGTTTGTGGCTTCTGTTCTTATCGAAGTAACAAGGATATATGGTTTGGTACGTCTTGAATTGTCTTTTTTCTTCGTCAGTAAACAGTCTTGGATCTCTTATTCCATCGACGTTAATACCTCCTGGACTTTGACTTTGTGATTGGGGTTCAGGAATTGGAATATTAGGAAATAATGGAGGTTCCAGATCTTGTGATCTAGTAACAGTTGGTTCTGGACGTAAAGGTGCCAAAGGGGTCTTCAAGTTGGGATCGAACTGGGCAAGGTCCATATCCATGTTGTCGATTTCATCATCGTCCACCTCTTCTAAAACTGGTCTTCTGGACATGATGATTGTTGAACAACTTTTCAGGTTTTTCGCGACTTGCACTTTTTCTAATTGATTGAGTTGCAATGGAGTCGTCTCATGAAGACGCAACTGAATTCGAGTCCACTCCCAAAGTTCTCAAACAGTGCTTAGAACTATTTTCTTCCACAGAGCGTCCCAGTTTTGCTATCCCTGTAGAAGTAAATTTCAAGGACAAATATAATGACCATCCTGACATCCAGTTTTTCAGGAAGATTAAATCGAAAAACCACTTCACTTATCATAAATATAAACGGACACCCAAAAAGACTGCCGCAAACACCAGTGTGATTTTATCTAACTTCGATCCTTATTCAAGAAGTCAATTGCTACATCGGTTGTCTACATTTTCCAGCTTAAGCTGGTCCACTCCTTTAGAGTCTGATCATCCACTAAATGAACTCAAATGTGCCCAGAATGGTTGGAAATCCATATCAATTTCTATCAACCACGACTCAAAGAATCATCTTTTATGCACATCGTGCCGGAAACTAATAAATCTCAGATTCAATGATCTAACAAGTCTTGGATACGGCCTGGAATTCAGTTCGAAAGAATATCAAGAACTCAATGAGTATTTGGCCCAGGATTATTTGGAACAAATTCAACTGACAGGACATGATGCCAATTGTTCTTGGAAAAGCTTCGAAACTCCCTTGGAAGGTACCTATTATTTGAAGCCATATATTGAGTCGACTAACGAGACGTTAACAGATGCATACCTCAACTGCTTGAAAGGATTAACAGAAAACCACCACATAATTAGCGCAAAACTGGATGTGTTCTCTAATCTCGCAAATCAGGTGGTGAAGACCGGAGAGATGGATAAGTTCATACAGATTTCCAATTCTTGGCTTCTCAGCCGATTCTATAACGATAACAAGGAGAATAAGTTTAATATTCTTAGTCAAGTTCCTCAATGGGTATACTTGATTGCATTACTTGGATGGGATTTAAAAGTCCAATCTTTCGCTCGACAACTTGTGCTATTTCTTGTGTGTCCAGATTGTAATAGGAAGTTGTTCCTTGACTCAACAGAACATTCACCCGTTTACAAAGATTTGACCTCATCTGTGATTCCTGAGTCAACTGGACTCGAACTCTCAACATCCAAAGTTCTCACTCCAGTGAAATATCCTCCCACTATTCGCCCACAGACGGCAAGAAGTCATTATGAAGGATTGCCAGGGGTTGAAGAGGAAGAGGAAGATGAAGAAGAGACTATAGACTTGTTTAATGAGCACAAGTCTTGGTGCATGAGAAACGTCGTATGGAATGATTCGACTCGTATTGAAGATTACGTATTTAAGTTGGTCTTGCATCTTGAATCTCGAATTGGCCAGAACGGTGAGTATATGGGTCTCTCTGAATCATCCATGTTTGTGGATGATGAATCTATCAAACGAAAAATCAGCTTTGACGTTGGTGATGGACTTGAAAGATTAAATAAACTTAGAAAACTATACTTGGTAGATGACTAAGTACGACGTTATGAAATTAATATTATGTGAATTATGTGAATAGCCTTTTACTTCATTAAAATAGATAGATAATATATAATAGAACTGAACTGTGACGTGTATAGCATGATGCATTAAGAACTTTCATTAAGAGGTGTACTATAATCCAAGATTTCGATGAAAGTTTCTTCTCTGTCATTTATACTTCTCTGTACAGCTGCCACGCATCTGTTGAAGTCGAATCTTACTTGCCAAATACCCCCGGTAACGTCAGCAAGGATATCTTTAACAAATTTTCCTTTTCTGATATCCCATAACTTTAGCATTCGCTCACTTCCACTGACTATTCTAAGCACATCATGTTGGAAACATGTAATTGCAGCACTATGTCCCTCTAGTTTACTGAGGTTCTCCCCGGTATTAGGGTCCCAAACTCTTAAAGTCGAGTCAGCAGCAGCTGAAACCAAGTAATCTTTACTCAACTCCAACAACCCTACCAAGGATCCATGTCCCTTTAAGGTATGCAAAAGATCACCAGTTTCCACATTCCACACGTTGATCGTGGAGTCCATGGAACCCGAGTAGCAGACCTTCTTGGAATAATCCAATACAGTAGAATATATTCTATCTGCGTGTCCATCGAGTACTTGAACACATTCACCTCCTTTAAGTAAGTCCCAGACTCTAACGGTAGCATCATAGGAACCACTGACGATCAAATTTCCATAGGCTGAAACAGATCTTACAGATTGTGTATGTCCAATCAAGACTTTAACCAAGTAGGGATTGTTAGGATCAGAGCTATCGTATGTTATATCGTCATTATTGGTATCGCTTGTATTAGCGTCTGCCAATTCATCGTCTTCAGGTTCATCATCAGGTATGATGGGTAACCTCCAAACATTCAAATTATGATCTCTTGATCCAGTGACGAGTAATGGTTGTTCAGGAAATATTATATCTCTACCGGTATCATCAGTTCCAATTTTCACTGGGTGTAAAATGTCAAGACATCTCACAGTCGAAGTATGACCCTTAAAAATATGAGTACACTTCCCGGTCTTGATATTCCAGATTCTTACAGTTCTGTCAGTGGCCCCACTCACTAAAGTATTACCAGTATACTTGAGTGCCCAGACCCCACCTTCATGACCTCTCAAGACCTTCAATAGTTTTCCGGTCTTTGTTTCATAAACGTTGATGAGCTTATCATCAACCCCAGTAACAATTTTCTCGTCATCATGCTGCAAACAAGTCACGACGTTATTTCCTTGGCTTGGAACTTTAATACTGATTCTGCGTGGTTCATATGCTGGGTTCATCCATCTGTTATATATCATGTATCTCTTCTTGTATAAGAGTTGGGGTATATTGATCTTTCCAACAGACAAGGGTTCACCCCATTCTTTGATTAGCTGGTCTGGGTTTGCAAGTTCAGCTTCTATTTCCTCAAGCGAATCCATCAAATGATCCTTTTGGAGTAATTCAATCCACACATTAGAATTGCTGATTATTTTGTACCAGTTGGTACTCACCATAGAAATATTGAACAAAGATTCATGGCCCAATAAACTGAGCACTTTCTTTGTGATTTCTGATGGTAAGTCTGTCAAGAAATCTCTCTTCAAATTATCGTTCATAAGATTGGTCAACGAACTCAATGTCGAACGAGGAACTGATTGCAAAAGCTTAAACACCAAGTGTCCCTGGTTCTTTTCCGTAAGGAATGTTGATAAATTCTGAATCAAATCCACAAGCTCTGCCTGAGTCACCGGTGGATTCAAAAGAAGGGCCTCCAATGGGTCTACCAAGTCGTGTTTGGACGAAGAACTATGGATTGGAGATGCACTAGGAGATGGTAATGGAAGCTGCTGTGGTTGGTCTTCCAAGTCAGAAACCGGCGTGTTGGAGGCTCCACCGACGTCCGGGGTTCTAGGTTCATGCATGGTCCCAGGACCAGCTCCTGGCCCCGAATTCCCTTGGCCAGTTGCTCCACCCTGGGAATGAGTCACGGTATGGGCATCAGAGTTGGACCTTGAGGCCTCCCACTCCCTTCCTGATTCCGGAAACGTTGGTGTAAGTGCTGTCATTGGCGACATGACACTGGCAACACTTGTTACACTCGTGAGTCTTCTCTTGGGAGGATGGGCTGCACTGTTAACAGACAAAATTTGGGCATGGGAGGCACCCATATCCGTGTCAGACAACATCATGTCTTCGGTCGACTCGTTCACATCGGGAGACACGTCCAGGTCGAGGTCGTTGTCGCCGTGTCTGTATCTTTTCCTCTTTTCCCTGGAATGTTGGTCTAAACTGAGGTTTTGATACTGGTTTTGGAGCCAGACGTCATAGACTTTGGTGGTTGGTTGACTGAGGTCCCAGTCGTATTTTGCAGGTGTACCCTTTAACGGATATTTGGGTAAGTTAGACATTTGTGTTTTGGCCTACAACAGTGTAATATCTATCGAAAATAAACACACTCGTTTTCACAACTTTTCAAATTTTTCTCCTTTGGGAGTTTTTGCGGTGACATTGGGTGCGAAAAATGGGTTAAACAATAGGTGGAATATTCACGTTTACGTTACTTGATTCTATTTACTCTATGTTCTTGATCATAACTCCTGGTTGTCCTGGGACGGCTGAGTCAATGATTTTACCGGTGATGGTGATTTCGTAGTCTTCGCCAGTCAAAACGTTCTTACCTTGTTTGGATCCGTTGGCGAAAGAAATAACCTCCACTTCTTGGATGTCAATTGACACTGGGGCCTTTTGTACGTATTTCAAGACAGACTCGATGGTTTCAACTTCGCTGAAGGTCAACTTACGGTTGAAAACGGTGGATGGTTCTTCAGTGGCCAATCTTTGTTTCAAAACAGAAATAAATGGCATGGCCTTCTTAATGTCTTTACCAACCTTTTCTTTGATAACCTTGTTGTCGTTTAAGGTATGTTGTTCGTACAATTCTCTGACAAGCTCGATGTAATTATCTTGCCATTCTGGGAATGAAGAAGCCACAAATAAGGTTAACTTGGCTGGTTTAGACTTGTCAACTTCAGATGGTTTACCACCCTTCTTCTTTTTCAAGACATTAATTTCAGCTTCACGTACGGCTCTGGACAATTCTCTGACGTAGGCCAAGGAATCGGCAACTGGCTTAGAGATTGGCTTGGAGACCTTAGGGAATTTGGCATCATGAACGGTTCCAGTCTTTTTCAAGACTTCTCTGTAAATATATTCAGAGAAATGTGGAGTAACTGGGGCAAGCATTAAGATTTGGGCTTCGATGTATCTCAAAACCAAGTCTTTGTTCATTCCAATGTTTCCACTAACAGCATCTCTGTAGTAATCTCTGGCAGCTTGGAAGTCGAAAAGACCGGTCTTCAAAGCAGCCTTGTAATTAGCCAAGCTGTATTGTTCGTAAGTTCTTTGGATCAAATCGTTCATTTCGTTTTCGAATGCAACATCGAAGAAACTTTCAGCATTGTCACTTCTCAATTTGTCTTGGTTGGCAACGATTTCTTCACACCATTCCTTTAAGGTAGTTAATCTTAAAATGGCAGCGTTGGCATTACTTTCGTCGAAGTTAGCATCTTCAATAGTATCACCAGCATCGGCCAAAGCAACTCTTGAAGCATCAGCACCGAATTTTTCGATGATTTGTTCCAAAGTTAAGAAATTACCGGTGGACTTAGACATTTTGGCATTATTCAACATCAAGTGACCGTTAACTCTGACACCTCTTGGCCAGAATTCCTTAGGGAAGAGGGCAACATGACTGTAAATGAAGAAAGTCAAATGGTTTGGAATCAAATCCTTTCCACTGACTCTACAATCCAATGGGTAGAAGTATTGGAATTCTCTTCTAATAGCCTTCAATTGATCCAAAGGAATATCGGTCTTGATATTGTCAACACCGTGGAAGATGTAGTCAAATACTTCATAAGTCATCTGCTCAGGTTTGATATCGTAAACACCCTTTTCTTTACCATAGTAGTCAGAATGCAAGAATCTGGCAATAGTGTAGTAAGCCATGTAAATGGTGGAATCAGATAAAGATTCAACCAAGTATCTTTCATCCCAAGGTAATCTGGTACCCAAACCAAAGTTTCTGGTGACGGCCCAATTCTTTAACCAGTCCAAAACACCTTCAAAAGCGTGTCTGGTTTCCTTGGAGTAAGTTTGCATCTCTCCCAAACATTCTAAGGCTTCAGACTTCCATTTTTCTTCACCATAGTCAATATACCATTGATCTTCCAAAGAAACAATACAGTCATCACCAGATCTGGAGATAACAACCCCTTCAGGTTCATTATACACGAAAGCCAAGTTTTGTTCAATCAAATCTTGCTTGACCTTTGGTTTAGCAATTTCAACCTTGTCACCAGTGTATTGACCGATAACCATGGTACCGTTATAGTATCCTTCCTTGTAAGCCAATTCCTTAGCCTTAGCCAATTGAACAGCATCCTTTGGAGATTGAATCTTCAAATCCTTGACCAAGAATTCAGCACACTTGTCACCGTACTTCTCGGTCTTGATGATTGGAACAATATTGTCACAAACCCATTCCTTCTCAATATTGTAGTATTCTGGCTTGTTGAGTAAATCCTTAGTAGTAATGAAATCATCTGGAGAATCCGATGGGACACATGTAACAACACCAGTACCCTTGGTGGCTAAAACGGTTTCCATAGGCAAGACTCTCAAGTTCTTATTTTCAGCCAATGGAGCAGTAATCTTGGATCCAATCAAGTCTTTACCGGAAATTTCAACAACAGCCTTGTAGTATCCTCTCTTTGGAGTAATCTTTTGGTAAGACATGTTCTTGAAAGCTCTTTCGGTACAAATAAAGTATTCTCCGTTACCAGCATCAAAGATACCATAGGTTATCTTTGGAGAAACAAAACAACAGGTTTGTCCGTACATGGTTTCAGGTCTTAAGGTAGCAGCAACTAAGTAAACCTTCTTACCCTCCAAATCAAATTTGTTTTCGGCGAACAACTTCTTAGCAGATTCAGCAAATTCGTCAACGTGAATCTTAATACCAGTATATTCTTGTGGGTTGACACCTTCACCACTTTGTCTGTCATGATCCAAACATGCTTGTCCATCCTTTTCAGAGTAAATGGTATATCTTTCACCGAACTTGATTTTACTGAGGTCTCTTAATCTGGTGATTTGCCATTTAATAAAAGCATCGTAGTAAGGATTAGCATCAGTGGTGACCATAGATCTTCTCCAGTCAACTCTTCCACCAAAGGCACTGACATGCTTTTCAGTTAAAGGTGGGAAGTAGTTCAACCAGTAGTCAGCATCGGCGAATTTGACCACTTCTTCCTTAGAGATTCCCAATTGCAACATGATTTCAAATTGATATTTACCTCTACCTTGTTTGGCAACCGCTTTAGACTTTGTAGCTCTGAATTTGGTGATGTCTTCACCTTGAGCTGGGGTCTTTGGTTTGACTTCTTCTTCTTCTTCTTCAGCAGGACATCCGGAGAAATCTTCACCAAACTGTTCGATTTCTCTCTTGATCTTATCAGCTGCTGCTTTGATAGGCATACCGGTACAGTGGAAACCTAATGGGAAAAGAGCTCTCTTTCCATTCATTCTTTCAAAACCGGTGGCGAATTCAACCTTGGATAAGGTGAAACTGTGTCCAACGTGTAAAATACCGTTCATGTATGGGTAGGCCATGGTGGAGAAATACTTTGGATATTTCTTTCTCAATTCATCTGGGTCCTCAGTGGCATCTTCCTCAATGGTAGGAGCATTGATTTCGAAGATCTTCTCTTCGGCCCATACCTTTTGGTACTTCTCTTCAACTGCCTTAAGAGTGTCTCTACGAGCAGTGTTTTCTAATTTGATAGTAGCACTCATGAGTAAGGAACTTCTTCTTGTTGGTGAAAAATTTTGGCATAAAAAAATTTGAGGGTCGTGCGAGCGTGTGGTGTGAGGGTCAACTGACTCATATAAGATTTACACGAGGATGTCAAAGAGATGTGTGTGTTAATTTAATTATGATAGATAAGTCATTTACGCTGAAGAACAGTAGGTACGAATCTCATGGGATCACGTACACGTCCCCGATTTTCCCGGAAAGAACGTGCCTTTATTTCGTTTACTGGACATGGCTGCAAATATAATCCTTGGAACTTTTCAGTTTCGAGCTTCAAAGATGCTTTACCGGAATCTGCCACTGACGCAAATTGTATGGCTACTGCATTTTTTTCTGGAACCAATACAATATTAGCAGTGTCTAGACCTATGTCTTCTTTCAAGAAGAGTTTAATTTGATCTTTAGTCGCAGTAGCAGGGATACCTTTAAGTGCGATTGAAGAAGACTCATTCATTCTGTCAAGTTCTTCCGATATAGTTTTTTGGGGATTATTCTTTTTTGATGGATGAATATTGATAGGTCTGCCTTCGAATTTCTTTCCGTTGTACTTTAAGGCTGCATTAACGGAGGTTTCAGATTGGAAAACTATGAAGCCAAACCCACCATTTGCATTACCTTTGTTCCTCATTTCAGCTTTGAGTGGAAGAACGATGCTTTCTACAGAGCCAAATTGACTGAAAAAGTCACGTAGCTGAGATTCAGTCACCTTGAAATCTATGTTAGATGCATATACTTCTCGTTTAAAAATGGGTGATTTCTTTTTAGCTTGGTTATCCGAGAGTTTGACAATAAGGGAGTACTTTCGTTTGTCTAATGCATCTTCGATTTGCTTGCCATTGAACTGTTTGATAGCTGCCTTTGCTTGTTCGCTTTCAGAGAATTCAACATAGCAGAACCTTCTTACCTTGCTCGAAACCTGGGTAGGAAACCTGATGCTTACAACTTTTCCTACCTGGTCGAATAAATCACGGAGTCCTTGCTCATCTATGCTTGGAGGAAAATTGGTGACCCATATGATGCTGTTCACGAGCCTTTTAACATTTATAACTCCAGAGCCTAGTTGCTTGTGGGATTTTGTCAAGGCTGCAAACATTGATTGTTTCTCTTCAAAATCTATAATGGCTTCATATGATTCCTCATTCAGATAAACAGTTATGCCTTTTATGCTTCCACAATCTTTGAAGAAATCTGAGATATCTTGCTCAGTAGTATTGCTAGTCAAACCAGTGACTTTCACTGTCAATTCTTCTCGGTTTCTGGATAACTCTATGTCATCTGAGTCATACTTGGGCCTTTTGACCGGCACCGGACTATCACTTAATTTTCTCTTGTTCGAGTTCGCTTCGAGTTCTTCACTTTCCTCCTTCTGGATCCTGGTGTTGAAAACGGATCTCATGATTGTATCAGCCGATACCAATGATGACTTGTATTTCTGTAATGTTCCATGAATTTGTTCATATCTAAGCTGCTCTTGTATGATGTTTTCTGGCCAATCCATGTCAATCGCATTGGCTAATGCTTTATCTAACAAATCACTGATTTTTTCATATCCAAGAGCATTCCTTTGGTAATACTGGAATGCATATACCCATATTTCATTTTGATCAGAGAAACTTTCAAGCATTTGGTTTATTAAATGAATACCCTGAGCTTGGTCTTTGATTGTCTCAGATATACTGATACAGAGTTTCTCAACACTATGAAAGGTATCATTATTTTGTACAGCATACTTGAAAAAAGCCTTTATATCAGCATTGAGACGGGGTGAATTCAGTTTGAATTCATGTGTCAAAATTGCCAATGCAAGAACTTTCCAGTCATCATAAGAAGACAGTTTCATGATACCTAATTTGTCTATAGTACTTCTTACCATTTCAAACGAAATGTCATTGAACAAGGACAAGTTTCTTACTAGCTCCGCATATGAAGCTGGTGCTGTTGGGTATGCCCTGACAAATTGAAGTAATACTTTCTTCAGTAAATCAGACTCATTCTTAGAATAGAGGACATATATGAAAGTGATCCAGACTGACATCCATGTCTGCTGCTCAGCAGCCAACAATGATCTGTAAAAGATTGTAGATACTTGATTTATATCTTTGGCATATTCCCCAACAGCAAGCATATAACTGGACCAATACTGTGGATCATTAAACTGTGCATGTAAATTTACTTCATACTTTTCGTAATAGATCTGCTGCCTTTCCGTCTTGGAATAAATCTTTTGAGCTGCTTTCATGTATATTGGATATTCGTCTTCGGGGAAATTCTGGGAAACAAATTTGGAAGTATCGTTATAAGACTCACTCAACGTTTTATGTGGAATGGAAATACGCTTCAAATACAATCTCCACAATCTGTCCAAATCTTCTTCTTCCTTCAGCGTTTCATATATTTCCGTGAAGAAACCAAGAACACTATCCCATATCTTATTGCTGTTATCGAAATCATAAACCGTGTCATTCAAGGCAGAAATAAAAATGTCAAATACCTCGTCCGTAGGTTTAGATTGACGACAAAAGTTCAAATATTGTTGCCAGTAGTACACTGTGGGAAACTCTTTGAGTAGAATCAGATAGAACTGGTCTAATAACTCTGTTCGTTTCTCAACATCATCGATTGATATAAGATCTTCTAAGATTTCGTTTATCTCGTCTTGATCCAACATGAAATGGCTGTGCTTCGCCATACGAGCAGTAAACAATGCATCTATGTTTTCTGATTTATTTAGACGCAATTGACAAATGAGTGCATCATGACTATTCAAGTCAAGAGGATTTGATTTCACCAGTTCCTGGAGTTTGTGTAAATCCATAGTTTGAGTTCTGCACTAGAATCAGATACAGTAATATGCTAGTCCGAGATTCTAAGGGCATCGCGAAAAAGTATTTGCAGCAGTTTAAGCATGGATGCCAAAGGATACTTAAAGTCATTTGGATGGGAAGAAGGTGAAGCTCTCCAAAATGGTGGACTCCGCAAACCGTTATTAGTACAGCATAAGAAGGATACGAAGGGGTTGGGCCATAATAATCAGGATGGAGAGACGTGGTGGGAAAGTCTTTTTGATGGGCATCTCAAGAATCTTGAGGTGAACAAAAATGATAAGGGAGTGCAATTCAGCATAGATGAAGAACGTGTGGATATGTCTATCAGGAAAAAGAATTCTCCGTTGTACCGTATGTTTGTTCGTGGAGAAGGACTAGCTGGTACAGTGGGAAAGACTAATTTCAATGTGAAGAGCCAAAAGATCAATGCGGAGGAAGTTTTTGAAAAGCAAGTGCATTCTAAATTACTGAGAGAGGCCGAGGCTACAGTAGAGAGAGAAGAAGGCAGGAAGAGAAAGAGCTTCGACGATGGAGGAATACGGAAGAAGCAGAAGAAGGAGAAGAAGAATAGGAAGGAGAAGAAAGAAAAGATAGATAAGAAGGAAAAGAAAGACAAGAAGGAAAAGAAAGAGGAAAAAGAGAACAAGGAAAAGATATCAAAGAAAGAGAAGAAACTCAAAATAGACAAATCGGAAAAGAAAGAAAAGAAGATCAAAAAAGACATCAAACTAAAAGAGACCAAAGCAAAAAATGACTCCAAACACAAGAAGGACAAAAAAGAGAAGAGTAAAAAATAGGCCTCCTCATTTATTAGCTCCAATACCTCCATTGCATATATAACCATAAATTTACGCCGGCTCTCTGTGAAATTATCCATCACATTGGCTTTTCTTTATTCAGCCTGAGTGTAAGCCGTTGTAAAAAATCACTCGCAGCTTCGCACGAATGCTGCTAAATTTTCATTGCTAATCTGTGTCGATGCATCTAAGAGACGCCCAAGAAGCAGATGCTCCAGGCATCGTAGAAATCTACAACGAAGCTGTGGCCAACTCCACGGCAGTATGGAACGACATTACTGTTGACGAGTCCAACAGGGCGTTGTGGATTCTCGAAAAGCAACATCAGGGCCTTCCACTTATTGTGGCAGTGGAAAATGACAAAGTTATGGGATATGCCACCTACGGACAGTTCCGCCCTTTTGATGGATATAAGCACACTGTAGAGCATTCAATTTACATCCACAAGTCTTCCAGAGGAAATGGGCTCGGCCGTAAATTATTGACAGAACTTATCAAACGTGCTCAGCAACAAGGCAAGCACATCATGGTTGCAGCCATTGAAGCACAAAATACTCCTTCGATTCAACTCCACAGAAAACTCGGATTCGAGGATGTGGGTATCTTTAAGCAAGTTGGAACCAAGTTCGGCACTTGGTTGGACTTGACCTGTTTGCAGTTGCATCTTCCTTCAGCCAAGCTTTAGATCAAAAGAATTGAACTTTGGTAGATATATTTACTCAGTTACAACAACGCCGGAAAGCCATGTGACAAACTCAAAATGTCGACACATACACATGAATGGCATTGCAACACATGCGTGAACTCCCCTCAATATAGAATTTCTTAGACATCACTGTATTTATCAACTTCCTCTTCAACCTCATCTTCTTATCTTCGCGATAACGCATATTTACCATTCACCATGGCTTCAGTCCCTATGAAAGGGCCCACTTTGGCATCACCACGAACCTGCTTTACAATTGCTGGTGTGATATTACTGATACTAACGTTTGGATTCAAGTCTATGCTTGTGTATTCGGGGCTTGTTTTGGTGGGATGCCTTTCGACATTCGCTGCATTTGGATTCTATATTTTTATTCATAACAGCTCCAAACCTCGACAAATATCACAGACAACACACCTCAAGTTTCTTGATTTAAGTTTGTGGAGGGAAGAACAGAAAGAATTGCTGGTAGATCTGTCCAAATTGTCTGAGCCCATTGTCACGGAATCCTTTCTTATATCAGAAACGCTAGACGAGTTTATCAGTCTTATAATCCAGGAATTCGTTAGTACATGGTTCAGTCGAATAACGGACGATACCTTGTTTCAGGACAGCATACACTTAGAACTTCAGCATGTATTCCGTGAGCTTAAATCCCGGGTCGCCAATGTGGACCTTGCCAAGTTGGTGGTGTCCAAGATTGTTCCCGTGTTGAACGATCACATAGTTGATTATGTTCGAGCTGAAGAGAGGGTTCTGGCGAAGAATTCGACAGCAAAAAGGAGCGTAGATGCCATAGACCATGAAATTGATGTGGCAAGACAGTATCGTCGAGGAAAGATTCACCTGGCAGTGACAATAACGAAATCGCAAACTGCCGGCGCTAGTGACATCAACGAAAAGACATATCTCCGTAGCAAAATTGGGCAAATTCTCCCATACTTACTTTCAGAGCAAGAAAGAGAGAATGAAATCGGAATCAGTTTGGTTCGAGAGATTTTGGCTTGTACGGTGTTGACGAATATCTTCAAATTCATTGGTGAAGGTGATTTCTATAATTTGTTGATTGTGAAGTTGATAGGTGATAACTTGAAGCGTAAAGACCAAGTGAAGAAATTACGTGCTGCATTGGACGAACATACGCAAAAACAGAAGAAAGAAGATAATACAACGATAAAGAAACAGTACATTATTACTGAGAATATGGATATTGTAAGTTACAATAATTGTCTTGAAAGTATCGGTCAGATAACATCATTGGACGAGCTAAAACAATTGAGAGTCTATATTTCTTTACAACTACTTCAATTACCTCAAACCAAAGATTCGGATTTGGTGCATAGACTAAAAGAAGTTAAAAACTTGGTGGAGACGAGAATCAAGACTTTAGAGAAGACGTCTAAACTTGAGTTATTCAAAGTTCTCCATAATAAAGCTTACCTAGAAGAGTTTTCTAGATTCTTCAAGGAGAACTCACAGATTGAATATCTCGAATTTTGGCTTTCGGTGGAGAAGATCAAAGCACCTTTGGAATTGACTGACGATAAGCTTTCGCTTTCACTTGGATTTACAAACTCTGATGAAATCAAGGAGATATACAACAAATATCTCAAAATAATTCAAGTCAATCGTGAAGATTCAAAGGCAATTGAAGATTACATCGACTCGAAAGATTTAATCAAGAAGAGTGAATTATATCAAATTGCCAGACAGAAATTATTTGCCATACAACAACAAGTGTACTCAAAGCTTGAATATGAATTTAAAGAATTCGCAAATACCGATACATATAAAGAGCTCACCCAAAAGATCTCCCAAGACCATGACGATAACAACTTCGTGAGCCCCGTTGTGGTAAAAGCGGTGGAAGATGCATTTACACAAATCATGAAGAATAATAATGACCTCGAATCTTTCACAACCAAAAGACAAGTTTCAACTTTAGATTTAAAAAGAGATCTTTTTGGAGACTCTAATAGTCTCTTTGGTAACGGTGACTCTCCAAGCAACCTGAACAGTAACCGGAATTCTAGACTTTTCGACGATAGTGATGAGTCCGGTACGGATAGCGATTCGATCAATTTCGATTCCGAGAATCTTCAGAACTCATTAGAGTTTGACTCACAAACAGTTTCTGGAGACCCTGATATTGAAGATCAGCAATCTTTGCTTCTAGCAGCTCCAGGAAATTTGAAACTAACTGAAGAAATTGATAAATTGAACCAGGATATTGAAATCTTGAACGAACAAGTTTCTATTCTTGAACCATTAATAAAAAAGGCTGAACTCACAAACAACATAAGTGAAATCAAGATCTTGAGGAACTCGAAGGTAAGTTTGGAACGAGAAATCAATTCGAAAGAACTACAAAAACAGCAGTATATTGTGCAAGAAAACGACAACAGTTTATACGGAAAATCTCGTGTGAGTATCCAATCGTATGTCAGTGGCAAAGAAGAAGGTCATGACTTCATCCTCTATATCATTGAGGTTCAACGGTTTTCTAACAATGATCCCATGACAAACACAGCAGGGTGGATCATCGCCCGAAGATTCAGTCAGTTTTATAAACTTCATGAGTATCTCAGAGCCATCTATCCCGAGGTATCACAGCTCAAGTTCCCAAAAAAGAGTGTATTCAAGCTCCAGAAGCAAACGGTAGAGCACCGGAAAATGGCGTTGGAACAATACTTGCGTCAACTTTTGAGTATTCCTCAAGTTTGCAGCAATAAGGTGTTCAGATCATTTCTATCATCTGAGAACTTCAATCTCAGAAAGAACCAATTCGAAGAATCCGGAGCCCAACTGGCTGCCAGTACATTTTACCGTGTATCCAGCAGATTAGCTCGCCGGTCACCATTCCCTTCAAATGACACACAGGCTGCAAATAAAGGCTCCACTACAGACTCTCCAACCAATAGTAACATCGCTAGTAACGACTCACTCAACCTACAAGAAATGGAAAGAGAACTTCGATCATTCGAAGAAAAGGAGGTGTTCATCAAACCACTCATCAATCTCCTCATGACGGTGTTCAAGCTTAAAAACGCTAAAAGCTGGCTCAGAGGTAGAGCATTGCTTGTGATTCTACAACAAGTGTTTGGTACCACAATCGAGAGAAAAATCCACGAAATAGTAGCCCAAACCAAAAGAGAAGAGGGTGTGCTAGATGTACTCATCAGCGTCAAAAATATGGTGTTCCCCAACAACCGATTCAGAGATGCCCCTATAATTCGGTCGCAGCTCGAAAAGGTTGCAACTCAAGAAGAAGCCAAATTTCTCATGAACATGTTCATGAGTGAAACATTTAATACGATATTTGGAGTGTCTAATTCGAAGTACGCCTTCACGATTGTATTCAACATGCTCCAGAATGACTTTCTCGTCCGCCACATGATATTTGAGGTGTTCGACGAAATCATTGGCGACCTCTTCCCCGAACTTATCTGATGGAATTACCCCCGGTGCACGACCACGTTGTTTTTTCTTGTCCAGTGACGGTGCCGGTGCCAGTCGCAGTGCCGGATGCGCACTGATCACCCAAACCTGACGAGGCTTATCGCATATATAATCAGGGGATTGCTCAAGTTCAAATCGTCTCAATATTTGCGAAATGGCTCAAGATCCTAATAACAAACCAACCGTGCCAGAAGGATGGTTGGCCAAGTTTGATGAGAAATATAAGACCTGGTTCTACGTTGACTTAGGTTCCAAAAAGTCCCAATGGGATGCTCCAAAAGGAACCACTTTTGGCCATTCGGCTCCAGAAGCTCCTCCTCCAGGCTACAACGATTCCCAAAGATCCACCCAATCACAATCACAATCACCTCCACAACAACAAGGTTATCAACAACAAGGCTATTCACAAGGTTACCCACAACAACAACAAGGCTACCCACAACAGGGATATCCTCAACAAGGTTACCCTCAACAAGGATATCCACAACAAGGTTACCCAATGCAAGGATATCCACAGCAATATCCTCAACAAGGCTATCCTATGCAACAGCAACAACAAAGCCGATTCGGAGGCCGTGGTGGAGGCAGCAGCTTTGCCCCAATGGCCTTAGGTATGGGAGGAGGTTTACTTGGAGGCATGTTGATTGGAGACATGATTAGTGATTCTCAAAACGATGCTTATGCTGATGGTTACAACGACGGAATGGACGGTGGAGATTTCGACGGTGGAGGAGACTTCTAGAGTTTAAGAGGCTTCTAATTGACACTGGGAGTAGATATATAGTGTAATGTACAACGTGTAAGAGTGAATGTTGGTGGAGCTAGCCGGTTACGAGACTGGGTCCAACCGCATCTTCGACACTGCTGGAGCAAACAAATTCGCCTCGCGCACGCCGTTGTTTCGATGGTCGCATTGAAAAATTAACCAACCAAAATCATCCCAATACCAATACAATAATGAGATTCACTAGAGTATTAAAACAAGCAGAAGAAGTGTTGGTGAAAGCTGCTTCCGGTAACCCTACAGGTTTGGCCGGTATCTATCAACACCCAAACCCAAGACCGGCCCTTGTGTCTCTTTACAACCACACATTAACTGTTTTAGATAAGAAGTTTCCACAAGAATCAATCTACAGACAATCAGTTGAAGCTTTGACCAAGAACAGATTACAAATAGTTGAACAGCATGATATAGTGGAAGAAATAGAAAGCAAGATTGGTGGAGGATTAATCGAAGAAATCGTCATACAAGCCCATGAAGAATTAACTTTAGCTAATGAAATGGCTGAATTGAAGTGTTGGGAAGAATTGGAAGAGAAACCATTAGATGACCAATGGGTGTACTTTGGAAAGAAAGTCTAAACATTAAATAGATAATAAACGCATAAAAAGTTCCAAAATTGACACATACATTTCATATATATATATTACTAACAACATCCGTTTTTAGCCACTCCACCACCAGAAACATCGATACCTCCTGACTTCTTTTCTGGTTCAGGTTCGACGTGTTTATCTTGAATAATACTAGCCAACTCGTAGAATATCGATTCCACGTTGATGTTAGACTTGGCACTGGCTTCTAAAAATGGGATATTCAATTTGGATGCTAACTCTTGACCTTGTTCGGTAGATACTTGTCTACCTTCCGAATCATCGCATTTGTTTCCAACCAAGAAGATCTGGGCGTCTTCGTTGGCGTGTTGGGTCACAGTCTGGAACCAGTTTTCCACGTTTTGGAAACTTCTAGCGTCAGTAACATCATAAATTAAAACAATTCCCATGGCTCCTCTGTAATAAGCCGTGGTAATGGTTCTAAATCTCTCTTGTCCAGCAGTATCCCAAACTTGCAACTTGATTTTTTTACCCTTACTTTCGATGGTTCTAATCTTGAAGTCAATTCCAATGGTTGTGATGAAGGAAGGGTTGAACTTGTCCTCTACAAATCTTAATAAAAGACACGATTTACCAACTCCGGAGTCTCCCACAAGTAATAATTTCATGATCATATCATATGCTCTGGATGGGGCTCTACCACTCATTTTTGCTTGATTTATTTGATTGCTTGTTTATATTGACTGTCTTTATAAAGCACAACTGCAACTTCAATTCCAACTGATGGTTTTCTGGGTCAAAATTGATACAATCCTTGGTGTCAGTACGTCAAGTGGATTAATTTTTCCTTTCTGATTTGCGCGACCAAGTTGCAAGTGCGAGTCGCAATCACTAAACGAGCCAGCTTCTATCGTTTATTACTATTTAAAAAAGGATTACAAAAAGACATCCACGTTGATTTCAACACTGGATGCAGCATATGGGATTTCAAACGCTTTCATGACTTCGGGATGTAAGACTCCGAGACTTCCAATTGCTTGGGGTTCGGCATCTGGTCCCGATCTGAAGTAGACTTTAGCACCTCTACCAGGAAAGAAGGTTGGGTTTTCGGTATCTTCTTCTATCCAGTAACCTCTACCGGTATTTTCTTTAGGAAATTCTATCCAATTGGCTCTTAAGGTTTGCATTAACTTACCCAATAAACCTTGAATATATTCGAAACCTGAGGTTTTACCGGCATAAATGGCTGCCCAATTACGTTTGTTGATGGCTTTTCTTTCGGTATCTTCTTTCTTCAACACAATATCACCGCATTCAAAGACCTTGATAGGTAATGAGTGTTTTCTGTTTTCCTTGATGGTCTTCAATAATCCGGACAATAAGGTTGTTCTGACAACTTGGTATTCGAAAGTCTTTGGGTTTTCTAACTTGACGGCTGTGGCTTCATCATCCTTGGTTCTTAAGAACTTGAAGTTTTCATCATGGGAAGATAAAGTCAAGGCCATAATTTCAGAATATCCGGCTTGAGAGGAAGCAATTCTGAAAATATCAGCAATCTTATTGATTGGTAAAGCAGCTGCCACTAATCCATCAGATTTAGGTTTGGTCTTTTCAATATTGTTGAATCCAAATGCAACAGCTGCATCTTCCATTATATCACATTGATGTAAGATATCTGATCTAGTGATTGGAATCGAAACATCCAATAAGTTGGAGTCTTTGGTAGAAACAGTAGCATCCAACATCATCTTTCTTAACAACTTGGCAATGTCTTCACCGGGTAATTCCAATCCTAAACATGAGTTAATGTAGTCAATTTCAGCAGATGCGGTTCTTTGTTCGACATTTGGACATAATCTACTTTGTCCATTGTGTTCAGATATGATTTCAACTGGTTCTACTTCGAATTGATTACCACAGTGAACAGAGAACATGGCAACCATGGTTTGGATAACAATCTCGGTCTTTGTTCTGTCAGTACCAGTAACGTCAATAAAGACGTTCTTGGTATCTTTAGAAATCTTGGAATGGTTGGAGTTAATAATTGGTGGTAAAGAACAGACAGTCTTGTTGGCATCTAAAACAACTGGATACACTGGAGAATCTTTAACAATATGTAAGTATTTGGATAAATGTTTATCTGATTCGTAGAATTCCATTATTCCCTTACCATCCATAACTTGGGTTTGATTTAATGGTGCAAATTTGATTTCTTCTGGTTTCAAAGCTTCATAAGTGAATGGTCCTTCAATCGTGTCCAAATCATGAGTTCCAATAGCAACTAAAGTTCTATTACGGCACAAGTTGGTATGTAACTTGTCTTGAAGAGCAATAAAGGATTGGTAAGATGTTTCATCAAATGACACATTTCTTAAGATGGCAGCAGCAGCATATTGACGGATTGGTACGGTGGATTCCTTGATTGTCATGCTGGTGGTTGGCTTGATAGTTTTATAAACAGGAGGTTGGGACTTACCTAAGAAGACCTTCAAGGCTTGGGCAATTCCTTCGAAACATAACATATCATATCTGTTGGCTGGGACTTCGATCTTTAATTGAGGTCTTTCTCCTTCAGCACAATCTTCAGTGGTATCTTCATCCAATTCGATACCGAAGTCGAAACATAATTCGTCAAACTCTTCGGTAGTATAGGTTCTACCTAATTCAGAGTATAAATCCTCTTTATCAACTCCAATAGTTGGCATTCTGGTTTATCAGTTAGTGTAACTTTTCAGTGTTGAGTCAGAAAAATTCAAAAATTTTCGCGGGAGATGAAGTACGCGCACAGGGTAATCTGAGGTATGGGTGTCATATTTGCAGCCGGACTTGACATCATAGAGAAGCTAAATGTAAAGTTTTCTTGTTGATGTGTATTTATTTCAGTGCTATGTATATGTATCGTTTCATGTAGAACCCTTACTGTCTGTTGTTGGACTACTGTCTTGGTTAGGCTGGTTAATCGGCACATCTGGTACCTCTGCTTTAGAATCCACTACCACCTGCTTTTCAATCTCTTTGGCTTCCTTTAAGATCTCTCCGACATCAAAGATCGGAGTGGGGTTCTCGACATATTCTTCAGAGCCCTTTTCAGTGGGGTGGTCAGTTTTTTGCTCTGGGGGCTCTCCTATATCGCTCCACCAGCTATTACTATTATTATTAGATTTGGAAAAGAACCCTTTCCAGCCTTTTTTCGGCTTTTTCTCCTGGTCCATTTCCTTTTTCATCTTGGCTCTTGCTTCGTCAAACTCATGAATCAATTGACGCTGTCTTTCACCTTCTTCGGCGTCTGGCTCTTCAATTTCGGCAAACTCCTCATCAAGAACCTCCCATCCGATTTCTTCCAAGATCTTTGGGATGGCTTTTCTGTATGACATATGACCTTCAACGAACTCGGTGACATCTATATTTTCAATGCCGTAGGAATCAGTTATAGGAGATAACCCGGCAACTGACGCTAAACCACCTCCAGTGGCTCTGAACAAATATCCCAAAACCCAATCTTTCCGGGAATAACCATTAACAAACTTACCACTAACAACAGACTTTGCGAGTCCAAGTTGGTCTCTGTTGACAGCGATTGGAGCTCCTAGTATAATGACGTTTTCCACAAGTCCGAAACATCCCTTTTGCGCTAATTCAATTAAGCAGGAATAAATGACTCTGGAGCCTAATGAAAATCCCACCAAAGTCATTGGACGGACCCCCAAATTCCCAGAAACTATCGTGTCAGCTAGAATCTTCCCTGCTTTCCATGCTCTATCTAATGAAACATTCCATGGGTTGTCCACAAGGTAAGTCAATTTAGATAAAAGCACTGGGACCTGGATAGCAGCCATTAATGAACTCATAATTGTAGCTCCAAGAATTTGTTGAATGGAACTGGTCAAAGCTTCTGAAGCTAAAATTCCTATCGTCTGACCCATGGATTTCAACATCTCTGGTTCCCAAAGAACCGAGAATAAATCCCCCATTACTGGATCAACCGTTGAAAAAGGTAATCTGACATCATCAGATTTTCCTGTCATCCACCCACTTACAGTGATGATTAAATTGGAACGTTTGTTATTATGCAAAGGCTTTAATTCGAATGTCTCCACATCACCAGCTCTTCTCTGACCTGCCTTAGCTCCCACTTTAGCTCCCAACATCACTCCTCCGGTGGTGATAATACTAGTCCCACCAATACCAGCAAGAAAACCACTCGTACCACCAATTCCAACTGTGGTCAAACCAGCCGCAAGACCAGCACCAATAACTGGGGCTAACAAACCAGCTGAAAGCCCTATAGCTAATGTACCTCCCACTGTGGCTAATCCTATATATGCTAATCTCTTTCCCTTGTTCTTCTTGATGTATTTCTGGACAATTTCTTTATCGTTAAGCATTTCCTCCTTGTCTTCGAGTGATTTATCCTTTGTTTCTAATTCCAAGCTATTCAAGAGACGTCTTTCAAACTGAAAGATTTCAATGTTTTCAATCCCAATACTGGTAGCAAACTTCATAAGCAACGCTCTGGATCTACTGTCGTAGTAACCATCACTAACAAGTAATAAAAATAGATCACAAACCAATACCCATTCTAGACTGAAGCCCGTGGAGTTCTTCGTTTGAGTGGTTGACAATCCCTTGGTTAAATCCTTCACATCAAGACCGTGGATACTTAAATTCTCAATCATCTTCTGTTCAGCTTCATTCACATCCAAATGTGCATATAATTTGCCAATGATGTACATCGACCAGTTGGCAAAGTTCTTCTGGCTTTGACTCAATTGTTTAGCAACTTTAGCAGTAGTTGTCTGCTTAATACCAGCCAATTCTGCAGCCATGTCTACCGTTATCAACCTGACAATTCCTACATAAGAGAACTTCTGGCTGTCGGAAAGCATATCCTTCGTAGACTCCAAAGCCTCATTCGTCTCCAAGTTCTCGTCGTCATATACCAAGTCTTCATCGTCCGAGTCTCCTGCATGATCTTCGTCTCTGTATTTAGCAGTCTTATGGTCATCAACGCTTGTCTTCACAAAAAGAAAGTCTGTTTTCTTGTCCAAAGCATGGTATTTGGCCATTTGCTCTGCCGTGTCAATACGGGTATAACCTCCATTTAAATCTGGTGTCCGGAACAAATCCTTCTCGTTATGAAATTCAAGATTCCCCTTATCATCGTAGTAATCCTGCTCAGTAACAGTTCTGATTGGCTTCCAAGCTGAAAAGTCGTCATTGAAAAAATCATCCTCATGTATCTTAACAGGAGTGAGATCTTCCGGATTTGAATCCTGTAGCACTTGCTCAGTAATTATGTCCTCATTCTGCACTTCGTCAATTGGTTGGGACTCGAGGTTTCTGATCTTCATATTATCCTCATTCTTGTTGTTGGAGCTGAAGTCAAACTCTACAAAACTGCTCAAGTTATATTTCGAAGCATCATAGGAAGTATTGTCATCAGAAGCGTCCTCGTCGTTATCTTCCCTGGTGTGGATGGTGACCGGCAACGGAGGCAACTGGGATATGCTGGTTCGTGACCCATACTCGGGTCTCGTGTGGGTTCTGGTATGGTTAAGAGACAGACTAGACCGTCTGGAATTCTGCAATTCGTCAAACGAGTCCATGTCGATAGTGGAAATCAGTCGCGATTGTAGATTTGACATAAATCTGAGGATGAGCAGGTAATTAGAGACCGGAGCTATTTCACGTTTGCAGGAAATCAGCTATTCAGAAAATGTAGAAAATTATAGCAAGTTGGAGGCTAGATATAAGAGAAATAAAATAGACAAACAATTACATTTACGGAACTTTTAAAGAAGCTGTTTGCAACATGGTTTTACTCAAAGCGCCATCAGCCAAATGGCTTTCGCAGAGTCCAGGAATATGTTGCCTCGAATATGTGACCGAACTACAACCACAAAAGTGAGAGCTCAAGATCGATTCGATTATTCTTCAGCTTGTCGGTGGAGCTTACTCTGTCCCAAATAACACGGGGTCACGTTAACACCAACCACCCAAAATCCATCTGGTCAAGTCCCAATCGCTCAACCCGAAATGGGGACCAATTGAAACCCAACGTTAAAACAACGGAAACTGTGTGATTAGTGTCGGATGGAACTTGCTTCTCGAAGCACCGATCTGCTACCAACTGACTCCTACTAGAATCAATCCAAATATTTGTAAAGTTCCTAGAGGTTCTGTCCGTAACACAAGCTGTTGAAGAAAAAAAATTTTGTAGCCATCGCGGCTTTATAGTTGGAGATGGGACGTGTACACACCGGGGTGGATGGTAGACGGTGCTGGGTGTAGTGCGGTGTGGTACCGCGCCGCGCGACCCAGCACCAAACTTTCGCATCGAGATGAGATGATGCCTCTACAGCAGATGAAACCAGGTAATTCCCACTCAAAACCACAACCACAAAACTCAGGGGGTAACGACAGCATTCCTTATGAAGTGGAAAACTCCATGGGTGCCTATGCTGTTGTCGAATTGTTCAATGTGTCCTTTAAACACATTCTTGAATCGCCTCATCTCAATGATTTCATCCAACTTGTCAAGGGACAATTGTATGAACGAGACTATATTTCTGCTTTTGATAACGACGATAAACGGTTTGCTTACGCTGCTAGATGGACCCCTGCTCGTGCATTGGGTTATTCTTCTCTTTTTGGAAGCTTGGAGCCGGTGGTCGAATTATTGGAAGAATCAGAACTGACTAAGAATGTACTTTGCGTTGGAGGAGGAGCATCCGGAGAACTTGTGGGTTTAGCATCGGTTTTCTGTCGTTTGAAGGAACACAACTCAACATCCACATCTTCTTTGAATATGAAAGTAGTCGACATCGCTGACTGGTCTCGAATTGTCACCAATTTAACTAACCATATCAAGAAGAACTGGGTTTACCTTCCTGAAAGTGTACAAGCAGAGTTCTACTGTGAGGACATTCTCACAGATTCGTTCAATGAATATTCAGACTTAGATCTTATCAGTTTACTCTTTACCACAAATGAGTTGTTTGCTGAGAAGAAGGCCGAAACTATAAGGTTTTTGCAGAAGCTCAACACCAACTGTAAATCGGGTGCTCTCTTACTTATAGCAGAGAGTGCAGGGTCTTATTCCCATATAACTGTAGGAACGAAGAAGTTCCCAGTTCAGTTCATCATAGATACCATTTTATTGGGAAAGAGAGGTCAGGAAGACACAGGAAATTGGGAAGTCGTGGATCAAAGTGACAGTTGTTGGTACCGTATTACAGAGCAGATTGATTATCCTATGAAATTGGAAAACATGAGGTTTTTTTATAGATTATATCGTCGGAAGTGAGTTTCCATAATTTCCTCTATATTCACGAATGTATGATTTTCTTTGTTGTTTAGTTTCGTCAAGTTGTATCTAAGGTTTCCTCCAATGCTGTGTCTTGGCTGCGAAATCTCCAATTTACGCGAATTGTTGGTGTTTCGAATAAGGTTTTATCTGTGCAATGTCTTCTTCAGAACACCTCCTCCATAGTCAAGCTGTACGTTGCAAAGTGGGAGAGACCGGCTTGGTTATTACTGACCAGTCGTGGCTTCTTTCTCAGCAAAATTTATCCCCGTCCTCAACTTCTTGCTACAGTTTTAATGGCCCTCAAAAGCCTGTTCTTGGTGCTATCTCATATAAAGATATTTTGTGGTGTCACCACGTTTCTGACACTACTTACAAAGTCACATATGCCAAACTGACATCTTCTGTGTCTATACAGACCATGGACATGGATATCGACGAAGCTGTGTCGCAGTTGGTGTTCAAATCAGATGAAGGATTGGCCAACTTGATACTCGCCAAAGCGTATAAGGACAGTATAATAAAACCATCAATTCTCGTGTTACTAAACCCCCATGGAGGTCAGGGTAAAGCAAAACAGATATATAGTAAAGAAATCGAACCGGTTCTCGAGGCTTCGAATGCTCAAGTGACAGTGATAGAAACTAAATATTCGAAGCATGCGATGGAGATTGCAAGAGATTTAGACATTGACAAATATGACATTGTAGCTTGTTGTTCTGGTGATGGGATTCCTCATGAGGTTATTAATGGGTTTTTTCAGAGATCTGACCGGGGAGTGACAGCTTTTAACAAGTTAGCTGTCACTCAGTTACCTGCTGGTTCTGGTAATGCTTTAACTTTAAGTACACATGGAAGTGCTGATGCTTCCTTAGCAACTTTCAACATGTTAAAGTCCGTACAGACCAAGATGGATCTCATGGCGTTGACCCAGTTGGATGACAATGGCAATGAAAAGACTAGTCTCTCGTTCTTATCCCAGTGTTATGGGGCCATTGCTGATTCTGATATAGGAACTGAACATTTGAGATGGATGGGTCCCATTCGGTTTGATTTGGGAGTTCTCCACAAAACCATCACTGGTGCAAAATATCCTTGTTCCTTGTACGTTAAGTATTTGACTACCACAAAAGAGGAATTGTTGTCCCATTTCAATGATCATGTCACTAGCTCTAATAAACAAGAGCCGGTGTCGAAAGAAAAACTTATTCTCCAAGGTCCTTCATTCGATGCTGAACCTCCTTCTGACTGGATTGAGTTGGATTCTGGGTTATCCGACAATTTGAGTATATTTTACGTGGGTAAGATGCCAATTGTCTCGGCTGATACTCAATTCTTCCCAGCTGCTCTACCAAATGATGGGTCAATGGATATGATTATAACCGATTCCAGAACTTCATTTTTCAAAACGGCTAATGCCTTACTATCGATTGACAAAGGTTCTCATGTAGATGAAAATGAAATCAAACATCATAAGGTAGCCGCTTATAGACTTATTCCCAAATTACCTGAGAATTCCAATCATTTCATTTCAATTGATGGAGAAAGTTTTCCATTTAGAGCCTTTCAGGTTGAGGTTTTGCCAAGTGTGTTGACAACTTTAACGGCAGACGGTAACTATGTGCCAACCAATTTCAGAAAGTAATTTAGTAATTTTCTAAGTTGTATAATTATGAATCTACAGAATACTAAAATAGATGTTAAGAATTTGCTAATTTCTGAGTCATTAACCCACTGAGTTCATTTAACATCTGGGCGTATACTTCTTGTTTGTTAGACAATTCACGCTCTAGAATGGATTCATTGACAAGGTAACTGGCAACTAAATCTTTAATAGCTCTACTTAAGAAATCATTCAACTCCACTAGTAATGAAAGGCTGTTCTGGTCAAATGACTCTATTTTTCTGAATCCTTTGCATAACTCCTTTAAATATTCACAAGACTCAGAATACATCATCGGCTTCAATGCAGCCCTGCAAGCTTCAATTAGCAGATAATAAGATTTAATAATGAGGTTATTCGATAATTGAACAATCTCAAGAGTTTCATCTAATTGAGAATTGACCTCTTCTATATGCTGCTGTTTTCTTTCAAGATCTTCCATCAATTCTTTAACATTGTTATATTTGGTAATGTAGAAGTTGTTATTAGAAATGACTTCCAACTTCTCTTCAGTTAATTGATCAACCTTATCATATATTTCAGCATTCTTCGTATTCAAGATAATTATAAGATTAGCCTTGTCGTTTAATTCCAGTATTAATTCCTGAATTTTATCATCTAACCTTTTACTATTCTTTGAAAGCTGACGGTTTTCAGCCATAGAAGAGCTAAGTTTATTTTCCAACTCTACACTCTGAGAATCCTTAGAAGCTATCTGTAATAATAATTGCAGATTGTTATCCAAGTATTTTTGGAGTTCACCGGAGACTTTGAATAATTCTTCATTCAAACTTGTGTTGGAGCAAACTAACTCCATATTCAGCTCCAGGAGCAGATTATACTCTGACTTGAGTCTATAAGCATTAGACTCTAGCTCGGCAATCTGAATATTTTGATTACCAATTTGAATCTCTAAATCTACCACTCTTCTTTTCCAAGTACTACTTTTATCCTCAATAGTCTGAATTTCTAGGCTATGATTTTGCTTTGTCATCTCTAACAATAAGCTCATTTGAGTATTATTCATTTTACTGATTTCATATTTGGCCTCTAAGTCCAATTTGTCTTGTTCGATATCCTTCACTGCATCTGTAAGCTCTTCTATTTCGTTTGTAGCTTTGGATAGTTGCTTTTCCAAACCAAGTTGCTTGTAGACTGTAAGCTTTACGCCTTCAAAGCAGTTCAAAGCTGAATCAATACTGCATTCTTCCTTCAAAAGAAGCATTATCAGGTTAAGTTGTCTTCTTTCTGATTCACTCTTAACAGAATCTAATATGTTAACTGATTCCAATTCATTGATGGTTTTGGTAAGGCCAGCATTCGTCTCCACAACCTTTTGTAATTCTTGCTCCACTGCTTCTTGTGAAAGATTGGCATTATGAGCTTTCGCTTCGGCAAAGCTTAGGCTCTGTTGAAGTTGTTCATTTGCCGTTTCAAGCTCTTCGACTCTGTTTTTGACCACTCCATTGAATTCCAACTCGGACTTTAGCTTTGTGATATCCAAATCTCTATTCTCTACATTAAGCTTCAAAAGTTTGATTGTATCAGTTGCAGCCTGAAGTGTTTCTAAAAGATCAACTTCATCGGTAGATGGTGCTAGAGTGTCTGTAGAACACACATTTGCTAGACCTATAAGCTGTTGGCGTATCCTACCATCTACCTCTTTCTCAAAGCTTACCATTCCCTTCATCAGAGCATCCAGGTCACTTCTTTCTTGTAAAGATGAGTTGTTAAAGTGAAGCACAAACGGTGCCAGATTCTCAGGACTTGTATCTGTGTCGTTTTCTGGCTCTAAATCTGTGTCGACCTCTCCATATCTGTGCAATGTCTCGTTCAAATTATACTCACCTGGGGAGGGGATGTCAGGAGACTCTAAATCTGGGAGAATATCAGTCTCTCCGGTAATAAGAATGGATGAATGTGCTTCGGGAGCATCTTCCTGAAAACAGGTTTTGCCTCTAGGGGCCAGCCTTTTCAATGGAACATTATCAATCCAGCATTCATTTTCCACTCGAGTGTCTACAAGATCCTCAGCTTCAGCTTGGAAATCCTCTCGAAACTCGTTACAACTTATCACATTTGAAGGAAAGCCACCCATCTTTAGGGTATGATAGTTTTCACCCATACCATCGTTATTCATTGATTTCTTGCTCAGAACAAAACTTCCCTGGTCTTTTAAGTTCTCCTTCAGTTTTGCAGAAGGCTCTTCTTCAAAATCTGCACTAAATCTTACAGACTTGGTCTTTTTGGGTACCAATTTCTGACCTGAAACTCGTTTAGAAAGTTCCAGGAGACTTTTACTCTTCTTGATCACAGGAGCTTCAAAAGGATCTATGCTCTGTTCCGTGCACTCAATGCTTTCAAGATGAGGATCTTTCTCTTTAGGAGGACACATGAAAGACTGGGACCGTCTGAGGGAAGTAGGAATATCTTTCAAAGTGACTATTTCCGAGGAAATGTCATCTTCATCACTTGTATAACTTTTGGCTGAAGAAGACTTCAACGACAGGGCCGAAGATCGAAGTCTTCGAAACATCAAGTAACTCAAGTGACTGGTATTTGTGGATAAGGAATTGCTGCGAAAAGTTAAACTCGCGAGTTTTGTATATTCTGTTTTAAATTGATAATTGAAAGATGAGACACGCAATGACATATCGGATATTTATTGCCAAAATAAAGAGAGTAAGCATATGAGTGACACTAATTGTGCTTGTTATGTATGTTTTCCTCGTATGTAAACAGACTATGTAACTTTAAATGAGTTTCGGACATTAAATGAACGGAACAACTTTGGTCATTGGGGCACCATCGGGTTACTTTCCATGAGTTATAGTTCAACAAACGGTTCTGTGGTCTAGTCGGTTATGGCATTTGCTTAACACGCAAAACGTCCCCAGTTCGATCCTGGGCAGAATCATTTGTTTTTTTGGCCAATTCTTTTTCTCGCAGCTGCAAAAAAGAAGTAATTATCAGATACATCGTTTACCTTCTTCTAAGCCATGGAAACCAACAGATTTTCTTACAAAAAAGACGAAGAGATTAATAAAATCACAGATTCTACAGAAGGTACATATTCTGGCTCAATCTCTTCAGAAACTCAAGCAGAACTACGGGATTTGATGTCAGTAACAGAAGCACTTCAACCAGGGTTCCTAGTTTCTAAAAATCAAAGTTTAAACCCGCTAAACAGCCCTCCAAGCATTCAAGCCGAGACCTCATCACAGTTCACCAGACATGGAGTCCAGATCGACCAATTGACACAAGAAATGTCACATATCAATCGTCTAGTCAGACAGACCAATCAAATAATGCAACAAGTGATGTTTAACAACCGACCTCGAAGCCCAGAAACTCCCCGAGGTATTTCAAACCCAGAGACTCCCCGAGATATTTCAAACCCAGAGACTCCCCGAGATATTTCAAGTGTGCAAGATATCATCGACGAGTGGTTCTACGATAAATACGGGTCCCCCAGTATCAAAACAAGAGATTCAAGATACGGAGATCTTTGGAGATTATCTCCCTCCACATCCATGGAATATGAAAAGAGAAAGTGTTTGGTAAACTTTGTCCAAGAATTGCGCAACAAGGGCCCCATAATTCTCAGATCGAAAACTTTAGAAGAGATTGCCAGCTATCTCGACACAATCAAGAGTGACTGCTCCTTAACCATGAACCAATTAGTTCAGAAGTGCCATGACGAGCCGTTTGAGATAGCAGAACAAATTTCCGCTAGAGCCTTATCTCCTCTCCACGACATGGCCAAAAATAGCATCTAGATAAAAACAATCCGCAACCAAAACAATAGGAACACATGTCCCTGAAAGAACCTTTGGGTTTCCTGTACAATGAGGGGGATTAGTCCTATGGATCATTGGTAACAATAACCAAGGACACCAAGATTGTTGGCATGTTATATGCAAGTAAGGCAAGCATATTTGTAAACGTGTATGTTGGTGTCTATGGGGCTGTATTTTTTAGATTATTTTTTCCACCTCCAACCAGATCTTGCAGGCTGACATGATCGGTGATACCCACGTCAACATACCAGCATAATGATAACAAATAGCCAAGCTTGGGCAAAGATAAATGGAGCTAAACGGCTGAAAACAAAAATTGCCCAAGATACAAGATCCACATTTATATAGTCTCAGGCCTGTAAAGTCCGTAACTACGAGACGCAAACCTTGGAGGTCAAGTCGTATGCAGTATCGAGTGTGGAAAAACACCATCCACACGCATCCAGCTAGAACAAGAACCCCAGGCAAGAAAAAGTCTAATCGCAAGTTACCCCGTACCGCCAAACAGTAAATAAACCGGTAAGACATTACCAAAAGTGATTGGATAATGGGGCGCTACCGAGCCATTGCTGTAAAACATGGCGACTCGCGCGTGTAAGTTGACAAAGTCTAAGACGATGTGCAGGACGGATCCCCGGCACCGGTTCCGTGTATGTAGAGGGATGAGATTTTCCTGTGGGCAATCGCAGATGAACTGCCAGTGTACAGGCAGAGCACCAAGGCACGAAAAAGAAACTCAAATATTCTCCCCTTCAGCGTCACACGATAACATTTAACTAAACTGTTTGGCTTTTTCTTGCTACTTTTTTTAGATCTCAACCATGAATTTTATGTCTCTACGTAGGAAGTACATAAGACTCACGGTGATTGTATTTCTAGTCACGTTGGTGTTATTCACCACCATTTCGAGTTTGAAGCTTTCGAGGTACGACCTTGGGGTGTTGGATTTGTCTGATGAAAATAATTATTTTGGCCATCTTTACACCAAGTATCTCAAATCTAATGAAGATCATGATACTGCAAACTCAGACTCGACTTTTAACAAACAGGTGGATAAAATTCTTCACAAGAAAATGAAATCTGACGTTGAAGATAAATACTGGATCATGAAATATGATTTGTCCAAGCATTCGACTTTGAATATTCCAGATTATTATTATGAAGGTTCTCCAGAACCAGTTCCTGATATTCAACCTTTTGATCCAAGATTTACCTTGGCTATGTATATCAACCATATTAAGCAATCTTTAGATGTAAACCCGCATAAGCAAGTTGAAGTTCCATTTCATTGGGGTGATTGGGCTGATTTGTCTCAGTTGAACCAGTATTTGTTGGCACCCGATTCCGAAAAGCCCGATTGTTCCATGTTGGATGCTAGGGATGATGAGGATAGATTGGAAAAGGAAAAGCAGGAGAAGGAGAAGGTGGAGGAGCAGGAGTTGGAGGAATACGAGAAGATGAAAAATGGACAAACAGGAAACCAGGAGCAAAAGTCTGAGGAGCAAACCGGAGAGCAAGCTGAAGAACAAAAGTCTGAGGAGCAAACCGAAGAACAACCTGAAGAACAAAAGTCTGAAGAACAAAAGTCCGAAGAACAAACTGAAGAACAGAAACCCGAGGAACAAAAGTCTGAAGAACAAAAGTCCGAGGAACAAAAGTCTGAAGAACAAAAGTCTGAAGAACAAAAGTCTGAAGAACAAAAGTCTGAAGAACAAAAGCTGAAGAGAGACCTCGAGAAAAGACATAATGCTCACGATCCAAGTGACTTCTGCTACAACAATGACCAATTACCCGACAATCACAAGGATGGTAACTCTATTCACCCAGGTTTCAATGTGTTCAAGGCCCCAGGTAAAGTCACTGAGGATTTGGGAATAATCATTGGTAAATCTTATTTATATTCGTATGCTCCACCACCTGCATCCATCATCTTTTTGACTAAAGATGGTTCTTATAATGTCACTGTATCAAAGAAGAAGGCTGGTTTATTATCCAGTGAAATCGTGAGAAATTATGCTAAACATTCTCAGAAGAAATCAATAGACATCTATGATGAATTTTCCAGCTTGCAAGCTGCTCATCCTTCTAACAAGCATCAAGTTATCAGCGATTATGAAGTTAGTTTGAGTACTGATGATTTCAACATGAACTTTGACGAAGTAATTGCAGAATACGAAGACAAGATCAGAACTGGCCAAAAGTTGTCTGACAACGAATTGAAGTATTATAGATCTCTTCAATACTCGAAAGATAGAGTCAGTAATGGAGGCCCACCAAAATACTTTTATGAATCTAGACTTCTTCATTCTGCAATTGGGGACCACTATGATTGGAGATTTTTCAATGGTGTCCAGTATGGAACTTACGAACAAACTTTAACATTACATCACTTGGTCAGAGCTTTTTTGAGTTTCTGTAGAAAGAATGGTGTGAATGTTTGGGTTGCTCATGGATCCTTACTTAGTTGGTACTGGAATGGTGTTGCATTTCCTTGGGATAATGATATCGATGTCCAAATGCTGGTAAAAGACTTGCACAAATTGTCTCGTGATTTCAACCAAACATTGATTGTTGAAGATTTGGATGATGGGTTGGGAAGATACTTGATTGACTGTGGTAGTTTCATCACATTGAGAGCCAAGGGTAATGGACTCAATAACATTGATGCTAGATTTATTGACGTTGATACCGGGTTATACATTGATATTACCGGATTGGCTCTTTCTAATTCAAGTCCTCCAAACAGATACAAGCAAAAGTTACCTGAAAACTGGGAAGTTGATGAAAGCAATTACGAAAAGACCAACGAAATTTTGCAGATCTACAACTGCAGAAACAACCATTTCAGTAACTTCAACGAGATAAGTCCTCTTATTAAATCAAATATAGAAGGAGAGACTGGTTATATCCCTAAAAAATTCACCGAAATGTTAAACGTGGAGTATAGCAAAGGAATGTTTTCCAAGAAATTTTCCAACCATGTGTTCTTGCAACAGTTAAGATTATGGGTTAAAGAAGAAGATCTTTACTACTTCTTAACCGACAAGGAAAAATGGAATAACTACCATAACTTCCAAGAATATTATGTCAATAATCACGGGTTAGGGGAAAAAGTGGTTGATAATAATTACGCATTAACTGAGGAAGAAAAGAAAACTTTAAAACTAGAAGCAAAATTACGTGAGAAGAACGGAGAAAAGATTGATGATTCTACCTATAAAACCAAGTTGAATGACGAAGATATGAATCTTATTCTCAACTTCAACAAAGATGAACTCCTTGAACTTTTGAATAAAGACGAAATTTTAATGGAGTACATTGCCTCTAGAGATTTCACTGCATTCCATGAACAAGAAATTCTCAGACTTTTAGTGGATAAATCCACCCGAAGAGTAATTGAGTCGGTTGGAACCTTTAAACCAATCAAGATCGACCCTTTCTACTTCAAAGTGTTGACCGATTATATCGATTACGATGCTCAAGTCGACAATTATGTCAACTTGAACAAGATTTACAAGGCCTCCAAGCCTAATTAACTTCTCACGTAGAGTTATCCATTTGCATGATCATAGTTACGACTACATCTTAATATCACACTTATATTATCAAATATTTCCGTTTCATATACTCTACACTATTATTCCTTTTCTTTCAAAAGTCTCTTTAACAGTTCTATTTCCCGGTACGCCCTCTCTAACTCCTGCTTCAACTTGGTGTTCGAAGCATCAAGTTCGCTAACGGCCTGTTCAGTCAAAAGCTTTTCTAATGTCCATTTTTCGATGTTATTAGTCTCATTCTCCTTGAGTCTTTTGATGTACTCAACAGCTCTCTGCAAAATTTGAGATTTGTTAGTATCACTAGTTGGAATAAGTGCTGCCAACTCTCTAATTCCCGAATTGATGTTTTCTCTTCTTCTACGTTCGACCTCCCGGTGGTTCTCCTTCCGCAACTTATGCCATTCTTCACTTCCCTGAGATGGCTTTCCTGGAGGTAAAGTGGTGGTCTGGAATCCAGATTGAATGTTGTTTCCTGACGAAACAACACCAGAAGTTAAGTGGTGAGCAGCTGATGCCACAGCAGTGGATGCATCATTATCAACCACAGAGTTTCCTGTTGCATGTTGGTTGGACTTGCCAGCGTCTTGGGACTCTGAAGTTTTCAGTTCACCCAGTTGTGAGTGGTCTGATTGAGGTTGTTGATTTTGTTGTTTTGATGTTGCAGCCAGCACATTTTCAGAGGCTTCACCGGCAGGTGGATGTTCAACTTGTAGAGACTGATCGTCCTGTGATGATTTGAACTTTTTGTCGGCGTCGGAGCCGTGGTCGTCGTCGTTGATTCTTTTTGACATGTTACAAGTTATACGATAAACGTGAGTCTGATCACGAGATAATCACAAGGGAGACTTCAGGTGATCAAAACTTGATGCCGTCAAAGGTGCGAACACTGGAGGGACGCACGACCGGCTGTGGCTTTATCGGTTGGTGGAAATCGGTCGTGGCTTTTGATCGCGACATTTATACCAACCATTCACAGCACCACGGCAATAGTGAAGCAGGTATTTATTGGTTTGAAAACTTTGGGGGCAAGAAGGGTTCACTTTATTTATTCATTTTAATTTATTTATTCATTATAAGTCCCGATCTTAATTGTTCTTTCATAAGCATCCTACAGACACGGTAGTTAACCAAGTTATAGTTTCCCGATTTCGCATATGTTTGTACCTAAACCAGTGTTTGCAAAAGTCCCCAGATTAGCACTTGGGATCCGAACTTTTGGCACGCTTCAACATTCTGGAAGCTCTTTCAAACAGGTATCGTCCCGATACTCTACCAATTGCAGGATTTCGATTCCAAAACTGGGCCAATGTGTCAGACAGTTTCATGCAACCGTGAAAATTTTGCAACAAGCCAAACCCAAAAGTCCGATTACCAAAACCACCGAAAATGCCCAGTCAAGTGCTAGTTCTTCGTCCCAATTGTTTGGAAAGAACATAAGCACTTCTCAAGCTAACATGATCAAATCTTTATTGGCAACGATATGGCCGAAGAATAATCTAGGATTCAGAGTTAGGGTGGTGATCGCTTTGGGTCTATTGATTGGATCGAAGCTTCTAAATGTCCAGGTTCCATTTTTCTTCAAGAGTATCATTGATGGTATGAATGTTGATTGGTCAGATAGTTTGGGGATTGGTGGAACTGTTATTAGTGCTCTTATATTTGCTTATGGAGGAGCTCGTTTTGGAGCCGTTTTATTTGGAGAGTTAAGGAATGCCATTTTTGCCAGTGTGGCCCAAACGGCCATCAAACGAGTAGCATTGAATACTTTCCGTCATTTGTTGAATATGGATTTGCATTTCCATTTATCTCGACAAACTGGTGGTCTCACTAGAGCAATCGATAGAGGAACAAAAGGTATCTCCTACGTGTTGAATGCCATGGTGTTTCATATTATTCCTATAACGTTTGAGATCAGTGTGGTATGTGGGGTATTGACCTATAACTATGGGCTTCCATTTGCAACTGTGACATTCTTCACTATGTTGGCATATTCAATTTTCACTATAAGAACCACGGCTTGGAGAACCCAATTCAGAAGACAAGCTAATAATGCTGATAATCAAGCTGGAAATGTGGCATTGGATTCATTGATCAATTTTGAAGCTGTCAAGTACTTCAATAATGAAGCTTATCAAACCAGTAAATATAATGAGGCATTAACTAAATACCAGAACGCTTCCATTAAAGTGGCTACTTCTTTAGCATTTTTGAACTCGGGTCAAAACTTCATTTTCAGTTCAGCTTTAACAGCAATGATGTATATGGGTTCTCAGGGTGTTGCAACTGGTGGTTTAAGTGTTGGAGATTTGGTGTTAATCAACCAATTGGTATTCCAATTATCGATGCCTTTGAACTTTCTTGGTTCTGTTTACAGAGAATTGAAGCAATCTTTATTAGACATGGAGAATTTGTTCCAATTGCAGAATCATGATATCAAAATAGTTGATCTGCCAGATGCTCAAGAATTAGTTTTAAACAAAGAGAATCCAGGAGAGGTTAGATTTGAAAATGTCACATTCGGCTATCACCCTGGTAGACCTATATTGAAAGATGCAACATTTACGATTCCAGCCGGACTGAAAGTGGCCATTGTTGGGCCAAGTGGTAGTGGAAAATCAACCATTTTAAGATTGGTGTTCAGATTTTATGACGTTAGTAGCGGCCGTATCCTTATCGATGGCCAAGATATCAAGAAAGTTAAATTGGAATCGTTAAGAAAACACTTGGGGATTGTGCCGCAAGATACTCCATTATTTAACGAAACGATCTTGGAGAATGTCCGGTACGGGCGTTTAGATGCCAGTGACGAGGAAATTGCTAAAGTCATCAAAGATGTGCAATTAGATAGACTAATTGGTGAATTACCCGAAGGAATTAACACTATAGTTGGTGAAAGAGGAATGATGATATCTGGAGGTGAGAAACAAAGACTTGCCATTGCAAGACTATTGTTAAAGAAATCGCCAATCACATTCTTCGATGAAGCTACAAGTGCCTTGGATACTCATACAGAGCAGAACTTGTTGAAAACTATACGTAATGTTTTCAGAGAGACTCACAATACCAATATTTCAATTGCCCATAGATTAAGAACCATTGCAGACAGTGACAAGATTATCGTTTTGAATCAAGGTCATGTTGAAGAAGAAGGTAGTCATTATGAACTTTTAGCTAAATCAGATTCTTTATACTCTAACCTCTGGAACATTCAGGAGAATTTGGACATTGACCAAGAATTAAAAGATATCGAGAGTGAACAGAAGCAGTGACCATCATGCGTTCCAATGGTCTAGAGCAGAGTAGATCGATTTTTACATGAAAAGCAGGAACAAATGTATGACAAATAATATATAACAATAGATTTGCACAATAGCCCTTGAAAAATTGAACGGAGTTAAATAACCCCAACCTTAAATCAAATGGTCTATTGTTACGGTTTCTTTTTCTAACTCTATTACTGTCGGATACAAGCTCCCATCTTGCTGCTGAAAATTTTTTTATTGTTTAGTCGGAGTTCAGCTGCACATATGTCCGGAATTCGAATGTGACTCTCTGGTGTAGCCTATAATTGTTGCTTGAATGCTCAAAAGTCATCAAGGTGGCTTTGGGCCCAAAGTTTGCGTTAGGCGAAAACCTCAATATTTTTACTCTACAGAAAATTTAAATTATTTTCACGAATTTAATGCAAAAGTGGTACGTTGTATTTTTTCGAATATTAAACTATTGGAATTACTGGTATTTCCTTGACGCCAAAGAATATATTTTGCAGCACTACGTACTGCAAGAAAATTTCTCTATATTTTTGTTCCGGTCGGTTGTCAAATTGGAAATCCCGGTTTACAATAAAGAAATTGTTCAGCCTGCAGAATCGCCAATTTCATCATAAAAATAGCAGATCAAACTTTACAGGGTAACATTGCTAAGCACCCGTAGATACTTGAAGTATTCCTTCGAAATAGACCAAGTTTAGGATGTAAACCGCAGTTATAAACCTACATGTCCGTAAATGCGCCTCAAGCTGAATACATCTAGCCCTTACATTAACTATTAACGCATCCTGAACGCATCCCGTAATAAATATACGCGTTTTACTGTGCCATGATTTAGGGGCTCTGATAACAGATCCGCATAAATAAAAAAAAATCGTGAAATCGTGAGAATGTCGTTGCAAGGCGGTTTAAAAGGGCGAATTAGTTACATTTAACTTATTGCAAATAAAGTTAAATCAAAACATCCAGTGAGAAATGTGTTGATAGTACAATTGCACCGAATACCTCGGTAAATTTCGGGCTTGTCATCTGATTCAAATGATTCAATAGACGGTTGAACAACAATAGACTTGAATATGATCAATGAACAAGGTCTAGAATTGTGTCCAAATTTGACCCAATCAGGAAATGTGGTTGCGATTTTTTTGCGATTTTAACGGTTGTGAAGTCAAACAAATTGTAGTTCGATACAAGAGTCGTGTTGGATCAACAACCTAGGTTGTAGCTCTTCGCTCCATATGAAGGGTTAGAGGAGTAGAAGATCATCATCTATTTATAACACTAGTGTTAAACTATTCCATTGCTGTGACAACCGTCTCAAATGTTAGGGTCCATTTAGGTTTGAAAGGTTATTGGTCTTCAACTGGCAACTCGCATTTTACGATTTTTAAACTAAACAACTTTTGTGTCTCCTGATTTATGTATAGCCAGAATAGGGCCCTCCAGTCAAGACCATTCTCTAACAATAGCGAATGGTACAATTGAATTGTTTCAGCTGAATTGTAACATTTGCCTATTTGACTGAATATTTTCCCGGTTGCATTTTCTTTTTCGACTCAAGTCCATTATTTTATTTTGCACTGTCAACAGATTCATGGCGTCTTATTATTGCCAATTTTGTTTTGGAATATTTGCCTTGAATTTGTTCCTGTTTGGGCCTGTTTCCTCGCCTGTCGAGCCAATTTGGCGCGGGATTCTTTGGTCTGCTTACCACCATACCCCCTTTTTCTGGCACGAAAAATCTACCGAGCATGGTTTTTTTTTTTTAATTATTTGTAGAAATTTTTCATATTTTTCACTTGATATTTGAATCACAAAATCTCCTCTATCCCTGATCCTTATTGTTATTTTTTTTCATCAACTACTTTGGTTGCTTCTATCCATATCATACCAATCTACATTAAGCACCAGATTCACCACCCCAATCCCCCAATTGCCTCCAGCGTAACATGAATATAAGATTTTCCAAAAAAAAATCAGAATCCCTGTCTTCCAATGATTCCAGTACACACAGGAGATCAAGTTCTGGTAATTCAAATTTTTCCCTTAAATCTTCAAAGTCTGCAGGCAGCCTGAAATCTTCCCAACTGACCAAATCATTACCAAATTCCTTTCATTCAAGATCATCATCTGCTACCTCCAGCACCTCCAAATCAAGTACTTCTACTTCTTATTATCCACTGAAGCTTTCCGCATCAACAATTCACCATTCCCATGCGTCAAACCCAAACTCCCATTCACATAACTACACCCATCTTCCTCCACTTCCAAAACACCCTTCTACTGGCAAAGTCCCCACAAAGTTGTCGTTGTCTTCGAAACCATCGATGCCAGTCATGTCCCACCCTGCTTCTAAACCTGCACCTATGTCATCTGAGAAGAGCAATAAACATTCATTGACTAGACAAAAGTCTATGTTCTATTCATCCAAGCCTTCTGTGCAACCCCACTCCCAGCCTCATCCACAAACGCATGCACCCACTCATTCACCATCGCAACAGAAACAACCTTCACCGGGATTAAGGCACTCAAAATCCCTCAGTCATTTACTTCACAATAAGGCATCGAGTCCAAATCTTAGCTCGGCCAAGTCCGTCAAGAGACATCCTGTCAAGTACAAGGAAGACTTGATAAAAAACGAATGTACTTGTAAAGGTTGCAAACACGATAAATCTTCTAAATCCCATGGTCATAGTCACAACCATAATCATAAGCATCATAATTTGCACCCACCACATAGAGACAATAATAGCGACTCCAATTCGATTGATTCGGTTGACAACTTCGCCAATAACATCCTCGATTTTGTTTATAACAAAAGAGAAGTTAAATGGAACATTTAAATAATATTCACGGTCCTTGATAGATTTTCACTAATATTTGCATCCAATCCTTTTTAGCATTATAACGGAAGAAAACTTGTATCCTGCAGATGGTCGGGATTCTTTGTATTTAATTTAATATATTTGGTGTTATTTACGTCTATTTTGTTGTATAACTACTTGTTACTTCTATTTACAATGTTCTTGAGGCTTTGATGAAATTTACTGCTTTCATCAGGATAATCAATAAGATAAGAAAGTGAGTCGTTTCTGGTTAAGTTACCAATATCAACGTTTTTGATGACCTTCTTTGCAATGTCTTGTTTTGTCAATGCGATTTTGTCTTTGTTTATGATAACGATTTCCTCCAATGGGAGCTTAACTTTAGTGGTCTTCTGGGTGATAAAAAGTTGGTAGTCTTTGGTTAAGGTCTTTATAACTAATGGGAAATGGAAAACGTTGCTTTGGGCTTGTTCAATTACCAATTCTTCTTCCTTGACTGTAACTTGGATGGTAGGATATTTGTCATATCTGGTCCAGATGTTGAAAAAAGTTATCAAGTCAATTTCATACTCTTTTAAGAAAAATTGCCAGATTTCAGGGGCTTTAATGGTCTTGAATTTGTTTAACTCAAGGAATTGCTTAAACCCTTTCATGAGTGGTTCATAGTTGTCTGAATCGTCGGGACTTAATAAATTACCAATCATTCTTAAAATGAGAATACCTTTTTCGTATACCAGATGGTCAAATAAGTGACTAGTGAAAGTTTCATCGTGACTTACAATAGAGTTCATAAACTTTTGAATGTTGATACCTGGTTGTCTGAGGATTTTACCTGAAATTTCAATAAGTTCTTCCCTGAAGCTATAATTTTTATCGATCATTCCAACAAAGTAGTTTCCAAAAAATGTTGCAACCGATTCATTCAACCACAAATATTTCCAATCATCAAAAGATACCATGTTTCCGATCCACTGGTGCACCAATTCATGACTAATCAATTGCTCGGCCTGCAAGAGATCGTCCTTGAACAAATGATCTTGCATAACCGTGATAGCACCCCAATTTTCCATAGCTCCTTCACTCAAAAATGGAATCCCAATGATGTCCAACTTGTCAAGAGGATACTTCCCAAACCTAGCTTCAAAGAGCGGCAATAACTTTTCAGCGATGGAAAGTACATTAGCAGCTTTTCCAGTAAATTCACGAATGCAATATACTCTAATTGGTACCGATTGTGATGTTGATTCAACGTAAGATAAGTCACCCAAAGTAAAAGTAAAATTAGACGTTAACATTGGAGGGGTAGCTTTGAAGTTCACTGTCTTGCTTCCATTATCTTCGCTAATGTCGTCAACAATATTGTTACTCACAACCTCAAATGACTTTGTAGTAGTAATACTTAACTTCATTGGCACTTTCCAGGCAGATTCATCAAGACACGGATAAATCCTACGGCAAAAGTGAGGCTGTGTTTGTGTTGAGATGACTGTTCTATTGTCAATGTCAAACTTGAAGACACCTCTGGTTTGTTCGAAAGAAGTTACAGTCTTAATAGTTCCTAAATATTTAATTTCAACCTCAAAATCTTCGTATGTTTCTCTTTCTTCACAGGTAAATTGGACTTCATGACGGGCCTTGCCATTAGATATCGCAAGTTTGGTACCGTCGACCGTGGCCAGGAGCACCACCAAATTAGAAGCGTGTAAAATCAACTTAAATTGTCCTTCGGTCTCGTTGAGTCCATTGTACTGGCTATTGGCCATGAGCTTAAATCTCAAGGTACCCAAAAAATTGGGTTTTATTGGGTTAATGTCTAATTGTAGATCATACTGTTGGGGTAAATATCTATTTTGTAATATCAAAGACAGCATGACGTTGTTGGTTTTTTTTTTTTTGCAACCAGTTTATACTGGATTGAATCTGATGAAAATTTTCTGTTCGATTTTACTTCCCCAACAAAAAGCGAGGAACGAAAAAAAAAGACCGAGTGAAAAACTTATACGACTAGTATTTTATCAATATTTAAACTCATTGATTCCCGTAAGATTTGAGACTCATTACATTTGCATAGCTTATCAAAGAAAGCTTATTTCATATCACAAATTGGCAACCAATAGCCCAATTCTTTGTTATTAAATTATTACATCACATCTATCATTGAATTACTAATGCCTACTCCAGATCAACTCAACTTGCATCTGGTTGACAGAGGAACGGTAAGAATCGACGCCTCGGGAGCCTACATTGCCAACGATCATATTTTATCTGTCGAGGATGAAAATTCAACTTCTTCCACATCTCCCTCTCCGGAAAGCAGTGATCCAGAACTCGATTACGAAGAAGATGACGAAATCACCGGTGAAAATGGACCTGGAGTTCCTAAACATATCACCTTACCACAGCACAATTCTGAGGTTATCCATATATCGGTGGATATCGGAGGTACACTTACAAAACTTATTTATTTTACTACCAGTAAGAAAAGAAATGATAAGCTGAAAGGTGGTAAATTGCATTTCAAAGACTTTCAGACAGAACATTTCAAGACCGATGTATTGAACTTCATGTTAAAATTAATCAAACGGTCGATTGACAAAGAAAAGCTACCACCTATTACCTACATCTTAGCCACTGGAGGGGGAGCTCACAAATTCTACGATTTGATGAATAAGAAGTTCATAAAAGCTAAACTTCCAGTGAAAATTATTGCCAAAGATGAGATGGAGTGTTTGATTAAAGGATTGGATTGGCTCATCACCAAGATTCCAAATGAAATATTCACTTATGACTTGCATGATAACAATACTAAATTCATTTCTTCTCCATATACACATGATCAAGACATTTATCCATATTTATTGGTGAATATAGGCAGTGGAGTGTCGATGATCAAGGTCACTGGTCCAGGCCCCAACGGATTTGAAAGAATTGGCGGTTCTTCATTAGGAGGAGGAACATTGTGGGGATTGTTATCTCTTTTGACTGATGCAAAAGACTATAATGAGATGTTAGAAATGGCATCCCGAGGAAACAATGAAAATATTGACTTATTGGTAGGGGATATTTATGGCTCAAGCTATAACAAAATTGGATTAAAATCAAGCCACATTGCTTCCTCTTTTGCTAAGGTCTTTAAAAAGTTAAGGTTCAATAAGGATCTTTCGAATAGTTCACCAGCAGAAAAGTTATCTCAGTTCAAGGGTGAAGACATAGCTAGATCCTTGCTTTACCTGGTTTCCAATAATATCGGTCAAATTAGTTATTTACAAGCATTGAGATTTAATCTTAAACGAATTTACTTTGGAGGAAGTTATATCTCCGGTCATATGCAAACAATCCACACCTTGAGCTTTGCTGTTAATTTTTGGTCTAAGGGAGATATGCAAAGTTACTTTCTCAGGCATGAGGGGTACTTGGGAAGTGTAGGAGCTTTTATGATGGGTCCGAGACCTGATGAAAGGGATGAGTAATTCACTTCTGTTGTATTATATACTTATTTATTTATTCACATATTTTACCATTTATAACGGAAATCTTTGTTATCAATGTCAGTCAAATCTTGAAGATCTGTCTCTCTGTTTTGAACAGTAGGGACGCCGTATAATTCGTCTCTTCTCTTATTTTCTCTCCAGCATAAGAACATGTATAACAATACCGCAATGATAGTAAGAGCGTAAGCTCCAAAAATAGCTGCAACTCCAAGAGTGTAAGTAGGTGCCTGGGTTTCCAAGAAGAATTGAGGTGCAATCAAATTACTAACAGCGTATGTCAAAAAATAAATCGAGTTTGCAGTAGCTCTTCTAGTGAAACCGGCATGATTGGCAGCTATAAGGTTCAAGGAGATAATGTAAGATCCAAGGTAAAAGAATCCGAAATAAAGTGAAACCAACCTACTGGTGTACCAATGTAATGGAAGTTTGTAAAGGCAACCTGTACCTACAAATGCTGGAATTAAAAAGAAGGCAAGAACGATCCCACGAAAGTGCTTCTTTGGATACCATTTTTCTAAAGCCCAAAGGGATCCACTTGCCATATAGACTGATGCGGTTTGCATAAGACCAGTTGGCATTGTCAATAAAGTACTATCTCTAGATGACCATCCTAAACCGTTAACAATCAAATGGGAAAAGTTGGTTAGACCACCATTAGGAATAGAAATGAACAATTGGATAGCGACCATGACCCAAACGTTTGGGTCTTTCAAAGTCTGAATGAATTGCTCTTTCTTGAACTTGGTGTTTTTAATTCCAGTTTGATTCTTTCTAACTCTATCGATTACAATTGCTTTCTCTCTGTCATTAAAATATCTGCATGTTATTGGAGAATCTGGCAACAATAATATTTGCAAGACTCCATAGACAGACGACATTGCACCGATAATCCAGATAAAATATCTCCATGGCTGGTAAGGAGTATCAGTATAACCCCCAACTGCATAACCAATTGTACCAGTAAAAATAGTGGAAAGTCCAGTATAAAACAAACCGAGTCTCAAGGACTGTTCAGGACCTCTAACATACCACATACTCATGATGATAAGATTGATAGGCACAATAGGAGCCTCCGTCATTCCAAGAATCACTCTACAAGCAACCATTGTTTCGAAGTTTTTGGCAAACCCAGAACCAATCAAAACAATTCCCCAGATAACAAAACATGAACCAGCAAGTTTAGCAACAGGAAGTTTCTGAAGTAAAACCCCACTAGGGAAACACCAAAGTAAATAGCCAAAATAAAATGACGAACCAATCCAACTGTATTGGTCTCCAACCAAATTCAAATCTTGAGACAAACCATAAATCGAAGCAGTACCATTTGAAACTTTATCCATAGCTGCTAATGAAACATTTAACCAAAGAAATGGAATGAGAAACATATCACATTTCCACAAGATTTTTCTTTCTTCAGCCTTGGTATACCCATCTTGTACCAAATCAGCATACTTGGCAGCGATGTCTTCACTGGTTGGAGCTGGGATCGTGTCAGAACCGCTCTGCACTTCAGTAATTCCAACCAACAGTTTATCTTTCTTCATATCATCGGAAGCGTGACTACTTGTTGACATAATAATGAATCAAACCTGTTAATGTCAAATTAAAAATTTACAATGAACTTTGAGTCCGTTGTGCATCTTTTTATAGCCGTTATCCTCGAGCTATCGAAAAACGGATTTACGGTCAATATCCGCAATCACTTCTATCGCTCTTGGTTATCAGCCCTTTGATAACCCACAAATAGATATAGGACTATATTGAATTATAGATAGTTGATAGGATAATAAGTTGCATGAATCAGCTTAGAATAGCGGTTCATCTTCAAATGACTTTCGATGGTGTAATGTTTTGTAGTAATCTGTCTTGAGAAATATTGAAATATATGAAGCTTGAGAAAACCAAATTCCCATGGAAGCGGAACACAAAATTTCTTGCATGTAGCATTCGTAAACAGAGATTAATATTTTTGCAGGTTGTTGGATGCCCACGGAATGAAGGTTTTTCTCCATCTCAGGCTACTACTCATTGTGGCAGGTTCAATTTAATGTGTCATATCCGATATCACCATATCTGTATCGATACTCTCAATTTTGATTTGCAAAATGGCTGCAAAATACCTGAGATGCACATCACTATATCTTGTTATAGGGGACATTTGATTGAGATTCATCATGTGACAGTCAAACATATATGACTGATGATGCAATAATAACCAGATATTCCCACCACTCATAGATCTGAGATCGGTTAACTAGCCCAAAACGCCAGAACCGATTGTTCGTAGGAATCCATATGCAGTTCGCAATTTCTATATCTTATCTTATCGTGGATTCCCCTTTTTTATGGGAGATATTTGCTTCAGTTGGATGGAATTCCCCAGTTCTGATTGTTACATGAATCAATATCTGTTGTTAAATCAAAAATTTGGCAAATGGAGAAGAGAAAAAGAGCCTGTTATAGCTGTGATCGTTGCAAAACACGGAAACTTGCATGCGTGAGAGTCAACGAGAGTCTAAGTGTCTATGAACCATGTGCCACATGTCAAGCATTAAAGCTTGAATGTAAGACTACTATTGAGAGGAAACGTCGAAAGCTTAATGTGAAGGCAATTTCTAAAATAAATAAAGAATACATGACCAACATACTTGCAACAATGTTCCCGGAGATGGACGTGGACAATACCGAAGCATTGAAATCTTTGTATGATTCACTCCTGAGTAAGACTGATAGCAAACGGCATTCCAGTATTGATGAAGGATCCAGTCTGGGAGGCGAAGACAAAGAAATACAATATGTGGTCTACAGTGGGAAAAGTGTAAATGACGGAATCATGTCGAGTTCAATTGTGTCCAGCTCCACTTCAAAATTTGGTCTGCAACTGGGTCGCTTCGATCGGGTTATATATGATAATGATGGGGGTTCCCATTTCATGGGTTCTTTTGGATTTACTGGATCCCTTACCCTTTTGTTAAACAATTTTATTCATATGACTGGTCATAGAGAAATCAATTCGATAAAGTTTATTAGGGTGATGAACCAAAGAGGTTCTGTGATTTCTTCATTCTCGGATGCCACTGATCCCACCGTTTTAAGCGTCTTGGCATCTGAGTCATATCCAGTTGTGTGCTATCTTTCTCGTGAAGAATCCGACTTCTACGTCGAGAAATACTTCCGATGTAGTCCCAGTGTTTTGTCAGGCATGAGCCATCTGAAATTTATGGACTTTTACGAGTTATTCTGGCAAGTCAACAGTGGGGCATTACCAAGCTCATCTTTATCTATAGCCCAATATTGTTGTATTTACATTGTGTGGATCACTGGTGTGAGTATGGAGTTGTTTCCTGGTGCTTCTATGCAAGAGACTTATGAATGTGTAAACCAGTACATCAATATCATCAAAGTCTTGCTATCTGATATCTTCTTGGTTCCTTCTCAGGATGGAATAGTGTGTCTCTTGCTATTATCTTTCTTCTTTGAAAGAAATATGCAAGTTGAAACTTCTTATATTTTAGCCCAGACAGCCATTTGTCATGCTATGTCTTGTGGTTATCACCGTGAGTCTATCTCAACCAGCGAAACATTTGATATCTGGTGGTCTTTGTTTGACAGAGAGATAAAGCTTGGATTTTATTTTGGAAGAACTCCTTCAGTTCCATTGGATCAGGTAGATCTTAATAATGAAAGATTTGAAGACTCAGATGATCCCATAATGCACACCAGTTATTTGCTAACCGAACTTAATAAGTTAGCATACTACTTCCTTAACCACGAAGCAAATCTTCCTACTTCTTCCACAAAATTCACCAGTGAACACTTGAATTCAGCACTTGCATTTGAAAAGAAACTTGATTCTTTTTTCCAACTTATTCCTCGGGATATTAGAAATCTTGAAAAGCTCAAACCACACTACGCTGAGCTTTTAAACCAATATTATCTTATTGCAATTAATTCAGGATTTCCTTTCATACTTTCCCTATTCGAGCAGGATTTGCCCACTACAGCCATTCCTCTTATTAAAGATATCATTGAATTGATCGAAAAGTGTGTTAAAAATTGTATTGACCACGTAAAACTAATGGAAGCGGTACTGAAATTAGACTCCTACTCACATCTTGAATTGAATGCAACCACTACTTCATGCTGTACCATGGTGGGTTTCGTTGCTGGTGCTCTATTCTATAAAATTACCAACAAGGTGTTGCCAAAGCACCATCGGGCTCAAGATGTGGAGATAAAATTCGATACTATCCTAAGCTTTGCTAGGTCCTTGAGACGTTTAAATCAACAGAAGGCTATAACCTCGACGGGAACTCTGAGAATTCGTCGCTATTGGGTTGAAATTCTTAATGAGGATCTTGACCTTCTTTCTGTAAATAGTATCAACGACCCAGAAACCCAGAATTTAAAACGAATCATTTTAGGTGATCTAGATGACTCTCAAGGTGATTCCCTGGAAACCAAACAACTGCAAAAGAGCAAACCAATTCACTTTGATAATAGCAGTTTTTCATTTCCAACAATCAATGAAACCAACTTACTAGATGGGCATTTGAGCCAAAACTGGATATCTGCCGTGCTCAAAGAAATTGATGGGAAGTAATTGTATATTCATATCTAAATCAGTTATCACTGTCGGTGTCAGCAACTTCAATACATGAAGTCACTGCATTCTCGGAAATATCCTTATAAATGTCGAACCTGGTTTGTGTTCTTAGTGGAATGTTCTGTCTGAAACTCTTGATAGCTTCAGGCTTCAAAGTACCATATACAATTTCTTCACCTTCTCCAGCTTCAGCAATGATTTCTCCACTTGGATCAACAATCAACGAATGCCCATACACCTTGTATTTAAGATCCATGTTTCTACCAGTAGAACACATAATGACATACATCTGATTATCAACTGCCCTTGATCTTGCTAAGAGAGACCAATGAAGTGGACCAGTCGTGGTGTTGAAAGCACTAGGATAAATCATACAGAATGCGTCCTTTCTGCTAGCAATAGTAGCCAATTCTGGGAATCTGATATCATAACAGATACCTTCGCCTACAATACCGAATTCAGGTATCTTAATCAAGGTAGCAGAAGATCCACCAGAAAACGTCTCACTCTCTTTTGCGGTAATCTTGTTTGGGATGTCAATGTCAAATAAATGGATTTTTCTGTGTAATCCAATTAAACTTCCAGACTTATCAAACGTCAAAGATGTATTATAAAGTTTGTCCTGATATTTCTCGGTAAGTGATCCTCCAATGATATTAACTTTGTACTTCTTTGCAAGTTGGCTCAAAAGTTGGAATCTAGGTCCAGGAATTTCTTCCGCAAAACGGCTGTAATACTCGTTTCCTAAAGGTGCAGAAAAGTGCTCTCCAAACACAATCATCTCGGTTTCTGGGTGTTCAGTTACTGCTTCTTTAATGAGCTCTTCGATCCTTTTCATATTAGCATCAATATCAGTAGTTGGGAGTGTCTGAATCAATGCCACCCCAAGGTCTTTAAGTAAAGGTTTTTGCAGCTGCATATTTGTATAGTAATTTTTAATAGTCATTGATACAAAGATATTTTAATGTTTAAATATTCTCCTGGGATAGTTAGAGGTGATCCATGTGTGTTTTATAATTCCATGGAATTGTTACTATATCCGTGAAATCGGAAGCGGTCGTCCATATAGGGAAATTTTCTTATCGGGTTCGCTAATATGACTACAAATATAAATACCCTCTCAGAAGGAGAATACCAAGAACAAGATATACAAAAATAGACATGGCTAGCTTAGAAGACAAATACAATCAAGACGTTTCTGAAATTAAGAAATGGTGGGATGAAGATCACAAAAAACATTTGAAAAGACCTTACACTGCTGAAGAGGTTGCACTTTTCAGAAACAGTTTCAATCTTGAGTACTTTTCTTCAATTCAAGCCAGAAAGTTATGGAAAATCATGAATGAACACAGAGAGAAGAAGACTCCTATGATGACAGTTGGATGCGTTGAACCTTTGCTTGCTTCACAAATGACTAAAGCTGGTTTAGAATGCGTTTACGCATCTGGAGGAGTTTCAGGACTCACTCAAGTCGAAGAACCAGGTGTGGACCATGCAGACTATCCTTGGGACACAGTTCCTAGAGTTGTCAATAAGATTGTCAAGTCACAAATGTGGAGAGACAGAACTCAAAGACAACATTTACTTTCTTTACCAAAGGAAGAAAGGGACCTGTACCCACAATTTGATTTTCTTCTTCCTATCATTGCTGATGGAGATATGGGATTTGGAGGAGTAACAACCATTGGAAAATTCACCAAAGTCTTCGTTGAATCTGGTGTTGCTATGTTCCATTTGGATGACTTGGCCATCGGAGTGAAAAAGTTCACCCAAGGTATTGGTAGAACCGTGATTCCTACAAGCGAGTATTTGAAGCGTCTCACTGCAGCACGTTTCCAAATCGATGTCATGGGTGCAGACACTCTTTTGATGTCTCGTGTCGACTGTTATCACGGAGGATTCATCACCTCTGTCTTCGATGCTAGAGATCACAAGTACGTTATGGGTTCTACTGTAGAAGATATCGAGCCATTGATCAAGGTTTTGTCGCAAACCAGAGCTGATGGAGGAGATGTCGCGGCTGCAAAATTAAAATGGTTCAAAGATGCAAAAGTAATGACATTTGATGAAGCCGTTGAACAAGCATTCTCCAAAGAAGACTACGCCAAGTACACCAAATCCCTTGAGTCCAACCCCTTAGCAAGCTTGGGGCAGCGTAAGAAGTATGCTGCAGCAGCTTCGGACAAGCCGGTATATTTTAACTGGGACGCAGGTAGAAACTCGTACGGCCATTACTTGTTTAAACAGTGTATTGAATCTGTAATCGACAGAGCCATTGCTGCCTTGCCATTAACTGATACTACATGGGCTAGAATCGATAGTCCAAAGCCAGATGAAGTTGCCAAATTCCATGCTGAACTCACCAAAGTATCTCCTAAAAGAGTATTTGGCTTCGGATACGTTGGAAACTACGATTTCGCTGCTGCAGGTTACACCGAAAAACAGGTTGAAAATTTCCACCAAGATCTCGCAGACATCGGAGCAGTTTGGCAAGTGCAACCTATTTTCGCCATTCAAGGAGTTAACTTATTCACCTATAAATTTCTTAGTATGTGGAAAGAAGAAGGAATCAACGGTTACATTAGAGACATTCAAACCGAAGCCAATTCCCCTGGTAAATTCAGACCAGGAGCTTTCGCATCGTGGGGTGGTGGATATCTCGCCGATATGTATATCGATATCACCGATTCCAACGATCATCAAATTCCTATAGAATAGATTACATACACGGCTCGGAATATTACGTAGATGAAGCCCGAAATACAATATAATAAAAAAAAATCTGCTGGTTGCATTACCTAAAATACCTACTTTCCGCATAAAAACTACAAGAAATTGCAACCTCATGGCACAAAAATATGTTACATTAGTGTCTGAACCGTCAAAATTACCTGTATCTTCACTGACAACGGCTCTCGCAGTGTGAAGCCGAAAAAAAAGTAACAATATAAATATAAACAGTTCCCCCAACCATTTTTTGAATGATGAACGAAATAGGGTCTGTTGCCAGTGTAGACTTTTCCCAGATACCCACTTCACGGCAATATAAATACTATCAACTGTCACCTCAGGCATCTCAGCATAATATATACCCCTCCCCAAATAATCACATTCTCCAACATAATAATCACAACAGAATATATTCCACACAACCTCATTCAAGTCCGATAGTTCATACCTTGCATTCAGAGTGGATAGATTCTTATAATAATTCTCCTGATAATTCTCCTGTCAATTCTCCATCTAAAGATCCGAAAATGTCGACTACTACTATTAGCCAGGCTGATACCAAATTAAAGTACGAGACTCCTATTAAATCTACAAAAGTCACGGCGTACATGACCCCAGATAGTAACAATAAGACCTCTGGGGTTATCATTAATGAGAACTTACTTAGCAGGAGCTCTTCTGCTAGTCCGACTACTGTTGATGAGCTGGAAAGCAAAATTAAAGATGTACCGACTATTGATATCCTCTGGTCGATGTTGAATAACATTACTGGAAAGGATAAGATGTCAAAAGTAGGTCAATATCTTTTGCGCTTATTGCTTTATCATGCCAAGCAAACTAAAGATTATCTCAGTGATGATATTATTAACATTGGAGTTATAGATAAAAGATACAATGATAGAACCAAGAAATTAAACTTGATCAGAAATTTTCTTCACCATCCAATGGATTTTGCTCGTGTGGTTGTCATATTGTTCTGTTCTAGATTTATCAAAAGATTCCTGGGAATGGTCAATGGTATTGGTTTATACAGACAGTTTTTAAGATTCGGTAAAACTCCGTTCAGAATAAGAGACTTATATCACAAAGTCAGTAATGCTATTAGAACGAATAAATTCGATCAAATTGTGTTGACAAAGAAAACCTTGGGTGAATTGGTTGGTTTGTATTACGGTATCAATGATGAATGTTTATTGTTATTCAAATTAGGGATCTTAACTAATAAATCCTTTAGAAAGTTTGCGGGCAGACATGAATCCTTAGCTTGGTATTACGATTCCATCTTGGGAATTTACAATGCCTTGGAAAACATCAACAAGTTAACCCAACAAGAGATGGATATGAAAATTCAAATCCAAGTAAAGAGCAAAGCCAGACTGTTGTCCAAACAAATTCTTAATTTGAAGTCAAGTAATGACTCCAGCTCATTGACGAACTATCTTAAAGAAAATTCAGCATCCCAAAATCAAGATGTTGCTGCTTTGAAAGAAATTCAGTACAAGAAAACTAATGCTTATATTGATCTTTACAAATGGTTGTCTGACTTCATTTTTGATAGTTACACAGTGTTCCATTTGAAACTCCCATTTAATACCTTACAAATCTGGTTTGGTTTGATTGCTTCATCCTTAAGTACATTCAAACTTTATAGGGACACCAACAAGAAGTTGTCTTCAGCATAATCTTTATTCTTTATTTCTATATGTACATTATATAATTATACTATACTATATCTTCGAGCTTCAAACTACGGGGTGCTTCTCTAGCCTTTGCCCAAAATTTAGACAAATGTCTAGCTCCGGAATCACAAGCAATCACCACTATTGTTTTACCTGGTCCTTCTTTCAATGCAGTCTTCACAGCTGCTACACAATTGATGGCAGCTGAAGAACCCCAAAATAACCCATCATTTTCACATAAGTACTTTGCCATATTGATTGCCTCGTCATCACTAACACGTATGGCAGAGTCTATATACTTTTCACCTTGCTTGAAGTTCCAGGTTAATCGATTTAAACCGATTCCCTCGACTATAGTATCCACCTGGTGTCTTCTACGAGTACCTTCTCTCTCGACAGTATCATACATGACTCCAAAATTGACCCTATTGGCCAATCCACTTCCTTGTGGGTCTGCTAAAATCACCTTTGTGTCAGGCTTGCGTTCCTTCAAGTACTTGCTTACTCCTGAAATTGTACCTCCGGTTCCAGAACCAGTAATAAATGCATCGATATTTCCTTCCATTTGTTCCCAGATTTCAGGACCAGTAGTATCGTAATGAACTCTCCAGTTAAAGTCGTTTTCAAACTGGTCGGCGAAGATGGCGTTCCTCTTATCGGATTTGTCATTGTTAATGGCTTCAGCCCGAGATCGAGCTGCATTCACATACTGTTCAGGATCAACAATTGAAGCAGGCTTCACCGGCTCGATAATAGCTCCTAAACTGGAGAGTAGTTTAAGCTTCTCATCACTAGTATCATCAGGTAAGCATATATGAGTATCATACCCTAATGAATTGCTTAATAAAGCAAAGGAAATACCAGTTGATCCAGAAGTTCCTTCAAATATTATATCACCATTATGAGGCTTGAGCTTTCCAAGTTTCTCGTTGTTTCGAATAATTGCAAGGGCTACTCTATCTTTTGCGCTACCTGCAGGGTTGCAAAGTTCTAGTTTGGCATATATTTTACATCCAGTAAGCTTTGAAAGCGACTTTATCTCTATCATTGGGGTGTTTCCCACAAGACTTTCGACACCCCTTGAACGAGGTGGTAGTTTGGTTAGCTTTTTGTCATCATCGACATTCAACAGAAGAATCGTTCGCACTATATAGACTGCTGAAGCCACGGCAACAGATACTTTTGCAAATGAAGTCCACGAAGACATTGACATCAGATGAGATTCCTATTCGCGAAATTATTTATTGATGCGATGCATTTCAATAGCTGCAAATACTGTTCAGCAGCTGCAAGTTACCATGTAAGGAGAAGTGCCTATGACATATTTCAACTTCATTGATTTCCAAGAATTAGTTGAACTGGTAAACCTGAATACAAGATTTCTGTAACTATGATGTCATTTATGCTTTGTTTATCGCTTTAAATTTCTTTGCAGTTTAAGACAATTATTTCTCGCCTAGCCTGGAAAGGCAATATAAAAAATGCAAAAATCGCACACCCAAGAAACAAACAAAGCAACCACCTAAAACTCATGGAACTTTCGGATTATTTGACAAAATGTAATTGCATGATCTTTGAGCTGCATTTCCTCACTCTCCTGTTACTAGCAATAGTTGTAAAAAAAACTTGATAATTTTGAATTGCGTATTTCAAGAGGGATTTACAAACGCATAAATAAGATATTGCGCTTCAACCCCACTATTCACCGACTCTGGAGTTAGAAATAGTTGTTCAAGCGTTCTCGGCTACTAAGCCCTGACTCATATTAAAACTTTCACAGTCCGTAGACTGGTCACAGTGAAGGTAGCCTCTGTTCTAAAATCTACCACATTCATTGCTGTTATTGTTCAGGTTCTCTATGTTATTATGGTAGTCTCGGAGTTCATGGTGCACCTGTCGAAATCCGCGTTTTCGTTCAACTCCAGAAAATCCTAAGTAGACTAAGCAAAGGAAGTTGGAACCCTTACATAAATATCTTGCATCATTTTTATAAAGAGGTACCTCAAGCCTGTAATTAGTACTTTTCCACTGTAGGTTTCCCACTATACATTTTGTTCCAAAATGGCTAACAAATCAGTCAAAGTGAAAGCTGAAAAGTCTGAAAAACAAGACAAAATCGACAACCTGAGTGCCCCTGTCGAAGATATTTCAAAATCTGCCACGGATGCATCTTCCAAGCCTAAGGCCTTTACGATAAAGTATAAACGTCCCAGAGGTTCTAGAGCATGTGTTGTTTGTCGACAAAGAAAAGTCCGTTGTGATGCAGAAATCCATATTCCATGTACTAATTGTATCACCTTTGGATGCGACTGTGAGTTGCCTGCTGTGAAAAAGAGAGGTAACAAATCCACAGATACAAAGAGACGGAAGACAGAAGAAGAGCCGGAATTAAAGGATGAATCTGAAGAGCCGGTTCCTGATTTCACCAAGGAGAGTTCTCCTAAGACCAAATTTCAAGTTAGTACGAGCGAGCCGGTATTGAACATCTCTCAGGTTAGCATCCCTCCATCCTTAACTTCCAAATATAAAAACCGTCCTTCAGTTCACAAGAAGGAGTTGATGTTAAGTAAAGCAAAGGCTTCATTTACATTTTTGGGTTCAACTTCAGTGGGATTTATTGCTCAAAGTGTAGGCGATAATCACGTTCAGTTAAACGAAGATGTTTTTGATGTAAATGAAAACTCGTTAGATTCCGTGGAATTAGAAATTTTGAAAATTAGAGGAGCGTTTTTGTTACCTGATAAGGAGCTTTCTTTGGATTTGATTAACAGCTACTTTGAATATATTCATCCCTTGATGCCAGTGATCAATAGAACTCAATTTATGGCTAAATTCAACGATCCAAATGATAATCCTCCATTAATGTTGTTACAGGCAGTCTTGTTATGTGGATGTAGAATATCTAAGAATCCTCAGCTTATAGACTCGAATAACTCGAACAACTTAGCCTGTTTGACATTTTTTAGAAGAGCCAAGGCACTTTACGAAACAAACTATGAAAGTGATCCAATTGCCATTGTTCAAACATTAATTCTTATTGGTACATACTGGGAAGGTCCGGAAGATGTTACTAAGAATTCCTTCTACTGGACTAGGGTAGCAATTGGATTGGCACAAGGGTTTGGTATTCATAGAGATGTTTCAAAATCTCCTTTGTCAGCTGTGGAGAAAAAGATCTGGAGAAGAGTCTGGTGGTGCTTGTTTGAAAAGGATAGAAATGTCGCTATCGCCTTTGGTAGACCTGTGGTGATCGATTTGAGTGATTGTGATGTGCCAATGTTATCGTTGGATGATTTTGACGAAAATGATCCTGAAAATGGTGTGGTGTCTCCTTATCCTGTGAATGAAAAACAGGCATTGTACTTTATACACTTGGTCAAGTTGGCAGAGATAACAGGAATCATCTTGAGACATCAATATACCGTTAAGGCGGAAAGTATGAAGAAAAAGAATAAGTTCTCTATCATTCAACATTGTGATATGTTGATGGGTATATGGTTCACAAACTTACCTCCAGAACTAACCTTTTCATTGAACGATGAATCAAAGCAGGACTTCTTCAATTGTTTGTTGAATGCCCAGTACTATAACCGGTTATATTTGATTCATAGATCTAACTTAATGAGAATGGCAAGATCAAATTCAACAGATCCAAATAATTATAAATATCCATCTTGGGGAATCTCTTTCCAAGCTGCTAGAATGATATCTATCATATCCAAAATATTATCAGATAAAGGATTAATTTTCTACTGCCCTGTCATGTTTGTGTATATTGTTTACAGTGCACTTTTGATGTTGATTTATCACGTTGATTCCACAAATAAATTGATCTCGTCCACTGCTGCGGACTCATTGGTGATTTTGAAAACAGTCTTGGAACAAATGACCAATAATTTCCCAATTGCTAAAGTTTTGCTTAAACTTTTTGAGAAATATGCTGACAATCAAATAAAGAGGGCTCAAGTTATCGAAAGAAGTGGTAGAATGGCTATGAAACAGGAACTTAGTAGTGCTAAGAGAGCCATGGAAAACGAGCAAAACATGAAAGCATACTACGGTAACTCCACTCCAAGTGAAATAACATCCGGTAATGGTAACACATTGAGCCCACAGTTCATGCATTCACACAGTCTGGTCCAATCTACTGATTCACCAACACAATCTGAGATTTATAACTATCTGAAGGACCCCACTAAAGCTAATTTCGAGCAGATGGTTCAAGAGATCAAGAAGCCATTACAGGATCCCAATGAAGGTGAACAATCTCATATTGACCATTCTCCTAAACACGAGAGCCTTTTACATCAGCCTCAGGGTCAAAACAAACAAGCACAAAAACAGAAGACTTCACCATCTTCACAGAGCTCTTTCCCAGATATCTCATTAGTAACTGAAAGCATGCCAGCTGACCTGAATTTCTTCCAAAATTTCGAACCTACACAATTGTTTCCAACTGTTTTCAGTAGTTACCCACCAAGTAGAGCACAATCGCCCAACATCCCCCAAAATATTCCAGAGAATCAAGACAATGATGATCAATATATGCCCCCACCACAAACCCCAGGAGGAGGATTTTCGACAAATTTTATTGATAGCACTTTTATCAATATGAATCTTCAATCTGGAGCTGACAATTATGTTCCTGAAGATATTGGATCCTTTTTCAACTTTCAAAATGTACCTTGATGTTTAATGTATATACCAGAAGTTTCATACTATGACCCGCTTTGTATTTTATTGTATTGAACTATATAAATGATATTCTTTCACCTCCATATAGATCGTCTCTTTTTGGATTTCGACTTGAAGTGTTTCAAGTTGTTCAAAAGTTCATCTCGTTCAAGCTTTTGGCTGTATCCTATTAAGTTTTGGACCACCAGCTCGTATATCTCTGAGTTTTTCTTGGATTCTTCGAATTTATGTGTCCAAATACTCGAAAGTTGAAGTAATTCATTGTAATTGTCTTTAAATTGATCGAGTTTCTGTTTCAATTTGTCTTCATTACTCGACTCCAAAAATGCAGTTGTGGAATTATTTAAATTATCATTTTCAATCCTAGACAAAATATCCATTGTCTTTGATAACATCTCCAGTTGTGCATCCTCTGAGACTTTAAGTTCTTCAAATTTAGGTATCACAAACGCATCCCAATTTATATCCTCTTCATTAACCGACTTTCTTCTATTGTGTGATGGAAGATCTTGATTAGATGTCGTGGCATTCGGGCCAGATCCGTGACTTCCATGGAGTTCGTCAAGATTAATTGGTATACCTAACTTGATCAACAAGTTATGACGAATGTGCAGTTTCATCCAATAATTTGGTTGTAAATGAGGAAGTCGACTAAGTTGCATAAATATCTCGCCAGACCGTTCATCTAGTAATTGATCAATAGTCATGGAGCCAATGGACTGGCCGTTGTCTACCGAAGGTAGAAGGTCATCTAATAATTTATCCACATTGTCGGAAATTTGTTCGTACTCTGTATCTTCCAATTGAATGTATGTATTGTTTGTAAAGGTTGACTTGTCTTGGTCAAATTCTTCAAAGGATCCGTTATCAAACGAGCCAAAATCGTCATCCTCTTCTTCTTCATTATCGTTGTTCGCCACAACAGGTTCATTAAAGTCATCAAAATCGTCATCACTGTCAATGTCTACTTGCTTGGAGTCATTCAAATCATTTTGCTGTTCCTCCATAATGAGTTTTTGTTGATATTTAAATCTTGATCTCGCATTTTTTCAATCAGCCTCATGTCTGCTGCAAACATTATTATATTCTCCATTGGGAACCCCGGTCCCATGACTCGTCACTCTTGTGGCCATTTGGTACTCAAGCATCTAATGGATCATTGTGGTGCCAAACAGCTAGCCAAATCGTCCGTATACTCCATGAGCTCCATGGAGCTGCTTACATTTGTCAAATCTAATGCGTACATGAATGAGTCAGATAAGGCACTCAAGAAATTTTACGAAAAGAACAAGATACGACCAGGTAGTTCGGTATTGTTGATAGTCTATGATGACTTTGAGTCTCCTTTAGGGAAGGTAAAGATCTCCAAATTTAAGAAAAACGAATCACATAACGGAGTTAGAGCTGTGCAAAATTATCTCAAAGACAATGAAAACAATTTTTTCAAACTAGGAATAGGAATAGGACCCAAGCCTTCAAATGCAACTCGAGATACAATGGCTTCTTGGGTTCTCTCGCCATTTTCACCAAAAGAAAAGGAGCTGTTGGAAGAGATAGCGATTCCTTTAGCAATCGACTTTTTAGATTATATAATTGAAGTAGAGGGAGAAATTGCTGATTGTAATAAGGTCAACGCATACTTTGGCAAAAGTCGTGTATAAAATGTATAAATATGTCATTATTCGTCACTGTGTTGTTCTATATAAAAGTTCGTTAGAAGATTGTGTTTCTTCTTCTGCTCTTACTATGGTCGGAGTCCTCTTCGGAGTCTGCACCTATATCTAATTCAATTTCGGGGCTAGCTGTACGACTTGAAACAGGTGTATCTTCAATTAAATCATGGATTCTTTTGGCGAATGGAGATCCTCCAAACTTAGCTATCTCGTCTTCGCTGGCATCACTATCGTTGTCACCTGCGTACTCGACACCATGAATTTGAAGATCTTCAGATAATTCCTGATTATTGATGGTCCCCTTTGACTCATAGTCTGCACTCAACTTCAGCTTTCTTCTTCCTCTCTCGATGGCTCTTTCGATGCCCAATCTATGCTTGATAAACAACAATCTTGGAAACATGGATCTCTGCCCTTTTACCAACATCTCAGATAGTTTATCCTCTGTGGGATCACTCAAGATGTACCAAAAGTCACTTAATCTATTTCTGGGCCATACGGTGATGGATCCTGAAAATCTTTGGAGCCATATATTCAGCCAATCTTGTTCTAGGAAATGGGGTAATAAGTCCAAATTCTTGATGATCTTCAACCACTTTGTGATTTCCAATCTCAACAATTGCTCGATTGCAGCACCAATGAATCCTCCTCTGAATGATTCATACTGCTTCTTTGAAGTATACCTTTTTGGAATGGCAACTGGTCTACCAACAGTTCCTTTAGGAGCATAGAAAAATAAAGAAATATGTGGATTGACTTGAGACACAATCGTGAAGTTCACATTATAGTACGTGTTCAAAGCATCGATTGGGATATCAGTCCTAAGAGAGCCATCTCTCCATTTATTTCCCAAGGAAAAAGGAACCACTTTCCCACTATTTGGATTCTTCATCATTAAAACCACTGGATTTAATATCCCTGGTACTGCTGATGATGCCAACAAGGAAGACCAAATGATACAATTAGGCGAAGTGATATTGTTACAAAGGATAACAGGTGAGTGGGGATCTGCAGGAACAGTGGAAATATTTAGTTTCCTACCGGTCTGTTTGAACGCTTCTTGAAACGTCATCGATCCTTTTGTGAAAAAGTTGGACTTCCTGGCCCAAGCCACTGAGTCGAATCTAGCACCTGTCTTCCAAAATCTGGGGAACCAAACCCACCAAGGATCTTCACAGGCCGTAATTTTACGGGCTAGTTCGGGAACAAGCAATTGCTTCAATTCCTCGTCAGTTCTAGTGCAAGTTAAAGCAGCCACAACTCCTCCACCAGAAGTACCAGATATGATCGAAGGAAGTAAGTCATTGTCCAACAAAGCTTTCACAACTCCAAAATGAGTGTAGGCAAAACAAGCACCCCCACTCAAACACAAGGCAGTCTTTCCATAATTCTTCAGAATGTACTTGAAAAATTTCCGTTTTGCAACAAACGGAATGTTATTCGATTCGGTGATATGGTCGATACATTTGGTGACGAGTTCGATATACTCTTGCACGAGATCTTTGGTACCGTAATATCTATGAGAATATAACTGTCTATTTTCGATTCCGGCAAAGTTGGACTTTACACATCCCTGAAGTAACACCATCAATTCTGAATCTTGATTATTATCTTTGAGTTGTTTGAGCTGAGAAATTGTCCTTCTAATAGTCTTGTAGTCATAGTAAGAAAACTTTGGGTTGACCAGCCACTGGTCAAGATTCAAAAACTTATCTAGAGACAAAGCGTTATCAATCCACTCTTCGTAAGTATTGGATTTTCTTAGTTTATCTCTTAATTTCTTTCGTTCACCAGTCCATGTCAAAAAGTATTCCAGAAGTGCCACATAGAAACGTACAAATGTGTAAAAGAAGAATAAGAATCCAATCCAGAAGAGCACGGCTATAAGAATGGGCCATCTGAGAAGAAAATAGCCAGTACTTCTTCTGAATTCATTGGTTACCCGAGAAACCGTTTGTTTGGTCTTCTTGTGGCGAGATTTGCCGGTTTTCTTGGAGGTTGGTGCATGAACAGGATACCAGTCACTCTTGGAAGTAATTCTATGGGGTTTTTCTGGAGTGAAAGATGACTGGTCAAGACCGATTAATTCTGTATTCAGTGACGATTGCTTATGCGGTTGCTCACTGCGAGTTTCTTCTTCATGGTCCCATATTAGAGCCTTTGCAAACTCATGGATGTGTTCCTCGTCTATGTAGTCGTTTCCCTCGTCGTATAAATGGGTTTTGGGAGCCATTTGTAAACGTTGGTGGAAAAAATCAAAATAAGATAATAACGGATTTATGGTTTTATCATGACAGCCTTGTCGCAATCAGTTTTCGCAACAATGAAAATTTGTTGGGACTGAGACATGGCATCTTCGATAGATCTTTCCAATTCACAAGTGTTACTTCTTGATATCGAAGGCACGATATGTTCCATTCTGTTTGTACGGGATGTGTTATATCCATACTTTATGGATCGTTTCGAGCCAATTTTGCGGCAATTAGCTTATCCATTAAAGCCAATTGATGAACCGGCACATGGTTCAGATACAGACTTGATCAATAATATTGTGGTAAAGTTTCCGGATGTTACCAGTGTAGAGACAATTGCATTACATATACGTCTGTTGGTTGCAAATGATATTAAGGATCCAATTTTGAAAGGATTCCAAGGTTATGTGTGGAAATTAGGATACGATAAAGGTGATATTGTGGCTCCAATTTACCCAGATGCGATCAAGCTAATTAAACAGTTTTCCAGATCCAAGAAAGTATATATATATTCAAGTGGTAGTATCAAGGCTCAGAAGCTATTATTTAACTATGTTGACGATGTTGAACTCGGCCAAGTCACCGACATGAATGGATATTTATCTGGATACTTTGATATTACAACGTCTGGTTTTAAACAGGAAAAGAGCTCATATATCAACATTTTAAAGGATATCGGATTTACAGACAATGCAGAATTGGTGACCTTCTTGAGTGACAATGTCAATGAAGTGATAGCTGCCAAAGCAGCAGGTATGAATTCAGTGATTGTTGATAGACCTGGAAACAATCCAATAACAGAGGAAGCGATTTCGCAGCACGGAGTTATAACCGACTTTGAACAATTTTATGGGGATTGTTAAATATATCTGTAGACTTAGACTAATGTACAAAACTTTGTTGGGCAATGCTAGATTACATATCTCTGAATAAAATGTCCGCAGCCACTTCTTCATTCTTATCACAGGCCATGTATACTTGAATCACCAAATTACGGTCGAATCCAAGTTCACATAATCTGTTGATGGCACTTTCATCTTGTTCTGTTAATGCAATTCTGATAGTCCCTGGGGCATCTTCTCCCTCTCTACCTTCACCAAGCTCACCTTCGGCATCTTCATATTCGAACCCATCCTCTTCTCCTGCTCCCAACATAGTTCTAAGGAATCCTTCTGGATCTTGTTGGATCAATTGAGCGATTTGAGGATTAGAAGCAGAAATTTGTTCCAATAAAGGTTGGATCAACTCTGGGTTCGATTGTAATGCATCTCTTAACAACTGCATTTGCTCGTCTTCTCCCATTTCTCTAGATCCACCGGACAGTTGTCTTTCTCCACTTTGGTTGGCAGCTGCAGCGGCTGCTTCAAACAAGTTCACGTTTTGATCTTCTTCAGTGGTGTCAGCAGCTCCAGTTGATTCAGCATCGGGACCTGCTTCAACAACTGCTGAAGGTGGTTGTGGGGCCTGTTGCGGTTGTTGCAAGGATTCTGGAACTCCTGTCAAAAGATATTCCACGGCTCTGTGTGGATTGTTGAATGCAGCTCTTAAGGCTGCCTCTACTTGTGGTCTATCGTATCCCATTTCCATTATATTTTGGATAGAAGCTTCTCTTTCGCTCCCCAGAGTGAAGTCAGATCCGGAAACTCCACTGGATTGACCAGCAGCAGGAGCAGCTTCGGTATTTGTGGCAGAAGTTGTGGATGCAGCTTCAGAATCAGGGGTAGGTTCTACTGATTTTGCAACTGGTTCCACCGGTCTAGCTTCGGATACCACTGGTTTCTTGGCCTTGGAGATCATGTAGATGATGGAGTCACCTTCTTTGATCTTGTACGATCCAAGATTCTGGTCATCGGCCAAAACCTTACCGGAATACACAAACTTCAATTGGGAAGCATCGCAGTTTTTTTCTTTGGCCACTGTTTCCTTTGTTTGTAAAACCTAAAGTAATTAGTATATAAATAACATTCGCAAATATTACCCCATTTTTCTGAGAGGGAAGTGGCCATTAAGTTCATTGATACATACCGTATGGTCCAACTCAACGTCGAGGTTGAGTTTTTGTTTTTTGAAGTCCTTAAACGTGATCTGCATTGGAAAGAATGTGTATTCTTAAACCTCAATTAAAAAGTGGCAACAACGAACCTGATTAGAAGTTTTTTTTTCTGTGCGAAAGATGCGAAATTTATTTGAACTGATAAGTTTGATAGACAAGCTAATTTGACGTAACTTTTTCTATTAGAATGTCGAGAAGGAATAGAGGCAACGGTTCCAATGTTAAAGGACCTAACTCAGCTTTAACTGAATTCTTGAGAAATGAAGGAATCACAGACGCGTTCAGAAGAAGAAGAGAACGCGAGCAAGATGAAATGATTCAGAACCTTACATCTGATCTGCCAGTTGAGACTCCCGAGGCTTCCACTAGACAAACGAGTGTTGAACCAACTCCTTCCAACAGAAGGACTAGTGGTATTTCAAGTCTTGTGGAATCTTCTGAGATCGAAATTGCTGATGAAGAGGCTGAAGAGGACATTCGCCAAATGAGGATTGCTGCAAGACGCAAAAGAAGAGCTGCTAAAAATGATGATGATGATTTCATAGGTGCTGACGACGACGATGATGATGATGAAAATGATGGGGATTTTGACGAAGAAGAAGGGTCTGCTGCCTTGGGAAATGAGTACAAACAAAGTGGAGAAGATGATATTTGTGTGGAATGTGATCAGACTTTTAAATTGACGGTTTACTCCAGATATGATAAAGTTCGTCGAGGATACCTTTGCGAAGACTGCAATGCAGAGTTGAAGAAGCGGGAAAAAAATGCTAGGAAGAATCAACTTAATGCCAGAAGGAAGAGAAAGAAGGTTGCTCAAGCTTTATTGGATAAAACAACGGTGAAAATTCCTAGTTTGCAAGATATATGTATTAAGCGGATCACTGGTAATATTGATCAAGTAGATGCCTTGGGAGATATCGGAACCATGAACATGAATAAAATTTCCAAAATTTTGTCGAAGAACAGGTCGTTGAATGATTCAACCATGACTCTCTTCTTGAATCCACAGTTAAAGTCATTGGAGTTCTGGGACTGTTCAAACGTCGATTCGGACTCCTTCAACAAGATAGCAGCCTTTGCTCCAAATTTAGAAAGCTTGACACTTCATATGTGTGGACAGTTGCACAATGATAACTTTGAATACTTCAATGAAAAGCTTACTAATTTGACCGAGTTGAACTTGAATGGCCCATTTTTGATCAGTGACCCAGTATGGCAGGAGTTCTTTGAATCAGGAGGTAAAAACTTGAAGAAGTTTGAGGTACGAAGTACACATAGATTTGGTAATGATTCTTTAATAAGCTTATTGGAAAGCTGTGGGAAGAACTTGACTAGTTTGAAGTTGTCTCGTTTGGATGGAATTGATTCTGCTGAGGTGTATGAGTTGATCCCCCATTACTTGGCTACTAATACGCTAACACATTTGGAAATAAGTTATCCAAAATCAGAGGAGTTGATTACTGATGAATTAATGATAAATTTAATGGCTATTACCGGATCAAGTTTGGTTTCACTCAATGTTGATGGATGTTCTAATCTATCTAATAATTTTATCAACGATGGAGTGGCTCAATTCTGTAAGAAATTGACCCATTTTTCCATGAAGGACTTGGATCAAGTCACAGAAGAAGTGAATTTCCTGAGATTCAACGAGATTAATGGAGGGTTGATTTCATTAGATTTAACAAAATGTACTGAAATCGACGAAAATGCAGTCTATGACATCTTGAAACACTCTTGTTCTACTCTTGTTGAACTCAGTCTTAACTCGGTGAACAATTTGTCGAAGAACTTTTTATGGCAGATATTGACAGATGACCAAGATGAAGCCAAAAAGTCATTTGCCAATAGTGATATTAACATCGAAAGTACAAATAGATTTTATTCGAACTTGTCTTTCCCATTGCTTACAACTTTGAACATAGGATTTGTTCGGTCTGTTGATGATCAAGTTTTGAATCTTTTGAGTAAGAATTGTCCCAAGTTAAAGATTTTAGAAGTGTTTGGAAACAACAGATGCACGCATAAAGCCAAAGTCAGGGACGACTTGATAGTAATTGGAAGGCAAGGAGATATCAGTTAAAATTTATTCGGGATATTGAACTGGTATGCTTGCTCTCTCTGTTCTCGTGGTAGCTGGGTATGGAACACCATCATTAAGAATATCAAAATTCTGTCTTATCAAAGAATTCGTGATATCTGGTTTGTTTTCTACCACTATTCCTGGGTGCTCGAACTGACTTTTAAGTCCACGTAATGTTTTTTGATGCCTTGTTATCAATTCATGTTTGAGCGTGGATGTAATGCAAATGTCGTTGTGATGGTTAATAATCGAGTCATTGTTGACTTCTGTTTTGAACTTTTGGAAATTGCAAGTGTATAGATTGTATTGCAAATTCAAAAATGAATGTATGGTCTGAAGTGGTAAAGTAGTTCTCGTTTTTAAGTAGGTCATGATCTGATCCAAATTATAGAAGTTGAACATAGCTATTCCTTCGAACTCTACGAAGAACTTCCAGAAGGCAACAGATGATTGTACTGGAGCTTTGTCATGATAATCATTGAAAAACTTCCTGAATTTATTCACATCTTCTTGATTTGAAAGATCTGAAAGTTCTAGTGATGAATTCAAGTGTAGTTTTATAACCACTAAGATTGACTGATCGTTTATTTGGTCAAACAAAGAGTCTATGTGGTTCTTTGGTATCTTTCCGCTCTCCTCTGACTTCAACTTTCCCTCGTTAAAAAAACAATCTAAGTAGTTCTCGGATATCTTGATAAACTGATTTAGACCCATTCTTTTCCAGTTAATTAAAAGATTTTCAATCGTTTCTAAATATGCCTGTTTCGAATATAAATTGAAGGAATTTTTTCCACCGAAATACTTCACCATATCGAGCATAAATTCATTCAGGACACTGAACTTTTCATGTTTTATCAAAAAGCGAGAGTAGCTGAAACGAAGGGAGTTCTTATCCAAAGGAATAAACTTATCAGTAGATCTCTGATATATAGAATCCATAGTCAGGTACTTTTCATCTTCTGAAATGTCCAATCCATTGATGTAAGCCAAATACTTGTACCACACCTTTTCGTTGAAGCAATTACAAAGTAAGCATCGTTCAAAAAGATTCACGACAGTCTTGTGATCCAGCAGATTTGATATCTCACTGTTCAAGTAAGAAAACCACACTTCCAATTCTTGTTCACTTTTTATGCTCTTGATATCCAACTCAGTTTGTGTCAATTTGCTTTCAAAGTTCCATTTTCGATTGACTTGAGTCTGGTTTTGTGAGAATAAATCATAACTAAAATCGTCGATGATCTGATGTTGTTCAATTACGGAACAATCAGATTCAGAAGACTTGCCAAATTTTTCGAGGTATCCAGAGAGATCATCACCTAATATTTCTGATAGCTTGTGATCTTTGTTGATTTCCATAAATTGATTATAATACTTGGCATAATCATATAACGGGATTCTTATCAATTGCAAATAGATGTCAACCAATGAAGCCAGCTGCATTTTTTTGAATTCCAAGTATTTGTCCCATATATTCAGGCTGTTGAAATGGTAACCATTCAATTGCACACAGAGCTCTATTGTGTCACCATATTTTTCGTCCTTCTCTAATAACAACGCATTCAAATACTCATCCCATAAATCAATAGACAATTGGCACGCATCAACAGATCTGCTTAATACTTCAATAGATGCCTTGGTACCATTCAACTTATATTCTATAACCAGGAACTTCTTCCAGTATTCCACCAAATATGGGAACCGATCTAGTAGGTTGGAATAGCACTTATGAATAAACTTCTTAAAGTCACCAGAGATGTCTTTAGCACTAACGAGTCCGAGTCTCGAGTCAATTTTCTGGAAAAGTTCGTCCCATTTAAGAATATTATTAGGGGACTTTGTCACTTCGGCCTCTATCTCCCTGAATTCATCTGGAATCGACAGTCTTTCAGATGTTGACGCTGGTTTGTCTCTATCTGCTGGAAGGAATCTTGAGAGGTCCATACTTTAAAGAGAAAATCGCATCGCGAAACAAACTTGAAGATATCAAATGGAAAACATAGTTCATGTCAGACCACATAATAAGGAGGAGGAGTCCAATATCACGAAGTTGTTCTCCTCGGCCAAATATGTGGATTCTATTGAACCCTTCACTTTAAAGATCCCAATACCCAAGGGATTGGATATCAATCAAATTATCAAGGAAAATGATGATAAATTCCATCAAGAAACCGACCACCAAGAGGATGATGATATGAGCGAAGATTTGGCACATTTTGTGAGTCTCGATTCAATTAGACCTAAAAATTTACTACAACAAATCACCACTGTTATCTTTAAGAATTTCAAAACTATTAAAGACAAATTCATAGAGAGAATATTCAACATCATAGTACAAGACTACCAATGGAGTAAGATGAATGGCACTGAATCGCAAGTGGTGTTTTTGAGGGTCAGCAAATTAACAGATCTTCAAACTATAAAACAAATTCTGGATATGATGATGGAATTATGTGATGAAGTTCTGTTCAATTTGTATGACACCGATTTGAGCGAAGTGCCTGTTGCAGATATCGATAAGCAAAAACTTCAAACAACAATATCATCTGTCCTCAAATCTTCTGCAAGTTATACCAGCAACACTGTAGATACTCAAGATATTGACCATTACCTGTCTTACAAGATCGATAATAATGAGTTAATTGAAGTGCCGAATTCTATGAAAGAAACAATCATTCAAGAATTGATACGGTTCAGGTCTCAAATGTTGATCAAAGAAAGAGAAAAGAGGGAAAAAGAGTTGAATGAGGAACGATACAAGTCCAAAAAACTCCTTAATGAGCTCTTCAAAAGTAACTTAGACGTTGACAATGGTATGGATGTTGATAGTACGCACATATCTGAACCACCAGAAGAAATGCCTGAACTTAATGATGAAGAATACGAAAACTATTTGCATGAAAGAGACACAAAGGCCTCACAGGAATTATATAACTCTAAGGTGGATGCTTTGGTTTCATTGAAGAAGAGGAAAACAAATTTGTTGGACAAGCTTGCCAGAGTTAAAAACTATGAAGAGGATCTTGTTGAGAACAAGTTCAAGCACATCGATGATTTTAAGGCTCAAGACACAAAACTAGAGAATTTCTCTGATTATCTCCGTATTAGAAGCAAAGAAAGACAAAAAGAAAGTCAGATGGATGATGTTGATAGAAGTGATGATAACACAAACACGCCAGTGCCAGAACCAGTTGAAAAGGAATCAGTCCAGAATAACTATTTGGAGATGGTAGAAGTGGAAACTGCTGAACCAGCTGTGATACCAGATATTGATCATCTTCTGGATCAACAAAAGCAGGCTTTGGAGGCCAGAATTGGAGAATTAGTAGAGAAGTATATGGGAATCAAAGAGGATGAATTGAGTCAATTTATTTACAGTGGATTAATTGGCAAAAACCTTGAGATGCAAGAATTAACAGAAACATTTGATAATGATGCAGTCTCGTTGGTCAATGAATTGAACGAATTTATCAAACTATTATAACACGAAAATCGAAATATATTTAATTAATGACTTGTAAACATAAAATACACAGAATAAAAAATGAAAATGAAAACTTTTTTCCCTCTATGAACGGTTATTCCAACCTAAAGAATTAGAAGCATTGACTGGTTCACTGATGTGGATTGCACCGCCACCAGGACTTGAACCATTACTGTTGGTTTCAAGGATTCTGTAGAACACTGCCGAAATACCAGATTCGTGAGTTTGAGTCGATTGAACACCAACATTACTTTCACTGTCACTTGGTGGTAATTCAATAGCGTTATTCTTTTTAAATCTCTTGAAGAGTAATACCATCAATGATATGTACAAACCGGCACCGGCGGCACCACCAACAGTCAAACCAATGATTTTACCCTTGTTAGAAATGCTTTCATTAGAGGTCAGACCATCGATTGATCCCTTGTTGTATTTAGGTTCATCACTATCAGAATCTCCATCGGAGCCCGAAGTGTCCAAATTAACAAGAGGAATACGTTTATCAATCAAACTTGCCAATGAGCTTTCAGTTCTATAGTTATTTCTGTACAACTTGGAACTTGAATCTTCCACAAATTGAGCTAATGCAGGAATTGAATCAGTTGGGAAATAGACTTCAGCAACTGTGATGGTGTAATCAACTCCATCAGCAGAGAATGGAATCAATCTCTTAACTGATACATCATCATAAATTTTGTCAGATGTGAATGGGAATGTTAAGATGGATGGTAAGTATTGGAAGATCTGTGCTGAAGATAAGGAATGTTCAACAACAAATGGATAATTTAATGCTTTAGTGAAACCAATGTAAACAATTTCGTAGTTGCTACCTGGATCTGAAGTGGTGGCTGGAGTAATGGCCCTTGGTAAACCTGATGTACCTGAAGGTTGAGAAGTTGCTCTAGTAATTTCAACTTCAGACTTGGTAGCAGCATCAGTGGTTTCTTGAACAATCAATCCAGACGGTAACCAGTCATCATCATCATCAGAAGCGGTTGGAGCCTCGGTAGATGTTGCTGGAGCTGAGACACCTGTGATTGAACCCACACTTCCAGCACTGGCACCACTAGTGATTCCAGATTCAACAGGAGCAGATGGTTCAGCCGATGCTGAGTCAGTGACCTTAGCTACATTTGATGATTCAGCAGCTTCAGATTCAGCAGCAGATTCAACGGCAGATGTAGCGGCCTCGGACTCAACAGCAGAAGTGGCAGCTTCAGATTCAACGGCAGATGTAGCTGCTTCAGAAGCTTGAGATGCAGTTGCAGAAACTTCGGATTCAACAGCAGATGTAGCAGCTTCAGAGGCAATTTCAGAAATTTGAGATTCAGAAACGGCAGTTGCAGAAGCATCCGAAACCAAGGCTGCGGAACTCAAAGCAGTCTCAGACGCAAGTTGTTCACTAATTGGAGTTGAAGAAGCAAGTACTTCAGAAGCAGCAGAAGTTGGAACACTAGAAACAGCACTCTCAGAAGTAGCCAAAAAGGCACTACTTACTGGGGCAGATTCAGAAGCTAATCCAGATGCTTCAGAAGCCGATTCTAAAGCGGTATCAGATGCTTCAGCAGCAGACGACATAGCAGCAGTTTCGGAAGCCAAATCAGAAGTAGTTGGGGTTTCCAATGAACTCACATCCAGAGTTGGAGTACTGAGGGCAGGCTCTGAAGAAATTGGAGTACTGTATGCTTCTGATGAGGCTTGGGTAGTTGCAGATTGGAATTGTTCAGTACTTGGCAATTCTGAATCAGTAGCACTATCAAAAGCAGTGGAACTTTCCAGGGTTGGAGTTGGCAGGGAAGTAGTATCAGAAGCAGGAGCAGTTGATTCCGAGTATAAAGCAGTTTCAGAACCAGATGGTTCAGCGGTTGAAGCAGCATCAGAAGCAACGTCACTAGCAGTATCGAGTGGTGTAGAAGAAGCATCAGAGGCTGTTGGACTTTCAGTCTTCAAGAGCCCGGAGCTTGCTTGAGCAGTGCTTTCAGCAGCACTCAGAATATCAGTATCTGAGGCAGTCTCCAAGGATGTGGTGTCATCGTTTGCAGTTTGACTAGAGGCTGCATCGGAAGCAGTTGGTGAGGATGTTGTGGTTGCAGATGCAGTTGGGGAAGAGGTGGTGGTATCCTCAGTCGATGATATAACATCTTCAGTAGCATCATCAGTGGACGTGGTGTCGTCAGCAGTTGGAGATGAAGTGGTGGTATCATCAGTAGGAGACGAAGTCGTGGTATCTTCTTCGGTTGGAGAAGACGTGGTAGAATCTTCAGTCGTGGTATCAGATGCAGCCTTAGCAACAGTAGAAGAAGAAGTAGTGGCATCATCTTGAGTGGAAGCAAATTCCAAAGATGGTGCAGAAGGCACGGAATCTTCATCACTGGTAGTGGCATCGTCACTGGTGGTAGTGGTTTTATCTTCACTAGTAGTGGTATCTTCACTTGTAGTGTCTTCTTCCTTAGAAGTATCTTCAGCAGTACTACTAGTGGTAGCAGTACTGCTAGTGGCTGGAGTGGTACTGGTGGAACTAGTAGAACTGGTCGAACTGGTCGAGGTCGTGCTGTCCTTATCCTCAGATTCAACAGCTGACGTCAGAGTCCCCTTACTGGAAGGACTAAACAATGAACTGAAAAAGTCACTGATGGAATCTGAATTTTGAGACGACGTAGCAGCAGTACTCAGAGAAGCTGCGGCTTTGGAAGACGAGGGAGTAGCACTGTTGGAAGCACTGGTATCATCATCAGAACTCGAAGTGGAATCGGAGTCTGAATCAGAAGATGATGCACCATTAGTCGATAAATTATTGAACCAATCGGTCCAGGAATTATCGTCGTCACTATCAGCTCTTTTAAGTTCTCCCACATAAAAATCACTTCCAGCATCCAAATTATTACTGGTCACGTCAATAACGGTACTGGAAACAAGATTGGATGCCAATAAAAGTAAAATCAACAGTTGTTTGGAAAACATGATAATTGGAAAAAAGAAAGACAAGGGGTGGGCAAATAAAACACTAACAAACGGTAAACAAAACCTAAGAAAAACGAATGGAAAACTTTATCAAGTTGGGAAAATATCAATCACAAACCCCTGGTGTGGAATCTAGGACTAACCTTGAAATGGGCTAGAGAAACTTTGGGATGGGGGATGTAAAAACTGTGGGAACAGAAACGGGAGTAGTCGAAACTCTCTACACACGTGATATGGGTATTACTTGATCACCGGGGAGTGAAGCTACGGTGTGGAGGAGACTAGGCTGGGTATAAAGGGGAAGTGGGTCCACAGGCGAGGAAAACTCTGAGTTCGATATTATGGTGCGAGAAAAAAAACAAGGGATATGAAATGCTTATAACGCAGTTTGGGCTCCAAGTCGGGGAGCCACGACTGGACGTCGCATCGTAGACGGCGGAAAGCGGTAGTGGCACGAGAGAAAAATTTTCGGCGTCGTCAGGGGGGTTGTATGCCGGGCGAGAGGTGGTGTATGCCGGGCTGGTGGGGGTGTGTACAGGGAGGCATCTGGAAACAATCGCACCTGTTCCTAATTCGGAACTAATCCAAATGCCGGGCAATTGTGGTATCGACAACAAGGTCTATTGATCTATTGTTTTCGGAGTGAGCCCGGTTCAAATGGTTGACCATAGACGATCGTCGTCTAATGCCATTCCACCGTCTAAGGACGATTGCTGGGTGGTGAATCCTGGCTGGTTGTTGGTATCCGGTGCATACGATGGCCTGTGTCAGGTGGAACCTGTGATACATCACATGAAGATCGTGGGTGTGGGCCCAAGAACTTAAGGTTTGGCAATTCGTGTGTGGAGGCCAGTGGAAAATGCGCGCCTGGAATCTGTTTGAAGATAGAATTGGCGAACCGACTTTAGCCCAAACGGGCAGGCGAATTACTCGTTTGGATAAATGGGACAACGAAGGTAGCTAAAATTGACGTCCAGCCTAGCATAGACGTCGCAGGGACGATGCTGAAAGGGACGATCTAGAAGATTAGAAATGGTGGCCACAGAGAAATTGGGGCCTTTTCATAGTGTCCCAATTGTGCGATGAGCAGAAGCGATGCGAGTGAGAGAGAGGACGTGAATCTGGACGTGTATAATCTTGATAAACGCCCAGATCGCTAACGTACAGACCATTTGAGACCAACTAGAGGAGCAGTCGGATTTGTGCCGGGGATAAATGTGGACGGGCGTACCTTAAAAGGGGTACATAGCTGAGCATTGTCTATGGCCTGTGTACACGAAAAAATATCAATTATAACCCTGGTGTGCGTGGGAAACAAATGTTCGGCACCAAGGTTTCCTAATTGAACGATTGCTGGTTTAGAGTTGCACATTTTGAAGCCTGTAGGATTTCGTCTGCTGCTCGTTAGGTGCCTAGTGCATTTATTGCGATGACATCTAATGGCTGTAGGCAGCAGCGATGAGGAATGTGAAAACAACAAAAAATGCGAAAGCTCTTGCGTTTTGCTTTTTGCTTTTTGAATTTTGGCATTTTCGGCAGTTTTTCCAATTGGCTATGGCTCGACACAAGATTGATCGGACGCTTTTGCACCAAGTTAACTCGCAGCCTTTGGTGGATCAAGATGACCAGACCACGCTAATTGAGCAGTTGGACTTGGTGAGCAATGCTAATTTTGCCTTTTATTTGAAGGTGTTGAACCACCTTACTGCGGTGGAAGTAGTCGTGGTGGTAGCCATGAAGATGTTTGGCGTTAACGCCTTGGTATCGGCTGCCATTACTGCATCTTTGGCTGCCAATGCGTACCGGTTTAATGGGAAAATAAGTGATTTAGTGAACTATGGAAGTTTGGGGTTTTTGGGTGGATGTGTGATTGGATTGTTGTATAATTGGATGTATGTGATTCCGGTGGTCAACTACGCCAATTATTACTATTTGTACAGCAGTTTTGCTGACACCAACACGAGCATTGGGGGACTCCGGCTGAAGACATACAAGTACAAGGATGTTTGATCCCAAATGTGATGTGTGATCCCAAATGTGATGTGTGTTGCCTGTAAGGCTAGTTGGTTTACGTGACGTGGTGTTTATGATATATACTGTAGAGGCAGTGACATGATTAATGAATATTCTATTAATAGCGTGTGTGGATATTGTAGTTTGTTGCGATTTTCAGATTTTGCAACCTTTTCGCATGTTTTCACATTGATTTCGCAGTGCAGCATCTGACTTTTGACGTACATTGATGTGAGTGGATATTCGCCTAAGGTTCAATTGCACATGAACATACTTTAAACATACTTTAGTCAACCACCCAACACATCTTGTACCTGTCAGTTTCAGATAGAATATTCTGCAGTCGAAGCTTAATTTAAACTAATTTCATTCGATTTTGGCCTAGAATTGTCCCACCCAGGGTTAGAATTGTCCCACCCAGGGTTAGAATTGTCGCACCCACTGGCTAGAATCGTCGCACCCACCGGCTAGAATCGTCGCACCGCTGCGGACTGGAATTGTTCCTAGAACTGTCGCTGTTGGCAACCAACAGCAGGCAACTGGGCGCAGACTAGTAAGGTCTTAGATAAGCGAGGATATTTACAGGTTACGTGCTCCAGTGCTACGCTCCCGCTAAACAAATATCCCTCAAAATACCTCACCCAACAGCCAAATAATTTGACTCATTGCATTGTCTTATGTCTCATTCCCAGCCAATTCAAAGCATCGCACAATCTTCGCAAAATGACTCAGAAATCCAGCCTATGACTCCCGCGGTTGGGGTGTTGGGGAGGAGACGCCGGACAATAAGATCCGCGTAGCTAGCGTATGTTTTGGCTAAACCGAGCCGGGGAGTCTGGCGCGATTCGCTGGGGCAACACCTGTGGTATGCGGAAACCTCAGTGGTGGTGGGATGTGGACAGTGGTGGAGAAGTCGCGCCACCACCACCACCACCACCACTTTTCCTCCACCACACTGGTGCCACACCTAAGCGCGCAATTCTGGGGATCCACTTGAAACAGGTTCCATCGATGCCCCAATCGGGAAAATTCTCACTCTAAAAATTCTCACGCTCTTTCTCGTTCCAGTTTAGGAGATGCCCAACATTGCTCTCAAGTGGTTATAACCAAATCGCTTAACCATGTCTGGGATTTTACTAGCCACACAGGTCCATAACAACAGTGATCCATTAACATAGGTCGATCATCATAGGATTCTCGGATAAACCTATGGATCAATTACAATATCAGGTGTGGAGGGCTAATTCGCTATTGTTCGGGATGCCAGATGAAATCGATAAAAAAACTTTTCAATTCGGCTGCAACTCCGGCAACGGCAGAGAACATGCTAGCAAATAACTGCATGACTGCGCGAGGCTAACCTGTAAAAAAAATGAAATGACTTGAAAATTTTGCGATGAGTCAGGTGCGGATGTGCGGAGGGAGTGTGGGACCTAGAACCGGCCAATTTCAGGCCAAGACGCGGTGTGCCGCCACGCTCCCCTCCCGCGCTGTGTGTGTAGGCTAGCGCGCGCAGCCTGCTCTGGCACATCGCTTCCGGATACTGCGCAGGCCGGCACTACGGCAGGGCGGCACCCGCGCCCCCCCTCGCACCTCCTCTCCCCCTAGTCTAGACCCACCATCACTTCTAGGTCCCGCATGGGTCGGCATCGCGCGCGCGACTTGCGGCGGCTTCTGGTTAATTAGTCCATGTGGATGCCAGCAATTAGCCCACGAGCAATCCCACGCCACTAATACATATAATATTACTGCCACGCTGCTATTACACCACCACTCTATTTGTAATTACCGCCACGATGGGTATGTTTACGTTTATGTTTACCTACTGCTATTGATCTGGCGGTTTTATTGTGTACTGTGTGTCTGCCACTGTGTACTGTGGCCCACGAGTCCGGTAGGGTGAAACTGACAAGTGTGGGAGGTCTCCACAATGGCCGAATCGCACAGGCTAACCCGCAATCCTGCGTCACTCGAACCTGTAATCCCGAATATTTTCTCATTTGATTATTGCTCACCGTGTTTACCTAATGTGAAACAATAAATATTTGTTGAGTAACTCCTCTGCTATGTACCCCTATGTAATAGGGATTGAGGGCAATAACAATTGACCAGTGTAGTATTACAAGCCAACTTGGAGGCACTGATAATTGGGGCATGACCTGGCATTGGGGTCTAGGCCTTTCCCCTATTCTGTAAACCCTGAATTAGCCACACACGGTTAATTAGTGATATATTCCTGCATGTGTAAAAGATGTAAAAAAAATTCTCGAAAAAAAATTGACTCATGGCGTATGCAAACATTAACACCACACTTTTCGGGAAAGGTGTATAAATAGGATTGTATTTCTTTGAAAAAAATTTACTCCACCAGTTTAAGAATATTTCAACTTTATCAATAATGACAGACTTTGCCTTTGACAATTACTGTATCAACTGTGAGAGAATGTGCTCCACGAATAGCATCTACTGTTCCGATGCTTGCAAAAAGACTGATGAACTCAGCACCCACAAATTTAATACCAGCGTTTTGACACAAATAAATTCTCCTTTATTATCTCCAAACTACAACTACAACTACAGCAACTACTCCTACGATGGCTCCAATGCTGAAAATGCTGGAGATTACGCCGCCGGCGAAGCCGTATCTGGAAAGTACTATATACCCTTGGAATCAATTGATGAAATTAATTTAAACTATTCGCTCAATGGATCGAATACCTCCAACAACTTTGTTTCCACTTCGAATAATTACAAGAAGTGGTTAACGGGAACTTGCTTATAAGCAAGCTGGCATTTCATGAGGTTCACGAATATTGGGTTTTTTATGGGTTTATAGATAGGTTATAATTATAAATAGTATTAGCTGATAGTTAATCATAACGGCATTTTAATAACGTGTTTGTAAGGTAACGAGTCTGTAACCAGATTGATTTGGGAATGATCTGGGGATAGCCATAGAATGATCCTGTAGGGTTGAATCTCGGTAGGTAAAGCTATTGTTTGGTTGCAAATGTACAGGAATTAGGATCCAACACCGAGTGTGGAGATGGGTTAGTGAATAGAGTTTATAGAAAATACAAAATATATCTACCGTCCGTCCGATACGTGTCTGAGGGGCACGATTTGTAGACCTGGGGATGTCACGCCTTGGCTGTTGGAGGGGGATGAAGAGGAGTGTGGATACTAGTAACTTGATAGTGTCTTGCAAAAGGAGAAATGTGCATGTGGTGTGGATTTGGCTTTGGGGGCTGCAGTTTTGCAGTTTGAAGATGATGGGGGTTGTGATGTGTATGGGTTGATGGTTATGTGAAGGATGGGTTTGTGGTTTTGTAGAGGATGGGGGTTTTGTGGTGGTTTTATTGGATGTATGTTGGTGGTTGCAGTGTGAGTTGTTGCAGCCATTATCCATTTTTGTATCAGGTTGGCTTGTGTATGTATCGGGTGTGTGGGCCTTTTTGATTTGATGGAATATATGTATCAAGTATCACCCAATTGCCGTTCCTGGCTTGCTTTGGATCACAAATCATCTCCCCGTGGTCTCCAGTAAATTGACAGCCCATCTCACTTCTGCTAATCCTTGTGGTAGATTTTCGCACTTTTCGCTGCTGAGTCTACTGAAAAATTTTGACTTCTCAACATGTTCGGTGCATTCAGAGCTTCACTCACAAACTATGGAGGGTACTTATGGAAGTCTGCTCCTAGATTATCCAACCCCCAGAAGAACAGATTGAGAAACAGAATGAAGATGGTGGACCAAAACATTAAGGCCATCTATGAGTCCTTGCCAAAGGATAAAGATGGTCTCACCAACTACAGAAAAATTGACCACTTACAGTTCAAGTTCCCCAAAGAACATGAAATGGACCCAAAGGACAAATACACCACATTCGATAAGAAGGCTAAAGGATATAGAAAGTTGGTGTTCAAAGTTCCTAAGTGGACCAAGAAATCTTTCAGAGAAAATCCTTTGAACCATTAATCCTGTAAATATGTACCATAAATTTTAAATATATTACACTATACTACAATTTGTCCCAAATATAATTACTGATAAAATAGTCCGAGTACTGTTCATCGATCTTCAAGAAGTTGTTGACGCCAAACTTCTCATTGTAAATTAAAATCTTATCACCTTTAGATTCGTCCTTTGGATCGTATTCTATCACGAGTCCAAGACTCTTATATAGATTGATTTTCATGATATTGGAATTCTTGTTACTCGACAAGTTCTTGTTAATTAAGTCTCCGTAGTTTTCATTCAACTGTTCCAAGTTCTCTGTGAGTTTTAATTTGGTTCGGTTATTGGAGCTTATGAGTACGTTTAAATCACTCAAGTTTTTACTGATCGAAACCCTTAAATTCTTAAGCTCGTCCAATTGGTTCTCTATGAATTTAAACACATTCGGGTCATTGGTATTCTCGTTTATAAAATCCAGTTTGAGTTGTGGATAATTATCTGACTTGACTAATTCTTGTGTATCGATTTCGAGTTTCGCTATCAGTTCTTTGAGGTCTTTGTTTACTTGTTGATATTGATTGAGAAGTCCAGCTCTCTTGTGGAGGATCTTCAAGACATTCTCCTCAATTCTGTCCAATGTCTGCAAGTCTGGTTGAATCTCAAATGACTCTATCGAAGACTGGACAAGTTCATCTGGATTCCCTTGAAGCATGTTTGCAAATAAACAAAAACAAATTATGCGACGCAGAAAAAAGGTGATTTTTTTTTCATCTCGTTCGAAACAATATGGCTAAAGAAACTGATTACGAGAAGCTCGATTTACCTTCGGATCCAAACTTGCCACCGTGGATATTGACACCAAAGGAAGAGAAATTGATTTTCCAAAGATGGAGAAAGAAAGCCTTCAAAAACTGCGATGAGCTCATAAAGATTTATATTAAATGCACCAACAGCTACGGGAATGTATTGGATGCAATGCATCATTGCAAAGACTTCAACAAAGCTCAGTTGGACTGCGTCAAGGAATATCAGCAGTTGAAGTACTTGGATATCGAGAGAGATATCTTGATCAAGGAGAAGATGGACAAAGCCGGTAAGTAGAGTAACATGTAAATAGATATAATAAAGGTAGGATCATGTATTGGTTGAATTAAATAGGCTCACCATCTCACGACAAGAGGTCCATTGAATTGGCACGTCAACGACCATTTTCCGTACCTTAGTTGGGTGGGAAATGCAATGTACGAGCAGCTGGTCTCGGTATTAGCTGGTTTTCGATTACCCTTTGCCGAGTTGATCTTTTGGACTTCTGTAACTTATTGCCAAGTTGATCTTTTGGACTGTTACTTATTGCCATGCGTACTGCTTGGGACTTTGCTATCTTTCACCATGCTGATTATGTTATAAGCACCTGCAGCGATACTTGCACAGCATTTGAGCGAATGTAAGACTCTGGATCCGGTGTCTAGGCAGCCGCAATTCTATTAATTCTATGGGTCATGGTGCAGCCAGACATCGACTCTTTCAACACGGGAATCAATACCTCATCCCCTCTTCCAGAGAATCATTCCTCATCGCTCATTTCATTGAAGTTGTCTTTATCAAACACTCGATGACATGCCATGAAAAGCGATCCGTGGATAACTCCCAACTCCTGAATGGACTTGAACTGATAGCACGTTGTATCTATGAGTTCATTGAAATCCTGAAGATTCGACTGCAACTGAAGAAGCTGACTATTCAAGTGACTGAGTTGGCTTTGCTTGAAACTGGACTGGCTGGCTCTGCTCATTTGTATGTTTATTTATTTAAATTCGATGTTGCGAAATAAGTCTGGAGACACTCCGTGCAGGAATGGAGACTCGTCTATAAATGGTGATGTATTGGGGTCAAATCAGCCAGAATATGGCTCATAGTGTATTCAAATGATATTCTGCACTCAAGAATCCATATACAGCTTCGAACCGTCAAAAAACCGCCATTTTTGCACCGGATGGTTAAATCCGTATTTGGTACCTAAACTGCGAGATTAAGGAGACAGTTGCAGACATTTCACAGGCACCAAGATCTCATATGTTTCACCGTAAAACCCCCCAAATCCACCAGAATTTCATACCGTTGCAACAGAAATCTCCGGAATAAGAACCCACGAATCTCAGACCACTGCAAAATCACCAAATATACCGTAAAACACTTTATCTGCAACCTCGATCCGGGAGATCGTGGTTGCCATTTTGTTCCGCATTTACCATTTAGTAAAAGTTTTTCTCTTCCGTTCTTCCTTGACATATTTATTTTTTATTATACACCATTCTATTCCTTGTAACTCCTTGTTGTATTGTCAAATTGACTAGTTAAATACCCCGTGGGTCTGATTTGTGAACTTGTTGTACGATTTATTATCATGAATAATCTCAAATCCTCATCCCCTGGTTCCGAGGCTAATCCCAAGCCTAAACTGAATACTTCTCAGTATATTCAACCAGCAGTCTCCAGCAAGCCAGTCAATGCTCATAAATACCCCAAGATCCAACCGGCTCCTGTTGGCAAGTCTCCGGCATTTCAGCCCATAAAAAAGGCAAAACCTATCCCTATAGCTGTGTTACCAAAGCCATCTACTAAAATTGATTCAAAGTTTAATCCGAACATTAAGCCTGCTACGTCGATAAAGTTGAAAAACGAGATAGGGTTGAGTAAGAAATGGGTGTTACCACCTCGTCCCAGACCCGGAAGAAAACCAGTCAATTCAGAGGACGATGAAGCCACTAAACGTCAAAACTTAAAGGATATTCACCGTGGAGTTAAAGAAATGAACATGAAAGAGTCTTCTTCAAATTTGTCAACAAGTGTATCTGCTAACACGACGACAAATAGCTCTGCAAGCAGCACGGTGGGATCCCCATCGAGTGTGCTTCTGCCAACTGGCACGTCTTCGGTTGCTCCTCCGGTTATGTCTTCTGGATCTAGCATGTCTACTACTCCGAACCCAACTCCGCTCACGACGTCTACTTCCAACCCGGAATCGGATCCTGAGTATTCCAAGTTGAAGATAGACTACTTATCCAAGCTTAAAGAACAAGAACTAATCAACAATTATATCGAAGTGATCAACAACCAAATGAAACAATTGGATTTCATTAAAAATGGGTATATGACGATGGACACTTTGAATCAAATCAATAAACCATCAATAACTCAACAACTAAGCCAGACAAATTTGAACTCTGCGTCCAAGTCAAATTTCAAAGATTTAGAAGGCATTAATGATTTTGACGATTTAGAAAAGTTTCTCAGCTATTCGATAACTTCTTCAAACTTAATTCACCGGGTTACCAAAAATTACCAGTCAGACAGTAATGGTTCCATCAATGACCAAATATTGAAGTATTTAAAGTCAAGAGCCAACTTTAAACAGAATCAACAGAAGAAACTTAAAAGTAACAAAAAACCCAAGAGCAACTGCCTCAAAAAGCTGGCACCAGTATCTGTCGCTTCACCCACCAGTCTGGGAACTAACGGATTGACGACAGGAACGTCACCTGAATTCAGCAAGCTTAACAACTTCAGTTCCAACCTTCTTAACGAAAATAACTTGTTCGACAAGTTGATCATCAACAGTAATGAATTCAACGAATTTGAGAAACCTAACAATAAGTGCCAAATATGCAACAAATCAACGTGCTTCTGTCTAGATATAGACAAAAAATTCACTGATAAAAGATATCAAAGTAATAGCTACAACTAGAGGTTAGATCTAGATTTGATGTATAGATAATGAATAACGAAATAAACAGTCTTTCTTTTCTAGTTTGTATTAAATAAATAAATGCTTTACATAAAAGTTAAATAGGATCCCACAACTCCGGTTAATGCCAAAACCACATATCCAGTTCTGTAAACTCCCTTGATGGTCAATTCTTTACCAGCATCCCAGATTAAATGTCTTAATCCGTTGAAAGAGTGGAAAGCAAATGGGAAAGCCATGGCAGCCTTGGCTCCAACCTTAACCACAATTGGTAAAGAACCAAATGCAGTGATCAAACTGGAAGCTTCAAATGGAATATTCAAAAGAGAAGTGGCAGCGTATGAGCAGGTCAATCCGTATAAGGCAGCAGCCATGGCCACTCCGGTGATTCTGTGGAACGAGGATAAAATCCAGGTTAATTGTGGTTGGTAAATCTCTAAATGTGGAGAACCAGGTCTGTTCTTTCTTTGTTGAGTCAAGATCGCTTGTTCTTCGTCATGACTGGCTTTGACGGTAGACACATTTCTGATCAATCTTGGAGAAAATCTCAAAACTTGAGAAGATCCTAATGTTGTTAGTAACACTTCCAGAACCTTATATCGAAGGTCTACATACTCTTTAAACCTAATCCCAATCCGGTACGAGCTAACATGTTAAGTTGTTTAGTTGGTTTAAGGATAAAAAACTTTGTCAAAATTTCGCACTGCGGGAGAGCCAATGAAAAATGGTTCAATTACGCAGTTGCAAATATCCGGGGTTGTGATCGGGGTTGGGTGTATTTTTCTCTTATTCGTACTTCAAGTGCGTAGATCCAATACTAGTAAACTATGGAGCATTATACCCTTATTTTCACGTATACACATTAAAAACTTGCCGTTACACCCGATGGTTTTTGCATCCACGGGAATGTCTGAAACCTGGAGAAACGCTGCGCACTAATCGGTCGATTGCAAAATGCACCCGCACACCCACTCTGACCGAGTCTTCAAAGCAATATAGCCTGAAGTTATACAAAATACCTGCAAATTGTCCCGGATTTCGCCAAAACCTTACCGTATACACATACAACACAAATACATCTCTTTGATCCAGATCTGCCAATTGCCAAATTCTAGGCTGTAACCTCCTCTCGTCCACCGTTCCAGGCGTTTGCGTCGTCACACGACTGCTCGCGATAATCCATTTTAATCCCCTGGAGCCAGTAATTTATCACCGATTGCAGATACCTACAACTTTTTATCTTTTCCCAACTTTTCGTTTGAAAGCCCATGTCTGCAACCGTGACCACCGATAAACCCAAGTTCACATTATCGGCACTGAACTCATCCGAGTCTATAAACCCGCAGGACCGTGTTGGTCCGACCCGGCAATCGCAGGTGAGACTTCTGGCTCAAGACAAACTTCCAGATACCGGTAAGGCTTCGTCCGAGAACGGCATTTCCAGCAGTGCTATGGTTCTGGACAATATTTCAACGGTACCGGCGGAGTTGAAAGGACCCCTGGTGCCTTTGGGAGTGGTTTCATCTGATTCTTCTGAAAGAAATGGTCCATCTTTCCATGATCAAGAAGGAGTCCTGGAAATTGTGTCCACCAACAACGCCACAGCTGAATCTATGCAAAGCATCGTGTCACCATCCCAACAGGAAGTAGCCCAGATGCCCGAGACTGTGCCCGAAGGCGTCTCTGTTGAAGGACATGAGATAAAGCACGAGCTGTACAACGCAGCCAGCAATGGAGTTGACGAGACCTCGCAACATTCAGCAAATGGGTCTAACGGGTCCAACGGAACCAACGAGATGGATGAGTCCAACGAGGACCAGTATGACGAGAACGTCTACCAAGAGACGGCGAATTCCAAGGCTCGTACATCTTCTACGAATATTTCGTATCCTGTTCAGACCAATGACGTCAATGAGGATAACGATAATGAGGAGGCTATAAATGATACCGAACCTGACACTGAAACAGAGAATGAGAATGGTCTGGTTAATTATCTACAATTCAGAAAGAAGAATGTTAAGCCAAGAACCCAGTCGTTCCAGTCTGTTCTTTCAACTGCATCTCTAAAATCCTTGAACCAGCCTCAACCTAATAGAACTAATAGCATTGTTTCATCCACCACCAACATCAACAATAACAAAAACTTCCAGTCGTTCATCCAGGCCCCAGTGTTATCTTCGATCTCCAACTTACGGAATGATGATTTTGAAATAGGTAGACAACTTCCATTCGATCATAAGAAAACCCCAGAAAAATCTGCAGACCCTGCTCCCCAACAGGAAACAGAGTCTGCTAATAATTATGACTCCTATGATGATCAGGAAACTATTCTCCAACAGCAGAGACTCACACTCAATGCTCTTAAGAAGTTGAGCTTGTCTCCTTTGCCACGTATCGATGCTAAAAAGCTGGATGTTACATCAGAAGCCCCGAAGCCCAGAAAAGCTGAGCCATATCAACCGGCAGCTGTGGACTTGTCAACGTTTTCTAGTTTGACCAGACAACCAAATATCAATCAAAGATTGGTATCGGATGCCACAGAACAGGAGACCCCATCAAATTCTAATGCTGCTGTCACTGCATCTCAAAAACTGGATCCGAGCCCAACAGCTTCACTTCTGGCTACTCAGAAATACCACAGTGATGTTGTACAGGGACATCAGAGTCATTTGAATAGTTTGAAGGTCCAGACAAAGAACACATTGTTGAATGATTTGGCCCAAAGACGGAGGTCCCAAAACCTGCCTATGGCCGTCACTAATAGAATCCCATCTCCATTGAACAGTTCTCAACAGCTGCAATTACAACAACATAGTCAACCACCTCAACCTCAAATGTTCCCACATACTCCAAATCAACCTCAGAATCTGAATAATTCAAACAACAATGGTTACTTCAACCCCAACCACAACATCCAACACCAACCTACTCCTCTTGTGCCAACCAAGCAGAAGCATCTCAAACAGATCAAAGGCTTGAGGTCTCCAATGTATGTTCCAGCTGTATTACGGAAAACAATTGATGAATACAAGCAAGAGTCAGTGGATAGTGCCAAATCTCCACCACATATGCCATCACAAGAGGAATCGTCGGCTGCTTCGCTCCGGTCCATAGATTCAAATGCCTCAATCGACTCCAGATCTTCATCTCCAGTACAGTCTCCAGCAGTGTCGTCCAACATGCATAACTTCAGAAGCTATGAACATATGCTCAGACAACCTCCTACTAGAAAACATTGGGTCAAAGATGAAAGTGCATACAAGTGTGCCATTGATACCTGTGACAAAGAATTCAACTTCTTCGAGAGAAGACATCATTGTCGTAAATGTGGAGGAATCTTTTGCAAGGAGCATACCTCCCATTACTTGTACATCAATCATCTTGCTCAATTCACTACTGGTGGTAGAGGTACCCTCTCACGTGTTTGTGACAATTGTATTGGAGAATACAACCAGTTCGTCAGAAACCAATTTGGAGTCAGTATCGATAAGAGTGAATCGTTTAGCAATGCCCACCCCAACAGAGCCAACACCAATACCGAACCTCTCAAACTGTTCTACAAGAGCTCATTCAACCCCACAGCCATACCCAATAATAAGCATTTAAATAATGCAATTGAATCCGAATCCCAAGAACCACCGGTGGGTAGTGTTCCTGCCAACTGGAGTTGGAGTTCTTTCTAGTAAATATCAAGCATAGACCCTTGAAGGTCATCATGAACCAGGAATTCTGGTCTTCATTTCTAATGTCTAATAGTTAATGTAATTTTTCACACCGGTCCGCGCACTATTATCTCTCACTCTCACCACTGAAAAATACGTGTTTTAAAATCTACTCGAAACTATTCAACATAATGTCTGATACTAAAACACAGCGAAAGGTGTTGGGGGTTCCAATAGAGACAATTAGATTGTTGCTTCAGGTGGTGATCTTTGTGTCTGTTGCAGGAGCCGCCATTTCATCCAGATTGTTTTCTGTGATTAGATTCGAATCGATTATCCACGAGTTCGACCCTTGGTTCAATTTCAGAGCTACCAAATATTTGGTTACCCATTCATTCTACGATTTTTTGAATTGGTTCGATGATAGAACCTGGTATCCATTGGGTAGAGTCACTGGAGGAACTTTGTACCCGGGATTGATGGTGACGTCTGGAGTTATTTGGCATGTGTTGAGAGATTGGTTGAGTTTGCCAATTGATATTAGAAACATTTGTGTCTTGTTGGCTCCAGCATTTTCCGGTTTGACTGCCATTGCCACCTACTTTTTGACCACTGAAATGAAAGATTCCAATGCTGGTTTATTATCTGCACTTTTCATGGGAATTGCTCCAGGTTACATTTCAAGATCGGTTGCCGGTTCTTACGATAACGAAGCCATTGCCATTACCTTGTTAATGGCCACTTTCTGTTTCTGGATTAAGGCCATGAAACAAGGTTCAGTGTTTTACGGAACTTTGACTGCTTTATTCTACTTCTACATGGTTAGTGCTTGGGGTGGTTACGTTTTCATTACCAACTTGATTCCATTACATGTGTTCGTTTTACTTTTGATGGGTCGTTACAGTCATAAGTTGTACACTTCTTACTGTACTTGGTATGCAATTGGAACCTTAGCTTCTATGCAAATTCCATTCGTTGGTTTCTTACCAATTAGATCCAATGATCATATGGCTGCCTTAGGAGTCTTTGGTTTAATCCAATTGGTGGCCTTTGGTGATTATGTTAAATCTAAGATCAGTGAAAAGACTTTCAGAACTTTCTTGGTATTTTCAGTGTCCCTTATTGCCCTTCTTGGAATCGGTGGTTTGATTGGTTTGACAGCCTTAGGTTGGATTGCTCCTTGGACTGGTAGATTTTACTCATTATGGGACACTAGTTACGCTAAGATTCACATTCCAATTATTGCTTCTGTTTCAGAACATCAACCTACTGCTTGGCCAGCCTTTTTCATGGATACTTCCTTCTTGATCTGGTTGTTCCCAGCAGGTATCTTTTTGTGTTTCCAAGAATTAAAGGATGAACATTTGTTTGTCATTATCTATGGTGTTTTGTGTTCATACTTTGCTGGTGTTATGGTCAGATTGATGTTGACTTTGACTCCAATTATTTGTGTATCCGGAGCCATTGCTATTTCTAAATTGTTCGATACTTATTTGGATGTCACCGATCTCTTTGCCGACGAAGAAGTTGCAGCTAAAGCCGAAGAATCTACTGAAAAATCAAGCAAGAAGTCCAAGAAGACTAAAAAGACTGGTCTCTCTTCATCTACCATTTTGAAGTTGTTATCCAAGGCTGTGGTTTTGAGTTCTTTTGCTTATTACTTGTTCTACTTTGTTTATCATTGTACTTGGGTCACTTCTAATGCTTATTCTTCACCATCAGTGGTGTTACCATCCAGAAATCCTGATGGATCTCCAGCTATTATTGATGACTATAGAGAAGCATACTACTGGTTAAGAATGAACACACCTGATGATGCCAAGGTCATGTCCTGGTGGGATTATGGATACCAAATTGGTGGAATGGCTGACAGAACCACTTTGGTTGATAACAACACCTGGAACAATACCCATATTGCAACCGTCGGTAAAGCAATGTGTTCTTCCGAAGAAGTATCCTATGAAATTTTGAAGAAACACGACGTTGATTATGTCTTGATCATTTTCGGTGGAGTCATTGGATTCTCAGGTGATGACATCAATAAATTCTTATGGATGATCAGAATTGCAGAGGGTATCTGGCCGGATGAAATCAGAGAAAGAGATTTCTTCACTGAAAGAGGTGAATATAAGGTGGATCAACATGCAACGTCCACCATGAAGGATTCTTTGATGTACAAAATGTCGTACTACCGTTTCAATGAATTGTTCAACGGTAGAGATGGTGTTGATAGAGTCAGAGGTCAAACTATCCCTATTGAGAATTCTCCAACCTTAAGTGTCTTGGAAGAAGCCTTCACTTCAACCAATTGGATTGTTAGAATTTATAAGGTCAAGGACTTAGACAACTTAGGAAGAAATTTACAGGAAATTTCTAAACCCGAAAATAAGTCTAAGAAAACTAGACTTGTCAAGAAACCAAAAATCGATTTACGTGAATGATTTATCACTAAATACAAATACATATAAAGTAGTAAGCTTCGCAACTCTCATTTCTCCACATTTAAAGTATCACGAATATTTTTACAAATTGCTCAACATCGTTATGACAGGGCTTCTTAATTTGAAGGAACACTTAGTGTTCTATAAATCATACCATACCGATGAAACAAACGTAGCAATTCACTTGGTATGTATTCCTATTATTCTTACCAGTGCAATTGCTATGCTTACCAAGTACTCCGTTGTTGATCCATATTTGAACTTAGGAAATCTTCTCATTGGAAGTTTCAGTGCGTTCTATATTTTGTTAGACTGGAAAGTCGGAATTCCTACTGCTGTATTCTACTGTGGATTTGCGTACGTGTTTTCGACTTATTACTACTTCATTGCGTCGTCACCATTGTCATACTTTGATCAATCGGAGACACTGAAAACTGCGGTGTACATTCATATTACTGCCTGGCTAGCCCAGTTCTACGGCCATAAAATTCATGAACACAGAGCACCTGCTTTATTAGATAATCTCTTGGGTGCATTGGTATTGGCTCCATACTTTGTGTCTTTCGAAGTGGCATTCTGGTTGGGATTTAGAACTGATATAAAGGAGTATATGGAGAAAGGAGCTGCTGAAAGAAGAAAACAATTTTTGGATAGCAAGAAGGTTGAATAGTTTTATGTTTAATCAATATTTATTCGGTTTTTGTTTATGAGTTGCAAATTCGTTATATCTCTGTAACACATCTCTTTCGTGGATCGAAGTACCATTAAGCTGGTTGCCAATGGTAAACCACCCCGGCCTAATGTTATGATCTCTTCCAAAGATCTCCAACTTTCGAGCACTTGGCCCAACAAGTCTTTCGGCTATATCGTAAACTTCATCCGGTTTACGCAGGGTTTCTCTAGTTGAACTTACAATGGTGTTGATGTCAATCTGTTTATTGATCCACACTGGATTTCCCTTCAAGCCCACCAACAAATGCTCTTTAGAGTGATTAAGCCAGTGACCGGTTCTTCCGGTTACAATTGTACGTTTCAATTGATTCAATTTGATCCAAATCATTTCATCTGCTATCTTATAGCCCCACTTGACCAATGCTTTCCTCCCAATTTCGATGGATCTTCCGGTGACCCACAAAAACATAACACCTTCATCTTGTAATTCGTGCATGGGTAATCCCATTAGTTCTTCATCCGAACATGTGCCATATGGCAAAGACATATGAATATCCCAAGCTGGATCTGAAATGATAGCTGCAAACTTTCCCAAAACCAGGAATGGTAGCTTCCTAATATCATAGGTGATCCATTGGGCTGGAAGCCTAGGCTTTGTATATTCATTGAAGCACAAACCAAGGCTATAATCTTGTTTAGCCAAATTCTCCTTCATTATCTTTAATTCTTTTGATGCTTCTACTTTCTTGATATCAGTATTAGGAACCAAACTGAAGTAATGTAAGTATCGACAATTCTTCATTTTATGGCAGGTATCCAAATATGAACAGTCCCCTAAACTAACATCAGTAGAAGAATGAATTATTGGAAGGAAATGAATCTTCAGCTTGGAACATTCATAAACCCCTTTAGAGAACAATTTCTTAGACAGCTCAATAGCTTTGAAGCAACGGTCAATTGAAGGGAACGTTTGTCTCTGGGAATTCAGGTTCAACACATCCTGTCTATTGAAACATATGTTACTCAAAACTCGAGAGTGGTTCAGGTCTTGGCAAACTTGTAGGAAGGGTTTAGATAAACTCTCCAACTTTGCTCTTTCTTTTCCCAATAACACGAAAGCACTGGGAGCGTCCAACAATTTCTTCAAGTCGTTGAAATTCGAATGTATTTCAACAGGATCAATAGGGGTTTTCTGACTGTCGACACAGATTGCACTATGAACACCCAGATCTAGAATCTTGATTAAACATTTACCAGGGCTTTCAAAATCTGTGGGATTATATTCAGGTGTTCCTTGAAATAAAACCGATTTCAATTCGGTTCCACTTAGTTTATCATGTATTGAGTAGAGCTTCAACTTATCGAGACGGGCTATCTTTCCAAAATCCAAGAAGGAGTCCATTTGGAGCTCAAATAACTTCCCGGCTAATTCGTTGAATTGGGATATATAACTCAAGAACGTTTCGAAGCTTACACAATTCATAAAGTCAAGTGCTTTGAGGTTTTTACTCACGGTGAACTGTTTAAACAAAATCCAAACCTTTCTTAAATCCCCGTCGATTTGAGGACTCAATACAGTGTCGTGCATCTGAATTAAGAATTCAGCAAAAGGTTTATAGTCTTCTGCTTTCCAAAGAATTGAATTCATCTTTTTGTATATGAAAAGGGCGAAAGATAGTTATGTATCATATCATTTTGGCTGCGAAAAACTTACCACATCTGCTTGCACACTACTAAATAATATCTGTACTTTTATGTATACAAGTCTAGCTAGATTAACAGTTTAATTTAGAATCCAAAAGGATTATCAGGGGTCGCAGCCGATAAGTTTGCTCTCTTACCAGTGGCCTGGGCTTGCAATGGAGCATTTCCAAAACCAGATCCAGTTGGTTGCGATTGCAATGGACTGTTACCAAATCCTTCGAATTGGGATTGACCGAATGACGTTTGTGGTTGTCCGAATTGTTGTCCGAATTGGGGTTGTGGTGGAGGTTGACCAAATGAAGTTGTTGGTTGACCAAATGAGGTTGGAGGTTGACCAAAAGATGTTTGTGGTTGTCCAAAGGACGTTGGTTGTTGACTAAATGAGGTTGGTTGTTGGCTTATACCTGTGTTTTGGAACATGCCGGTCATTTGATTCATGTTATTATTGAAATTATTTTGGTTGAAAGGTTGGTTGAAGGTGTTTTGTTGGAACATATTTTGACCAGTAATTTGGTTATTGAAAGTTGGAGGAGCAGAAATGGTTTGACCAAAAGTACTCTGGGGTTGGAAGGTGTTTTGTGGTTGGAATTGACCAAATGAGGTAGTTGGCATTTGTTGCATTTGTGGAGGTTGTTGAGGTCCAGTCCTTTGAGTAGGAATCAAGGGTCCTGTTTGTTGAACTGAAAATGGTTGTCCAAATGACGTGGTAGGAACCGCACCACCAGTAATCTGTGGTGGAACCCCACCAGTGATTTGCTGTGGAAGTCCTCCAGTAATTTGTTGTGGAAGTCCTCCAGTCACTTGAGTGAACACTGGTTGTTGGCCAAATGTAGTTTGTGGCATTGTCATTGCTCCAGTCTGTAATACTGGTTGATTGAATGAAACAGGTGGCATGCCTCCAGTCATTTGACCCGTGACTCTTGGGATCAAAGTGCCACCACTAGTGAATTGTGGTGCCAACCCCCCAGTTGCTTGGATTGGCATGAATCCAGTTGGTTGGGCGGTGATAGGAATGAATCCAGTTGGCTGAGCAGAGATAAAACCTCCAGTCATTTGCACTGGTACAAAACCTCCAGTTCTTTGAACAGGCACAAGAGTACCAGTCTTTTGAGGAGAAACAATTGTTCCATTGCCTGTCTTTTGCACAGCAAATTGTTGACCTGGTTGAATCAAAGTTCCTGTTTTCACTGGTTGTAAAGCAGGAGCAGATGGGGTTTGGTTGCTTGCACCACTAGGAAGTGCTGGTACTGGTTTATTAGTGTTGACGGAACCAGAGTTCAGATCAATAGGCTTAATGTTAACCAAATCCTGTAATGATCCAGTATATTGAGGTTGTTGAGGAGCAGCTGGCTTAGAAAGATCTTCATTGGACCTTGCTGCCGGTTTGATGGCCCATGCGTCATCATCCATAAGATTCTTTGAACCATTGGAAGCGGGAGCACTTTGTGTGACATCAGGTTGACTCTGGTTTGGTGTTGGTAAAGCCTTTGCATCGACCTTAGATATTTCACTGGAAGAATTGTTCTTCAACGCACCAGTATTCTCTGTGAATAAACCACCAGTAGCGGCTGGAACTTGCTCGTCTTCTTTCTTTCTACCGAATTTGTTGTCCAAAAATTTCATTACTCTGATGATATCACCTTCTCTTAAACCAAGAGTTCGTAACAAAGAAGGAGAAATATCTTCAAGAATATTCTCGTCCATTTGTTCACGGTTGAAATTTAAGGTGTAACGTTGACAGTTACCGATATCTACTCCACAAGTCAAGAAGAAGTCAAACCAGTCATACTCCGGTTCACTAACTTGAGTAGTAGCTGATGATTTTGGTCTATTTGGCTGAGGAGGTGGCACTTCATTGATAACTGCAGTGGCAGATTTTGGTCTTTTAGGTGCCTCCTCTTCCCTCTTAACAATTCCACTCTTCTTGTCCAAGGCAGCTTTTCTCTTGGCATTCTGCTTAGCAACTTCCTCTTTGTAGTTCTCCAAAGAAGTACCGGTGACTTTTTCAACATATTCCAAATCTTCAATACTCAATTTGGTGGCAGATACAGCAATTTTGACTCCATTGGTCTTATGGAGATGAATTTTGCCCTCTATACAACCCAAGAACTCTGCCTCTACCTTAAATGATCCAGAGCTATCAATCCAGGTTCTGACTCTGTGGAAATTAGGCATTGATTTATCACCAGAATTTCTTTTAGTGCTGGATTTTTCTCTTTCCAATCTATCCTTTTCTCTAATTCTCTCTCTGGCTTCTCTATCACGAAGTTTCTGTTCTTTGGCTTTCTTCTTTTCTTCGCTTCTAGATTTTTTGGTCGATTTTTGTCTGGAAGGAGCATCAGTTAATTTGTCCAAGTTCAGACTGCCAACAATTTCAATATATGATGAAGGAACCACACCTTGTTTTCCAGTGTCAATGCTTTCACACATCCACCAGTCAGGAGATTTACTTTGATTGATGATATAAACCTCGTCACCCTCCTTACATCCCAATTCATCATCTCCTTGAGATATGAAATCATAAAGGAGACGACCAATCTTTTTGTTTGATCCGTTGCTTGATGGAATGGAAGCTCTTTCCACTTCCTTCAATCCCCTGGCAGTCTCGGCACCTTTCAAGTCCCCCAAAATTGACATGATAGCTTCTGCAACGTCCTTGGACCCGCAGTGTAACTCAATTGATGCATTTGGGTTCTTAAACTCTAAAAAGAGATGCTTCTTCTCATTGTTAAAACTAGTCAAATCCTTCAATCTCCACTCATTATCCAAGCTGGAAGAAGATCTCATTCTCAATTTCTTAGGACTGGACGAATTGGGTTTCAATATTATTAAACCCTTTCCAATTGCCAATACCACAGACTTCTTTTTCCTGCCTTCAACTTCATTAATGTACCACTTAAAGAATTCTCCATCAAAGCTGTGCTCTTGAATTGGTGCTTCGAGATCTTCTTCTGCTTCTCTAGGTCTGGAAGGCATAGGAGGAGCATCATCGTCGGAGTCCTCGGCGTAGTGATTCAGTTCTTGAGGTCTAGGTCTGGAAGGCATTGGAGGTTCGTATTCTTCATCAAGATCTTCAGGTTCATTTGCTACAGGAGCAGAAACAGGCTCCGATACTGTGACTGGGGCAGCTTCCTGCTCTGGAGCTTGCTGTCTACTAATATGCTGTGGTGGAGGTGCAAAGTTGGTGATAGGAACCTGTGATTGGGGTTGAGCAATAGGAGTTTGCGGTTGGTTGGCGTCAGTCATTTGCACGTAATTGGATGGGATAAAACCAAATTCACTTCCATTAGCATCTCCTACCAATAGCCAATCAGGATCATTCATATCGTATATATTGAACTGATCACCTTCTTTAAAAGTCAATTCTTCCTCAGTCTGCTTAGTGTAATCATACAAAGCATTACATGTTTTTACAACTGGAGCAGATTCAATGTAATTGGAAGGCACCAAACCAACTGGTTCGTCTACCTCTTCATCTCCTACAGGTAATACTCTCTTTTTGACTTTCCACCAGTCGTCTACTTCAGATTTTTCAAGTAAATAAAGAATGTCGTCCGGTTGAACATTCAATTCTTCTTCTGTCTGGGCTTCGTACGTGTACAACACGACGTACACACCTATATAAAGTGACATCTGCTTTGTTTCTGGATTGATTATTACAGGTCACAAATGAATCTGAAACGTATTTGTGGCAATTGTCAAATGTCACCGATAGTTTTCCCCTGTTTTAAGTTGAATCGACGCAATTCAGTTTTTCGGATCGTGAGGTTGCGTGCGCGGCCGACAACTGAAATTGGTTGCAAACAGAGCTATTTATGGAAACTATATGTATTGAGATTTCACGAAGAGGTGAAGGGGCATGTGAGATGGTCATTTAGCTGGGTAATTTCACATCTCTTGAAGATATACTGGTTGTAAATTTGTGTTGATTTTGCAAGTGCTTGTACTGGAAATCCTCGATGGTTCCTGTTTTTGCATCCATCGCAATGAGGTCTACTTCCCGAGAGAGACAGTGCACAATATAAAATGATTCAAAAGAGCATATTCCATTGACTTGGGATAGTAAAGCTTTTATCTGGGGCAAGTTGGCTTTGAAATCATTGATATTTCTGTCGCTATTTATTTGCGTGGAAAGGATTTTGGATGCAAATTTAGATAGCTGTGGAAATTGATGCTGGTTAAGTTGCCAGAACTGTATGATATCTTTAAATTCTTTGTTGAAGTTAGGAGGAGAGATGGATTCAAAGACTATACATTCGTCATTAACAATTCCTGAACATTGGAATGTTTTCAATATAATGGAATCCATCGCATTGAAGCTGTCTTCATCTCCTGTTAAAGAAGTGTTGAGCTTGTCAAAAGATTTGGTAGATGCAACATCAGGCTCAAACAAATAAGACCTTATGGTTTGTATTTCGGAGGAAGAAAGGTATTTTCTTGATTCGGGAGACAAGTATGTTGCTAAAAGAACACTAGATTTAGACTGCAAACTTTTGTGATATGAGTCAAGCCTCAAAAAGTATTCTTCAAAAACTTTATAGATTTCTCTGGATAATAAATTATACTTGGTTGGGAATACTTCAAGCATTTGATTGAACAAGTAAAGACCATACTTAAGATATTTCTGAAGGTGATGTATTGCAGCATCTCTTGGATTTCCACAAGCTAGTTTGTAAGTGAAATTTGAGATGTAGCTGAGAAACTCCAAGAGTTGCCATTGATGCAATGTGAATAAACTATTCTTCAGTTCGTGGATACAGTTCTTCAAGTTCACCAAAGCTTTGACTCTTATAATCAGACACGGTGATTCAAATTCAATAATAGCTTGTGATTTTTTGGAATCGAATACTTGTTTTAAGTGAGACTTATCAAGTTTTTGCACTTCAGGAAGCAATTGTTTGATTGCCTCTTCAAAAAGTAAAGTAATCTTTCTATCAGCTGTAATTGGCATATTTCTTATTGACAAAACTTCGTTGGAATCTAAAATCTTGCCTATAAAGTCTGCATATGCTTCGACCATAAAGGAAACGGAACATCGTAATACGGAAGGCTGGCAACCAGGTAACTTGTATTTACCACCCATCAAATAAGATATGATATCTGTGGTCTTATCATCTAGACTGAAATTTGTGGTGACAAATTCAATTTTTCCCTTCAAGCCTTGTAGTGTGAGGTTCCCAACAAGAGCCATATCCAATGAGTTTTCAGGATTGGAGAGGTCGACCAATCCTAGAGGAAATTCAAAAAGATTGAACCCCTGATCCATATATTGGACGTTGAAGAATACATACAGATTCCATTCATTCAAAGTCAAGGAGTATATCCTCTCTTCATCTTTGGAAAATGATACCAGTAAATCCTCTTTCAACTGGCAAGCGATATCATTAATCTCGAAGAGTAGCTCCTCTGGTGACGGAAGCTCATTAGTTTCATCACCAGCCAACCCAGAAATGAGTCTCTGTCTGTGGAAATCATGGTTCAAGTTGAAGTCCATCAAGTTCTCGATGAGAAGTATGCTGAGCTTGCGCTTGAACGAGATGGAGGTTTTCTTTCTTTTTACCATGTTTGTGTACTAACTATTTTGTGTTTTTTTTTGCAGCCATGCGAGTTTTTACATTATATATTTTGAAGTTCTAGTATTCTAATTAACCCGGTTGATACCAGCCCCACCCTCTAATATATTTTCAATGTTCTTCATTGCTTGAATAGCAGTGTAGTTGAAATTCTCCACGGTTGATGCCCCTACATGAGGAGTTAAGAGAACATCGTATCTCCCTATTAATTCTGGATGGATTTTAGGTTCTTGTTCATATACATCTAAACCGGCAAATAAAACTTTCCCCAGCTTCAAACCATCAACAAGGGCATTCTCGTCAATGATACTCCCTCTCCCCACATTGATAATTCTAATTGGCTTGGCGAATTTCTCGATAATATCCTTGTTTATCATATGTTTGGTCTCTGGAGTTCCTGGTGCAACAATAACCACCAAGTCAGCAACATCAGTAGCAGCTTCCAAGGTCTTGTGGTATGTAACTTTGTATGGCAATTTTGCTTCAGCTTCCTCGGACAATTGGCTTCTCTTGACATAGTGAATATTCATTCCAATGGCAGAGAGTCGGGAACCAATCACCTGGCCAATTTGACCAAAACCTACAATTACAACATTATGTCCACGGGGATTGTGGTTATCAATCCCTCCAACACTTTCTCCGTATGCGTACTTGGAAGTAGGACCTGGAATAATTCTTCCCGATTGGTGGTCAAACGTTCCAAATTGCATGGCACTACGGGCCTCAACGGTGTGTTTATTAAACTCGTTGACAAACACTTCAGTGGTCACATAAAAGTTTCTGAACCCTGCCAAAGTGTTGTACAAAACGAGATCAGCCACAGTCTCGGCACATCTGTCAGATGGAACGTTGGTTAATGCAATATCTCTTTCAGCCATTTTGTGATAATCATATTGATCAAACCCCACGGAGCAGATCGAGATTGCTTTCAAGGATTTGGGAACTGCATCCATGACCTCATTCTTGAAACCTCCTGCAACCATAAAACCTTGCCAGGCCCCGTAAATGGCCAGAATGTCAGTAAACTTGGTGTTGAAATCTTCAATCAATTGTTCTTTACTGGTTATGACATAGTCGATACAGTTGAACTTTTGAGAAAACGCCTTGTATTCGGGCAAAGATTTGTTGAGCTCTCCGATGAATAAAACAGATGGTTTCGACATTTACTGGGAGTTGAAGATCAAATGGAAATTCTGGTTAAGATCAAATTCAATTTCTGGTGAATGCGAAAAGGTTATAACCAACGGACGGCAGATTGCAAAGAACCGACCGCGCAGGTTATGCCGAGCAGTGCCACGGTTGCAGTGGTGCCGCACCACCAGCTTGGGGCAACAGCTGCCGAGCAGACTTCCCGATAAGCATTTTGTTGAATTAAGGTTTTTAGGGTTTTTTTTTGCGACATATGTGATTTTAACTCAATAGTTATTTCTGCGGTTTGCAGCAAGTTGTATAACCTTCAGTTTGGTGCGAGATTATAGGTATTTGTCCCGATAAGGACAGAGATGCAGTATGTGGGGGATTCGCGGTGGAAAGATTCGAGGATAAATTGAGATTCCGAAGCCAAGGGATATACTACGCTCCACAACCCACAGAAAAACCGACTGTTATATAGAGCTTAGAACGTGTAGATGTACCCCTAAATATCTGACACGTCCGTCTGTCAGACTATCCATCAACGCCCCAGTTGTCGTAATTCTGTGCATCCTTGGCTGCAACTCCTTTGGCAAATGGCTGCGGTGAAAAGTGGCCGCGATGGGGAATGGGAAATAGCGATCTTAAATGCGCTGTGCAGGAATTTCTCAACTCATATCAACCATCAACCAGGGGAAGTGTTTGTTAAATCTTTTCTTCTCATACTATACATCATGTCTGAGACTCTAACATTCAAACAGCAATTCAAAGACTTCCCGTTGCTTCCCATCGTGGTGGTATCGGTCATCAAACTCGCCGAGCCTATTGCATTCACCTCGATCTTCCCGTATCTGTTCTATATGATCCGGGACTTTGGCATTGCCAAATCTGAGTCTGAGATCTCGACTTACGCAGGGTACTTGGCGTCTGTGTTTGCATTTGGCCAGTTCATTTCGGCCATTGTTTGGGGGAAATTGGCCGATGTTCACGGAAGAAAAATCATCATTACCTTGGGCCTTGTGGGATCACTGATGTCGTTATTGATGCTTGGATTTGCTAGCAACTTCTGGATGGCTTTTGCGGCCAGGGGGTTGATGGGCCTTTTGAACGGGAATTCAGGGGTGTCCAGATCGGTGATTGCTGAAATTGCTACCGACAAAAGACATAGGGGTCTTGCGTTTTTGTCGATGTCCATATCCTGGAACGTTGGGGGAGTTATTGGGCCAATGATTGGGGGGAAATTATCCCATCCTAATCTTGATGTTGCTGAGGTTGGTATGAGTGTATTATATAGAATGAACCAGAAATACCCGTACGCTTTACCCAATATCGTCATTGCAATCATCTTGTTATCTAAGACTGCGATTGCCTACTTCTTCTTGAAGGAAACCCACCCTGTATTGCGGTACAGGTACGACCATGGGGTTACCATGGCAGAGAGGTTCTTGGAGAGGGTAGGGTGGATGTCTGAGCAAAAAGAGGCCGAAGTGCAGCTGATTCTTGAACGTGGAGAAATCGACGAGACTTCCTCACTTATCAGCAAAAGTGCTAGTATTGAATCGGTACAAGAGGTTGGAAGTGATAGTGATAGTGATGGTGAGGAGTCCCACTCGTGGACCAAGATTCTTACACCACAGGTTTTGAATCCGATTTTTTCATATTTCCTCATGCAGGCCCATTTCACAGCCAATGACGAATTCATTCCTATCTTTTTATCATATCCACCAGCATATGACCAGAACGGAGATTTGAAATCGAAGTTCCCATTGAATTTACAAGGTGGTTTGGGTTATTCTCCCCAGAAATCCGGAAACTTGCTTTCAAGTTCTGGATTTTTCGGAATGTTTATGATTGCATTGGTGTTCCCTTGGATAGATAAGACTTTCAAGAAGACAAGCACCTTTAGATTAATGTTAGGGATCTTCCCATTTTTATTCATTGCATTACCATTTGTTTTACTCACATTGCCAAAACACTACTACGGAGCCATTGAAGACTTTTCCTGTCTCAGATCTGATGTTTACGTCTATGCATATGTGTTCATAAGAGTTATGGTGGCTAGTTCCATGGGGACGTTGGTGATGGTTCTGATCAACAACAACGCCTTGCCTGGTTTTAGTGGAGTTATTAACGGAGCAGCCATTTCTGCAGCCTCTTTTGCAGCATTTATGAGTCCATTGATGACCGGAGGATTGATGAGTTTGGGACAAAGAATTGATATGGCAGGTTTAGGTTGGTGGGGATTGGCAGTGATCACCATCATTGGCTTTATTCAAGGTTGTTTTATAGAGGTTGATTGATCATCACTCGACCACTGTTTAGTTTGAAATTTAGGTTGTTGGAACTATAGTATGGAATAGACTATATACTTTTTGTTGAAGATAGTTATAATATATGTTCTCATTGAAATTAAGTTTAAATATACCCTCCTTGAAGGTAGTTATATAGCACCTTCTTTCCGTTCAAGTTTCTACTCATAAATGTTGTGTAAACTCGTTTCAACGTCTCTCTCCTTACAACTCCATACCCATGGTATCCCAGTTTTTGTCATACAACTTAGTTTTCTGTTTATTAATGCAATATAGACTAATAAAGTGTTCGTCAGATAAATGAAAAGAATAAATTACTTAATGGTGAGCGTGTTCTGGCTTACCGACGTACTTAGCCAAAAATACAACACCTGAGTGCCAACATCTAGCTGGTTCTTCGGTGGTAACCTTTAACCAGTATGGCTTGTGTTCTTCTCCCTTTTTACCCATACATCCAACGTATCTGTATCCAATGTAGGTTGGAACAAGGTATGGATCTTGCATGGTACCACTACCTTCGAAAATTGGGTTTTCCATATCGAAAACATCAACACCTTCCATTTTACCCAAGATTTCAAGTCTTTCTAAACCAGTGGCTTGGTCCAAGTCGGATGGAATGGTACCTGGAGTAGCACCAGGACCAATCAAAGATGAGTCAGGACCAGTAACTTCGGCCAACTTAGAGGCAGTTGGGGCATTGGTGTTGGAAGGAGCTGAGAACAATCTGGTGGTGGTGGCCAAGGTTCTAGCTCTTGGGAATGAGGTTAAAGATTGTCTAACGGCACGAGAAAGCATCTAAAAAGTTAGTATACGAGATCAAACACGATGGGAACGGCAAAAGTTGGTGCAGTTAATGATTGGGGAAGGAAGAATCAAATTTCACGACGTCGGAGGCGAAAAGAACCGATATCTATGGGATGGGAATGAGTTACAGGACACTCATCTTGTGCGATGTATTCAATGAAGTAGTAGGACAAATTGCGATATAACCACGGGAACTTCGCCGATCAAAGGCAACCAGTGTATTCTTCTGGTCAGTGGGATGCGATACATACGTTTAATACCCTTGAATCAATGAAAAAATACCAAATGAAACCAAGATTATATCAAGACTATCAATATCAACAGTTTTGAAAATCAGCCAATACTTCGCACAAATTGAAAATAGGTGATTGGGTGGAAGACGAGCAGAAACAACGGGTGGTATTCACGTGCCACGCCCTAGGGCACACGCGGCGACGACTCTTGTGACTGTGGTGTTGTTCGTGTCGCGTCCAAACCTCCCAAGATACTCAGACACTGTGCAGGCAACGCTCGATTTTCCTCCTGCGAACAAAAGTTGGTTTTAAAAATTTTCAAGCTTCATATTTTTCTAGTAAAGTAAAGAGTATGTACCAAGTCACTTTAAAGATGCAATGTGATATATAACATATCGATAGTTATCGACATCTATCGATGGAATCCATTGGAAATCCCCTCATATAATCCAACACCTTACTAACTCCTTATAGAAATGGCTAAGAAGAGAAGTTCCAACGGAAGAAATAAGAAAGGTAGAGGTCACGTCAAGCCAGTCAGATGTTTGAACTGTGCTGCCTGTGTTCCAAAGGATAAGGCTATCAAGAGAGTCACCATCAGAAACATGGTTGAAGCTGCTGCTGTTAGAGATTTATCCGAAGCTTCTGTCTACCAAGAATACGCTTTGCCAAAATTATACAACAAATTGCACTACTGTGTCTCTTGTGCTATTCACGCCAGAATTGTTAGAGTTAGAAGTAGAACTGACAGAAGAATCAGAACTCCTCCACAAAGAAAGAAGTTCAACACCGACAGAAAGGTCAGTGCACAAGACGCTGCCAAGAGAGCTTAGTGTGCTTTAATTTAATGATCTGTATAGTTTATCATTGGATAACAATAAATATTTAAAAAACTTAGTGTAGGGAGGGGATATGGGAGTAATGGAGTAGAGGTTGATTGGACGGGAAGTACAAGTAACGGAAGAATTGGCACCAGTAACATTGGAATTAGTGCAAGCGAAAATTTACTACAAGTAAAATGAAAAATTACTGCAAGTAAAGTGAAGAATTATGCTAAGCAGGAATTACCACCAGTAAATAACTAGTACAGGTATAGAAAGCATAAGTAAAGGGAGAATTACACAAGTATATATAGAATAGCTGTAAGTAATTGTTAAAGGAAACAGAAGGTTGGTAAACACCGAAACCAATGTCAATCCACTCTAACTACACTTCCCAAATTAACGAATTAACACTGAACGGGCCCGCGACTCGCCAGCCGCTGCGTCGCCGTGGCCCTCCCCACTGGCAGCAATTTCGTCCATGGTGCTCCCACGACATCCCTCGCATTCCCGTCCTCGTTCGCCCTTTGAAGTTTTTTTTGTAAGGAAAGTTGGCAGGACGTAGCTCAATAGATTCTTAGGCTAATTGGCTGCTTCGTTTGTAACATAGTGTTTTATCATTGCATAAATATCTGTGAATCCAAACCATCTCAATTGACATATAATTGGCTCTTTTTGCTTTTTTCCCACGGTATTTTAAACCCTGATTCATCCACAATTACAATTACAATTGATTTTCAAATTTGCATATCATGACCGTCAACGATTCTTGGAAATTCTCCCAATGTTTTGGAGATAAAGGAGACGTGGAAAACTTGACCGAAGCAGATATCATTTCCACGGTAGAATTCAACCATGATGGTGATTTTTTGGCCACTGGTGATAAAGGTGGACGAGTGGTTTTATTCGAGAGAAATCACAGCAAGAATAGTAATTGTGAATACAAATTTTTCACCGAATTCCAAAGTCATGACGCTGAATTTGACTACTTGAAGTCGTTGGAAATAGAAGAGAAAATCAATAAAATCAAATGGATTAAAAGCTATAATAATTCCTTGTATTTGTTGTCGACCAACGATAAAACCATCAAATTATGGAAAATAATGGAAAGGCAAGTAAAGCTTGTAAGTGAGAACAACTTGAATGGTTCGGATCATTTACCAGGAACTAGTGTGAATTTATCTAATTTGAAGTTACCCAAGATGACTTTACACGATAAATTGATTCTGGCCCAACCCAAGAAAATCTATTCCAATGCCCATGCTTATCATATAAACTCTATTTCTGTTAATTCGGATCAGGAAACGTATATTAGTAGTGATGACTTAAGAATTAATTTGTGGAACTTGGGTATTAGTGATCAAAGTTTTAACATTGTGGATATCAAGCCTACTAATATGGAAGAGTTGACTGAAGTCATCACTAGTGCTGAATTTCATCCAAATCATTGTAATTTGTTCATGTATTCCTCTTCGAAGGGAACGATTAAGTTGAATGATATGAGAAGTAACTCTCTTTGTGATAGTCATTCCAAGATATTTGAGGAATACTTGGATCCAGCATCCCACAATTTCTTCACCGAAATCACCAGTTCTATATCTGATGTTAAGTTCAGTCATGATGGTAGATACATTGTGTCGAGAGATTATATGACGGTGAAGATTTGGGATTTAGCCATGGAGCTGAAGCCGGTTAAAACTATCAACGTTCATGAGCATTTGAGAGATAGATTATGTGATACTTATGAAAATGATGCTATTTTCGACAAGTTTGAAGTTCAATTTGGTCCTGATAATAAATCTATAATGACTGGTTCATATAATAATAATTTCATGATCTATCCAAACATGATAAATCTGGCTGTTAACGAAGTTACTAATGGCTCTTCATCTTTAAATCTGATGAAACCAATAAAGATGAAGCAAAAGAAATCAAGAGTTGATGAAGACGGTGATGATGATGAAAATGATGACGACGATGACGACGATGATGATGATAAACCATCAAATAATACCTCGCCTAATGCTGAAGGAGGATTTCCTCAATCTCCTATCAGTAGTCAATTCGATGATGATGACCAGGAAGAAATCATTTTACAAGCCGATAAATCAGCATTTAGATCAAAGAAAGTTGGATCTAACAATAATAATGGAGGTATGATGAGACGTAGAATGATGAATAATGATTCGGGAATGTCAAATGATTTCGATAATATCGACTTTAAAAAGAGTATCCTTCATTTATCATGGCATCCAAGAGAAAATTCGGTGGCCATTGCTGCAACAAATAATCTATTTATATTTTCAACTCTTTAACGATAATGGCATTGTACAATTTTCAATTTTCAATAATCTTCAAATAAATTTCCATGTATTCATGCAATACTCTACTTAACTAAATAAATTAAACAGATTCAATGTGTCTGTTGACGTCAGAGTTCCAGAACAAAGTCTTGTCACCATCACCCCAGAAGAATTTTCTGGCTCTGATGTTTTGGTAATCGTATTGAGTTGGCCATTCTTCGTCACTTAAGTGTCTCAAATGTTCTCTGTGCTTGGCGTGCTTCAATTCAATGTTGATAACTGGAATAGCAGTGGCAATCAAAGCTGGAACAGCAATCAAGTAAGTGATTCTTTTCCATAATTTGGTGACAGATTCAGAGTGGTGGACTTTTTCTTCATACGATTTTTTGAAAGCTTCACCGGCTTGCTTGTTAATTTTGGAAGGATGGTAAGCAGCTTCGTTGATCAACTTGGAAGTACCTAATCCATGACCGTGGCCATGAGAGTTGTATCTGACGAATTGACGAGGAGTTATTCTACCGATTTTAAACATTGTTGATGGGTTTTGAAGGAAAAAATGGTGTGAGATTTCAACGACTTCTCATTGGTAATTCGCGCGACGTGTGTACACCGATACAAGTAAAATATAATAAATATCGAGGCTGCAAAATCAAATGCTGCGATTGTTGAGTAAGTTCGTGTATTCGTGTACATGTAGTCTATAAATATTGCTAGTATACAGGGGATCTGTGTCTGCCGGGTTCGGCGAGGTGTTCTTCGGTTTGCATTTCGACGGCAATGGTAGGAAGGCTCAACTTCTCTTCATCTCTGTCTTCTGCTGTTTCCCTGTGTTTATCCTGTTTGGGCTCAATAGGAGCTTGGGACTTGGATTTTTCTGATTTTTGGGCTTTGGGTCTTGGAACTTTAGACAGTGACTTCAGCTTGTCTGCGTCATCTTTGTCTGGGAGTTCGGATTGTTGTTCTTGTTGTTGTTCTTGTTGGTTATCTTGTTCGTCTTGTGGTTGAAGCTGTTCGGGATTGTCGATCAATTGAAGCAACAAGTCACTGTTGACTTTATAGTTGTATCCTTGGGCCCGGCTTTTGAAGTTGAAAAGATCGTGTCTGAGAGGATCGTTTTTACATGTGAGTAAGCCTCTGTTGAAGAATAATGATTCGGTGGAGCCATTGGCTTCGAAGATTTCCATTTCATTACGGTGGAACTTGGTGATTTCTGCTGTCACCATGTACTCAAAGAGTAACTCTTTGTTGGTCCATAAATATTCGGAGAACTCTTCGGCACTTTTGAATTCCTGATCAATAACTGCAAAAGCTGCTTTGGATCCGGCTGCGGTGTTACCTCTGTATTTCCTTAAATCTCTGGCCCTCTCTGGATGTTTTTTCTTGACGAAACGGATCAAATCCCTAGTCAAGTCCCATAACTGGAACTCCTCAATAAAGGAGTAGATCTTGAATTTTCGGGATTCTACTCCCTTTTCCTGGTATTCATTGATCAAAATATTTCTATAGTTCTGAGGAACATAATTGAGCTGGTTCTCAAATTTCGTGAGCTTGAGAGTGTTCATATCTTCCAAGCTGACAAAATGATTGTTCTTGCAATTGTAAATGTGCAAGTACTCGTTTCTGGTTTGAGAGCTTATAGTGCTATCGGCAGACTGTCTACTAAGTTCCTCGGGAAGCATAATATCGTATCTTCTTGGTGCAGCTGTATCAGTGAGTGCCAAACCGGTAATATCGATGTACAATCCGGTATCCACATCAATAAATCTAGCATCAATGTTGTTGTGACCATTACGATTGTTTCTATTACCAATCCACGTACCACAATCCAAGAAATATCTACCATACCTGACCTCTTGATCCGGAGAATTGAATCCCAAATCCATAACCAAGGTTTGGTTGAAGCTGCGGCACATGGTGTGCAAGTCTTGAATTGGCATTTGGACGTCGAAGTCGATATCCCAGGGGAATGCAAATCCATTCCAGTACCATGAAAGTAAAGATCCATGAGCAATCCACGAGTTTATATGGTAATGATTGATAAACTTGAACCATGCACTAATAAGTCCGTGAAGTACTGGACCTTGAAGCTCGGTGTAGTTGATAACACCAGAGAAGAATCTCCAGTCGTAATGACCTCCCAAATCCCAGTTGGCATCCTTTCTTAAAAGTTTGGCCTCAAAGAAGTATTTGAATGGATATGGCGAATTTACAGCGATATCCAACCCTTGCTTGTAGTTTTTCAAATGGATATCTTTATCAGCATCCAGATCTGGAATCGAATCAAGAATATCAGATGCATTATTGAGAAAGTTTTCGTGAACAAGATGTTTCTCATATGGGATTTGGGTGTTCTTGACTTTGAGATCTTGGTATTGTTTGTTTTCTCCAAGTTTACCCAAGAACTTTTCAAGCTGTTCTTTGACATTGATGTTTAAATCACCATCATTGGTTTTCAATCTGTCAAACATGTTGGTGTTCTGCAACTTCTTGAACCCGTTATCGTCTTGGTTGACGTTGATTTTGATGGCATTAGCGACTTGGGCCGCACCCCCAGCACTATTTACATCTGTTGGCAAAAGAAGCACAATCGAAAGAGGGACCTCCATGAAATCATTCAAATACGACTTGGCATGCAATATCTTGTAGTCAGAGATAGATCTACCTCCGTACTTGAACACATGGAACCCTGGAGAATAAGTTTTGTCCTCATCATTTATGTGTCTGAGTCTGTTTTTAACATGGTCCGTCAACAAGTCCGATTCCATGAAAAACTCGATCTCGTCATCATTAAGACAGAATTCCTTGACGGGGAAAATCTCCTGCTTCTTGTCTCTGATGGGGGAGGTTGAACTCATGGATAACATGTCGCATGAAGGCTTGTTTGGATTTATGGCATACTGGTGAAGCAGCGAAAGGTTGGCATGATCTGACCAGTGGAAAAACGGAAGTGAAAGCTCGTTCAAGTTGGAGTTGAAGTCCAAGGTTTCCGAGAAAAACGCCAAGATGGTTGCAAGTGACACCCTAGGATCGTAGGGCATAGGAACGGGCTGTTGTGGAGTATCTGGTTGTTTTAGGAATCGAGAATTGACAAGCACATCGTTGAAATTATCGTTGTGGTCGACATTCAAATTGTGTAGTAGCTTCTTATCCTGTTCGTCTTCGAGAAGATTGTTGTGGAACGGTTGGATGATTTTTTTGTGGAACTCAGCCGTTATGATCTGGTGGAACGATTTTGAAGAAAAGTTAGAAAGCTTGGGCACAAGCAGCTCGACCAGAACATCATTGATGTATGCGATGATGAAGATGTGGGTGACGATGAGAAATGCAAGGAACACTATGCATCTACTCCTTCGTAAAAGCATTGTTTTTGGGAGGAAGTGAAGTTGGGAAACAGAGAATATATGTGGAAAATCTTTCAAGTCATAAGAGATATTGCCGTTTTAAAATACTTGCGAGCCCTGGAGCGAGGGACTCAGCCCAGTAGGGGTAGAGCAATTGACAGGAAGACGCGGAGCCGGCGTGTCAGTGCCGAGCCAGTGCGCAGCTGCCCAGCAGCAGAGGCGAGGTGCGACAGCGGTGCAAGCAGGTCGCGCTAGGGCCGGCGCACTGAAAGTGCCGGTGCGACAGCCGATCTGTGCCCAATCCCATTCCACGTCAATCGACATTCGCGATCGCATTTCTTCCAAAGCCTTGCTCAGGCTATGCTTCGAATCGCCTGTGTTCAGATAAATTCCCTCTTAGGGGAACTAGAGGTCAACAAGGCTAAGATTCTTTCCCTTTTGGGCCGTTTGTCCAAGCATGAGATTGACATGATCGTCTTGCCCGAGTTGGCGTTGACAGGTTACAACTTTTCCTCGCGAGATGCCATCTCGCCATACTTGGACCGACCAGATGCTGCTCCCAGCACCGAATTTGCTGGATTTTTGCTGAAAAAGTTCAACTGTTTCACGGTGATAGGATACCCGGAGTGGCAGCCGGCAACTGGAAACAGAGACGGGACCATCTACAATTCGTGTAAGCTATTAAATCCATTGGGCCAGGAGGTGTACAATTACCGTAAAACTTTTTTGTACGAGACGGACGAGGTGTGGGGATGTTCAGAGAACCCGGAGCGAGGATTTGCCAGTGTTGACGTGATTTTGGATAAGAGTTACTACCAAAATGTGGGTGAAAACGTCGATAAACTGAGCTACAAAACCACCCGTATCAACTTCGGGATTTGCATGGACTTGAACCCCTACAAGTTCGAAGCTCCGTTCAACGCGTTTGAATTTGCTATGTCGTGCTACCACAACCAGGCCGACTTGGTGATATGTCCCATGGCGTGGCTCTCGCCGTATTCTCCCCTGATTAGCGACACGGCGGCTAACCGCGCCGCGCGCGACATGGCCCAGGCACCGTCCGGGGAGCCGACGGTGGACGTGGAGGTGGAGCCCGATGCTCGGTGCTCGGTGCCAGGCCCACTGTCTGGCGACACCTCAGCCTACGACGGCCACCAGCCTGACGCGTCCACCGTCAACTACCACATGCTCCGATTCTTCCCGTTCTTGCGCCACCCCAACAACTATCTCCCCAGCACCAATAAGCCGGTGTCGGTGGTGACATGCAACCGTGTGGGGGCCGAGTCCGACGTGTTGTACGGCGGACTGTCGTCGATGTTCACGTTCGCCGGACGCGGCACCAAAAACGAGGAAATCTCGTTCCAAAACCCCCTGGTCCAGCTCCACGGCTGCCTCCCGCAGGCGCGCGAGGGGATCATCTATAGAACGCTCTCGGGATCTGTATAACAATAGAAATAAACGTCGTGTGCCAATTGGCTGAAACAATGCGAAAAGTTTTAACTCCTCACACGAGCTAAGCGAGCATCTTCACATCTTGAACACACTGAAACATGACCAAACTCAAGCGATTTGTGATCCGGATGTTTCTTGCCATCTTGATGGTGTACAGTGGGGTGATTATTTCCCGGCAGTACTCCCAGCTCCGGGTCGTGGGCGACCGCATCGAGCTCCAGCAGGGCCTCAAGGTGAAATTGCATCACTGGTACAGCAATATCTTGCACAACGACTTTGATTTCGACACTGACGCTCCGTTTAATGACCATATTCTGGGGTTGTTACGGGAATATCGAGGGGATGCTGATCTTTGGAGTATCACCCAGAATTCCACCGCCATCGATGCCGTGGTGCCGGTTGATGTTCCGGGGTACTACAGGGGAGATGGAAAATTTCCCAAAATGCAGCCGTTTGACCCCCGATTCACGTTCGCCGTGTACTTTGACTGGATATCTCAACATCCGGGGGAGCCTGTGGAATTCCACTGGGGAGATTGGGTTGATTTGCTGAAGCTCGAGAAGCTTATCTTCAATTCTGGTGAGACGAAGAAGTGTGAAAATCTCTTTGATGTATCTGGAAATGAGGACTTGATTCGGGATAGTACGATCCGGGGGATTGGGGAGTACTGTAAGAATCATTATAATAGTGATTTAGGGTACAAGATCACCGATTCGCCCGGCCAACAGACCATTGAGAATAATGAGATAATTGGTAAACTGTACTTGTACACCTCCTTCAACAGTCCCACCAAGTTGGTGCTTCTTAATGCCAATGGGAACTATGAGGTTGATATATCCAACCGGGAAAACGATAAGATGCATGGTTTGCTTGGTAATGGATATGTGGATGGATCGAAGAAGAAGGTGAATGTGATAAAAAGCTATGATAATATGATCAAGAAATTCGGCCAACCACACACCAAACGCCCTGAGCTTAAGCCGGCATTCAAGCTTGACAAGTCGATGTTTATGTTTGATGCACGGGCCAAGATTAAGGAGCTTGAAGCTGCTAAACACCTTCTGTTGAACCAGAAACTTTATCTTGAGTCGTTGAAGGTGTCGGTAGCACAAGACGATCCTCCCAAATTTTTTCGTGAAGCCAGTTTGTTAAAGAGTTATAAAGAAAATTGGCTCGGAGAGCACTACGATTGGAGATTCTTTGATGGGTTGACGGTGGGAAAGAGTGAACAGATGATATCATTATGCAAATTGATAAAAGCATACTTGGAGTTTTGCATTAACGAAGGTCTCGTGACGTGGATAGCCCATGGGTCACTTTTAAGTTGGTACTGGAACGGACTGATTTTCCCATGGGATACCGACTTGGATGTGCAAATGCCTATTGGTGAGTTAAATAAACTTGCCGAGAGATTTAACCAGAGTTTAGTGCTCGAGCTGGTGACCAAAAATAATCATTTCAATGGGGTGGGCAAGTACTTTGTGGATATAAGCTCGAGTATCACATACAGAGAGAAAGGGAACGGGAACAACAACATCGATGGCCGGTTCATTGATGTCGACACCGGACTTTATGTTGATATTACCGCATTGGCTGTGACCAATACCCCGGCTCCAGCCAAATTCGAGTATTTGACTCCCAAATTTGCCGACACCTCCGGACGGGAAAACTATAACGTCAATCAAAAGCACGGGCTTGTAAACTGTCGGAACAATCACTTTCTTAAAGTTGATGAGATCGATATGTTACGCCCCATTCATTTCCAAAACCAGGTGACATACCTCCCCACCAACTTCCTTATCATGATAAATAACGAATACGATCTTCGACTGATCACCGAGAAAAACTACAGAGACTATATCTATCTCAAGAATTTAAGAGTCTGGGTTAACACTCAAAACATTCTCGACTACGTCAATGACCCAATCGGATGGATCAACAAACAGAGACAAGAAGTTCATGATGAATTGGATAAACGAGTGGTAGGAACGTTGGAAAAACTCCAAATCAACCAACTATCCCACAACGATTACTTGAACTTGATGTACGATAAACAGATCTTGAAACTGTATGTGATGAGCCGAAATGACTCGCGTTTCCACCAGGAAGAATTGGACCGCATAATGTATAATATAGAAGGAGAAGGCAATTTGGTAGCCAACGAATTTCCAGTGGACTTGTTTTTGAACAAGATCTATGAAACTGGGTGGGATTTTAATGAGCAAGTTAAACGGATAGAGGATCTTTCCAATATGTAATCTATAAAAATAGACATGTATATTAGAAATTTCATGTAAGTATGGTTGTAATGGTGAAGAGTTGCTGTAGGTTGCTTTTGTAAGGGGATTGTTTTTTTTTCACTCCCTGAGATGAAATGAAGCTGCTGGCTCAATACACATGTGACATAATAACTGCCATGAGGAACACATGTTTGTGTACCCTGAACTGGTTGATGTCCAAACGTCGGTGACCAGCACTCTGTTTGTTTAATTTGCAACCAAAACGGCAAGTCTGAAATAGCCAAAATGAGGCGCGGAACAAATCGAAGGTGATTAACTTTCCTAATTAGGAGAATTAATTAACATATTGATACAACCTGCAAAAACATTAATTTTTCGTCCTGGTTTTGGGGGGGGCCCGTGCTGCAGATTTGTTTCCTAATTTCTTTTTTGCTGTTGCCAATCTATGGTTGCCATTATTTAAGAAAAACTATAAATACCAAACCGATTTCCCCTGAGCCAGTTTTTTTCATCTTTATCAAACTTATAGAATCTTAATAAAATGCAATTCAAATCCGTCGTCATTGCCTTAACCGCTATCACTGCTGTCCAAGCTGCTAACGCTACCAACGGTACCAACGGTACCAACGGTACTGAAACCTCCGATGACTCTGGTGCTGCTGTTTTGTCCACCGGTTTATTGGGAGCTGCTGCTGCTGCTGGTGTTGCTTTGTTGTTGTAAGTTTTTTAAAACTACAACGATGTCAATACCATTTCAGCATTTCCAACTTTTTGAAAATTGATTGTTCTATGTTTTTTTTAATTGACCCGTTGTTTTAATATTTTGACTTTTTCATACCAGCGGGCTGTTGTTAAAATATTTTGTATTAGTTGTTTATTTAATAGAATATATCCTTGGAAATCCTGGGAAGATTGTAGAATGTCTGATGTCTATTGTTGAGATAAATTAGACGGAGCACGGGGAGCACGGGGGTTCGCACACCGCGGGGCATGGTGGTGCACCGTGCAGCGGAGTTGTGTCGCAGCGGAAACGTAGAGGAGAAAAGAGCGGTTGGTGTTGGGGCCACTGGAGCCAGATACCCGGGAGCTACAACTGAGGCAAATTAGCGGGTGGGACCAGTCGGCCCGCGGTAGTTATGACCAGCTTACGTAAACTGATATGGTAGAGTCATGAAACTGTGACGCATAGCAGTTTTGGTTCTGGCATGTTCGGCATGAGCAATAATTCCCAACCTGAAATATTAATTAGGAAATGATAGGAAGCCACAGTGGCCCACCTGGGGGCGTCTGCAGATGGAGCGAGATATCTGCAGATGGAGTGAGATGTCTGCATGTATGCCGAGATTGGGGCTGTCTGCAGGATGCAACCGCTCAGACCGCTGGGGGCTGCTCCGGCAGAATTGCAGGTTAGCTCCAGGGTTCTTCCAGGTTTAACCGACGCCTGTGGAACCAGGATGGACGCACAACTCCATTGCCGTCGCAACAATTCCCGGTTTGCGGCCCGGAAGAGCAATAGTGTGCATGTACTCTAATCTCAGGTTCTGCGCCACTATTACCACACGGCTGTCCCCGGTATCTGGTGCTTCGTCTTCCTGTTTGGTTTATATTTGGTACCCGGTACCTGCTTTTGTTACTAATGGGGGTTATTGTTGGATGAAAATAAATCGATGAGATATTTTGAGATAGATCAAAGTTTACTTGGCGGGAGAGTGGGAGATTACGGTGGAAAACATTCTGAGGTGAGGCATGGTGGTGGGTGTCAGAAGGTAGCGCGTAGAGGAAGAAGCTGGACGAGGATATTTGAAATGCCATTCATTCAGTCGTCTAGCTAGGCGCGCCATTGACTGAAGATTCCACGGCGTCGCTTGCTATCTGGCGCGATGTCGCTTGTGGGAGATGGGCCTGCGAAGGTGGGTGTTGTCGCGAGAGCTGCCAGACGCGCCACCATTCCACCACTCTCCCTTCGCGCCACCACCAGTCAACCACTCTCCCGTCGCACCACCACCAGTCAACCACTCTCCCGTCGCACCACTTTCCCTTCGCACTACTCTCCCTTCGTACCACTCTCCCTTCGCACCCCGCGTCCTCAAACGGTTCAACCGTCCAACCGTCTAACCATCCACCCGTAACCGTCCACTCGTCCAACCGCTCCCTATTTTCCAATCCCTCTCCCTGCTCCCAAGACGCCTCCCAACACCTCCCATCCTTCCCTCACTCTCCTGCGTCTCTCCCTCTCCCTCTCCCTGCTCCCCATCCACCCCCAGCTCCTTCCCCCAACTCCTTCCTCCGTCGCAATTCTCGCATTTATTCTCTGCGCACCTCCACATCAAATAGGAGAACCATGTCCTTCGAAACAGATCTTCCGTACGGTGACGGCCTGAACAAGGTGTTTGGAATGGAAAACTTCGGTAACACGTGTTACTGCAACAGTATTCTCCAATGTCTTTTTTACACCGACAAATTCCGACTCCAGCTCATCTCCCACCATCAAACGCAGCACGATCGTAAATTGAACTTGTATGGGATTAAAACCCACAATTTCACCAACAAATATGAGATGTTGGTACAGAAACGGACAAAGGAGCAACAGAAGTCACAGGCTGATGATAAGGCCAAAAGCTCCCGGAAGGGCTCCATTTTTGGCCTCAAATTCAACTCCAACGCCTCCACAAATGGGTCGCATAACGGAGTTTACTCAGAGAACGACATTCCGAATAAAAAGACGTATATCTTCGATCTCCAGGACTGTGACTATCTTTCGGACGAACAGAGAAGCTTGATAAAAAGCTATCCCGATGTTGCATTCAAAAAAATCCCCGTAATGGTCACCAGACCATCGCAGAAGAACGATGAGGACATTGGGAATAAGAATGATTACAGTCAAAGTTCCTCGATGTTACTTAGTGGAGAAAACACCAACGAGGTATCAAATATCAAAGACGAAGGTCAGATATCTTCACAGTCAAGTTTCATTTTAATTGGTATTCCGTACCCAGAGACGTTTCTTCAGGTTCCTATCAACCCGTTCAATCCAAGTCCCACGTCTGATCAAAGAAAACGGTCTGCTTTGATCAACGGACCTATTATCAACCTTGACCATTCGCTCCAGTTGCCGAGCGAGCAAAACGAAGATTCGGCTCTACTTTATGCTTTGAAAGATATGTTTGAATGTATGGTGGAAAATAAATCGAATACAGGGGTAGTGTCACCTAATTTCTTCATCTCCAAGTTGAAGGAAAAGAACTATTTGTTCAGACAGAACAATATGCATCATGATGCCCATGAATTTTGTAATTATTTGATCAATGAGATCATTGAGTGCTTGAACAAAGAGAATGGTGTGGATAATAACTGGTGTACCGATTTGTTTCAGGGAATTATCACCAACGAGACCAAGTGTCTCAGTTGTGAGACCGTGACTTCTAAGGAAGAAACTTTCTTGGACCTTTCTATTGATATTCCTCCAGATTCTCATTCGAATTCACTCACCAATTTGCTTAACAATTTCTCGAAACTGGAAGTGTTGACCCATCAGAACAAGTTCTACTGTAACTCGTGCTCGTCTCTTCAAGAGGCTGTCAAAACTATCAAAATCAGGGACTTACCTGAGGTGTTGGTGGTCAACTTCAAGCGGTTCAAATACGATGAAAAACTAGACAAGTTGATTAAGCTTTTCGATCTGATCTCGTATCCTTTGAAACTTAGATTATTCAATACCACCAACAACAAAGACAATTCAAACCTTGAAAACAATTTCCAGCTTTATGAACTTTCGTCCTTGGTGGTTCACATTGGAGGAGGTCCAATGCATGGACATTATATTTCCTTATGTAAAATCAAACCCAAAGTCTGGTTACTTTTTGATGATGAAACGGTGGAAATAGTGGATGAATACTTTGTAATGAAGTTCTTTGGTAACGGTCCTGGTTTGGCTAGTGCTTATATTTTATTCTACCAAAAATGTGACTATTTGGAGGAAGGTGAAGAGCAGAAACTCGATTTCGGCTTCGATGTCAATGATATCTTCAATGGTAATGACTACACCATGGATTTGGGAGTCCACGATCACCAGAGCTCAGAAGAAAATGAGAACGATAGTGCTACTCTTGATTCATCGACAAAAAAGACCTCCATCTCCTCCAAACCCTTCGACTCACCGGCAAAACCACTAGACATCCCGCCAAAGCCTGTCGAAATCCCCACTACCGAAGTCGACGACACGCCAAGGAAGTCTCCCAACATCTTCAAAAAGAACTTCAAACTCGACAGTAATACCCCCTCAACATCTTCCTTCGGCTCGACTCCCAACACCCCAGCTGCCCCAGCAACCGGACAGCCTTCGGTAGACCGTACCCGGACCTTATCCAACGCAAGTAATGGCCCTCTTTCAGCCTCTACAGGTGGCCCCACCGAAGAGTTAAAAGAGAAGAAATCTTGGGTCGGTGGCCTTAAACGTCGTGAACTGAAACTAGAGAAAGTTGGAGAGAGAAAAGCCAGTACCGGGCTGTTGCTTCTGAATAAACTGGACACGGAGGAGAAGAAGGAAAGAAAGAAACTGATCTTTGGCTTCAAACGGAACAAATAAGTAGACGATATAGCAGTAATAGATAGGCAAGCAGAAGCCCTATGGTCACGTGAATCGATCGTCTCACGTGATATGCTGTCACGCGAGATAACGGCATCGGCATCGATCGCATTGCAGCCGAAAAATCAAATCTGACTAAGTTTCCGAACCAACAAAACCATGGTTACCTCTATAGTATCACCAACATTGAAAACAAGCAGTACTTCCAAGCTCGTCACATTGGCTGCAGGATGTTTCTGGGGTGTGGAAAAGGTCTTCAAAAAACAGTTCACCGATAAAGGTCTTATCGATGTTAAAGTCGGCTACGCAAACGGCACACCATCAGTGTCTGATGTTGATTACAAAAGAGTTTGCAAAGGTGACACTCAATTTGCCGAAGCCATCCAAATTTCATACGAACCTTCCAAGTTGCTGGTGGCAGATATCTACGATATTTTCTTCAGAATGCATGATCCCACTACCTTGAATAGTCAAGGTCCAGACATGGGAACCCAATACAGATCTGTCATCATGGTTCACAATGATGCAGACTTAGAAACCGCAAGAGAAGTCAAGGACAGAATCCAAAAGGAATATTACCCAAATCACCAAATTGTCACATACATTGAGCCAATCAAGATCTGGTACGATGCCGAAGACTACCATCAAGAATACTTGGACAAAAATCCTGAAGGATACGAATGTCCCTCCCATTTCATCAGAACCAAGCCAAAGGCTTAATCAGAAATGCTTGAAACTCACGGCATGGAACAGATACATAAATGGCAGAACAGATGCATAAATGGATGCACAAATGGCATACGACGCAGAGAATTTAATACCAGTTTGGAATATTGTAGTATATGACTTTTATAGAATAATGTATTCAGAAAATCTTTATCGTGTTTGTTCACTCGATCCATGACATCTGCATGATTTTGCAGCCAAACCTCATCTCGTGCTACAGTTTTGGTGATTGTCTCTGCGATTATCTGCATAACATCGAATCTTGAGACGCGCGTCTTGAATTTTCACTCCATCATGTCCTTGTGGGTAGATAAGTATCGTCCCAGAACGCTTTCTGGGCTCCTGTATCACACGTCAATCACCGAAAGTCTTAAGGCTTTGGCCAGTACCGGTGACTTTCCTCATCTTCTTGTTTACGGACCCAGTGGAAGTGGAAAGAAAACCAGAGTATATGCGACTCTTCATGAACTTTTTGGGTCTGGAGTTGAAAAGCTCAAGATTGACGTGAAAACTTTCACTACTTCTTCCAACAGAAAACTTGAGTTCAATGTTTTGAGCTCTCCATACCACTTGGAAATCACTCCGAGTGATATGGGTAACAACGATAGAGTGGTTATTCAAGACTTGCTTAAAGACGTGGCTAGTACTGAACAAGTTGATTTCACGGCCAAAAAAGATGCCAATTCTGCCAATTCTGCCAAACACCGGTTCAAGGTTGTCATAATCAACGAAGCAGACTCTCTAACCAGAGATGCTCAGGCTGCGTTGAGAAGAACCATGGAAAAATACTCTGCTAATATCAGAATCATCATGATCTCCAATACCACTTCAAATATAATCCCTCCAATTAAGAGTAGAACCTTATTGGTCCGTATTCCTGCTCCTTCTGTGGAGGACATCAGCCTGATATTATCGACCATTGCTTCTAAAGAAGGCGTTAAGTTAAACCCAGATCTGCAAAAACATGAGTTCTTGGGACAATTGGCCATCAATGCTGATCAAAATTTAAGAAAGGCTTTGCTTGGATTCGAAACAATTCTGATGCAAAATGAATCGATCAACTGTGAACCTAAAAACGCTGGGATTCCTTTGGACTGGGAGATAATCATCAAGAACCTTTCTACTTCTATCTACCAAACCCGATCCGTGGCGAATTTGGCTAAAACAAGAGTGGTATTTTATGAATTGCTTGCTCACTGTATTCCTGCCAGAACCATCTTGAAGACCTTATTGTTTGAATTGGTTAACTTATGTAAAGACCCCCGTCAAATCACTGCATTGGTGGAAATTGGATCCATTTTCGATGAGAGATTGAGTTTGGGTTCCAAGGCAATCTTCCATTTAGAGGGTTTTGTGGCTAAGGCCATGGTATCATTAGAATAAATTTAATAAATATCCATTTTCACGTCATATATTCCCATTTATATAATTTAAAGTTGAACCTTGTTATCGGTACTCTTAGAGTCCAGAACCGGCTTTGGCACTATATCATCATAACTAGGTGGGGCCTCAGAGCTATTACCTTCAGCAGGACTACTAAAGCTAGGACTGTCATTAGAACCGTAAGATTGCAGTTGAAACTGTGGCTCTTCAGGGGTATCAGTGTAACCACCTGGAGCAGAGGAAGCAGCTGGATTTCTGGAAGGACGAGCAGGTCTGCTTTCTTCATCAACAGGCTGGTGGCCCTCACGAGATTGATCTATCAACACAAAATAAATTGCAAATAAAGCCCCTGGAAAATGGGCCAAGACAGTGAGAATCACGCATACTAAAAACTCTTTGGTGAAAATGGTTTTCTGTAAGATAAATATAGGGGCTGGGGGTAACAAGAACCCCATAATACACAAAAGTGTTTTTTCAACTGTGGAAAGCATAGATGAATATCTTGTAGAGTGACTGAAAATTAAAATATATTTGAGATAACTGAAATATTTCGCATTTTCTCACCAGAACAAAGGAGCATGGATTACGTCAAGAAAGCCATCTGGGGGCCCGACCCTAAAGAACAAGTAAGTTAAAATGTATGAATTCTTGTGGAATGCCTTGAGTACTAACATGCCTAGATGAGAAAAGTCAATCAGCTTCTCAGAAAGAATAAACGAGAACTTGACCGGTCCATGAACCAGTTGGTCCCACTCAAAAAGAAGACAGAATCATTGATTAAAAAATCGGCAAAGTCCAACGACCTCAAGACTGCCAGACTCTATGCACGAGAGCTTCAGAACATCAACAAACAGTATAATAAACTTCATCTACTGAAGGCTAGAGTTGAGTCCATTACCATGACTATCAATGAACAATACCTGATGAACAAATTGACCAGCAGCATGCAAAAGTCCACTAGCGTGATGAAGGACGTCAATCTGTTGGTCCATTTGGGAGTGGTGCTGGGAACCATGCAAGAGCTTCAAAAGGAGTTGATGAAGTCTGGAATTATCGATGAAATGATGGATGACATGATTGACTTGGATGTGGAAGATGATGAATTAGAAGAAGAGTCACAAGAACAGATTAATAAGATCATCGAAGATTTGACCAAGAACCAATTCGAAAAGATTAACACAGAAGTACCATCCACCAAATTCGAAGAGGAACCAGAAGTTGAGCAATCGTTTGAAGAAGACCACGAAGCATTGGACGAGATGAGAGAGAGATTGAGAGCTCTTCAAGAGTAGATAAACAAATGTATAGTAAGATTTAAATAAACAGATACAATAATGGACAAGCTAATAATAGGGTAACTGCTGCTGAAAGTTTTAGAGCAGAGTTGCATTCTTCTGACTCATCGTCAAACTGTTGAAATTTGGTTTCGTTTCCTCTAGTTTGCGTACCATTCCTCTGAACCTTAATTCCGGTATTGGAAATCTCATCTTCTAAGTCTTCTTCAGGTTCAGGTTTAGGGGCATCATAAATTACCTTTCCTTCTAATTCTCCTGTTACAGGACGAGACGAATAAAGACCTCCTGAGTCATCATCTGTGTGAGAAACCACAAACTCAGAGTCAACTAAAAGACTCAGATTGACACTGAAAGGTAGAAACCAAAACTTTTTCTTCTTTTCCTCTTCTTCACAATCACTCTCGTCACCTTTGTCAAGATCAAGGTAAACTCCAGCACTGATTTTCATACCATTTTGCAGCACTTGGTTTTCCTCATTATAATCGACATCATATCCGTCATAAGACTCTAAAGCTTCGATTTCCTCTATTCCAGCAGGGCTATCGTTGTCATTTTGAGAATATACTTCTTCAATGAGTAATTCTGAAGGGTTAATAAACTCAAGATTAGATTTAATTGTTGACTGTGTTAATTGCATTGTGGTTGCAAATAGCCAAAATCACAAATATGACAATAAAAATAGTATGGCTGCGAAAAAAATATTCATTGAAGAAGTAATTAATGTTATTACCAATTTAAAAATTCAGAAAAAATAGCTGAAAGTAAAGAACCTAACTTTACTTACTTAAGAGACACACTGAGAGATTGTTCCACTTAGAACTATTATTTTAGAGTCTGGCTGGCTCCCAAGCTCTCATTAACTATATGGAATGTCACGACACCTGAAGGCTCTAGAACACTGACAAAAAAACAGAAAAAATTCACAGCTAATACCCTTCTCATTAAAATTCATTTTCACCAATTCCCTACAGCTATCTCTTGGAAGATGTCCCCTATATCCAGAAAACAGATAGACTTTGTTCACCAGCATTGACAAAGATCAAACCCGCACACGACCTCGCGATACATAAAATTTTATCTCATCTCAAGTTAAAAGCATCGCAAATGTCTTCTAGTAAACCAAGGGTAACTCAGGTCAGAAACCCAACACTCCCTTCACAGACCACTCCAGAACAACGTTACTGGCGTGGGTTTGTGAGCCCCCAACTCATAAAGGAAAATCATCCTATAAACCATATCCATTTCAATCCTCAATCTCCTCATGATTTTGCAGTAGCATCTTCCACAAGAATTCAGATATTCTCGTCCAAAACAAGACAGGTTATTAAAACCTTTTCCCGTTTCAAAGACACAGTATTATCAGGAGAATTCCGTCACGACGGAAAGCTTTTGGTTGCCAGTGATAAATCAGGTTTGGTATCGATTTATGATGCTTACCAACCAAGAAGTTTACTTGTGAGTTTAAATCCTTCTAGTTATCCTACACATGTGGCAAAATTCCACCCTACTACCGGTAAACAACTTGTAACTGGTTCTGATGATAGAATTGTGCGGTTGTATGATATTTCCCAAACCAGTTCGGGTCCAGTGGTGCAATTCAATGATTCTTACCATCAAGATTATATTAGAAGTGCTGATTTCATTCCAAATAACCCTAATCTAATTGTGACAGGATGTTATGATGGTGTGGTCAGGGTGTTTGACTCCAGAGCTAATGATTGTGTTGCCAAATTCGAACACGATAATCCAGTGGAAGACGTTTTGGCTTTCAGTCCAACCACCATCATTAGTGCTGGTGGACCACAAGTCAAGATTTGGGATCTTGCAACCAACAAAAAAGTCAATGAACTCAACAATTTCACCAAGACTGCCATGACTCTACATAATACTGGCGACAAGGGTTTGTTGGTTGGTTCATTGGATGGCCATGTTAAGATATTTGACTCAACATCAAGTGCCTGGAACGTGAAATTCGGATGGAAATTTGGAAGTGGAGGTGTATTAAGTTGTGCTGTTTCGCCAAATGACCACAAGCACTTTGTGACTGGTCTTACGTCTGGATTGTTATCTATCAGAACAAGAAAAACTGAACCTCGTGTCAAACAAGGTGTCAAACAGGTCAAAAGTAATGCATACAACAGAATGATGAAGGGGATTGATTACAAAGGAGAAGAAGAAAACCGTATTGTCAGCTCATCTCAACAAAACAATAAGAAGTTGAAGACGTTTGAAAAACACTTGAACGCATTCAAATGGGCAGAAGCTTTAGATAGTGGATTTGTCAATGGTATTCCAAAAGAACACACAATCACTGTATTGAATGAGTTAAGAAAACGAGGCAAGGTAAGAGTATCTTTAGAAAACAGAGATGATATTTCATTGATTCCAATCTTACAATGGTTCTCTAAGAATATTGAGGACGTTAGATCTTTTGCATTAATAGCTGATTTTGTATCAGTGATCTTAGAACTATACGGAGGTATAGTCCGGACTAATTCTGATTTGAACGAAATCTTCACGGCTTTATCCAAGAAGATCGACGGTGAAATCAAGAAAGCCAAAGAGGCCAATGAAATCAAGGGGATGTTGGAGTTGTTAGCTGTATAGTGTACATTATATTATATCATAAACGCATTATTCTACTTCTTGTTATTTACCAGTTTCTTCTTTTCTTCTTCTGCTTTTTCTTTTTTGTCTCACAAACCTCTTTACAGTCTTCAGAACAAAACCACTTTTGCTTTCCCACGGTAAACTTGAGAGCCTCAACTCGATTCAAAAGGCCCACACATTTATAATGAAACCACTCACCATTAGGACATGTTTCATTGTCACAGGCTATCATATCTCCAAAAGAACCTTGGCCACAGAAACAGTACTTTTCAGGTTCTGGAGCATCTATTGGAACAAGTTCGGGTTCTGGTTCCATGGGGAGCAACGGAGCTTTATTGGCCTTTGGCTTAACGACTTTCAGTTTCTTAAGCTTCTTGGGACGTTTCAATTGTGGGACTTTGAGCATAAGCTTTATAGGTTTTTCTTGATTTTCACTGCTCCGTCTACGCTCTTGCAAAAACTCGGTCAGTGAGACCAATGGGTTATCCTGATAGTGTTGTTTCAATTTATCTCGGAGTTGCTTATTAGCTTGTTGATTTGAGTTACTATGGAGCTTATCTCGAACACTCACCAATTGACTAACCTCATGGGAGAGATTAAGCTTATGGGAAACAAGCTGGTTATGGAGGTTTCTGGCTTCCTGAACACTCTCAAGTGATAGATAATTTATTTTGTCAGATAACTGTTTGTATTCAGCTGGATCATTCGATAGTAGAGATTGATGGAGGTGTGATTTTGCAGTGGCGATTTTGATGTTGATCGACTGTAGAACCCACAAGGAACGGATGACGTCTGCTGGAAGATGATCTATCGTCGATATGAACGAGGAGGTCACAGATGAAGAATAAACAACAGACATCACACGGTGAATCAAGTGAAAAATCAAAACGCGAAAAACTTGCGTCAAGTAAAAAAAAAGAAGTATATTAATATATAATTATAAACTAATTTACTCCAAGTCCTTCTTCAAGGTACCCATGAAGGCGTGCTTTTCAGCTGGGGTTTGGAATCTACCCTTACCGAAAGAAGAAGCAGTGTCAATCCATTTCAAGTTGACTGGTTCAGCGGCCTTTCTGGAGGTGTTGGTGTACAAGGACTTTCTCAAGGTGATAATTCTCTTTCTAGTACCTGGAATAGAACCCTTGACCAACAAGAAATCGTTGTTAACCATACCGTATCTGACGAATCCACCCATTGGGTTGATGGTCTTGACGGTTCTGTCGTAAGAGGTAGCACCACTGGATTCATCACCAGCCTTACCAACTCTGTAGACCTTGTGGTTAATAGAGGTTCTGTGGTGGTAACCGTTTTGACCGGCTCTGGCAACAGTCCAGTTAACGTTAGCTGGATGCCAAGCACCAATACAAGCAACCTTTCTCAAACCTCTGTGGGTCTTTCTTGGCAACTTCTTGGTTCCCCATCTGTGGGTAACACCTTCGAAACCGTGACCCTTGGTGACGGCGATGGCATCGATCATTTCACCATCTTCAAAGACAGAGTCGACAGAAACGGTCTTTTCGAAGTGTTCTTGAGCCCAGTCAACCTTTTCGGAGATAGAACCACCGTTGATTTGGATTTCAGCCAAATGAGCCTTCTTTTGAGACAATGGGGTCTTCTTGATTTGGGTGTGAGCCAAAACTCTGACAACAGAAGCGTACTTCTTGATTCTGGCCAATTCCTTGGAGACAGATTCAGCATCCTTGGCGTATTTGGCAGAGTACTTGGTGAAAGCCTTTTTCTTGGACTTGTACCAGTTCTTGTAGAATCTTCTTCTGATTTCTTCAGATAAGTGTTCAGCCCAAACGGTGGTCAAAGATCTTAAACCTCTTGGGGTTTCGACGTAACCAACAACACCAACGATAACCAATGGTGGGGTGTCAACAACAGTAGCAGCTTCGACAACTTCTCTCTTGTGCATCTTAGAACCTGGTCTGTCCAAGTCTCTGACAACGGTGGTCATACCGGCCTTGTAACCTAAGAAAGCGGTTAAAGCAACTGGCTTAGACTTGTTGTCTTTTGGGAAAGACTTGATCTTACCTTGGTGTCTGGCAGCTCTCTTTCTTGGTAAGAATCCTAAGGATCCGTGTCTTGGGGCTTCGTATTTTCTGTGGGACATTATAAAATGTTAGTTAGGTGAAGAGAAAAATTTTTCAGTGAAAAGTTTGAAAAGTTGTAGCTGCTCGCAGACCGTCGTGCGCAGGCCAGTAGACAGATGTCGAGCCGATGAGCGGTCGCGGGACAGGATATGTGTCTCGTGCTGAAAAATACAGATTCGTAGGCTAGCCAGGCGCGCGCTCGGGAAATCTGGTGGAGGGTGCCCCCATCACAGGTGCAGACCCCCATTGGGCTTGAGGTTGCGCGACCGGTGCTACATCAATATGTTACAAAAGAAATGAAAAAAAAGATATACCCCTGCCTTGTCAGGATTTTGCACCACCCGCTGCTACCACCACCCGAACCCCTTACCAAATTGTCAAGATCGGCAAATCGTTACGTACGTCTGTAGACGACTAACCGCAGTCGTATTTTTAAATTCTTGCCTAGCATTCTCTCCTGTTTCAGGTGAGATATACTATCCCGCATGGGAGGGTTTATATCCTTGAAAATAATGTCTAGACAATACCGACAGTGGACAACCCAAATATTGTCGGGTCAGAAATTGTCTTGTTGGCAACATGAACAAAGAGTAGCGGAGGTAGAGAAACCCGGTTATTGAAGGAAACAACCAAATTTCCCCCTGGCAGCTGCAGTTTTTGAAGGCTGGAGTTGAAATGGCGATACCAGGCGGACTATTGACAAATCCGATAACAACGACATCGTCAATTAAGGTTGGTTTAATTATCAAAAGCGCAACTCATCGATGCAGGTTCCTGCTTCCGCTGTACGTGAGATCTTGCTGGCATGGTGACGGTCCAGATCCTGAAACTATTAAGTATGCACTAGGCGAAACAATAGTGCGCCAGACTAAAAGTCCAGAGTAAAACTGCCCTAAAACTGCGTTACATGGAATGGGCCACGCACCATTAGCGGATGGCACGCGGTGTAATTAGCAGAAGCCCGAAGTTTACGATCGACGAGCTCGCCTGCCTCAGGCGAGTCAACATTCAGAGGTGAAATCGAGACCCTTATTGTGCATGAATCGGATCGACATTGGGATCGGCTGGTGACGAGCTCATGGCACGCGGCGGACGCATTTATGAGGTGCATTAATGAGGTGCATACGCCCAGGACACCTCCAGCAGCACAAGGTCTGCAGATTCCGATCTATTGATTCCGATCTACTGATTCCGTGTTACTTCCTAATGTCAATTGCTACATATGAATATTGCCTATTACCTACCTATGCCTATTGCTGTCAATAATCTATATCAACCTTATCTTCTCTTTACATGAATTATCTTCTTCAACGCCAATCTTGCGTCCGAATCGTCTCCAAACTGAAGCTGCTGTTGCGGCTGGAAAACATTCATTGCTCCGTAGTTTGATCCCGCAGGACTAGAGCCGTAGATCGGCGACTGCTGGAGCCCTTGACCGTGATTTTGACCTTGCGGTGTCTGGAGCAACGATTGGCCTCCAATCTGGCCGTTGCCAATAAACTCTCCACCCATAAAGCTGTTGTTCATGAACATCTCCTGGTTGAACAAAAACTGGTTGTTGTTGTTGAGTTTCTTAGGAGACGCAATGATCAGGTTCATGAGACTATTAAGCTGGGGGGTCAAGTTGGAACCGGAAAAGTTAAGCGACTGGTTCAACGGCGTTAAGCCGGTGCTGAGCATATAACTTTCCTTTGGCTTTGGGGTCTGAGGAGGATTGGCGTCTGAAAACGTGTAGTCCGAGTGGTACTTGGTGGGTACTGGTCTTTGTTGCGGCTGTTGCAGCTGTTGGGGGGCCGGAGGGGCCTGAGGTGCATGATGTGGTTGCGGTGGGGCGTAGTGATTCGGTGCCAGCCCGTAATCGAGTTCGCCCACATGACTGGAGTCAATATAGTTCTGTTCGATGCCAATGACGGTGTTGGCGTGGTACAACCGGGGCTTTTCTTGCATCTGCAGCATGTGCTGGTGCTGCTGGTGCTGCTGGTGCTGTTGCGGTTGCGTTTGTTGCTGTTGCTGTTGTGGATGAGACAATACGGCCTTGCCCAGCTCGTCGATCATCAACTTCATGTTGAAGTCGCCAAACTCCATGTGGTCCGGTCCGGTAGTAGGACTCACACTGCGGTTTTCTGCACGGATCAACACCGGAGGCAACAAGTTGCGGTCCAGCTTGCGGGCCGGCTGCTTGGTGCTGGGTGGAGGACTGTGGTATGCAGATTTGATGGCATTATTGGTGATCAGCGAGATGTTATCCAACGCCTTCAGATTGATGTAGTCATTCACAGGCGACCCCTGAGAACTGACCGAATTGGCAGCACTGTTTTTGCGCTTGACCGGAGACATCATCAGGTCCATGGAACTTACCAGGTTCTTCTTTCTACGACGGCTCTTGAGCCCCGAGCTGGGACTGACCCGCATGGTGGGAGTGAAGATGTCAGGAATCCCACGTTTGACCATCTGGTTACTGTTGTTTTCAGCGTCCGGGCTGTTGGACAACGGCGAGGTATTGACGCTGATGTTGATGGTCTTTGTGATTTTATTACTGAAGTTGTTGGGCTTTGGAGGTCTGCCTCTTTTTCTCTTGGGAGTAGCAGCGACAGCAGCAGCGGCGACCGGGTGTGCAGAGACACCAGAGGCGGTCGGAACAGGATGATAACTCATGGGGTTCACTACTAAAGATGGAACCATATGGTGATGCAGTTTTTAGCTTTGAGCTTGACAAAAAAAAAATGTGGGAAGTTCGCGCGGATGCTGGCGACAGATGCAGTCAGAAACACTTCAAATGAATGAGTGGGTGACGGGATGCTAATGCGATTGGGATGGGGAAAGGGAAAGATGCAAATACAATAACCCTTAAACAAGTCAAAACCAAAAAACCAAAAAATGGAAATATCAATGTAAAACTTAAAATGGGGGATTATTGTCTACTTATATTTTTTTGGTTGTTTAAATATAACGTTGTAATGAACAGGATAGGGACAAGATAACGCGTTTAATTAATTTGCCCAATAGAGGTCACTCCTGATACCACAGGGGTTTACCAGGTATTGTTTAATCACAGGAAAATCCCGACACAATAGCGCCCGGGCCCTATCCACGACCGGGTCGTGGATCAGAGTCCATGGCCTCTCGCCATCATCATCGGCACCGCACCAGGCGAGCGGTGGTTCCCCTTGTTACCGGGAAAACTTCCCTTGTGAGTCAGTAGTTGGACCATTAAAGGTGCCTGCACTAGGCGCAAATCAATTGCATCCCAGTAATTTAAAGCAACTAACCAGTCGTCGATCCCTTAGCTATTTGCTAACTCCTAAATAATTTCGGTGTGTATCGGGCGAACTAAAGATCTTCAGCTTTATTACCGTTGACATTTTTTCAATAATTTTCCCAATCAAGGCAAATTGGTTGCGCCTGCGTGCGCTTGCGCTTGTTACTTAACTTTGTTTTGTCTGCTTTGTTCTTTGTCCTTGTGCTGCTTATACCTGCACTTCTGGTGATTGCCACCTGCATTTGGTGTAAATCGACACCGACACCCCGTCCCTCCACCTTTGGCCCGTGTCGTCACTCGACTGCATCTTCCCACCACCAATAACCCGATGCATCGTCCGGAGACCCTAGTGCGTAGAGTGCCTAATGCATTGAGTGAGTCCGACACTGTCTGCATGTGTCTTTACATTCCCCATTTCCTTCATGCACAAGAGAACTTTCGCTCGACTACAGTTGTCCCGTTTCATGTTGCCTGATAAACTCTAAAACTAAAATCTGGACCCCCTTTGTTCGATATGCATTACAGGTAAATTATTAATCCCAGTTTATATACGAAACCTATATAGATTATGCAGCCTGGATCCCTTTATTGTTTGGCCATAATTCGGATGTTAACCGCTTTATGGTTTGAATTAAAAGTCGCCATAGTACTTGGGGATTTTTGCCGGTTGGAGATATTTGTAAAATTCATACAATTCCTTCCATGTGCCAAACAAACTGGTACCTGTTTATTAGGCTAAAAATTTTATGCAGTAGGGGAATTTAGGGAATTTAGCTATAACTTGTTGCATTCGGCTATTAGGGTTTGGAATGTGATGAACATCGTAGCAAGATAAAACATGGTGTGGTAAAACCCAGCGGAATGCGCACCTCAATTAGCAAGACATGTCGTGCGACATTTATCCCGTGTGGCATTACATTTAAAGTTGCATACGATGATTAGTTAATGCTTATCATACATGAGGGATTAATGGGGTTGTTGATGTTGCTGCGGAGGGTGTCATTCAACAGGAGCCACTCAGCAGGACCCAATCAACAGGACCCAGTCAATTGGCTGTGGATCTGGCTGTGGATCTGGCTGTGGATCTGGCTGTGGTTGGGTCGAACTGGTTGGCAGGTTTGTTTCTCTGTTCTCTATTCATTAGACGTTTGTCCAGGTTTGATCATATTTGCGTTCAATTCTCTATTTCTGCTCGTCAATTCCTTTTTCCTGTAGTGTGTTCTGGCATTCCTTTCGTCAGATCTTCAATTTCTTTTCCGGTTCTGGATGCTGTTCTGCAGGGTTCGTTCTCTAAGTTCTGTTTCTGGTTGAGTTTCCAGTGTAGTTTCCTTGCCCACCATCATTTCTGGTTGCCAGTTTTCTGGTTAAGTTTTCGGTGTTGTTTCAATTCCGTAGATCTGTTCTTCCTCCAGACTTTTGTACCTCCAATTGCATCAGCCAGCACGCCTGCCAGTTTTGCACGTTTAACCAGTCAGCTGCTGTTTCTAGTTCAGCTGCTGTTTCGAATGCACAGTCTTTGCACAGACAATTCGACGTAGGAAGGTTCGATATCTCTGCTGAGACCTTGAGTTAATGATACCAGTTCCTGTAACGTCGGTTTCTGCAGCGAAAGTTTCAACTGTCTCTTCAGCATCAGTTTCAACTGTCTCTTCAGCATCATGCTTCCATTTGCTGTCTGTAACCGTGACTAACCCGTTCACCACCACAGAAGTGTAGTCTACAGCAGTATCAACAGCAGATAATGCAACAGCTACAGCATCCAGTACAAGCACTACAATCAGAGATTGTTTGGCTGCAACAAATCTGGTGTATTATTGCAAATACAGTATTCAGTAGTTGAGTATATAACAGTATATAGTTACTACCGTCTTCCAAGTCCTGATAAGCCAGGTTAGGGGTCCGTCATCAGAAGAAATCATACAATAAGGAGACAAGCATTGGTATCCAGCAAGTGAAATGTTCTTTGTGCCAAAGTTTTGGGTTGACGTGGTAACTAATAATTTTGATTTGGGTTGTCAACGCCAGAAATTGATGGATGACAGACCTTCCACGCATTAAGGTCTTGAAGGTTATATAGGGCTGAAATTAGTACGGTACAGTCTTTTCACAATGGGAAAGACAACATTATTCTGCGTTGGAGTTATGGAATTGTGGTAAATGCTGCAGTGTATTTCTGCTGCAAAGCATAAACCACCTACAGATGGGTTCAGTGTGATTGTAACAATACAAAAGGATTTCTGTAATCTCTACGTTATTAAAAATTTCCAGGCTTTTGGCAGTACAAAGTCTGGGTGTCTATACTCTCTAAATCAGCCAACAGAGCACCAAAGTAGTAGAGGATTACCGTGATATTGAAGTATCCATGGTTGCAACACGAGGCTCGAGAAGTCTCGACTCGGAGCTCAGATCCACCAGGAGCGTCCACGTACCAATCTCTCAAACTTTGACTCTCCAAGTCTAAGGGACCAGGACGATCTGTGCTCTCAAGAGCCAGGACGGTTTGTGCTCAAGATGCGAATCTAAAACCGATCGTTTGCTGCAAATTACCGATCTATACAACTAGATCATGCCAATACTACAACGTAAGACTCCAATAGAGACCATCTGCGGGAAATACAACAGACAAAATCCAAAGCCCAAGCACCCCATATACATTCCAATTTTTCTGTCAATGAGTTAGTACTAAGAATAAGCCGATTCTTGACCCAGAGTCGTGTTTCAGACCCATATAAAATTGGCTCAGATTCAGATAATGTCTTGTAAAATCCAGCCAATCTGCGGTTTCTACAATAAAAGATACATCGCTTACACCGCAAACATCCTAGCCTAAATCATTGAAACAAGCTTATTCTTGCAAAACCTGAAATATATTTTTGGGTCAACTACCAGATCGGCTTATTCTTGCAAAAATCTAACGAAACAATGTTACTAAAACGATCGGTAATAGGGAAAACCGCGACATCCTGGTTAAGGAGGTTACCAGTGCCGCAGGATTGATTCCTGGTTCCACGAGCCGGGGGCCGCGCAGACTTTGCCAGACAAGTCCCACTAACCGCTGTAACCGTCGTGCGTCCGGCACTGCTAATCTTAGATGGCGGCGGAACTCCTTGATAATTGATCATTGTTGATGAATGGATTGTTTAGCCTAATCTGACAATAATTAGGCGTTAATGAAATTGCTGGATGGTCTACCATAATTAAGGTTGAGATAAGAAGTGGGGCGTTTATTTGGATGGCAACTGTGGTGGATGGGTGTTGAGCACGGGAAAGGCTGCCTAGGACCCGACGGGGATAGCGAGCATTACAACGCAACGTTGCAGTGAGGGTGCACGGTGTGGGCTCAGGCTTGGCACGCCAGGGAAGTGGCCTACCAACTTCGCGATTCCGGCTGGTGCAGTGTTCGCACCAACTTTGGGGTTTCTCGTTCTGGTGGTACCATGTTCGTACTGCCGCCAGGCGCTCGCACCACTTTCGCTACGTCCCGGCGCTTGCACCAAAACTCGCTGTGGCCTGGCTCCCGCGCTCGTACCGCAAAGGAACCTGCTCGTTCCACCAACTACGCGAACTCTAACTTCCATTCACCTCGTACCGGTTAGATCTCCAATGTTGAACCCCAAGACAACCGAAATCCAGTTCAATGGCCCCATAGGTGCCATAGCTATATCCCTAGGCCTTCCATTGCTCATCACCGTCTTTGGCCTCATCTTCAATGCCTCGTCATCTTACATATCGGGCCTCGACATCAACCTCGATTTTTCACTCGATGAGATCGCAGCAGCTGCTACAAACAAATACGCCTGGTCGGCATACCTCTGCTACTTCTTCGGCTTCGTGGTCCTCGACCAACTTGTTCCTGGAAAACACATGAAGGGTGTTGTTCTCCGGGACAATACACAATTGTGGTACAAGATCAATGGACTTAACTTCAGTCTTATCATTGCTCTGGTGCTCGCAGCAAGACTATACTATCTTGGTGATCTTCCCGAATTACGGTTCATCTACAATAATCAGCTTGAACTCACACTCGTTTGTTCTATTTTCCTGTTTGTTTTGGCAGTTTTCGTGTACATTATGTCGTTTGTACCATTGAAAAAGCCCAATGGAGTGGGCACCCACGAAAGAATTCTTGCCGAGCCAGGAAATTCAGGTAATATGGTGTACGACTGGTTCATTGGCCGGGAATTGAACCCTCGGATTGGTTCCTGGGACATCAAGTTGTTCTGTGAGTTGAAACCAGGTATGACTTTATGGCTCTTGATAAACTTATCTTGCATGTATCAACAATACTTGGTCCATCACCGGGTCTCTGACTCAATGGTGTTAATCAACTTGCTCCAAGGCTTCTACATCTACGACGGAATCCTTAATGAAGAAGGTGTGTTGACCATGATGGACGTGGTGACCGACGGGTTTGGAAATATGTTGTCGTTTGGTGACTTGGCATGGGTTCCATGGTCCTACTCGCTCCAGGCAAGGTATTTGTGCCAAAACTATCTTGATTTCGGCTTAGGATACTGTGGTATCGTAGTAGGTCTTGCTGCCTTCGGATACTACATCTTCCACTCGGCTAATCAGCAGAAGTCGGACTTCAAGCAAGGTAAGTTACCGCATTTGCAGTCGATGAAAACCGTCACTGGCTCCAACTTGCTTGTCGATGGATGGTGGAAGTTGAGTCAACATATCAACTATTTAGGTGACTGGCTAATTGGAGTGTCGTGGTGTCTTGCCACGGGATTCGGCACCCCATTGACATATTTCTATGCCATTTACTTTGCTTCGCTTTTGATCCACCGTCAAGTACGGGACGACGAGAAGTGTGCCAAGAAGTACCGTGAGAGCTGGGACGAGTACAAAGCCCGGGTTCCGTACAAGATCATACCTTATGTGTATTAGAGACTTTGTAGGTAGAATTGAAGTTTGATTCAATGAATTTATGTTTTCAAAATATATATTATTATGGTCTTGCTGGAATATATAGACAGTCAAGTTTTCAACAAGTTCCACAGTCTTTGACTAGAGTCTTGTCTGTACATGCCGTGTCTACTCTGTCCATGATATATCTACTCGTCCATGGATTACTCATTCTTCTTGTCAAAGTCAACCAGCTTCTCAAATGAATGGTACGTCACTTCTAAACCCCCGATCCAGCCCAAGGCATTCACCAAAATAAACAACAACAAAAACGACACCACCAAGCACATGAAGATACCAGGGGAGAAGAACTGGTAAGTCACAAATAAACTGGAGTTACCCGAGGTTGTCTTTTCTTCGTCTAAAATTGTCACCGGCATGTCCTCCTCAGCAGCCATCGATGCAGCAGCCTTCAAGTCCTCCTCCAATTCATCGTACACCTCTTCGGTATCCCTCTTATGGAACTTTGGAACCTGCTGAACCAACACCAATTCGTCGTCTGCCACAATCACATCTTGCAAGCTTGAAACGGTAGAAACTTCGGCGTTGAACCCACACACGGTGGTAAAGTCATCCAAACGGTCAATCAGATCGTACTGGACGTGCTTGATGAAGCTCAATTCAGAAGTGGTGGCAGAAGTGTCTTCGACCCGATAAACCTTCAATTTAGAAGCATCATAATTGGCACAGTTCTCGTTAATCGACTCGAGCAAACGACCACTGTCGACAATGTAATGGGCCGGCAACTTGTGATTGAAGTAGACCGAACCCGAATCGAGAAAGCATGCAATGGGGAATATCAAGGTAATTAATACTACTGACTTGTTCAACATGGTTGAAATTTCTCCTTATTGTGCGAACGAAAATAAATCCATCTTAAATATAATGGCCGACGTTCCACAGTAAGTATCTTGCGATTTTCCACCGGTGTTTTTACTAACGACCAGATCTGTGATCAACAAGTTGATCTTCTTCACTGCAGCCATGATCATCTTCCCTTTGACCTCGTTTTTTGTGCTCCAGGCTTTATTTGACAACACAATTGTTAGTGGTGGAGTTGCCGCGTTAGCAGCCAATGTGGTGTTGATTGGATTTATTGTGGTGGCGTTCAACGAGAAGTTGCCAGAGGAGCAGGAGAAGAGGAAGGAGCAGTAGGGGGCTGACAAGCATGAATGAGGGAGACGGGGAAGATGAACGAGGATGTAGATGAACGAGGACGAGAATGGAGATGGACGAGAATGGAGATGGACGAGAATGGAGACAACGAAATAATATGTGAGGTGAAGTGAGATTGACCACACTGAGATGCTTGTGAAGCTGTCATGTAATATACCAAGAACGAACAACTTGCAATTGACTCGAATTTAATGGTTTACACTTGCAATAACCTCCATTCACCTCCACACTCAATTCAATACCATATCTATATAACTATTTACATAATAAAACAAGTATGAGTACTCCACTCACCCAGTAACTGTCCCATAAACTCATATCCTCAGCATTCCAGTTATTTCGTATCACCCTAGTTGTTTCACTTACACTTTGTTGGTTCACTTACACTTTCTTTCATTAAATGTTGCAACGCACTAGTACATTTTTCACGCTTCTCACTTTTCACTTTTCTCCAATGGTCCATCAGATCTCCCTTGCATCATCCGTGCCCCACAGCACCTATATTCAAACGATCCTGACTCTCCAGGCTCTCACCGGAGTCAATTCACCCCAGCAAACATCCACATACTCCTTGATATGCAAGCCCATCAACAAATTCGTTCCTAAGTTCGAGCCTGGGAAAGTCAACCAGATTGAACAGTATTTCATGAAATGCACCACCACCTGGGACGATAAGTCCTTGGACAATTTCCCATTGGATAAGCCATACATGGATGACAGAGTGTCAACATCCCGGCTTTTCGAGAAGGAATCGGCCGAAACCCAGAAAGTGTGGACTCTTCAGATCAGTGATATTCCCATAGCAGGAAAGAATCAGGTATGTTGTGCTCAAAACATCTTTGAAAGTACGCTTGTTCATTCACATACTATAGAAGAGGGCAAAGACTCGTTTGTCCAATTTCTTGAGGATTTGGGATACAGCTTCATCAGTCAATATTGGATTAAAGGCGTTCGGTTTTTCCACGGGGACATTGTCATTGAGTTGTTCAAGATCTTTGTGAGAGACGACAATAACAAGGGTCACCCAGAGACTCAGATTCCTTTGAAGTTATTGGACGAGTCTAACAGTTTCCAGATAAAAGCGTTTATTAATGTTCCTAAATCTACAGACCTTGACCAGATTAATCTGGGGTCAAAGGAGCTACTTAAATTGCAAGACTTTTTGAAGAATCTCATCAAACTTGAGATCCCTGATAGAATATACATGGACTCTCGAGTGCCATAAGGTTAACTCACTGTTTTATCGTGAAGAAATCCGGTTTGGAAAACCCAGTTTCACCTTTATCCTTGTCCACCTGCTGGTCAAGCTCACCAATCTGTCTTTCTAAATCCTTCAACGTCAATGGCTTACCCGGTCTGTGGTCCGACTTCAAAAGCCGGAATATCTTGTCGTTATTTGAGTTTTTCATCACGTCATCCTTTTCATATAGCTTTTTGATGAATGACAACTGCATGTTCAATGCTTTTATCAACGAGTCTTTGGTTTTCTCATTCTCGTTCAAGCCCGAAAGTTTGAGAAGTTTGGTCCATTGGTCGGATGTCACCGTCTGTTCCGGAGCCAAGTCTATGAGACGGTTCACACTATACTTGGGATGTCGTATGTAGTTATGGACTTGTGCTTTCGTAAGGGCTTTTCCTACAACCGATCTCATTGATTGATGTTCTTGAAAAATAGTTTGAATAAAAGTCGCACCTATTCACTAAAGTCTATGCATTACACTATTTACTTAAATTATTCAACTCCTTCTTGGTCTTTTCCAAGGTCTTCTTCTTCTTCTTCAATAATTCTTGTCTGGCTTCCTTCTTTTCAATTCCATATTGCATTTTGTTGTACAACTTCCGTTGTTTATTGGTCATCATGATTTTCTTCAATTCCTTTTCTTCGTCTTCGGTTCCACGACTTCTCTTCTTGTTCTTTTTATTGTCGTTGTCGACAGTGTCCTTGTAGATACCAGCAGCTTCTTGTTCCAATTCCTTTTGAGCTTGCAAGTCTTCGTCCAATTCTTCCTCTTCTTGCTCGTCTTCTTCATCTTGCTCGTCTTCGTCTACTTCTTCTTCTTCTTCTTCTTCTTCTTCTTCTTGAGCTTCTTCGGTTTCTGGACGTGCTTGATCTGGATTGTAAGTACCGGAATCACCCCATGGTGATAAGTGAGGAGGCAAGATTTCTCCAGCTGCGTACTTATTCACTGGCAATAATTCACTCTTGTTGATACAATCGAAGATCCATTGAGGTTGGACGTACGTACGACCACTGACCTTTGAAGCAATCTTTGGTCTATCGATGATTTGATGGGTTATGTTGGACAAATTCAACTTTTCATAGGCTGATTTATCGTTATATTTGACTTCATCAAGGGCAAGCTCAGAGACAACTCTACCACCACAAGATAAAATACAGAATTCCAAGACATCCAAAGGAACTTCTCTACCAACAAAGAAAACAAAGTTGGAGAATAAGCTGGAGGTTGGCAGCAGGAACTGCAGAGGTTGTTGTAAAAGATCTCCAGTGGTCTTATTGGTAGATTCGAATTCATCAAGCTCAACATCTTCGACGTTCTCTTCCTCTTCTTCCTCCTCAACAACTTCATCTTTGTTACTGGAGTCAGCTTTCAAAGCCTTGGAAATTTCGGCTTGGTCTAATGTTTCAACCGGACCAGCATCTTCTACTTTGGTGTCAGGCAATAATGCGTTCTTGTCGTTAGCAGACCTCAAGATGTAGGAGCTCAAACCTCCAACCGATTTCAACTTCAAGGTATCGATAGCTGGTGGGTACACCAAATCGGATTCTTTGTACAATCTGTACAAGGTGAAGTGTAACAAGGTAGAATAGAATTCTAAAAACGTTAACATGATTCTGAAATCTACATCTGAAGGAATCATAGTTGGGAATTTGAAAGGCACAAGCCATCTGACTTCTTGACCTTTAATATTGGCCTCATAGTAGATACCTTTGATGGAAACAAACACTTTTTTAAGAAGTCTTTGTTTGGCAACATAAGCCAACCATTGGTTAGTCAAGGTTTCGGCTTCCTTGGTGATACGGGAGCTGACTTTATCGGTGGATGGCATATTAGCAAACAAGAACAACATGTTTAATGGGTCATCTAAGTCTCTTAAGGCGTCTAAGAAGGTTGGATATCTTTCCTTGATTACGTGGTCCAAGGTATATCTTGGTCTGTTGGCTTCCAACTTTTCGGCATCACCAATTTCACCTCTTCCCAAAGCCTTCTGTAACTTCTTAGCAAAGGTTTTGTGTTCTCTGAATTTGTGCAAAACTGGCTCATGCATCAAAAATTGGATGTCCTTAGCATAGTAAAAGGTAACTGGGGCAGTTGAGCCTTTATTAGCCTTCTTTTTATTACGAGGTTCTCTTGGATAAATTCCCTTGAAAATACATAATCTTCTGAAGTCAGCCAAGGAGATCTGTAACTTCTTCACTGCTTGAGTTCTAGTGATGAAGTTCTTGGCGTTACCGGAGGTTCCTCTCTTTTTGATTCTCATCGTGTGGTTAGAGATGGAGTCTGAATAAAAAAATTTGCGATGCGATGCGCATTGAAATACACGCACTAACTATAATAAATTATATTCTCTAACTAGAAGTGATACGATGATCCACATTTCATTGAATTTGCTAATGAACCGAATGACTTTGATGGGTCTCCTTCGACCATCTACCTGCTCTTCAATAGCATGTACAACCGGAACAAAGAAGATTTGTTTAAATAAAAGACCAAGCTGGTAGCACACCAGTTTGATTTCTGTCAAGGGAAACGAAAGAAGAGGGACTTCGCTTCCAAAACTCTTGAACTCAACAGCTGCATTCCTGATTTCTGTCACGATCATGTCGTATACTTGTTTGTAGTCTGATAATCCAAGCATGTACTGATATTCTGCGTCTGTGAAAACAATTTGAGTCTTCAAAACCAAATAAACCAAACTGGTTTGATTGTACTTGCTGTCATCATGGACTCCATCATACAAGTAGCATTCCAATGCCTCTTTAATTTCTAGTTCTTGTTTGTGTATTTTACTTGCAAAGCAGTCCATAATTCGCTTAACTTTTTGGCTGCGAAATTTACAGACGCAACCAAATGCCAGCTACGTTTTGTGAAAATACTCGAGACAATTATGCAACACGTCCACGTCTTCACTACCTTCCACTCCATTTTCCTTTGGCCACAGCCGAGCAAATTTCCAGTACATTTCATCGACAATTTATCAGGGACTCTTTAGCCCCAAAAGGCGTCATAACAAAGAAATTAGACAATGGCACAGAAGCGATCTACTTTCCGAATTTAGAGATCTGGTTTAAGCGACAACTTAAAGAAACATTGCAAAATTCCGAAGTATCATTTGACCAGTACAGAACAGGGTCGATGAACGAGAGCATAATATTGTCTCTATTGGATCGATTTGAAGTGCCACTCCATGTTGATATTTTCATTCATGCGTGTGATTTCATTGACTTCCAACTGGACGTTTTGCGGTTTCTCTCGCCAATAATAGGCCCACACTCTGACGTGGTATATGAACATTACCAAACAGACAAAACAGAAAAACATTTCAGAGACAATGTAGATGTATTCAGACAACAGTTAGGCGACGCTATGAGAAACGGGAGTGAAATCGACTACCGTTGGGAATATGATATTTTACGACGCAAATGAGAAATAAATCTAATTTAAACATTCAAACCATAAAAACTCAATAAATTCAAATAAATTAAAACACCAAATCCCAAACACAGAAAATTGCACAATTAACCACAGCACACCAAGAAAACCCAACAAATATACACCTATACATACCAGCCACTTGTTCTATAGCCCTATTACCAACTATTTATTGTCTAGTATTTCCTCTCGCTCATTTTCTCCATTTTCTCATTTCTCAAATTTGACCTCATCACCCACGATGTCCTTTGAAGACGTAATCACAAGGGGGGAAGACTTCCTTAGACAATACCCCCGAGACGCCCCCGGCTGGAACCTAGCGTCCCACGCCACCTGTTTCTTTATGATAGCTGGTTCGAAGTTCTTTTTGAACCTTCTTTATAAACCCCAAATCCACAACCTCAACAATCTCGATAATGCACTTGCCAGAGCTCGTGAAGAGAAAAGAAGTTTATTGACCGTCATGAACCATATGTCTGTTGTAGACGACCCCACATTTTATGCAGCTTTACCCTGGCGTTACCACTTTGACGTCGACACCATCAGATGGTCGTTTGGTGCCGACAATATATGCTTTAGTAATAAGGCTTTGTCATGGTTCTTCAACTTGGGTAAGGTCTTAGGTACTAAACGGTTCGGAGATGGACCATTTCAAGGCTCCGTAGACGCTGCTATTCGGATCTTGTCGCCTGACGACACTTTAATTCCAGAAGCTGATGGCTCCAACAAAAACTCCATCACCACAACGATGCAACCGGGTGCCACTGCCGTAATGGCACGGTCACCATTTGTCAGAACCAAAACTTCATGGTTCCATGTGTTTCCCGAAGGGTTTGTGCTTCAGCTCGAACCTCCACATAACAATTCTATGCGGTACTTCAAATGGGGAGTTTCCAGATTGATATTGGAATCCACCAGAGCTCCGATCGTGCTACCACTCTACAGTTACGGGTTCGAGAAAGTGGCTCCAGAAGATGCAGCCGAGGAGGGAATCAAACGGTACTTGCCTAGCAATATGGGAGCCGAAGTGCATATCTGGATCGGGGACGAAGTCCCTGATTCCACGATTGAATCGTACAGAAACCAATGGAAAGACCTATGTAAAAAGTATACTGATCCTAAACATCCAACAGACCTTTCGGAGGAGTTGAAAACCGGTAAAAAGGCTCAGAAGTTGAGGTCTGATTTGGCTGCAACTTTGAGACAAGCGGTTTTGAACATCAGAGAGTCGATTGGCCATTTTCAACCTGAAGATCCCCGGTTCAAGGACCCGGCTTTTTGGAAGACTTTCACCGCCACAGAAGGTGTCTCGGCCCCAGACGTGCGTTTTATAGGTAAAAACTGGGCCATCAGACGGTTCCAGAAACATTTACCTGAGTACGATGGAGAGGAATAGACATGTCTTGTATATAGTATTTATGTTCCAAAACCCCAAATGAACAGATTTGTATTCGCGATAATTTCTCATAGATGCTTCCCATACGAAGAGGATACATTCTATGGCAGAGACGCCCCCACGGGCTAATATCGTCTTCCAATCTGCTTGGTGTGTTTCCAGCACATGCAGTTATGTATTCCCGTTCGAAACTGTGGTTTCGGCCGCTCAAAAAATCACTTACACAGAAGAAGACCCCAAAGCTCCGGACTGTGGTAGAGGAGCCATCGCATGAAAGACCCGCCAATAAACTCATGAATGACTCTCGTTTCAATGATATTAAGAGCATTTCCCGGTCAGTTGACCTGCTGGTGGCACAGAAACAACAAAAATTGCTGTGGAAGTTGATGCAGTTGCTCGATGAAGTTGAATTCGATCCAGATGCTCTTGAGGTCGCTAATATCATATATATGGAACTATACAAGTTGCTTGACTACAACCCAGAGGTGACGTCAACCGAGATGCTCACAAAGCTTTTCAATAAGGCCACTTCCACGTTATTAATGCAAGAAAATGTTGTTCTCCCGGACTTTCTATCCATTCTCATTCAGCACCTAATTCAGTCGAACTACACGTTACAAACAGATACCTTGGTGTCCATTACATTGCTTGGAACTAAGATAAGTAGAGGTAATTCGGGACTTCGTGAAACTATGGAATTGTTTGTGAGGGGAGGAAGACGCCCTGAAGCAGATTACTTCGATGCCGTAATAGAGCACTTAGATTCGAATTCCACCTTGACTTTACTGGTATTTGAGACTATGTCAAATTTCACCACGGATCATAAGTTGAAATTGGATGGTACTTTCCATAAAAAACTCATCAGCTATATCAGCAAGTTGTACGAGAAAATCCCACCGCAAGTTCATGAGTATAAGGACCCAGAGAGAAATATACAGAGGGTACAGACGGCAATTGCAATGGTGTTGAACTGCCTGCAATATCAGGGCATTCCTATTGAAACCAAGTTGGAACTTCTCCGTGTTATTAATGAGCTCTTGGCCATTCGTGAAGACGGTGCTTTAGCAGAGACTCAAGCTACACTTTTCAGGGAAATCAGCTCATCCCAAGATTTCGTGGATGTTTTCTTCAGACAGCAGGATGAAAAATTGCTTGAATCTGTTTTAGAAGCTGCCATGAAAAACCAACAGCATTTTTTGTATAATAATATCTTTGACGCCATTATAGATAATCCAAATTTCTTCCTGGAAGAAAGAATTGCCCAGGCTGAGTTATTTAAGAATTTCCACCACCTTGATGAACAACTGTTATTCGACAAGGTCATTGAGGGCATTCTGCAGAAGGAAGTGGAATCTAATTCAATGCTAATCAAACTTGTGCAGGTCTTTGTACAAACACGCACGGTTTCACCCAATGGACCTTTCATTCAACAACTAATGAAGCAATTCAACATCGATATCGATATACCTCTTCTGGTATACAAAGTTTGTATCGATACAGCTATAAGATCAAGTCAAGATTCGGTTGCTTTTGACTTGTTTCACCAAAGTTTAAAGGACTTTTCTCAATGGTCAGATGATCCATCTCCTAAAATGGTTCGGACGTTGAACGACCTAATCATTTTATCGTGCAATCATACTTCTAATATTGAGGATGTATTTCTGTTCTTCACAAAGATCAAACAACATATGACAACTACTCTTGTCGATACGAGAGCCATAACCGCAATGGCAGAGCGGATGCTTGAGGCCGAATACGTGGGTGACTGTATCGAAATGCTCAAACGAGAGCTTCCACGTATTGAGAAAGATGATGTGTTAAAGCTCCCTGTGAACATACCTTTTTATGATGAATATAGAAGGCTTTTCGACGTTCTCCATGAATTCGTCATTACTTATACTAACGAGGAAACATTCGAAACTAACTGGGTATTATACGGAGAACTCCACAAATTTTTCCACATGCCCTTTGAGTCCTATTTGCCAGCTATGAAGTTTTTCTGTCAACATGGGAGATTAAATGCAGCATTGGTGATTCTCAGACGAATCAGGTTCTTGTATGAGACGCATGGTAATCACAATCACCTCCCTCCTCTGAAGGAGATGTATATTTATTTGTTTAAAGAGTTTGGAGACAAACTTTACCAGGAGGGAGTTGAAGAAGTCCATGAATTCTTGAAGACAGATATTTCGTTGCCTAAACAAGATCTTGAATTGCAGAATTCGATTCTTAATGCATACTCTAACTTACAAGAGATAGGAAAAACTCGAGACTTATTTTTGGCTATGAATCCAATGAAACTTATAGAAGGTAAACCAGTCATTGACGAAGAGACGGTACAAATTATGTTGAAGACTTATACATACAGCAACCTTAACTATGTCAAAGCATTCTGGAACAATTTATCGAGTCTTGGAATATATCCAAATTACAGTATATTCAGACAGTATTTAATCGCCCATGTATACCATGGGTTCACTGATGATGCTATTGAAGTTTCTAAAGAAATGGCCGATTTCGATCTTGAATTCACTGATGATACATTGGTTTCTATGTATAACTTCTGTTTATCTTCAACTCACCAGGATCACATTGAACTGTGGGCGACTAAAGAGCATCCCCAATTATGGGATCTGGTAGTTCACAGAAATCTTTTGAAACGTTCTGACGATTACAAACCGGAAACAAGCATGTTATTGGAGGATTCCAACGAAAAAGCTCAGATTGTATAGTTAGTAGAACCTTGTAAATATTATTTTTTCTGCTTAGTGTTCCCGACCTTCGTAGCAAACCTGAAAGAGTTCAAAGTCTCGTTAAAATTTACTACCAACGGAGAGATGTTGACAAACATCAATGTTTTTGAGGAACCACCCAAGCTGTGTTTGAGTAGGTAAGTTAACTTTGAATTTCTGTATGGAATGTGTTGATTGGTGTTGTTAGATTTTTGTCCTAATGAATAGATAACGTCTCCTAAACATGACAAGGACTTATTGATGTATTGAGTTTCTTTCAATCTATCACCCTTGGCTTGGGATTGGTTGAGTCTTTCAGAGCCAGCTAAGTCAACCAAATTTAAGCTTCCTTCACATGAAGCACCAGTTTTCCTGTTGACACCTTTGATTGAAAGAATAAATATCGAATGAGAACGAGACGACCGTTCATTGGAGTTTGTTGAAGCAGTCGAACGATTTGAAGAGGACTTATTGAAAATCGATAACGCTTCGTCTCCACTTGTAAGTTTAACAGATCTGAGATTGGAAATAGTGGTCTTTCCATTGGCATCATCGTGTTTGATCTCATACTTTGTATCTCCTGGAGAATTATTCAATAAATCAATTATGGATTCGTTGTAAATCTCTAACACCTGTCCAGTGACGCTATAATCCCAGCCACTTTGTTTCAAATCGTCAATATCATTAAAGATTTTGTGGATGGTGAGTGGGATCATTCCATCCTGTGGATGTGACATGGTCCATGTCTTACCCGATCCAGTTTGACCATAGGCAAACACACAGACATTGTAACCATCAAGTGAAGATTGTACCAATTGGGATAATTCATCGAATATTTCGACGTTGGTATGACTAGGACTGAACACTTTATCGAAAGAAAACTTGTATGCACTTTTGCTTCGATCCAGACTTGACAGCTGAACGTAGTCTGGAATTGATGTTTCCTTGTACACGGTGACTACTTGTTTGAGTTCATCATCAACATCATCATCATTCTTCGGAAGTTCAATACTGACAGTATCGTGATCGGTAACGGATGGACTTGGAGGTCTAACACGACAATAAACACGAATATTACCCTTATACTCTTGGAGCTTGTTATGCAAGTATCGTCTATCGGACTCTATTGTCACAAGAGAATTCTTCATGTGCATGATCTTCTCCAGTTTTTCGTTAACCTCGTTAGTGTTATTGGTGATGTTTTGTTCCATGAGCAAGATCTCATTCTCCAAAGCCTCTACCTTATCACTTATGGCATTCACCTCATTCTCTTTAGCCTCATAATGGTCCTTGATCAACTCGTACTTCTCAGAGAGTTCCTTATTCCGTTCCGTAAACGATTTCAATTTGGAATCGGCAGCAGCCCCTCGAGAAAGCTCTTCACGTATCTCGTTGTCCACACGTTCAATGTCTGATTTCAAGTGTGAAAGCTTCAGCACAACCTCAGCTTCTCGTTCCTTCTTTGAGCCCAAGACAATCGATCTGACCTCCAGCAAAGCAGAGGCAACATCCTGTTCATGACCAGCTATCTCACGCTTCAAAGCATCACATCTGGCCTCGATTTCAGTCTTCAAGTTGAGCTGGCTCCGGTGATTCCCGTCAAGAATCTGCTCGATCTCGGTCGAGACCAGCTCCTTCTCGGCCTCAAGTTGTTCCTCGTGCTCAAGAGCAAGTCGCCGCATCGTCAAGTCGTATTTAGCATCCAAATCCTTCAAGGACTGGTCCTCGTACTGCTTAATCTCGTCGATTTGACTGGTGATAAGGTCGAGTTTGCCCTTCAACTTGACCAACTCGTCGTCCAAGTTGTAGCCATCAAACTCAAACTGATGTTTCTTTGTCTTGAGCGTCATTATCTGCATGTTGATTCTGTTGATTTCGTCCTGTTTGCGATCATTCTCTCGTTTGAGCTTATAGAGATGGTCAGATTTGGAGTACCGCACGGGAATTCTGCTTTTGGAGAAGTCTTTATCGAGCTTGCGTCTTTTATATGGTGACGGAGGATCATTGCTCGACGCCTCATTGAGCTTCAGTGGCGACGTAGTTTGCATTATTCCTGGACTATGCATGGTGTATTTGTTTGTTTATGGGTGCGGCAGATTGGATTTGAGATGTGCAGGGACATCGCGCTCGCTCATCTCAGAAATTTTCAGAAAGAGAAGAGTAATGGGAGAGAAAAGACAACGTGCACAGGCCACCAAGGCCGAGGTGACGAAGGCCAAGGTGACGAAGACAGACAGTTTGATAAGCAGCGGAAGCAGCAGTGATAGTGGCAGCGAGCTCGAGGCCCTCAGTGACCTCGATGATGAGGTCGAAGTCGAAGACGATGAGGTCGATATAGAAAACGCTTCAGACGTCTCAGATTCAGAAGCTTCAGGCTCAGAGTCCGAGTCCGACTCAGACTCAGACATCCCCAAGAAGAAGAAGAGCAAGTCGTCCGACGGGTCTGAATCGTTTGCCAACGCCTTCAACAACATCATCCAGTCCCGATTAAAGGCCCACGACCGGTCGGCCCCTATCATGGCCAGAAACAAGACAGTTCTCAAGAAAATGGAGTCGGAAAAACTCGAAAACAAGGCCAAACGTGCCATTTTAGCAGAGAAAAAACAGGTCCACGATAATCACCGTATCAAGAACCTTCTTCCGTCAGCCGAAGACAAGGACGCTAGAGACAAACTCGAGCTGGAAAAGAAGCTTAAAAAAGTGGCCCAGAAAGGTGTGGTGCGTCTTTTCAACGCAATCATGTCCACCCAGGTGAAAACCAACGAAGCCATGAAGAAAGAACATGCTGGTGAGGCCAAGAAGGAGGAATTGTTCAACGAGATGAGTAAGGAGAAGTTTCTTGATCTTGTGCTGGGTGCTGCCGAGTAGAGGGTCTACAGACGCTCCATGGTATAAGTAATTGTAATGACATAACAGTATATAGAAGAGTAATCGCAGAAATCACTGGAATCAAATCACCGCATATTGTTCCGTAGCAAGTAAAAATAGATGCGAGCAAATCTCCGATTTGCACCCATTCCCCACAAACCTTAATTGTAGCCGTGTCTGGTCCTGCAACTGCCCCAGACACAGGCACATACTAAGTGAGCGACGGGTTGAACGGACCGTTGAGCTAAATAATGAGTAATAGTTTGGCAGACCGTGGTTTTACGTCGTAGATTTGCTAACTCCGATCAGTGGGGAACGCTCATCGCGCGCATATATAAAGAATTCAGTTTTCACCATGTTATCTTCTGTATGTCGAAGGAAATCCCTATAAAATTGCAGAACCAGGTCCATGTCGCCACTCTTCGGCGGCAGGATAGTGACTTTGTGCTTGAACCTGCTTTCAATGAATCCATCAACAATTCGATGAACAACAGTGTCAATACTTCGACCCGTAACAGTTTTGAAAGGGAAAGAGACCCTATCTATGAGAACATTTCGATCCCTAAACCAGAACGTCCACGGTTGGACTTGCGGCACTCCAATGCGGACTTCACCAACATCCATCTTGTCCACGCCAATGGGCCCAACGCCGTGTCTACACCACCATTGCCGGACCAACAGCGACCAATTTCAAGCTCGCAGTACGACCCGGACGCCAGCGTGGGTGCAGGTGGGCTGCCATCGTCGCGGCCGCTTCTCACGTCGCGGTACCCAGAGCGAAACCTTTGGCGGATCGCATCGATTTTTCTCTTTGGCATTACCGCCGGATTCCTGGACGCTACGCCTGGTGCGGTGTTGCCGTACATCGAGGAAGACTACGGTTTGAATTATACCACGGTGTCCTTGATCTGGATCTCCAATGCTGTGGGATACATCATCATTGCGTGCTGCGCTCACAAGATCCAGGCGATCATCGGTAAGCAGAAGTCGTTGGTGGCCGGATGCCTGTGTTTGATGGTGATGTACGGTACGGTTCTGAGTGGAACCGTCTTCCCGGTAATCGTGGTAGCATTTTTCGTCGGTGGGCTTGGGGTCGCGACCATTTCGGCCCAGGCCAATGTGTTTCTTGCTCGGTTGGAGAAGCTGTCTAAATACTTGGCTGGGTACCATGGCTCATACGGGATTGGTGCCACGATCTCGCCATTGATAGCCACTGCCATGGTGACGCATGGGATCCAATGGCATTACTACTATTTCATGCTTTTGTTCATGGCATTGGTGACGACCCTCGCGGTGCTCTGGGCCTGGCAGGGTGCAGACTCTGACTTGGCTCCATGGGAGCATGACGAGGAGCACGAGCAATTGCTTCCTGACTCCGGAGCCCGCACTCCAGTGGCCGGAACTGGTACCACCACTCCTGCCGTAGACTCGCCAGCAGACGAGCAGGGGATTGGTTTGGCAGATTTGAGCCAGGATGGTGTCTCGGCTGTGGCACCAGCAGAGAAGAAGAAGAGTAACGGGAATCCTGAATTGATCCAGGCCATTAAGTTCAGAACCACTTGGATTCTTGCTGTTTTCCTCTTCTTTTACCAGGGTTGTGAAGTCGCCTTGGGTGGGTGGATTGTCACCTTTTTGTTGGATTATCGTCATGGACCTCTGAGTGTAGGATACGTTGCCTCAGGTTTCTGGGGAGGTTTGACATTTGGTCGTCTTTTCTTGACCAGACCATGCCACAAGTACGTTGGGGTTCGGAGAAGTGTCACAGTGGCTTCTGCTCTTGCCATAGTTTTGGTGGCTATTATGTGGGCAGTTGAAAATGTCATCATTGCAGCAATTGCAGTTTCGTTGGCCGGTGTTTGTATTGGTATCAACTTTCCATTGATGATAGCCCTCTCGGTCCACTTGTTTCCCAGACGTATCCAGGTGGTATCGTTGACGATTGTTACGGCCTTTGGGTCTTCTGGAGGTGCGTTCATACCTTTCGTGGTGGGAATCATGTCCCAGAGATTTGGAGCATTTGTGGTGTTGCCAGCATTTTTGATTCTTTACTCTGCAATGTTGGGTCTCTGGATCATGGTGCCTAATAAGGAGAGGCACTTGAGAGGAAAAGAGACGAAGACGCTCTTGCAGAAGTTTTGGTAAGACGCTTTTTGTTCTTGTCTTTTGCAGCATATTCTTTTCTTTTGTGTTTCGTAATTGATTGTTTTCCGGGTCTTCATTGTTTCTATATACCATGATGATTTTGTTTTTCTTCTCAGTTTGTTTTATAGATTAATACATATGTCTCAAAATAGTGATGGGTATTACTAGTTACATGATAGTCTCTATTTTGGCTGCAAATTACCTCATTGCACTTTTCCCTTTTCTCACAACCACCTAGTTAACTCCACTCATAAAGGACATTCACACCATAGCTTCTCCTCTCCTACTTCTTGTCCCACCCGTTTTTCGTTTTTGCTCTTTGCAGCCCTTCCATTACCTCCACAACTTCTGCAATCGCGAATGGAAAATATCACCATGGCAGTCGACAATATCAAACAAGGTGACAAGTTTTTGGACCTGAAAGAATACTTCAGTGCCATCGAGGCGTACACAGCTGCCATTGCAGAGAACCCAAAGGCATATGATCGGTTTCTCAAGAGAGCCATTGCGTACCAGAGATTACGGAATCTTCAACGAGCTAAAACTGACGTTTCTGAGGCCTTTGCTCTAGCACAGGAAAACGGCAAACGGGAGCAGATGGGCGAATGTTACTTCCGCATGGCTGTGCTCCATTACACGGAGAAAGAGTTTGTTTTGGCGTGGAAGAACTTTGGCCGGGCAAAGGAGAATAATTTCGAAGATTCGCTGTTGGATGCATGGATAGCCAAGTGCAGACGGGATGTGGAAAGAGTGGCTCCCGGGGTTGTGGAGAGTGAAGTACGGGCCGACAAGACAGTCACTGAGAATAAGGAAGCGGTGAATCCCAAGGAACAAGTGCCCAAGGAGCAAATTGCAAAAGATCAAGTGAAGAAAGAAGTGAAGAAAGATGCACCAAAGCTCGAGCAGCTGCAAGAAACAAAGCCCGACCCAGCCTCGCTCGCTGAAATCAATAAACACGCTCCTATTAAGCTAAAGATCAGAGAAGATTGGTACCAGACCAACGAGGAGGTGGTTATCACGATCTACGCCAAAAACGTTGCTGCAGACAAATTGGCCGTGGAATACCACGACAATTCGGTGTCTGTGACGTTCCCTAATGGCCCTGGATCGGAGTACAACTACAACCTTGAGCCGTTATATGATACGATCGACACTAAGCAAAGTAACCATGTGGTTAAGAGCACAAAGATCGAGCTTACTCTTGTCAAATCGGTGTCTGGTAAATGGCCTACGTTGGAGAAGTCAAGCGAGCCAAAACTGGAACTGGACGAATTGAAGTACCCAAACTCGTCGAAAAAGGCTATCAATTGGAACAATTTCCAAGTCGATAACGATGAGAAGGAAGACTCGGATCCAAACGACTTCTTTGCCAAGTTGTATAAAGACGTGGATGACGATACGAGAAAGGCCATGATGAAGTCATATGTTCAATCAAACGGAACCGTGCTTACAACCGACTGGCTGGATGCAAAAGATAAGACGTTTGAGACTTCACCTCCGGATGGAATGCAAGCAAAGAAGTGGTGATAACAGAGTGTAAATATTTAAGATTCAATATATAAGTGGAGATTGAATTAATTGCAATTTTGACGATGATTTATCACGTTCCTACAGTTCAATGCAGGTCAGTAATGACCCTACAACTGTAAATTAGAATTCGGTCATGTAGGTCGTTGCCCTAATTGTTCCCCGGTAAAATAATTTAAATACGTATAGATAAGGCCGTAATCGTGGCAGCAATTGCTGCGCGAATGGCAAAATTCATCATGTTCTCTTCGATAAAACCTCACCTGTTGAACAAGCTTACCAGAAACATGCACATCGAAGCAATTCCCATGAGATGGGGCACAGGAGACAATTATGCTTACCTTTTGACCGACTCTTCCAGTCGTGGCTCTTGGCTCATTGACCTGGCACAGCCGGACGAGGTGTTGCTGTATTTCGACGAACATAAGGTGTCTTTTGATCTTAAGGCTATTGTCAACACTCATCATCACTACGACCATTCTGACGGGAATGGATTCTTCCATAAGAAATATCCCCAACTTCCTGTAATTGCTGGGAAGGATTCGCCTTTGGTGACTTATACTCCATCCCACAACGAAAAGATCCAGTTAGGAGATATTTCCATCACTGCGTTGCATACTCCATGCCACACACAAGACTCGATCTGTTACTATGCCCACGACACCAAGACCGACGAAAAGGCAGTATTCACTGGAGACACCTTGTTCAATAGTGGATGTGGTCGGTTTTTCGAAGGAACTGGAGCTGAGATGAACAAGTCTTTGAACCAAGTTCTTGCCAAGTTACCTAAAAGTACCAAGGTTTATCCTGGTCATGAGTACACCAAGTCGAATGTGAAATTCCTGTCAACGATTTTGAAGAACGTGGCCATGCAGAACTTGATCAAGTTTATCGGTGCCAACGAGAAGACCACTGGAGTTTTCACAATTGGAGATGAGCTTGAATTCAACCCATTCATGAGAGTCAATGATCCAGATGTGCAGAAGGCCACGGGAGAAACTGATGGTGACAAGGTGGTTACCAAGCTCCGGGAAATGAAGAATAATTCCTAGAGAAGTAGCAACACCTGGCAGATTAGCGGCAATTTGTATATAGCAAGATACTAAGTGTTAAGATTATGCCAATTATGAGCCAACATGTAAGTAGCAGAATATTTATGAAGTATGTTATATTGTTACGTCCGTAAGAACTCAGGTCGACTATCCTCTTTCACCCAAAGTTCCGGCTGCCAGAGCTCCATAAATTCCAAGTCAAACTCCGACTTACCTAAGGCAAACTTCTCGTACTCCTCAAATATCCCCGACATCCCCCAACCCTGGAATATCTTTCTCATTAACCCCACCAACACCCCGATCCGGTGCTTTCCCTTGTTGGAGTGAATAAGCATCGGGAAGTTGTTCTTATCCAACATCAACTGCAACGCCGTTCTCAACGATTCCTTGGCCTGCTGCTGTTCCTGGAGAGATATGAACGGTTCCTGCGATGACTCCATCACGAGATGGTGGAACTGGATGTCTGTGGTCGCAATCCATGACTTATATTGGTGCCAGATCTGTTCTTTTGATCCTTCTTTCTTCTTCTTCTCCTTTTTCTCGTCCTTCTTCTTCTTACCGTCATCCTGACCAAGATCACCGAGGTATATGATGGTCTTCAACTTGAGCTGTTCGATGAAAGGGTAGTTAACCTCGATGGGGAAGCCAGAACGGTAGATTCGATCTTCCACAAGTGAAAAGTTAAGCGGCGGCACAAGCTGGGACTTAGCACGTGAGTGGGGGATATTGGTATCATTGAAATCAGCGTCTTCAGACGAACGTGTCTGAGGCTCCGGAGAGTCCAATCCGATCGGGAGGTGGAGCAGGCGATCGGTACGTGACAGAGGTTGCATTGGTTTGGCAGAGATTTTGCATTTTGATTTCGCGACTATGAATATGCTAAATAAATAATGATCATAAAAGTGGCTGGAATTTGGGCAACACTGGGGCCGGGGGTGGGAGGGCCAGGTCGTCAAGGTTGGACAAAAACTCGAACTTTCGGGATGGCAAAGGGAGAGGCACCGGGGGCGTAGGCTGGACCGAGTTGTGGCCGGAGCTGGTCCCGGATCCAGGCGTGCTGCCGGCACCAGCGTGCACGGGGCCGCCGAGCGCGCCAGCACCAGGCTCGGTCGACGATCGTTGGCTCACGCGGCCACTTCCTCCTGGTACTGGGGGAGGCAAAATGTACCCGTTTGGAATCACCATCGATGTGATCTCGTAGATCGGGACCGTCTTGGGTTTCTGGGTGAACACTTCCAATTCCACGGAATCTTCGGTGGTGAAAATCCGTTCCAAGTCGCTGTCAGATTTGATGATAAACCCGTCTTTGATGTTTTTGAGTCCAAGGACTTGGGAGTCGTTGTACAGCGATAACGAGAACGCCGACCGAGCGTTTTCCAAGAGCTCGCCGAGCTTGGGGGTGGCGGAGTTGCTCATGGGGAACGTGAAATTGAGGGTCGACGAAAGGAACCGGAGAGCCACCGCTTTCTTGACTGAGCTCTTGGCCATGTCGGTGCGGTGCGCCGCGGTGGACGGTGGTAGGGCTGACGTGGACGTGGATGTAGTGGCACCGGGGGACGACGATTTGATGCCCTCCGGCAGCACCGCGAGCAGGCGCGCGGCAGACAGGGTGGAAGCCAGGGCCAGGGCCGCCGTATCGTGGTTGCGGAGGTCGGTGGCCACTGCCGCGAGCGAGTTGAGCTGCATGAACGACTTATCGCGACCGTTGCCGCTAGCGTCGTCCCGCACCACCGCACCCAGCAGAAATGGTACCGAGCTTGGGGCAATCAATGGGTACTCCTTAATCACCACCAAATAGAACAACTCACAGAGCGGATTTAGCACCACCTCAAAGCCAAAGTCCTTGACGCAGCCGCCAAGAAGTGCGTATAGAGTAGTGACAGATGCCTCGTCCGAGAGCTGGATCTTGCGCGCCGACACCGGGTCGAGGTCGCGGTAGAAATTGGCCAAGTAAGGCTCTTGCGTGAGCTTCATACGAAGGTAGTCGACCGACTTTTCGTTGGTGGCAGCAAACAGACGTTCTAGCACAAATCCCACGCTGGAGATGATGACGCCCTTCCCGAGGAATTCCAAATTGGCGGTCTTTTTAAACGGAGCCTCAGCACAGGACCGCGACCGTTCGATGTAGTTCAAGAGAACAGCTTTTACCGCCAGGAGTTTCGCCAACAGCGTCAGAGCCTGGGCCGACACCGCGGAAACCCGGTCGAACGACGGTAAGCTGTCGAACGACGGCAACCCAACATTCGACTTACTGACGCGGGGCTGGATCATCGAGTCAATTGCTGCCCGGGAGTTGTCATAGTCGGAGATATGCTTGGTCTTGGAGTACTCGCCCGATTCTTCGTGGGAGTCCGAGTTAAACTTGGTGAATTCCGACACGAAGCGTTTCTCTTCTGCTGGCGACGGCGACGGAGATCGCGACATGTCGTTCAGATTGGGGGTGCTGTGTGGCCGGTGTACCTTGGATTTGTCGGTACGCTTCGATTTAGAAGACCGCTTTCTGTTTCTCCGAACACTCTGGATGGCTGCTCGCACAAGACGGTCGAATTCATCACAGAATTGCAGCAGGTAATCGAATTCGATTCTGAGGGCTTCGGCCACTTTGGTGATTTCTGCTTCCTGTTCAGAAGCTTTTTTGGAGCTGAGATCAAGGGTGTCTATGAGTTCGAGTCTTCGGGCAGAAAATCGTTTCCATTTCCGTTCGTCGTTGAACCCGAGTTTGTCTCTTATGGCGTGGGTTACACCTATTCGTTTGTGGTCCATGAAGATGGGAAATTTTGAGTCAGATGAATCACGATGACTGAGAGTCTGCGCGCACGGAGGTTTAGTGCCGTGAGTCAAGTGGGATGTCGTACGGCACTTGCGACATACGGCACTTGCGACATTGACCATGGGAGGGGACGGACACGACACAATTGATCGTGCGTCGCTCCTCTGACTCTGACTCGCACCCGCGACATTATCCGACTCGCACCTGCGACATTACCTCTTCCAGGCCATTGCGACATTACCGCTTCCAGCTCGTTGCGACCCCACGACACACCACGACACCCCACGACATGCTTCCGCCTGCTCGCACCGTTTCAGGCATTATCCACCACCCTTCCACATCACCCTCCGACATCTCCCCCGACACACCACCCTCATATCCCCCCAGTACCTCGACTCCTCACCACCAATCTCCCCCAATCGCCCACTCTCTTACACCTTCCTCGCATCCCGACAATGTCTTTCCCAAATTCTGAAGAAAATTTTTTTTCACTCTATGACTCATCCCAATCGGGTAACCCAAAAATCCCTAACCGCGCTTCGTTATCGGTGAAAAATATATAAAGCCCCAATTCCTGAAAATTTTTCTTCTTCCAATATATTTCCAACAATGTCAAAGGGAAAAGTTTGTTTAGCATATTCCGGTGGTTTAGACACCTCAGTCATCTTAGCCTGGTTATTAGAAGAAGGTTATGAAGTCATTGCTTTCTTGGCCAACATCGGTCAAGAAGAAGACTTTGAAGAAGCAGAAAAGAAGGCCTTGGCCATTGGTGCCACCAAGTTCGTTTGTGTTGATGTCAGAGAACAATTCGTTAAGGATGTTTGTTTCCCTGCCATTCAAGCCAACGCTGTTTACGAAAATGTCTACCTTTTGGGAACCTCATTGGCTCGTCCTGTCATTGCTCAAGCTCAAATCCAAGTTGCTGAACAAGAAGGATGTATTGCTGTTTCTCATGGATGTACTGGTAAGGGAAATGATCAAGTCAGATTCGAATTGTCGTTCTACGCCTTGAAACCAGATATTAAGGTTATTGCTCCATGGAGAGATCCAGAATTCTTCAACCGTTTTGCTGGTAGAAAGGATCTTTTGGAGTATGCTGCTGAAAAGGGTATTCCAGTTGCCCAGACCAAGGCCAAGCCATGGTCTACTGACGAAAACTTGGCTCACATCTCTTTTGAAGCCGGTATTTTAGAAGACCCAGACACCACTCCTCCAAAGGATATGTGGAAGTTGACCGTTGATCCACAAGACGCTCCAGAGACTCCAGAAACATTCTCTGTGGTATTTGAAAAGGGATTGCCAGTCAAGTTGATCTTGGATGCTTCTAAGAAGGAAATCACCGATCCAGTTGAAATTTTCCTTGAAGCCAATGCTCTTGCCAGAAGAAACGGTGTTGGTAGAATCGATATTGTGGAAAACAGATTCATCGGTATCAAATCCAGAGGATGTTACGAAACTCCTGGTTTGACCGTGTTGAGAAGTGCTCACATCGATATCGAAGGTTTGACTTTGGACAGAGAAGTCAGAGCTTTGAGAGACCAATTTGTCACCACCTCTTACGCTAGAATCTTGTACAATGGTATGTACTTTACCCCAGAAGGTGAATACGTCAGAAGCATGATTGCTCCATCACAAAAGACCGTCAATGGTGTTGTTAGAGCCAGTTGTTACAAGGGTTCTTTGAACATCTTGGGTAGATCTTCTTCCACCGAAAAGTTGTACGATGCTACCGAATCTTCTATGGATGAATTGACTGGCTTCTCTCCAGAAGATACCAGTGGATTTATTGCCATCCAAGCCATCAGAATCAAGAAATACGGTGAAGCTGCTCGTGAAAAGGGTGAACCTTTGACCTTATAGATACATTTGATTATATACTGTAATTAGAAAAATTAACGTCCTTACCAAGTAACCGGTCCGTAATGTCGTAACTTTCTCCTACTAAGCTCTTGATGATTATAGCCACCTCATCCAATCTCTCGTAAATCAGATGTACTAATAAAAGGGCTACAATGCTCAAGGTTCCGTCATGCCCAAAAAGCTTATCGTAGTCGAGATTATCCACCATTGACTGGTGCAATTCACTTGTAACCTTCTCGAGCACATGTCCCTCATTGTCTGATATCTCCAGAGCCAGTTTCTCGCTGACGTTGGCCTCCTGATAGAACCGTTCATTCAATGAGGTTTTTCCTATACCCCATTGGCTTCTTAGCACGTCCAAATGCTTGATCAGTACCGTAGCCTGTGTCACTTTGGGAAGAGGTGTTTTCAGTTTAAGCGAACCCGAACACATGTGAACTATTGAGAAGACGTCTGCGTTCAAATCAACGTCATACCATCCAGCACGATGGAGAATATGTTCAATCCACTTGTCTGGGTCTTCAACCTTATCAAAGATCGTGTGGAGTGTCTGGAACATTCCCACGATATCAGTGATCACATCCTGAAGTCGTCTGTACTTGGTCCGGGGCCATCTTCCTGTCATGGGGATTTCGTGGGTGATAGGCGTCATGAGCTTTGAAATCCCGGCTAATTTGGCTAAAATCAACCGGAATTTATCGCTGATGGGATCATGTCTTCCAACAATATGAATTGATGGGTTGTCAAGACGCTGGAATGCAAAGGCAGATACATCACAGTAAATGTTTCCAATCTCGTTCAACACGGATGAAAGAATGAACCTGATAGCCACTTTACTACTCTTTGGACGGGGAATAATACTGGCCACAAACCCTACACAAAGTCCCACAATAACACTAACGAACCTTGTTACAGCCACTCGCCAACCATATCCAATATTGTTGAGCAAAGTCTGATTACCATCAACCCAACTACTTCCCAATACTAATGCTGCAGACACCCCGTAAAGAATACAAGGAACCAACGTCAAATGTACAGCAAAATGTCTGTAGTAGATCAAGTATAAGTATACTACTCCGGTAACGGTAGCATATCCATAGTAGTTTCCCAGGCCATGTCCACAGCCAATATACCACAGAACCATCCCAAGCAAGCATCCGAAAAATGAATACACCAACTTGGCTCCAAACACATATATGGTCTCTCCGGTATATTCAGATGTTGAAACACCACACATGATAACAATCCAGATCAAACGGTTCTTAAAGTACCAATTGGCTGTTTCCCTAGCAAAATATGGAACAGCACAAGCCATCACAAGAAGTCCCAGTCGAAACCAGAACCAGAGCTCTTCGTCAAGTAACAAATTGTAAAGACTGACTACCTTGAGACCCAACACATGAAGTTTGTTGGAAGGAGGTGCTGAGTCTGGGTCCCGTGATTGCACTGTAGAGGAGTTCTTGAACAGTGGAATATCTGCACGGGGAACTTCGTATTCCAAAGACAGAAGGATGTTCCTAGACACATCAAAGATACTCTTGGTAAAATACGTGTAAAACTTTGGCTTAGCTACATGGTTGTCGACTGCAATGAACATATCCATCATCTTACCAATCATGTGACCTTGTTCAGATACAAAGAATCTGAGGGTTGATACTTGACTGATAAGACTCAACATAACCTCTTCATCTTTGGCCTTTCCATGAAACGTTTGCTCGAAGAGATGGGGATCATCCAAAAGCAATAACTTTTCTCCCAATTCCTGTCTAGCAGCCTTGAGTTGAGCCATCATTTCAATTCGTGACTCCTCATGTTGCTTGCGATTGAAGATAGAGTAGATACGGTACTCATTTGCAGCCTGGAGCCACTTGATCAATACTCCGATTCCCTTGATGTTTGTTTCCATGTATGGAGCGAAAAATGGCTTGAGTAATTCACAGATATAGTTGAGGTCAGAAGATTGAAGGATGCTCGACTCTTGTTCAAGTCTTCTTTGAATCAAACGTTTCCGTTGGTTGTTTTCGTAATCACCCACAGGTTTATATGCTTCGGAGATGGTCCCAAAAAGTTTAAAGTGATGGTCTGTTGACACGATAGACATGTTACGGTCTCTGATTGTTTTTCCACGGGTCATGTTCTGTTTACTGTCGACCATCTGGTAGAAATATTCAAAAGATGACGAAGCTGAAACCAAATTTTTGAAGCAAGAACGGGCCTGACCCACTGCACCAGGACCTAACCTCCCATATGACACTTCATATCGACTCAAGACGGCCTCGAATTCAAGTGGTACAATACCTTGCCGAATCTTGACAATTTCTTCGTGATAGTTCTTATAGTTGCTGAAGTTTAAATCAGATGGCCGCATTGACTCAAAGAACCGAAGATTGTTCTCAGAAGCGGTCTTAAGTTTTGACAAGAGTCCCACACACCCGGAAAAATAATGGGATACAGACGTTTCTGGGTATATAACGATAGATACGACCATCTGCGTGGCAAAGCAGAACAAGATAGATTTGGTAACTGTTTCTCCGATAGCCAAAGGTGCAAAATACGGAAAGAACACAGTGAAACACACATTGATGCTCAACGAAATGATCCCCACAATGAACGGGAGTCGAAAGGTAGGATGCAACTTCTGCAGCATACCAAAGAACATCGTACCCACCACAAGAGCAATGGCGGAGACCACACTACATCGGGTCCACAAGTATCTTCCCGAGAAGATCTGAGCCAGCATGCAAGTAGCAATATTGGCTTGGGTGCATGAGCCTTCACGAATGAGCTCTAAAGCTATGTCTTGTTGAGATGGGAATCCTCTGATTCTAGCAGATATCAATTGGGCAATTACTCCAAAAAGCCAGCCAATAACTGTGGCAAAAGAACAGACTATGGCTGTGTACCAACTCCATATGACACTCTTCCCTCCGGTCACAACAATGAATCCAATAACTTGCAAGATATAGGCTGCATTTCCCATCCAATTACCCGTCCTTGGGACAATTAACAATATCACAGTACACCAGATCTGTACCCAAGTCCGGAATACTATCTTGAAGGACTTATAGTCTAAGTGCTTAAGAATATAATCGGGCCGCACGGTATTTAGCACCGATCTAAAGATGGAGATCTTTGGTTCAGTTTTCTCAGGATCACAATCGACACCGTTCGAGAAGTAGCAGTTGGGCTTGACACCACTCTGCAGAGATGCAGAGTAGCTATCCGAGTCGTCTGCAACAAGAGCAACGGGGTCCATGTAGTTTAGAGTTTTTCAATATATTTTGCAATTATGTCAATGTTTGTTTGCGCGATCGAGTCGGCCGTAACCTGGCTCGCACGGCTGAATATGGTTATATTTATACAATTAATATACATTAAAGTTAACACCATAATTGCCGGAGGTTTTGGAGGTATTGTTCAACATCTCGGCCGACAATTGCAGTGGGAATAGCCTTACGGGCTGTTGGATTTGTCTTGCTGAGAAGATAGTGGGCCTGGAGGTGATCAACAAGAGCTGCAAGACCATTAGAAAAATCACCGCTATGAACAGCTTCTGCATTCAGAGATCCCTTTTTCTCTAACATAGGAGATGAAGATTGGGATGTAAATCCATTTTCATTTGTCTCTTCAGTTTTTACCATCTTTGCAGATTCTTCAGTTTTCGCAGCCGTATCTTTAGCAGCCGTATCTCCAGTATTTTCTGTCTTTGCATCTTTTTCGTTGAAAGCAGTATTTTTCAAGCTATAGCCAGTGTCACATTCATATTCATCTTTGTGATTAGAGTAGTACCAGCTGGCCAACCATAACACTTTGTTGAACTGGGGATGACGAAACTTCATTGGAACATGAGTCTTTTTCTCGATGTTGTAGATCTCTAGTTGAGTATCCATGTTCATCATTGTCAAGTAGTTTCCTCCGATAACTATAGAGTCTGTTGGAGTGTATACTGCGTGGATCCAACCACTTGGGATGATAAATACGTCACCCGGCTGTAATGTCACTTTGAACCCATCTGATGGGGTTTTACGCTTCCCTCCCACCGCCTTCAGGTATTCTGGAAACCACATAAAGTTCTGGTTAGGCTCAAGGCACCATGAAGTGTATAAAGATAAGTTGGCTGCTGTAGGAGGAAACATGAGAAATGTTTTGGCTCCGGAACAAACTGTGTAGTAAACAGAAGTTCCACCAAAGTCGATGTGGAAGTCGGTGAACGATCCTGCCACTGACATGAGACAGTACTTGGTGACTTGTGGCCTCACCTCATCAACAGCCCACGTCTTATCAATCAAATCCATCGATTTAACCATCTGAGGACGCTGAAACTGCTTGCCCAACCCTTCAACCTGGCTGATTTCCAATGAGATTACATTTCGAATCCTGTCCCGAGAGTTAGCATCGGTGACAAAATAGTCTCTCCATTGCTGCATGTTCCATCTGGGCGACACTCCCTGCTGTGAGAGAACGTCCATGACTTCCACTGGTGTTTCACCTCCTACCTTATCCAAGATATAGTCGATCGTGAGTTTCTCTGCTGCAACCGGTAGACGCATTCCTGTTTGTGATAAATTTGGAGAACCTTTCAGCCTGGAGATGGAGGGAACTAGAACAGGACGAGGGAGATGTGACTTTACAACATTGGCGACTGTCAATTCTGATGCAATATCGACAAAAATACCCTTTGTTCTATCAACCTCGACAGGAAACTCGTGGAATTTATGGACGTGTGGATGAACAGATTTATCAACAGCAAAAACCTCCCCATCGTTCAATGCCACGTAGTCGATGTTGACCCGGGACCGTTTCAGCTTTCTTCTCTGTTCGCTTGGTCCAGCTGTTGCACTGCATTGCTTACAGTGGTAGGCCAAAATGTCACTTATTTCTGCCGAAGAAAGGCCCACACATTTGCTGTGTGACCATTGGCCACAAACATCACATTGAATCCAAGGTTGAGTAGTGGTGGTGTGACACACACTGCACTGTTCAGACCCCATATTTGAAATTTCGCACACTTACAAGTTTATCTATCTTTACTGTTCGCGATTTTAAATTCACTCTTCTTTATGAACAGATTCAGGCTAAAAGTGCCATTCAGGCCACCAAGGCTCTCTATTCCTAAGGTCTTCTACTCCACCAACCCCTCGACACATGACCAACAGCAACTGTTTCTTCAAGAGTACAAAATCCGGTCGTCCCTTGAAAAGCATATCCATTATTACGCACAAAAACCACTTTCCAAGTTTTCCATTCAGGGTCTTATCGAACAGTCAACAAAACTCTCCGAGACCTTCATTTTGAAGAATGCCCAGGATACAGTTGAATATTTGCTCGCCTATAATGCTAGACGTCTTCGAGAATTCCGTCGGTTACCTTATCTTGTTGTGCTTAATCCATCAATCGCTGAGTCTTACAATGGATACCTCAAAACAATGTCATCTTTGATTACAGCTTCGCTCAACCCCCCTGTCACACTCCAGGAAAACCACCGTTTTGCAGAAGAAGTACTCGATGAGTTTATTAGCGTCCACTCTGATACGTTGCCGGGGCTCTCTAAAGGGTTCAATGAAGTCTTACATTTAATATCCACCACCCAGATCAAACGGTTCCTCGACGAACATTTAAAGGAGCGGATTAGCATGAGACTCATAGCTCATCAGCACATCCAGCTTCTGAAGGCTCTCAAAGACGGAAGCTTCGAAAAGAATGGTAAATACAATGGAGTGATCAAGAATCTCGACATCTACGGCGTAATCCGTAAAAATGCTGAAATAGTTAATGATATCTGTCTCATGAAGTATGATCAATCAGTAGAGTTGACAATTGACAATAATCTCTACTCCAATAACTACTGGAGTCGACTGGAACCGGATTTATCACCTCAGCACAAGTCAGACAAGGTAATGTTCCCTTACATCGAGTACCATCTTGACTACATGCTCACAGAGCTATTCAAGAATTCTTTTAGGGCCCACATCGAGAATGATGTACTGGACCCAGTACAGGTTACTGTGGCCGTGTCCCATAATCCATTGTACTTGGAAATTAGGATCAGAGACAAAGGTAAGGGGGTTCCTCCTACAACATTAGCACATATATTTGACTACCTGTTTTCTACATACGAGAGTCACGAAGGAGAGGCATACAAGACACTCAACCAGCCTCCTGGGTTCGGAGGTAATACAGTAGCTGGTATGGGTTACGGCTTACCATTGCTGAAAAACTACATCGAGATATTCAATGACACTATTCCTGAGGATGAAAGCGATGAAAAGCGTGTCAAAGGCCTGTTAACAATCCAAAGTTATCATGGATGGGGCACAGACGTGTATTTAAAGACAGTAGGTAGCTAAATTCAAGTATTTATAGAATAGGGTAGTTCCAATTGCAACATTAAATTTCGCAGCATTCAAAATCTCGCAATAGCAGATTGAAGTTTTAGTCGCGATTAACCAGAGCAAGATGCTCAATACTATCCATTCCCTCGACCCACCAGGTGCCCGTCTGCCCTCGCAATCCCAGGTACCTCTCACCAGTTTCCCTAATGTAACCCATGTTGATTTTCCCGGCGAAAATTCCATAGATGAGCTCCATTTGTGCCTCATTAACTCAGACCCGAACGAATGCAACCAAAATCTATCCAAATACATCAAGTCGATATCTGATTTCAACAACAGTGAAGATACGTCATATCACCAACTATCTGTATATGCAATGAAATTACTTTGCCTGAATTTGTTTGTACGGAACTACCGTCTTTGTATTGGTAAGTTCTTGGCCCTTATGTCCCTTTTTGCGGACTTGAAGCGTCTGCAGCTGACCAATGACACACAACAGCCTTGTGGCGAAGAAGACAGTGTCAAAGAATTCTTGTGCGTTGTGGTATTCCTCTTGTTAAAGTTCAAAAATCTGGAGGAAGACGATGAGGAATTCACCGAGTTTAATAGCGCAATCGATACGGCAGAGCTATTTGACGCTTTGAAATCATACCGGTTGGTGACAGTTGTGGCCAATTTCATCACTAGTCACATCAATGACACTGACACATCATTTGTTTTGCTCAAGTTGTCTGGTGATATCGTTTTTGAGTATCTTTTCCATGTTGAGTTGCTCAGTGACCAGGAGTTCAAGGATCTTGTGTCGAACACGAGTTTGATCTCTACTTTGATAAGCGATTTACTAAGCAACAAGTCTTTCCATGACTATGACATTAATGACACCGACTGGGAGGATGAAGACAAGTTGATAGCATATGAAGAATTCAAACTTTTATTACTTATAAACGAACAATACCTCATGAAGTCGTACTCGTGTCGAGATGTCAGAAACGAAGTTTTTGATGGCCTTATGTGTCAAGACTCGGATGAGAGCTTCGATTCAGTTAATTATAAAATTTCGGGGTTTATGAATCTCTTGGTATACCATATAAACAGAGAAGAGTCTCAAATCATCAAGATCCTTATTCTCAAGTTCTTGTACCTTATTTTTACATCTTCTTACACATCAAAGTTGTACTATCTCAACGACTTGAAAATCCTTATGGATATCTTCATTCGACAGCTCGATGATTTGGAGTACATGGACGACAAGAACGCTGAAAATCGAATCTTAGTTGTTACTTACCTCAAGGTCATGTATCCAATGATGACATTTTCACAATTAAGCGAGTTAAAAGAAGGATATAGGAAAACTGATGTGATGAATATGCTTCTGAATATTGTTCTGACAATCTCTGCGTTCGACGAGATTCTGCCATCGTTGAAGCAAATCTCCGATTTGGCTTCGAGATGTCTTTCTGTATCATGGCTCAAACGTAAGAAAAAGACAATACTCAATAATGACCAAGCTAGCTCTTCAGCATCTTCGCTTAATTCAACAAACAGTCCCAGTCTATCGCTAGAGAAAAATAACTCGACAGACTCGATCGCCAGTTCTTTCACAAGAGTGGCATCTGTACGAACTTCAACCAGAAACGACTACCACATGCATACAACAAAACACAACATTAGTACATCGCATATTGATCTTGTGGCTGAAAATAACCACAATGTTTTCCTCTCTGAATTCAGTAATTTGAAAGTCGACAACATTCTGAAGAAACTCGAGAGAAGGCAATCGAATATCTTGGATTTACCTCACGAATACTTAAATGAATCTGAACTGAAACCAAAACAGTCCAAGCTTATGAAAAAAGCTTTGAAAAAAGCTCCACCACCTCCTCCGCCACCTCATTCACCGGCCTACGCTAGGACTTCACATCCAATAGACCAGTTCAGGGCATCACATCCACTTGAGCAAATCAGAAATTCACATCCGCTTGATCACCCCAGAATTTTACATCCACTTGATCACATGAGGACTCCACCACCCCAATCTACATTGCAACCTCCAGTAATTGCAAGAAGTGCCCGGTCACTTTCACCAAATCATTCAATTCCTTCTGCAGCATATAGAGTGCCACCACCACCACCACCTCCACGGAAAAGACGTTGAACTGGTATCGACGTGCATGTATATTATGTTACACTGCTATCTACATTGTTATATCATCTTTGAAAGTTAATACGTCATCAAATCTTAAGCCATTAATTTCAGTTTTGGTGTAAATATCCAATTCTTTACTCGAATAGACATTTTCATCTTCTTTTGAATCGTTTGTAGCTACTAAAATAAGACCTCTGGATCTGATGAGAGGCATCAACTTAGGTACAAGCCTCAATAACTGGATTGATGTTATTAAACCAATCAAGTTATTGTTCACAGCAAAGTTGACAGCATGTTTGATGGATTTGGAAGCTTGTTCTTGATCGTTTTCTATCAACTTGTCTGGATCTGTATTTTTCTCATGAATCTCGGCATCATCATTCTTCTCTTCGAGCATAGAGCTCTCGTCACTTTCATCGCTCGAATCAGGTAAGAAAAGTCCATTGGTAGACTTCGATTCGAATCTTCTCGATTCAGAATTGAATGAAACGCTACTCATAGCCAAAAATACTGGGAAATTGGGTTGTTTCCAGTTCAAAATCTTGCATATCAACGAGTTAGATGAAATGAAGATAATGGACCTACTTGAATTTTTATTAGCCCTCAAAGAACGCAAATGGTTGAAGATATCGTTCAAGGTAAAATCAATGAATCCGTTCAAAGTCAGTGAAACGTTTGACGCAAAAGGCAAGTTTCTTATTTCATACTCAGATGGGAACAATATTTCGACATTGAGATTTATTTGGTGATCAAGAACTTGTAGCACCAATTCCAAAGGCAAGTATATGATCTTCAAAAGCTTTTGGATTAGGCCCACGTCATCTATAGTCATTTGTGATAAATCTTGCAACACTTTGTTATAGTCAAACAAGTCATCCGTTATGGATGTCAACTGCTCCAATGACAAATTAGGTAAATAAAGCTCGATATTGTCAGTGATTGAAATAGACCAATTAGGACATACCACCGGAGACCCGTCATTTAACAAACATACCCTGATACGTAAATATTGTCCGGATAATGAAGTGGCTGTCACAAATGTAGGAGCCATAGTGTTTCCTGAGATCAATTCAGAAGTGGAAGTAACCAGCTGGTTAGCCCCGATAGTGTTTGAGATTGTGGAAGGTGAAAGATATGTGTTTGGAGAAGAAGCCATAGTGTTCAAGGCCATTGGAGGTTTTTTAACAGCATTAGTTGATGACTTCCAATAGGTATCAAACTTGGAAGCTTCCAAGAGAACTCCAGCAAAGGGGAAAATGATTTGACAATTGAATCTAATTTCCCCAATGTTTTTAAGTCTCAAGTCAAATAAAGGCAATCTCAAAGAGTTGATACCTGGGGACGATGTATCCAAATGGGCAAATGACAATACGGTTGTCTTTCCGATGAGTCTTGTTCCAAATTTTGGAAAGATTTCAAAATCAATCCTAAACTCATTCAAAGAATCGATATCCGTTTGGAAGATACAGTTGCTGACTCGTGTTTCATCAGCTGTAGGTAATATAATGTTTCTGGGAACAATATCGGATATGTTTGATGACAAAGTGATTCTTCCAGGCTTCATATCGGTACTGGAGTTGAATAAATTGATAAAGTTGTTACTGTTAGGGAAAACCAATTCAATGAGTACTTTCTGTTCCAAGAAATTATGCCCATATCTTCTTAAAGGTAAGATTGGAGGTGGAAGCTGAAGATCAGGAATTGTATCGACGTTTTTGGTGATTTCTTCTGAGTCCTCAGAATCCTGATCGTCATCCAAAATTGCCATGGAATTCTCGGATTCATTTGCCGTAGACGATCCCTTATGTCTCTTTACAAGATGGGACTCATCAGTAATTCGGTTGGATACATCACCTTGAGATTTAGTAATCGCTGGATAATATTCTAATAATTCGTTAAGCAATTGGATATTTCCCTCTACCACGCAATAGTATAACACATTGTATCCATCTTCATCAACAATGTCAACTTTGGCATTATATTTCAATAATTCTTGGGTAGTTTTTAAGTTTCCCTCCGAAGCTGAATAAAACAATGGAGGCCATTTGTTTAAACTGTCAATATGGTTGATATCACTACCGTTTTCTACAAGCAACTGCACAAGTAAATGATGTCCTGAACGGGCAACGACATGCAAAGGCAGCAAGCCCTCCACATCTAGCGTATTTATAGCACTCGGATTTGGTTTACTGCCAGCAGTCAAAAGATATTTCACAGTTTCGTAGTCACCAATTTTACAGGCATAGTTGATAGGAAGATATTGCAATTGGTCGTCGTTCATCTCAGGATAGACATTGCAGCCACTTTCAACAATCTTATTGATAACCTCTGAATTCTGGTGTTTGATTGCCAACAACAAGGGTGACATCGAGTCATTATCCAAAGCATCCAATTGATCTTTGGGGAAATGCTGGAGAATGATATCCAATAAGTCAACTCGATTACTCTGAGCAGCGTAATGTAGACAGTTTCTACCGTTAAAGTCCTTGGCCGTCAAGGCCCGGTAAAGCTCTTCTGCTGAGAGGGTCTCCATGGCCCTTTGCACGATGAACAACCGGGAATGTTTGATAAGGTCTATGGACCTCACCACTTTGACTCCATTGTTGATGATGACGTTACTCTCCTGGGTGGAAGATGTGGGAATCGAGCAGCATTCGTGCAAAAGATTCTTATTATTATTAAAGTTATCATTGATCTGAGACATGGATATGTTATAGTCAATACGCTCTAGGAACGACTGTAAAAAGCTATCTGAGATTTTTAAATTGGTGATAGCAAGAAGAAGAAGTCGAGAAAACTTCGATCTGGTTGCCTGCTTGAACTTCAATTCGTCTTCTCCCACGTCTTTGGATGTCTCATGAACCTTGTCTATGAGACGAGCCAATAACTGCAAGTCGGGATCCTTTAACGTAGCAATATTAACGAAACTTGAATAAAGCTCGTCGATTTCGCTATTCTGTAAGGCATTGTCGCTAGATCCTGACGGTTTCCCAAGAAGTGTAGTCAAGCTACCTTTACGTATGTTCTTTATGAGGTCATTGTTGTCGATGGTGGAATTTGAAAGGCTATTCTTGGGGGCCTTGGTCAATGAAAAGTTGCGGATAGGCATCAAGTCTCCATCGACAATGGACTCTAAGTCAAATAAGGAGCTGCTAACCAAGTCACTCAACTCATTGATCTCATCCTTATGGAAAACAGGCTGAACGTTCATTGCTGTCAGAATAAACAACTCTCTGGTGTGGGACTTGGACCGTTTATCCCATTTTTTCACCACCTTCAGAAATCCACTCTCGTTCAACAAGATAAACTGCTGTAAACGAAGCAAATCCTGATGGATCTTCTTGAAATTTTGGTACAAATTCAAGAAGGTGATGGAGTTCTTGAATGTGGAATTGAGAAAGTCGGAATCGGTGGACTTGTTCTGGTCTATCACGGTCTTAACATTGGAAAACAATTCGTTCTTGGTCACAAGTAATAAGTCTAATGTCACGGCCAAATTCGCCTGTTTTTCGAGGTAAAACGAATTGACCTTCTCCAATTCACGTTCAACTTTAAAGAAAAACGATGCATTGTTTTCCTTTAGGGTCTTCTGGATTTCTACCTGGGATAAAGGTTTGTCCAGAACTAACCCAGACGACGGCACTGCAAGCTGTTTGATGAGTTTCTTGAGAGCCTTATAGTTGATGAAGTGTCCCGAGTACTCTGGTAACTCGAGCTGCCTCAGGGCGAGGTACTTTCCGAACTTCATGCGTGGGAAAGGATGTTAAAGATGGAGATTGTAGATGCAGATTGGAGATGTATCTGGCTGCGCATCTAATAGACTCCACGTGCGGAGCGCGAGGCGCCGAATGAGCGTGGTGAGCCACCGCGACGGAGGCCGTGATGGTGCGAGCTGTCGATCGAGAACGGCAGAACCGCACGCGAGTTTGTTCTGATATATATTATACTAGTGAATACGAATAAATACATAAATGAATACTTGGGGATATGTGGCAGGGAGAATGGCTGTGAAAAAAGGTTCCATAGTATGATTGTGCATTTGGTATCTGATAATCTAATACCTTGATATCTGATATCTGACATGGCACCACAATCTTATCCAACAGAATCTCATCTCACACGTCTCCTACACTATTCCAAACATACATACTCACAACATTCATACTCATGGCTCACCTAATCCTTCTTGTTGGAAATCTTTGCATCGTCAAACACCTCCTTGAACTTGTCAGCATTTTCCTTGCTTCCAAATCTAATGGCCAAGGTTTGGGCTTCTGGTTCACCCTCAGAGATGTCAGCAGTTACACTGTAAACCCACGATCTGTCGGAACCAATGTTGGCCTTCAACTCGCAGTCTGGGGACACAAAGTGGTTGGCACAGATCTTCAATGTCTTGTCTCTTCTCATGACCAATCTGACCTTCTTGGTCTTCTTGTGTTGTAAGAACTTGACGTCTCCAGTTCCTCTTTCCTTCCATTCCTTGGAATCTCCGTGGAATCTGAACAATTTGGCTCTGACCTTGTACAATACTTCTTCGTCTTCTTCGTTGGTTTTCACATCGACCTTTTCCAACTGAACAAGGGGTTCAAAGTGGACGTCAGCTTCTTCTTCTGCGGCGGCTTCGTCCTCGTCATCTTTTTTAGTTTCCTTTGATTCCTTGGATTCTTTTGGTTCTTCTTTGGTTTCTTCTTCCTTTTTGTCCTTCTTGGCTCCGAACATGGAGAACACGTTGGATGATGGTGGTTGTGGAGCCGATTCTTCGGTCTTTTTAGTATCTTCAGCAGCCATGTTGTGTGATTTGTGAATTTTTTTCATCGACAGAAACACAGAGAAAAAAACGCGAAACTGGTCCGAAGACGACGACGTTACTATGAAAGATGATATATTAGCTACAGACTACTAATCGTCCATTTCGGACGGTTTGATCAAACCACCGATTTGCATATCTTTTTCTCTTTGCAACCGGGTTTGTTCTTGTTTTTCGATTTCTTTGTCCTCGGCGAAGAGGTAATCCGTGGCGTCTCCTCCAAACTGTTTGATTTGCACCAAGAAGTCTCTGAGGGTTGCCTTGAATTTGTTTTGATCTTTGTAGACGGTGGTCAACACCCCCAAGAAGTTGACGAGTTGTTCTTTCTGTAAGTTCTCGAACTCAGACAGTAAGAGATGTCCCAAGTATTGCTTCAAGAACTCGCTGTTTGAGGTACCTTCAGCTGCTTGGTCTGGGGTGTAAAGTGGTACTTTGATGACGTTGTCTTCGACCAAATGGATCAATTGTGCGAGTAATTGGGATTGGTATGTGAATCCGGACTTGTGGTCTGGTTGGGTGATCACGAAGAATGTGTCAGTAAGGACCTGGAAGTAAAATTTTTGGTAGAATGCTTTGGTAAATGCTGTGTCACCAAGTTTTTCCACGTTTTCGATTAATTCCAAAGTTAATGACAATCCATTTTCTTCCACATCTCTATTGTTATGTTTAAAGGCCCAGATTGCTGCATCAATTAAGCTTTGGAATGCATCTCCGGATAATTGTAATAATCCTTGGAAAGAGTGGGAGTTGATTTCTTTCAATAACGCGTAAAACTCAACTCTGTGTTCGGGGTATTCGATAAAATCGTTTTTGATCATATCTAAAGTGCATTCGAAAACGTGTTGTAAGATTAATACAACGCCTTCCGGTATCATGTGTCCTACTTTAGATACAACCGTGGCCATACATTTTAACACTTCGGCATCTCTGGCATCTGGAACGTTTGTCAGGTAATCTTCTAATACTGCACCAAATAATGGTTGACTTAAGTCTCTGACTATTTCCTCCAAATTGTCGGCCTTATTTATGTAGACCTCCACCATTTTCAAAACTTCCTTTTTGATGGTTCTTAATCCTCTAACCTTTGGAGTTTTGGTAGCAATGATTCCATCTTTGGCTACAGAGTCAGAAATCATCGAACTGACAGCCTTATACAACGATAACATATCGACGTATATCAATCCCAACTGTGGGTAAAATCCAGGGCCAAGTGCCTTACATACAGCCACATTGGTCTTAATAATATTGGCGATGATTTTAACTGTATCGGTGTTAGTCAATAATTCAGGATCTCTACCTGCTTGTTGAACAATTGCATTCCATGCCATGTTTGGTAATGCCATCAAGTCACTCAAAATCTTATCTCTAGAGTCTTTGACATTTTGGGCACTGGCTATTATACCACAGGCTTCGTAAAAGGTGTGGACTTGTTGGGGTTGCAAGTCTTCGGTGATTTGTTGGATATTTCTAATGATTTCGTTGATAAAGGGTTCTCTTTCTTGTGGTTGAATAGCCACAAAATGCTTCTTACACTTGGAAGTAATCTTAATGAAAGTATCACAAGCCATATCTTGAACACCCTCGTGGGTTTCATGCATAAATTCAAACAATTTGTTTACAACAACCTTCAAGAATTTCCAATGAGCCTTTAAGAATCTAGGATATTGACCAACTATATACATGATGTTGGAGGCCACCACTGCTTTATTGTCCTTTCCTCTTTTCATCTCAGTCAAAGACAACAAATCCTTAATAACCGATACCAAAAACCTTTTTTCCATGTCTTCATTCATAGTACCAGAAATTGATCCAATAGCCCAACATAATGTGTTGATATTTTGCCATGACCACTCACTCTCATCGATTTGTCTAGCCAATTTTTCATTCATAATTTGTTCAGTATCGACCACATCTAAATGAGTCAAGAACACCAAGCATTCTCTCATACTCTTGTATAATTGAATGGTATCACTTTCCTTAACAAACTCTCTTACAATTTCACCCTCATCATTCTCAACAATTAACACTTCCTCTGGTCTTACCATGTTGTCTATCATGACCAATCTCAACTTGGATAAGATATCGGAATATCTATGCTGTCTCAATGGGAACTTTGCCAACACAGAAGGATCCGGAGCACCTCCACCACCGATTCCATTTCTCAAACTGGAAGAGTAATTCAATTGCATCAATGGACTTAATTCTTGTTGAGGCAAGTTTTGGATCTCTTCGTATAATTCCCTAACAAATTGAGACCAGTAGTCTAAACAGGTTTTGAATAATTCTCTTTCCTCAATTCTCGATAACTCGATCAAATAATATAACCCGTTATTTAATAAATCTCTAAAGTCATCGATTTGTTCTAAGATCAATAAGTTATTGGACAAAAATGTACACAAAAACATGGCCAAGTCTTGCAAGAACGACTGGTCATTGGAATTGGCACTCGAATAAGACTTCTTCAAGTTCGTGCTAGGAGGTATAATTTGGTAGATTTGTTCCATGGCATCCTTAAAGAATTCCAAACAATTTTTCTCATAATTAGCCGAACTCAAAGCACTGATTTCAATCAAACACTTCAAACTAACGGATCTGGTGTTGATTGGGTTCAAAAACTTATTACATAACAATTTCAATAAATCGGTTTCAAAGATGTAATTACGCGGAATCCAGTGGACATATTTGAGCAAGCAATTCAAGGTGGAAATAAGCAACGACGACTTGGTGGTCTTATCCAAAATCTCGTAGCACAACTTGAAGATTTCTTCAAACTCCGCCCGCATGCTCAATTTCAAGCTCTGGCTCTTGGCCTGGGTCATCTGGTCCTGACTGTAATCAAACACCTCTTCATTCAACAACTTCAAAATGATCATATTATTCTCACAAACGTTGAAACTTGAACGAGAACTGGCCACAATCTCCGGAATAAACTCAGGCCAGTTGTGTGGCCATTCCTGTTTCAAGATTTGCACCAAAGTCAAGTCAATCTTATTAATAAGCGGTTTCTCCTTTGCAAACACCTCTTCATCATCACACAATGCAATGATCATGTTCACAATAAAGTTCCGGATACCCACCCGCTCGTTGTCGGGGATCAACTTCCAACGGTACTGGATCAAGTTATCCAAACACCGCAAGGCAATAAATTTAGATTGACTGTTTTTGGAGGTGGACAAAATCTGGTCTGCTTTTTTCCAACTGTCGGGGTTATCTTGGAATTGGTTTAGAATCTGTTGGGCCGACGCTCTGTCGGTACCCGAGCCCTTGTACAATGCATCGACCACTTGGTCAAATAAGTTTATGTCCAATTCTGAAGATAAATCCAATATTTGTTCCATGGTTGTTTATAAGAAAATTTTCTCCTGAGCGCGGGAGCCAAATAAACATGGCAAAAGATAGAGGAATGAAAATATGTGTTGAACAATAAAGGCACTTAAGAGGCAGAATTACATGTAGATATGATTAGGTGTAGCATGTAGAAATAGGAATAGGTAAAGGTAAATAGGAATAGGTAGAGGTAAAGAGGATACGTATAGTTTACACGGTGGTATACTGTACTCATTTGTATTCATCGCATCTAGCTAGTAACAAACTTAACACCCTTTTCGATGTTCTTGGACAATTGGTCAATGGCGACCGACAACAACTTCTTTTCATCGTCGTTAACCTTGGTCAACACTTCGTAGTGGACCTTTTCAATACCGTTCTTGCTCAATTCCACTGGCAAGGAGAAAAAGTCCAAGTTGTTCACCAACTTCTTGGCCTCAGCAGCTCCGGAGATGGAGTCGTCCAAGTTCAAAAAGGTGCATTCAACAACACCTGGTTCATTGAACGCCTTCAAGATCGATTCGGCCAACTTATAACCAGCATAAGCCATCGACAACGTGGCGGATCCTGCCCCGTTCTTGGCCTGAACAACTTCATCTCCTCCAAATTGCACTCTGTGGATCAATTTGGCCTTTTCGTCATCAGACAACTTGGTGTACAATGGAGCAGTCTTACCCAAGGAGTATAATGGCACGATGGTTTCACCAGAGTGTCCTCCAACCACAATAGTGTCAAAGTCAGAAGGCTTGGTATCACTGGCAAACAATTGACTGATAAAAGTGTTGGCTCTGACAATGTCCAAGGTGGTGACACCAAATAACTTCTTAGGGTTGTAGACACCGTTTTTTTTCAAGGTTTCGGCAACAATTGGAACCGTGGAGTTGACTGGATTGGAGATGATCAACACAAATGCATCTGGGCAGTTTTCAGCAATTCCCTGCGATAAGTCTCTGACAATTGACGCATTGATGTTGAACAAGTCATCTCTGGTCATACCTGGTTTTCTTGGAACACCAGCTGGAATGATCACCAAATTAGAACCCTTCAAGGAAGCGGCCAAGGCAGTCTTGTCTTCTCTGGAAGAAGGCAAAAACGATTCGGTCTTGGAATCACTGCAAATGTGGCCCAAATCGGCACCAACTCCAGGCACGTTGACGACATCAAACAATGATAACTCGGAGATGTTGGAATTCAACTTCAACAATAACGAGAGAGGTTGGCCAATACCTCCGGCGGCCCCACAAACTGTAACTTTAACCATTTTTGCAATAAATAAATAATTCTGAGTTTTCTGGCGAATGGCCGGATTCCCCCCTTTATATATGCTTACCAGTTACCCCAGAGATGGATGCGGTGTGTGGCTACCGGATGAGCATGTCCACAAAGCAAGCGTTGGCTCGACCCCTCGCACCCGCCGGGGGGGCTATCGGGTGGGAGGAACGCCGGGGTGGAGCCGGGGGATGGAGTCGGTGGAGCTCGGATCAAGTCCAGGTGATCCTGTGATACCGATACTCCAACTCAGTTGCTTTGGGGGTACGAAATATGGGTGTCGCTCATGGGGGTAAACTCCGTGGAAAGGCATTTTCAAGGGAGCATTGTAATTTTCGGACCTCAAGGTACTTAATGTCCGAGCGACAAATTCTCCAACTCTGCGGGAGGTTCTTGCCGGGCAACGACTTTGATACAGCGGCCCCACCGAGACTGAGGCCCCACGGAGATACGACGTGGAGCTTGCCCCACAGCGATACTCTTACTGAGAGTGTCATGAAATACTTCAAACTCAGCGACACGTCCCCACGATATCGACCCACCCACTACGACATCTAGGGCGACATCCTGGGTCCAAGCGACATGCCGATCAACGGTTTGGGTCCCGGGGACCTCGGACTGGACTGTCATATGATGGTGCATATGCGTTTCATAGCACCTGCAATTGCAGCCACCGGGAATGTTCCGGAGGGTTGTGATTTGGCTGCAAAATACCTGACATGGATTGTCTCTATTCAACTGAACGTGGTATATGTATCACAAGTGTATTTTAGATGTTTGTCAATCTGGACAAAATTCTTATTTGCCAAATAACTTCTTGATTTATAGTTTACGGACAAGAATAAATCCACCACGCTGTATTTCTCATCAATTCGACATCCAAACTTTAAATACATGTAAATACAAACGAAATAACTATAGAGCCTGTACATTGATCTATGACTGCAAAATATGGCCTTGCGTCAAGCTGTTCCATTTCACCTAGCGAATGACTTCAGTTAAATTCTACCTTAGATACTCATATACTGCACTACCTCGTATACCCTGCAACATTTGTGTTTACCTCCTCTTCTCGTCTGATCCCTTTCTGCATCACCTCTCCACAATCGCAACATTTGTTTTCGCGAAACTTTCCATTCTTTGCGATAACTATTAATACCGAACCAACTGCCACTTTTATTGTATTGTTTCTCTTTCAAAGATATCTGCAATGTTCAATAGAAAGTATAGCTCTGGTTCCGAAAGTGATCCATTTGACGAGCCGGAAAATTACTACAACAGACCTAACTCCGGCATTAATAGAGTCAGAACCTTCTCGCTAGTTGAGCCCAATACATCCAGGAACAATTTGTTTCAACCTGACGCAATTGAGGAGAGATCCCATGAAAATTCTCCTACTCCGAATGCATCTGTCGAAACAACCCCGGCTCCCGAAATCCCAGCCCATAACGTGCCAATGAAGATACCTACTTCCACGCTTAAAGGAAGCACTGATCTGGCAGCTTTGAGTGCGGTGGTAGATGCTAGAAGACCTTCAATTGTCCCTATATACGACTCGGATGTCGACTTGCGACACTCGACTTCGGATGTGGTAAACATTGACGAAAATTTACATAAAGTTGACCAAAAGTTGAATAAGTTGCATTTGAGAAGAAGCTCGTACGATGACACTTCATTTAGTAAACCCCGGAAATTTTATATCGCCGACGTGGATGCAACTTTGGAACAGTTGTTGAAGAACGAAGATACAGACCACAATTACCAGATCACAATTGATGATGTGGGTCCTAAAGTGTTGAAATTAGGTACTATGAATTCCAATGGCTTTAAGCAATTCGATGTCAGGGGTACTTACATGCTTTCCAATTTGCTTCAGGAATTGACTATTGCCAAAAGGTTGGGCAAGACCCAATTGGTTTTGGATGAGCAGAGATTGAGTGAAAACCCAGTTTTCAGAATGAAAAGACTTATTTCAACCCAATTCTGGAAACGTTTAACTAGAAAGTTAACTAGAGACTCCATTGTGGAGATGTCAAAAGACACGAAAATAGCTGACAATTACGTTGATGAAGATGGAAACAAGGTCGTGAAGCAGGAGACCCATAGAATCTACATACCTCATAATAGAAGAGACCAATATGAATATTTTCTTTCCATAAAGAAAAGTAATCCTGATGCTGACCTCGACGTGCAGTACCTACCAGAAGTCATAGATGCTAAATTCATTAGGTCTATAAACAACAAACCCGGTCTTTTGGCTTTACAATCTTGGCCCGATCCCGAAGACCCTTCGAACCTAATTAATGAACCATATGTTGTTCCAGGTGGAAGATTCAATGAATTATATGGCTGGGACTCTTACATGGAAACCTTAGGATTGCTTGTCGATGCTACTTCAGAAAATCCTACTAATTTGTATTTGGCCAAGGGTATGACAGAAAATTTTATTTATGAGATAAACCACTATGGAAAGATTTTAAACGCAAATAGATCATATTATCTAGGCAGGTCTCAACCTCCATTTTTGACGGACATGGCACTTAGGGTATTCAACAAAATGATTGAAATCCAACCGGATAAAATGGAGGAAGGTATTCAATTTTTGAAAAGAGCCGTTCTGGCAGCTATAAGAGAATACAAGACTGTTTGGACAGCAAAACCAAGATTGGATGAAGCTTCAGGATTATCCTGTTACCATCCTGAAGGTTTAGGGATTCCTCCGGAAACTGAATCATCTCATTTTGTGGAAGTGTTGAAACCATACTGTGAAAAATATAAAGTCGATCATGACAAGTTCATTGAACTTTACAATACAGACCAAATAGATGAACCTGATTTAGATGAGTATTTCTTACATGATAGAGCAGTTAGAGAAAGTGGACATGATACTTCCTACAGATTGGAAGGAAAAGCTGCATACTTAGCCACTGTCGATTTGAATTCTTTGTTATACAAATATGAAGTTGACATTGCATTCATCATAGATGAGTTTTTCCAAAACAGTTTAAAGCTTCCTGATGGATCTGTAGAAACCAAACAGAATTGGATAAAAGCTGCTGAAACCAGAAAGCAGAACATCACCAAGTATTTATGGAACGAAGAGGATTCCATGTTTTATGACTATAACGTTGAATCAAAGGAGCAAACAGGCTACGAATCCGCAACTGCATTATGGCCATTATGGTCCAGAGCAGCATCCGAAGATCAAGCCAACAAGTTGGTTTCCAATTCTCTCCATAAGCTTGAAGAATTCGGAGGGCTCGCTGCTGGTACTGAGAAGTCTCGGGGAGCAGTAAACTTGAATCGTCCTACGAGACAATGGGATTACCCTTACGGATGGGCCCCACAACAAATACTTGCTTGGATTGGACTCAGCAACTATGGGTTTGACGGACTGGCCCGTAGATTAGTTTATCGGTGGTTGTACTTGATGACAAAAGCATTTGCTGATTATAACGGTGTGGTGGTAGAGAAATACAATGTAGTTGAAGGTGCAGCTCCTCATAAAGTTGATGCAGAGTATGGTAATCAAGGTGCAGACTTTAAAGGCGTTGCGACCGAAGGGTTCGGCTGGGTCAACGCAAGTTACATTTTTGGACTCACGTTCTTGAATCTTCATGCCATCAGAAACCTCGGAACTCTTACGCCACCAAAGGTATTTCTTTCAAACATGCATCCAGACCAGAGGAAGCTTTATCAATAGAGATTAGTATAATTTGCAATATATTAGCCAGTAGCAAAACCGATTTTGGTGATTTCTCGTTGCGCAAAAAAACTGAAAAGTTTAGACCTCACAAGTAGGACTTTTAACAATGATTCAGAAACAAGGGTTAAGAAACATAGTTAAGGTCTTTGTCCGTACCAAGGCCACTACTGGATCTGGTAATACCATTGGTAATGGTCCGTCGTCCTTCAAAACAGCCGTGGAAACTGCAGAAAAATTGGTCCAGCCTGCTAACAGCAAGTTGTTCAACGATCCATTTTCTATCGTAAGTCATGAGATGTCCAATTTAGCCAAATCCATATCAAATCTCATTGGTTCCGGACATCCAGTTTTGAACCGAGTTTCTTCCTATTATTTTGAAGCCGAAGGAAAAAATGTAAGACCATTGATTGTGTTATTGTTGGCAAAGTCTTTACTGAAAATACCCATTGAAAAGAGAAACAGGATTCCAATAGATACCCGTGATGTGACGGATCAGAAGCCATTTTCCGGAACACCAGATTCGACTTCTGTGGCTGGTAAGTCGGCCGATGATTCAATTTCTCCATTGAATATCTTGTATGGAATTAATCCGAAAGTTATATTAGACCCATTAAGCAAGCCAATGGACAAGTTACCCGAATTCGATGCCATAAATGGAATATTACCAAAGCAAAGAAGATTAGCAGAGATTGTGGAAATGATCCATACAGCAACTTTATTGCATGACGATGTTATTGATTCTTCCGACTCAAGAAGAGGAAGACCAAGTGGAAACATTGCTTTCACCAATAAAATGGCAATTTTGGCTGGAGATTTCCTTTTGGGAAGAGCTTCTGTTGCCATTGCCAGATTAAGAAATCCAGAGGTTATTGAATTGTTGTCCACTACCATTGCCAATTTGGTTGAAGGAGAGTTTATGCAATTGAAGAATACTGTAATTGACCAAAACGCCGAGAACTCCATTGATAACGATGGTGAAAACAAGATCGTTCCTGAACCATCGGGTAAAGTTCCTACTCAATTGCACGAATACACCGTTTCGAGACCGAAGGAAATTGATCATGAAACCAATGTTAATGCTGCCTTTGAATACTACTTACACAAGACTTATTTAAAGACTGCATCTTTAATGTCCAAGCTGTCTAGAGCTGCTGCAGTATTAAGTGGTGCTCAAGATGGAATTATTGAGAACTGTTATGAATTCGGAAGAAATTTGGGACTTTGCTTCCAGATTGTCGACGACATGTTAGATTACACTTCAAGCGAAACTGCTTTTGGAAAACCTAGTCAGGCTGATTTGAAATTGGGATTGGCAACTGCCCCTATTCTTTTCGCCTGGAAGGAAAGACCCGAGATCGGAGATTTGATTGCTAGAAAGTTTAGTGAACCAGGAGACGTTGAAATGGCCAGACGTCAAGTTGAAGAATGCAATGGATTAGAGAAAACAAGAAAAATGGCCGAATCCTACTGTGCTGCTGCCTTAGAAAATTTGAGGGTTTTGCCAGAATCAGATGCAAGAAGTGCTTTAGAGTTTTTGACCAACTCTGTATTAACTAGAAAAAAGTAATTCCTTGTATAGATTAATGTAAATAGAAGGTAAACCTACATCAAATAGTGGTCGTGCACACACACAACCAGCTCGACTATATAACTGCGCACTCACCATTTAAAAATTTTCTCTTTGTCGCCAGAAGATCAAGTTCATTAACGTACATGTTTCTTGCCTTTTACCAGAAACATCCGGGACTTGTCTTTATTAATGGTGTATATGTAATTTTTGGACCTTCCATAGATTGATTTTGAATTTCAAGCAATCTATTTTCTTGTGGGAAATTTCTGAGGCCAGAATTCCCGTGAGATGATAACTTTGCTCGAATGGTTTGTGTTTTGAACTATTTACATAATAATCTACTCTTGTTTTAAACGTAACAACGACTGGCCGTAAAGCTTAATTGAATCTCTGATTTTGACGAATGCCTTATTTGGTCCTGGAATTTGTCCTTTAACAATTAAAATTCCTTCTTCTCCGTTAGCATATAAAACTTCGTTGTTAAACACAGTGCAGCTTTTTCCTCCCATTCTACCAGCCATTTTCTTTCCTGGCAAGACTCTACCAGGTGTTTGGTTACCTCCCATGGCACCATGTGATCTATGTGCCAAAGAGACACCATGTGTTGCTCCTAAACCTCCAAATCCCCATCTCTTCATTGGACCTGCAAATCCTTTACCTTTGGTGGTTCCAATCACATCTACAAGTTGCCCAACAGCAAAATAATCGGCCTTCATCTCAGTACCTACTTTAATTAAACCGGATTCATCTCTCACTCTGAATTCTGCAATGTGTTGTTTAGGAGAAACTCCAGCTTTTTCAAACTTTACCAACTCTTTGGTACCGACGTTTTTGAGTTTATCAACTTGTCCCAATAAAACAGACCAGTAACCGTCTGATTCTATGGTTTTATTCTGCACCACTTCACAGGAATCTATTTCTATAACGGTGGCTGCATGCTGTTCACCCAGGTCGGTGAACCATGTGATCATTCCTCTTTTAATTCCTAATAATCCAGGCCTTGATAATAATGACTTTCTTTCATTGGTGGCCTCCAAAGAATGGTTGATTCTCTTTACAGGAGTTATCACGGATGGAATAGCATGTATGGATGTGAGTTGTGCTGCACCTCTAGTGAAGTTCAAGCTCCTTGTTACAGGAACAATAGATACACGAGATGTGAACATGCTTATAGGTAGTGAAAAATTTTGAAAACTTTTCGCGAGTCAAATCTATCGATCTCTAAAGACACAAGAGATTCAACTTTAAAGCTAGACACAACAAAACGATACTCTTGATGATCCCAATAATACATAATATACGTTTAATGATGATATTGACTATACACAAGTATGGAGTGGCTCTTTCAGCTCACTTGATCTTCTTTTCCTTCAATTGAACGGTTTCTCCATCGACAAATATTCCTTTACCTTTATAACGTTCTGGCTTTTTCAATTCTCTAATTCTAGCAGCAAACAACTTCACTTGTTGTTTATCAAGACCTTCAATCAATAATCTGGCAGGATTAGGAGAACTCACGGTTAAACCTTCTGGGATTTTCAATTTAGGAGTATAAGGATACCCTAATTTAAGAGCAACGACCTTATTTCCCTTTTCATCTTCCTCTAGTAAGGCTCTGTAACCTGTTCCAACAAATCTTAAAATGGCCAAATGTCCTTCAGTGGTACCTATGACGTTGTTTTGAATTAATCCTCTAGAAGTCCCCCACATGGCTCTTTGTATCTTGTCAGTTGGATCTCTAACGCTAACAGAAAGACTTGAGTCACCTTCGACAATATTTACAAAACCAGGTAAGGCCAATTTTAACACTCCTTTAGGTCCTTTTATCACAACCTGTTGATCTAAGGTTATCGTATGCTTTCCCTTGGTGAACTTTTTACAGAACTCAGAAGGGATTTTATTGAGACTGAATTCCACATCAGATGATATTCTTATTGGCTGTCTTCCGATGTTGGAATATGATGTTCTGGAAACACTAAAGAACCTACGACCTACTGTCGTTATTCCAGGAACCTTGAACATTTTAGTTGTTGAAGTGAAAAATTTGAGTCGCGAAAAAAATTTCTAGTACTGAAAAGCTCATTGCAAAAAAAATCTATAGTAGCATAAGATGGTCAGAAACTTAAAATACCACGAAAAGAAGCTTTTGAAGAAGGTTGACTTCCTTGATTGGAAACAAGATCAAGGTCATAGAGACACTAAGGTTATGAGAACCTACCACATTCAAAATAGAGAAGACTATCACAAGTATAACAGAATATGTGGTGATATAAGAAAACTTGCAAATAAATTATCCTTATTATCACCTACTGATCCGTTCCGAGTGAAACATGAGCAGCTTCTATTGGAGAAGTTATACAATATTGGTATTTTGCCTACCAAATCAAAGATTTCCGACTTGGAAAATAAGGTCACCGTAAGTGCTCTTTGCAGAAGGAGAATTGGAGTTGTGATGTGCAGATTGAAGATGGCAGAAACTTTGAAGGATGCTGTAACATTTGTCGAACAAGGTCACGTCAGAGTGGGACCAAATGTCATAACTGACCCTGCATTTTTAGTCACCAGAAACTTGGAAGATTATCTTACTTGGGTTGATACTTCCAAGATCAAGAGAAACTTACTCAAGTATAAGAATAAGATTGATGATTATGATTTAACTTAAAAAATGACTGATATATATTTTATAATGTTAATGTTTATGTTAATAATGTACACTAGTATTTCACATAAGTTTTTGATTTGTTATTATACAACCGGCATATTTAGAAGTCGCTATTCATCATCTTCCTCACATCTTCTTTCGATCCACCAGGCACTAAACTATCATTACTAGCTTGCTGGGAATACATACTTCCTTGCATAGGCTGTTGATACATTTGTGGTTGTTGATACATCTGCTGTTGTTGGAATCCAGCAGCACTGGCGTAAGCATGATTGTTTCTGTGTACAGTGTTTGGTAAAGATCCAGCTGGTCTAAATTTCCGTTGTTTAGTGATCTCGGTGACAGGGTTCAACATAACAACGGAAGATCTAGCCAATTGAGTAGCTGAAGGTAAACTTGGCATTTTAGTGGTTCCATTGCTGTCAAATGTAGGAGATTGAGGACCTGAAGGAGAATTTACAGGAGAAGTCCAGACATTGTCGTTTTCAATTGGTACAAATGCTTGTTTAGGAGGAGGTGAAGTAGCATTTGGTTGACTGTTTTTAGATCTCGGGTGGTAATCAGTGAAAGTTTGGATGGTCGATTTTCTGAAATCTGATGGGTTTGGTAATTTTTGTAAAGGTGGTAAGCTTTGCACATGCTGTTGATAGAATTGCTGGAAATTTTGATCTTGTAAATAATAGTTGTATTGCTCTTCTGGAGGAATGTGTTGAGCGAACTCATATCCACCATCGTAGTATTGAGGTTCATAGTTTGTCTGATTATGGTCTAATGCACCATGATCTGTGTAAATGGAAGAAGTGGTGGTCATTCTCTTGTTATAATCAGTATCCACCTTCAAATTGTTATTGATCTTTAAGTATTGGTCCATTTCTACTTGAGGTAATGGTTGATCTGGATCAGCCTTAAACTCGTAGTTAGCTTCCATGTCAGTTTTGTCAGACTTAACAGAGTCCTTTCTCTTGATGGAGTTTTCTCTGTCAAAATACAACTTATAAACAGACTTCATTCTTCTCAACTCTTCTTCTTGTTCAGGGGTTAATCCATTATCAAGGGGTTTGTCCTCATCATAATCTTCATTAGTTTCATCTTCATCATCACTGACATTTTTCAATAAATTGAATGCAGAAATTCTTACAGATTTTCTATTGTCGTCCAATTGATCATCGTTGTCCACGTTAGGATCCAAGTTCGTGGCAGAAGTATTAGCAGTTAATTGTTCTGGGTTCGAGTTACCAACCGTATTTACAGCACTAGCATTGGCACTCTCATTAGAAAAATCAAAGTCTCCATCAATTTGTTCATCTTCGGGGAAATGTGATTGATCATGTTCCAGTTGAGTCAACTCAGGTTGAACCGATCTTCCCTTTATTTCGGCATTATCAGTGAATGGAGAACCATTATTGTCCTGACGACTTCCATCTGTAAACTTGGAAGGATTTTCTTTTGGTATAAAATGGTCAGTGGTGGTATTATATGATTCATTGCTAATATCGTTGGTCAGATTACCTTCTTCCTGTGGCTCAGGGTACTCGTCTTGACTAGGCATCTTGTTGTTCAAGGTTGTGTTAATGTGAGGCTCGGATTCATTTTCGTAACTGATACCAAACTTAGGAGGTTCAGGCTTTCCAATCGAGGAATTAGAATCGTCACTTACTTCTTCAATGTCATTATCACCAGCAACAGTGGAAGTCCCACCATTAATGGTATCATTTATGTCAGCCAATGAATGATTTGGAATTGTTTCATAGTCGTCCTTTTTAGTTTCGTACTTCAAATTAGACTTTTGTGGAGAGACGCTAGGTCCCCTGACACTAGGTCCTGGAGCTTGTAAATGATGGAAATTTGACACACTTGAGTTTCTTGTCCTACTATGACCAGATGGAATATAAGCAGAACCTCTAGGTGTTCCTCCATAAGCTCTGTCGTACTCGCCCAATTGTCTAGCGTATTCATCCAAAGAAACTTTTGAACCCGTTTGGTGCTGATATGGTAAAACAAAGCTTTCAACATAAGCATCACCCCCTTTACTTGGTGCAAGAGATGCACTTGATGATCTAGGACCTTGCATATTGGCATTGGTATAAGTAGGGAATCTTACACTATTTCTGTTGTCAAATGGGTCTTCCATTTCGTAGGACTTGTAATTACTTGGGAAATCGGGCAATGCAGTAGCTTCACCATTTTCATCAAAATCTGGATCGTGCTCCATGTCTTCTTTTTTATTCTTTCTGTAGTTTCTCAACAAGAAGAATCCTAAAACAGCTATAATAGCAGCAACTGGTATTCCAACTCCTAAACCAATGGTTAATCCATCTTCTGTTTGGGGTTTCTGACATTCTGTGGAGTGCTTCTTTTTACCAGAACAATCGTCATCTTTGGCTCTGGCATAAAGATACAATGCCTTATACACTAAACTCATTATGAGGATATGTTAAATGTGTTTTAGCAGAAAGAATTGGTCAATTATAAAAAAAACGAATTATTTCAAATCACTGTAACTTTCGATCTGAGATAAACAAAAACACCGACGCCAAGAAGGATAAAAAACTGGGCCTTAAAATTGACGGTTCCTGCTGGAAAAAAATTGATTTGTGTAAAATAGATGTCCTTGTACAAAATTCCAAGTCTTGTACGGTACTATTACCAAGATCAAATGTAAACGAGTGAATATTACGGAGCCAGGAGTTGACTTTGGTTAGAAAATTTTTATTCGAGAAAAAACATTTTCCTGTTGCAAGGCGGTGATTTTGTGTAATTTAAAACGCGTATTGTGGCCGGTGGAACTGACATACTAAATTTGGAAACACATCCGGCTTTGGAGATGATCCGATACCGAACAAGTGGGTATATATAATTTGTTATGTCATTCTGTCTATATCAGTACTTACTATGTAGTTGCTCAGCAAGTGGTGCTATTTGTAAAATCTGATAGCAACCAATTCTGAGATAAGAGTTCTTAGATAAGATTATAGGAGTTTAAACGCTAAATCAGAAGAACGGAGAAGTTTAGATAAAGAGAACCGATTTAGGGAAGCTGAAATGTTCCAACGACTCAAAAGGATAATGAATACTTTAAGCCTTTCTCTATCTTGGATCAAGCGTCCGAACGTGTTAGAATATGATTTGAATATGATTTGTTAGACATTACGATTATCAGAGTTCTTGAGTAATAAATCCGATGGTTGCAATTTTTAATGCAAAGTTCGCAAATTATACAGTATGTCTATTATTCAATAAATATATTACGATTATATGTACCTAGATTACCAAACTTGAATTTGGTCGAACAATTCGATTCTCTTATCAGCAATAGCCAAGTTAGCAGCAACACTTCTTCTGATATCATCATCAATAGAGGCGTGACAACAAGTACTAACAGCAAGAGATCCTGTGGCTTCGGAAATCTCCTTGCTAACGATATCGTTAAGGTTTGGTCTTCCTTCAATGAAATTAGCATGGTCCAATCTGGTCTTTAATTCAGCGACAAGATCTTGTCCCTTTTCTTCAGATGCATCCTTTTCAGCTTGTTCCTTGTTAGAGTCAGTTTCATTTTCGGTGGTGGAATCGTTCCAGAATTGGTGAACACCATCTTCACTTCTGGTGATATAAATAGATAAGTCAATGTTTGGGTGGTTCAACTTCAACAATTCTTCATAGAACCATTCAATGGACTTGAAGTGTCTGATGATCCACACGAATTTAACATTGGCATTAGGTTGTTTAGCGACCAAGTCCTTAGCTTCAGCGTAAAGACCTGGGATACCATTACCGGAAGAAATCATAAGGTTGTTGTCGTATCTACTTAATGGATATCTCTTACCATAAGGACCTTCGACAGACACTTTAATTTGAGCCTTTTGGTTTGGTTGGTTTGATAAGTATTTCAATAAACCATGGGTCATACCACCCTTAACCTTAAGGTAGAAAGTGATTGTACCTTGTTCAACGGAGCTGTCAACAATAGTGAAAGGGTGAGATTGCCAGAACATGGTTGGTCTGAAAAAGTGAATGTAAGCATGAGCACCTGGGAAAACTTTCCAGTAAGCAGGCTTAGAAACAGTCACCTTAATAGTTTCGTTAGCCTTTAATTGAACATCAGCAGTTCTAACACCGAAACCAATTAATCTAACAATTCTGACGAACCTATCGAAGGCCCAGACGGCAGCAGCAGCACTGTAGAATTCAGAGTAACTTTGTTCGTTGGTATGGTACCATCCACCAACAACAGCGAAGACAGCAAGGAGGATATGTCCTAAAAGGAATAACTCATAATTGTTTCTTCTGAAAGCACTCATGGCGAAGAAACACAACAAGAACATACAAACAAGAGCAACATAACCCCATCTGACATAAGGTTGGAGGTTTCTAGTTTCATACTTTCCAATACCTTTACCATTGAAAGTCATACCAACAGCATGGATCATGGCCAAAAGGGTAGCAACTCTAGCGACCCACTTGTGGACAAGAACGAATCTTGAGTAGTGCCATCCAGTAACTAATTGTAAGAAGTTGTTTCTTCCTGCGAATAAAATTAAGGTTGGAATCAAAAATAAAGTTTCAATACCAGTTCTATCAGCAATCTTTCTTCCCATCTCAGCATATTGAATTGGCCAAAGGGTATTGTTAGGGTTATGTTCGTAATTGGTGACATTGAAAGCTAACACCAACACCAACCAAGCACCAATCAAAATAGTTTCCCATCTAGTTGGAATAATAACTGGAATAAGTTTGAAAATTTTATAATAATCACTGTGATGCTTACCAAAAGTAGCAGGAACAGTTACCAAAGATCTGAATTTGTTGGAAAGTTTTCCTCCAAAACTCTTAACAAAGCCTGGAGTAACAAACTTACAGAAGTTCCACAAACCACTCAAAATAATAACCAAAAACCAGTATGAAATTAAGATAACTCCGAAGATGGAACCGTAGTTATAATTCTGGAATCTATTGACTTGAGAATCAAGTCCAGCTTTCACAAGAGCAGATTTAAGAATGATCGGCTTGTTATAGATCTCAGTTAAGTTGAAGTCTGGATCAGCAGTTTGGTTGACCAAATGTTGAGTAGCGTTTTCGTAAGCAGCATTAAAATCTTTCATGGTAAAATCAGTCATGGTAGCACAATCCTTAACAAAGGCCTCAATGGCTTTGGTGCTGTTAGTTAATTTCAAACAGTTGGCAAGAGAACCTAAAGCTGGTTGGTTATCAATATTACAATATCCCAAAAGATCAGTTTCTTCGAAATAGAGAGCCTTTTTACTCACCAAAGTCTCACAGGCAACAACAATCAACTCAGGCTTTGTACGGACCATTTTAAACCCTTCGGTATACTCGCTTAAATTAGCAAGCACCACATTGGCAAAAATTAATGAAAATGCAAAACTGAGCTTCATAATTTTTGGTTTATTTTCCACAGATTAATCAGATAACTAAGGCAAACTTTCGTTACGGAAAAAATGCCCCTTTATATACTATTGTGATGGGAAAGCCCGAAAGTGAAAATAAGAACCGGTCTATTATATAGCAGAAAAGAGCCATGTTTGCCTGTCAAAGAGACACAGGAAAGGACGTTCTAGACAGGAAACTCAAATCAACCATTCATAGGGCTGCATTTAGTGATACACCGTAATACAATAAGGAGATTTGTTGAAATAACCTAAATGAAAAAAAAAAAAAAAAAAAAAATCGTTAAATGTTTCATACCATGGCCGAATAAAATGCAGCCCTTGCCAGCGATCGACACCGGTGAATTTTTTTCGTCACTCAGCCAGTGCACCAATGCACCTCATCCCACCATGACAATAAAACGTCTGTTAATGGCCACTGATAACAAGTCCGAAACTAAGGGTCAAGCTTGACAGACAAAGTGTCATTAAAGTTATCAGAATCATCTTGTTCATTAAAGCCTCAAATGTAAAAGTTTCACGTTGTAGCAGTGGCCGGATGCTGAGTATCCCGGAAAGATTTTATCTAATCAATCAAGGAGATTTTTTTTGCAGAAAAAATATTTGCACAATCCAGACACTTTCGCATCGCTATTTTTGGGGTTTGCCAAGCTTTGAAATAGCTGTCAAGTCTTATCTTTGATTAATAATGGGGCTAAGTAGGGCCCCAGAAAAACATGAGGTTGTGGAGGCTGTTATAATAAAGTTTACCCTTGGCAGTATTAGCTTTGGGTCTAGACTAGTGTGGCCGTGGTATTGGGCGTTCTCATCGTTGACAACCGGAAGTAAAATTCCAACAATAGGATGCGTCTTTTTCCGGATAACACAAAAAGTTTGACATGTGGAATAGGCTATTTTGCCCTAACTGCATATACTTTGATTTTTAGACCTACAGGTCCCAATGTTAATTTGTTCATATTATCTACATATATTGTTCTATTAATTCGGCTTGAATGTTTTAAATATTACCACATCTGGTTCTGATCGTATAATTCTACTCTGGTGGTTGCATTTGGTAAATTGGTTGCAACTGCTTTTCGGATCTCATCATCTATAGATGCGTGACAACAGGAGCTAAAAGCCAAGGTACCATTTGCTTGGGTAATTTCCTCGGCAACGAGTTGCTTCACATCCGGTCTATTTTCATGGAAGTTTATATGGCTCAACCTGTTCTTCAACTCGGCTACCATATCGGACTTGTCGCTTGACTTTTCTGCTTGGTCTTGTTCTTTGGAGTCAATTTCGGCACTTGAAGTATCGTTCCAGAATTGGTTGACTCCCAATTCTCCACGGGTTACATAGACATCGATATCGATGTTGGAATGGTTTAAATTCACCAATTCTTGGTAAAACCATTCAATTGATTGAAATTGTCTGATGATCCACACAAATTTAATATTGGCTTTTGGCTGCTTAGCAACTAAATCCTTGGCTTCAGCATAAAGCCCTGGAATACCATTACCAGAGGAGATCATGACGTTTCTATCATATCTACTGAGTGGATAACCCCCACCATATGGACCTTCCACAGAAACTTTGACTTGGGCTGTTTGTCCAGGTTGATTGGCTAAATGTTGTAATAATCCATGGGTCATGCCACCTTTAACTTTAACACAAAAGCTAATGGTGTTATCGCCACATTCAATCATAGTGAATGGATGGGACTGCCAGAACATAGTTGGTCTAAAAAAAGAAACAAAGGCATGGGATCCTGGCGAAGCTTTCCAATAAGAAGGTCTTGGCACCGTGACCCGAACGGTTTCATCAGCCTTTAATTCAAGAGTGGCAGTTCTGATTCCAAACAATGCCATTCTGACAAATCTGACGAATCTGTCGAATGCCCAAACAACAGCAGCACATGTGTAGAATTCACCGTAATGTTTTTCCTCACAATGGTACCATCCTCCAACGACTGCAAAAACTGCCATTAAAATGTGTACAAGTAAGAAAGTTTCGTAGTTGTTTTTTCTAAGGAAACTCATGGCTTGAACACACATGATGATCATAGCAATGAAACCAACATAACCCCATTGAACATATGCTTCAGCATTTCTAGTTTCATATTTGCCCTTTCCAATACCTTTACCATTAAGAGTGAGACCAATAGCATGAAGCATTGTTAAAAGAGTTGCAACCCTGGCAATCCACTTATGAATCAACACAAATCTAGAGTATTTCCAGCCAGTAACATATTGTAAGAAGTTGTTTCTTCCGGCGAATAATAACAAAGAAGGCATCAAAAACAAAATTTCTACACCGGTTCTGTCACCGAGCTTTCTTCCCATCTCTGCGTATTCAACAGACCAAATGGTGTTGTTGACATTATGGTGGTAATCAGTGGCATTAAATGCAATAACCAAGACCATCCAAGCCCCAATCATAATTGACTCCCATCTTGTTGGAATAAGGGATGGGAATACCTTCAAAAGTGGATAATACTCGTTGTGGTGCTTACCAAAAGTAGCTGGAACTGTAACCCATGATCTGAATTTATTGGAAAACTTTCCACTGAAACCTTTGACAAAGCTAGGACAGACATATTTGGTGAAGTTCCAAAGTCCACTGGCAAGTACCACGAGGAACCAGTAAGCTGTCAAGACAGCACCAAAGATTCCACCATAATTATAGTTCTGGTATCTACTGACAGTAGAATCAACTCCAGCTTTAATGGTAGCATCACTAATCATCACTGGCTTGTAGTAGATTTCAGTCAAGTTAAAACCCGGATCCTCAGTTGCATTCACCAAGTGTTTGGTAGCGTTATTGTAGGCATCATAGAAATCGTCCATGGTGAATTCAGTCTTTTCAGCACAATCTTTTACAAATGCCCTGATAGCCTTGGAGTTATTGGTGCGGACCAAACAGTTTGCATAGGCCCCTAATGCATGTTGTGTATCTTTGTTACAGAAACCCAAGGTATCGACTTCTGCATCAAAGTATAATGCTTGCTTCTCTAAAAGTGCAGAACATGCGAGAGCTGTAAGCTGTGGTCTACGATAAATCCGAAACCCTTCAGTGTATCCAGCAAGATCAACTGCAAAGCATACATTGATGAAGGAAAAGATCAATACAAGTCCCCACTTCATAATTTTTTTTGCTTGTCTATAAAAAAAATACCTAGTTGCAAAATGGCTGGGACGAACTGTCTACTTATAGTTTGGAAACATCAACCGATTTTTTCGATACACTAGCAATGGATTTTTTTCTTAGTATATCTGATTGTGTATTTTGGCCACTCAGAGGCCAGTATTTGTGATGTACAACACAGGAGTTGCAATAGGGTTAAAAAATGGAAAAATGGTCCATTGGGATTCCGAGCCCTCGCTCGAAAACTTTTATTTTAGGTGTTTTTAAACTACGAGAACTTTTTGGTGATGAGGTCCCCAGGCTCCTTGGATTTGAAAAGACCACTGTAGAAACACAACGTAGATACACCAGTGTAGCTCAAGGTATTTAAAGCTCAGCCCTGGCTCAACTGTGCCCAGAAACATCAACCTGGCTTTGACATTTCTATATTTATCTAATCGATCAGCTCCCCTACCTGGCTAAGAAATTTGCAAGATATTTTTTATGCGGTTGCCGGCATATTTGGCTGGATGCCAAGCCAAAATTTTTGAGCCTTCAAATTGACAGACATTTGACGGGGCCACAAGCTCCTGTACTGACGTGGGGGAGCTTTTCTTCCTCTTCACCAATTCAGCATGCAACGATCCAGTTCTATACTAATACGAACGTAAAATCAAGGCTTATTCGTTAGATGCCATCACAGCAGAACAAGAAAGTCGCCAGAACAATAAGCTAGACGTTACAATGAAATTTGAACCCCCGGGAATATATGATAATTGCACTAATTGGTAAAAATAAATCCTAAAAAAAAGACGCATCCTTAGTGATTGCATGCAAGATTTCGACCACCGGTTGTCCAATATACAGTTTTTTTCCACCCAAAATTCCATTTTATCAGATTAATCAGTAGTCTGATTGGATATCTACAATACAGTATTTGTAAGCAATAATTTAAACAAAGAAGTTTCTATCAACCAAGACTTGACTTATCTTGTCAAAAGCTTGTCTGTCAAAGCCTTGTGTCAAAATTCTTGACTCCTAAATTGCAAGTATCGGTTTGTAACCCAACGGTTGACAACTGGGATTCCAACTTTAGGTTTGGAAATGTTTGACTCCGACAACGTTTATAACCGGGGGCTCTGAATGCAAACTTCACCGAAAGCCCGATGGGCCAATATCCACGGCACCAAATGTGGAAAATTGTCGAATACGGCTGTGTTACTATTGGCTGTATGGTATGGCCGGATGCATAATTGAGATAGCTGGCAATCTGTTCGGATCACGGCAGTTATTAAATGCCGAGATGTCATATAACCGTGAAGAAATATCTTTTGAGATATAATTGCACACAAGTTGTACGATGCTCTTCGTATAGGCAACTTTTAAACGGATACTATTCTTCCGTTATCCAATTTCCATGTCGGCAAAGTAAGCTTCTAATTCCCGTTCATAGTCTTCCATCTCTGGCAATTCTTGTTGAAGCTCTCGTTCTTCGTCTATAAGTTGATCAATGTCTACTTCTTGATTCGAACTTTCCTGTTCGTATCGTTGCTGTGTTTGCTTTAAGTCGTGTTGGTCTCTGAGCTTCTCTCGCTTGTTACTGATAGTGTCCAATTTGTGCTGTTGGCGTACTTGACTGAGTCGATTAAACTTGTTCTTCATATTGCTTCGCGTGGGGCTGCGAAGATTGGGTTGAGTTCCCGGTCGAACGTTCCTTTCCTTGAGCTCTTGTTGTAATGGGTGAACAAGCCTGTCCGATCTCTGTCGTTGGTTTTCTATGATTGCTTGGACACCTTTTCTGCTGCTCATCTCATCGTTATTTGACATGGTGGATGCGAACGCGTCAAATTTGTCTGCGAAATAGATGCGTCAATACCACCATGGAATTTGATGAAGACAATGCTCCTGTCATGCAAGAGGTGGCAGGAAAGTTGTCAAAGATGTCACCTTCTGTGTTTCCAAATACACTATCTATATCTGATTCAGATGCACAGCTTAGAGTTAAGCCTTCGCACCAGGTACTGGATTTAGAGTATACTCAGTATCTTAACCTCATCGACTCCACAATTGGCCATTGGTACGCAGACATAGAGGGACCTGGTTGGAAAAGAGCTAAGCTTAAGGAATTGAAGGAAGACGGTTTGGTATACGTGTCTTACGTGAAAGATAATACATTGGTGTGTTTTTTATCTGTGAAACTTGTTATTGACTCGGACATCAAACAGTTATACCTTTACGAGATTCACGTCAATCCCGACTTCCAAGGACACAGATTAGGCTCTTCTTTGATGGTTGGATTGAATGATTTCGCCAGACATTTGGGCTCTGCAGATGATCCAATGTTGCTGTGCAGTGGTACGGGACTTACGGTGTTTACCAATAACGAGAGAGCTCTTATTTGGTATCAGAAACTTGGCTACGAAAAGTCACCCAATTCACCTCAGGATAGGTATTTACGCAATGGAAAGGTGGTCAAACCAAACTACTACATAATGTATAGAAACGCTGAATGAAACTGTATATATTGATGCTATTATTTTATTTTTGTTCCAACACATTGACATATCCTCTACGCCCAGTTCTCTTTCCTCTTCTTGTACTTGAAACACTAGCGTTGCTTCCTCCGAGAGATAGCAAGTCATCTAAACCAGCAGTAGCGAGAGAGGGAGCAGGGGCAGCTGGAGGACCACTTGGAGCTGCAGCAGGTGTGGATGTATCTGGGTTGGCTGGTCCAGGTCTAGCTGATGATGGACCACCTGGAGCAGCAGGAGTGGAAGGACTCGAGATACCGGGACCTGAGGAGCCCGAAGGGATTGAAGAATTGAAGTTTGGAGTTCCAAGACCAGGGCCACCGGGTGTTCTATTAGGGGCTGGTCCTCCAATACTTGGAGCCACAGCAGGATCTCTCTTCATTTTAGGAGGTGGTGGGGGTCCAGCAGGCTTCATTTGTTCTTCTAATGGAATATCTTTATTGATCCACCGTTTAAGCTTCTCATCATAGACGAACTTGTTCTGCTCTCCTAATTTAGCTCTAACAGGTTTAGGTTTATCATCGTTGTTTCTGTTCAACCATGATAACCATCTACCGCCGCCGGCTTGTTGCCCTGGAGGTACTCTGGCTTGGTTAGCTCTATTGTTTCTTCTATTGACTTGTCTATTCCTTTCTTCTCTTTCAGTATCCGAATCTTCATCTTCCTCATCCACTATTGGAACATAATCATGGACGGTATCATCTTGAACTTCATATTGTTGATACATAGCAGATTGCTGGGATTGGGATAAACGAGATGAGAACAAACCACCTCCCATTCCATTTATAACAGAGTTTGCTCTCGTAGTTAGGTCAGGTGAACCCGGAATAGGGAATTCATTGAAAGTACTGTCAATACCAAATTCAGAAGGTCTTCTCAGTGGTGGTTGATAAGGTGCAAAAGCTGATTCCCTACCAGGAGATCTAGCATTGTTCAAAATCAATGGAGATCTAGGTTTAGGAGTCTCGGTAATTGGATCATCTGGAGCTTCGAATGAGTCATCTACGTTAGTTGGACGGAATAATTTAGCGGGCTGTTGTAATCCATGTAAACTTTGCTTTGAAGGTATTTCCTTGTCTTGTTTGACCTTTTCAGGTGTCGATGAACCCATAGGAGGACCTGTAGGCATATGAGCAGGCTTATCAGATTCAATCACATTAGTGGAAGAATTACCATAGCCAAATGCAGCTGTACTTTCTGGAAGTTCATATTGTTGAGTCGACTGGACATTATTAACATATCTTGAGGACCCACCATATTTATTGGAGCTTTGTCTCTTGGTGTTAACCCCACCAGGAGCATATGGATTGGCCCTGGCCTTTCTGACAGTATTGTTCTTTGGAGGGGGAGGAACAGCTGCGCTCTTTGGAGGAGGAGGTTTGCTTGGAGTGCTTTCTTCATGCTCGTGGTGATTACTTGTCTCTTCCTTTTCTTGATCTTCATTTGCTAATTCAGGTTTAAATTCTGCAGCTTCAGGAGGTTGGTAAGTATGGATCGTTGATTGAGATTCAGTTGTAGTTACCTTAGGTTGTGAAGGAGGTGGAGGAATTTGATTTTGCTTGACTGTTGAATCTGCCTCGAGATTTTGCTGTTCTTGCTCGCCTGGTTCAGGGATTGGAGAGAAGTCACTAGGCCTTCTTTCAGCTTTGAACTCCAGTGGATAATCTAAACTGATATCACTTTGGATCGAAGGTGATTTTGTTTCATTTCTAAGATTATCTGGTCTGGAAGGGAAGTTGTCAGCCGAAAGCTGGTCAGCCAAAGATGCATGGTTGGTCCCTGGCGTGTACAGAGGTCCAGATGGCGGATGAGCCGATGCAGTGATGGGTGGACGCATAGACAAATGTGAAGATACCGACAGGTTCGAAATAGCTCCTGCTACATTTTGGTATGGTGTTTTTGACATTTGCTTTTGATTTGGAATTGATGGTGATCCTCCAGGAGCATACTTACTTTGGGATCTAGGAGGAGCAGTTATTCCAGAATGTGGGAATCCAGAGTCCTGGGAAGATGCATACTTTGAGTTAGCATAAGGTGAAGCAGAAATTTGAGGAGGAATTTGGTTGGCTGAAGGAAATTGAGACTGATTTCCTTGGGAAGGAGAAGAAGCAAAAATAGAATTGCCATCCATATTCTCTTGAAGAGGCGTTCTTACCACAGGTGGTTGAATAGGATTCGACAGGGTAGGGTACTTACCACTGAAAGAACCGTATTTGAGACCAGCAAGGGATGGAGGTTGGGCAGTTTCCTTTTGGCCATATGGGTTTGAAGATTGAGAGCTAGGTTGCAGGGCCAATGGGGCCATATTAGTGGTAGCAGTGAAATCTAACACGGAACCGGCTCTGGAAACTGACGGACTAAACTTACTGAACACACCTTGATCATTAGATTTTCCAGTTTCTTCGCCTCCAATAAACTTATCCAAATGTCCCCACATTTTGTCGAGGTTGACTTTGCTGATTTTACCTCCGAACCAACCAGATTCGTTTGATTCAGCATCAGATATCCTCATCATGAGCTTCTGCAATTCAGATATCATTTCTGAGGTGAAGTATGGACTTCTCATCCCACTCTTCAACAAGTTTCCAATAGAGTCGCAATATCTTTGAGCTTCAGCCCCAGCCCCGTAGTCAGCTAATACTTGTGCATGTTTCAACTTGAGAGGTAACAAATGTGGGAAGCCATTGAATATCTGAGAATTTGCAGCTGACGACAATTGGAAAACATACTCATAAATTTCAGAATATATTCCGCTGGTAGTAAAGCTACCAATGTATGATAAACCCTCACCAGTTGTTGGAATACTTAATTGAGCTCCTGATAACATGAAACAAATCTCAGAACCAATATCGTTGTTGAGGGATTTCAAAAATTTTGCAAATTCGTAGAAAAACTCTAAACCAGCAGGATTTTTGTTGATTAAAATGACAGCTACGAATTCTGCCCAGTGACTAGCAAACCATTCACCCTCACTATGAACGCTCTTAAAATCTTCAATAACGTCCTTAGCATTTCCAGCAATGATCTTTAACACCAGGGGCATCATGTGATGTACTTTATTGTTAGACTTTTGGAACGGATATGAGATTCTAGCATAATCAGCTGCAACTCTATTGAAGGTATCCTTCCCAGCTGCCATTCCAAGCATCAAAGCAAGAGCCCAATCTCCTTTAACAATTGCAAAGTTGACGGCATCTTCCATTCTACCAAGTTGAATCAACAGAAATACGTAATTCACACCAGATTGATCTAACTTGTAGGCATTTGGCGAGACGCCCAGAGATGGAATAGATTCTGGCATAGGCATTGAATAATTGAGGACTGGATTCAAGTAATTGCAGATTTCTTTTGTAAATTCCAGAGACTTCATGTCTCCATCGAACTTAGTCAAGGAAAGTAATACTTGATTCAACAAGATTTCATCATTTTTGTCAGAATTGTTCAATTGCTGCATTAAAGCGATATTGCTTTCTAACCATTTTTCCACCTCTTTCTTTTTACCTTTGCCCTTAGTCAAAGGACCAGGGAAGTTAGACAACATGTCCTTGTCCTTTGATATATTGGCAAAGGATGTAACATGAACGTTTCCTACACCAGAGTGAAAGTTGGAGCTTACACCAGCTGGTATCAAATATGCTATATTTGTGGAGTTAGTCCAATTAAAAATTGGGAATTGTCTTTGCAACAAAGCAGCAGGATTTTGAACTTTCCCAACAGACTGTGCTCTGGCCCTTCCATATAATCCAGTTTTTGGGTTTGAAAGACCTCTTGGTCTAACCACTGGTTGATGCAGGTGAACAGGCAATGGTCCTGTGTGGGGTTGAGCATAAGGTGTTGCAGCAATATGAGCAGGAGAAAGACCACCTTGAGAGTATACCGGTTGAAGCTGTGGAGAAGGATTTGGAATCGAACTACCCTCAACAGCAGTTACAGGAGCTAAGGCCGGTGCATACGGATTGTGTTCTTTTCCCTTTCCCCCGATTAAAGAATTGGTTCTTGAATGTGCTCTATTATGATTACTTGGGGCATAGGGTCCCGAATTAGGAACGTATGGGCTCGTCTGAGAGTTACCACTGACTGTTTTGACCAAATTGGTATTCACTATTGGTCCATTGTTCGATGATTTTCTGGAGCCTGGCCCTGCCGGAGCTTTGGGTGCTAATGATCCGATAGGAGGTTGTGGTTGAGCATTTTGATTTTGAGGTGGAGCAACTTTGGCGTATGGATTCACAATAGGTTTAGTCAATTGTTGTGGGGAATTGCGTGGCATCATTTGTGGATTATTAGCACCGTTAACAATAGAAGAGCCACTGATTCCAGCGCCCTGGCCCAAATTAGTAGAACCTGCAACAGGGGTACTTACTTTGGATTTTGGGGTTGGAACCTTTGTAGGTCTTTTCTTTGTTGGAACTGGCATTGGTAAAGGCAACTCTTCAAAGAAAGATGGTTTGCTCAGACTGGCTGAAGCAGGAGGTGGCTTTGCGCTAGTAACATTGGGCGAAGCACTCGCAACTGAAGAACCTATAGAAGGTGGAGGAGCCGAAGAAGCAGGAGGTGGTGGGACAGGTCCAGAGCTACTATTTTGAGCGTTTTGTAGAACATTATTGATTGGAGTTGCTACAGGAGTGGGTCCCGTAGACGATGGTACAGAAGGTGCAGAATCCTTCGATGGAGCATATCTACTGCTTTGAGTTCTTGGTGCTGGTTTTACCTTTGTACTTATCAAACCAGCAGGGAAGTCATAAGCATCACTCTTCTTCTTCTGTTTTTCTAAGGCAACACTGTAATCCAGGACTGTAGGTTTTGGTGGCTGTGGTTTAGTAGCACTAGTTGGCTGGTACAGGTGAATTTTAGGACCAGATTGCTCTTGAGGTAGATACGATTTTTTATGAGTCAAAGTCTTGGGTGCCGGAGTCGGTTTTTCAGTGTTAGCGACAGGCTCATCATCCAAGAACTCATCGTCTAGTAACAAGTCATCATCATCCAAAAAGTCGAGGGATTTCACTGAGGATGCAACTGCAACAGTGTCATTTAGATCTTCTTGGGGAGCACTTTTGTCCTGTAAGGTTTCTTCGGTGGGTACCACTTGTTCCAAAGGCATAGCAGGACCATCTTGCTTAATGCCATTAGCAACATCCTTTTCCTGTTCGTCCTCCAAAAGATCATCATCTGCAAAAAGATCATCTAAACTTTTTGTTTCAGTTTGAACAGGCTCAAAGTTTTCTTTAACAAGATCTCCAGGTTCTTGGTCGTTCAGAAAGATTGGCACTTGCTCCTCTGGCTCCACTTTTGTATTCACTTCCTCGGCAGCGACAGACAGGTGTCCCGTATGTACAGCTTCAACATCTTGTTCTTTAGCTAAGTTGCTAAAGAAATCACTTTCAGCCTGCAAATCAGTTTGTTGGCCATTTATATCTTCACTGTATGAGTCAATTACTTCTTCCTCTTTCGACTCGAATACAGGTATTTCTTCTGGGACAATATCGGGTGAGGGAGCATCAATTTTAATCTCTTGAGGCGTCTGTTCAACTTCTATTTGTTCTTGTTCAGCTTGTTCCCATGGCAATTTCGACGATGCCGGTTCATCGGCTTCCCATGGAAGAATTGATTCTTGCTTATCTTCAGGTACTGGCTCTGCTGGCGCATCTTGCAGTTCCCATGGTAAAGCAGAGTTACCATTAGTTTCAGTTTCCCATGGTAATTGCAGTTCTTGTTGCAGTTCTTGAGGTTGTAACTGTTCAACAGTAGGACTGTATTCTTTTTCAGCGACAGCCTTATCCAATCCAAAGTCGGAGATAACTTCCTTTTGTGACATATCTCCAATGAGGGTTGGTAGATCTTGGTTCTCTGAAGCTACTGCAACCTGAGCAATAGGTTTCGCCTCCTCAGCGTTTTCAAGAATAACATTATCTGTTACCAAAGAGGGTCTTCTGGATCTTCTCGTCTGTTCAAGTTCAGAGACACCGCTTTCTATCACCTTGTTATCAGTAAGTTCAGTGGCATCACTCGTGTCCACGCGTTCCGTTCCGGTAGAATTCTGGTTATGATCATTAACTGATAATGTATCAACCTGATCAGCCAGTGGTTCCTCTGGATGAGAACTTTGGTCGACGGATGAATTGTCCAAATTAGGTTCCATTGAAGCTTGATATATGCCTGAAAAAGAATTGTGACTATTAAATTCTGCCATTGACGTACAGAAACCTTACACGTAACTAATTCTAATGAACACCTTTGTGCTTGTTGGATCGATTAAAAATGAAAACAATTTTCGTCGATTCGCGATCCAAAATAAAATCAATTTTTTATTACTCCACACAATTTCTGATATAAAAATATATAAATACAAGCTAGAAAATATCGTTCTCATAAGGACAGTTCAAGCTACTATGACCATCTCGTTCACATAATCCACACCAGTTGTCCTTTCCAGAACTAGGGTCTATTTCCGTCTCGGGTTTGTAGATAGGAAGTGAGTGGATAGACATGCTTTCGTGACTTGTGTCACTAACTTTACTGGTGTTGACCATTCCACCTTCCAATGCTCTTTCCAACCGTGCCTGTAATTTGTTGTTGTCATTTACCAACCTATTTATCTCCTCTTGCTTGAAAAATACCTCGTTGTTATGTAATCTAACCATTTCATCGATGTTATCTTGAAGTTCAGTTAGTTCTTCAAACGTAGGTCTGGCATCAATTTGAGTACGAAGTTGTTCAATTTCTTCACGGTAAGTAAGCTCGTTGATGGCAGCTGCATCATTGATGTTGAGATTGTCCAATTCCTTGGCAAGTGAGGTTTCAAGCTTGGTTTCTACATCTTTTAGTTGCAGCTTAAGAGCCTCTATTTCAGCATCTTTATCATCACTTGTGGACTGAGGATCAGTAGTAGCTTTTGATTGTAATTCCTTGAGTTTTTGTTTTTGGGTATTAACAGTTTGAGTTGTTTTATCCAACTGCTGTTGCAATGCTTTGATTTCTTGGTCTTTGAAAAACATGTCGTCTTCTAATTCCTTGAGTTTACTCTCAGTTTCGGTACTATCATTTCCTGCTTGGATACTGACCTGTTTGACCTTGGAGTCCAAACTGTCTTCAAGCTCGGTTATTTCTTTCTCTTTGCTATTGAGCTTTTCTTTGAGTTCAGTGATAGTATCATGCAATCTATTTACTTCAGAGTTTTTGTCTTCAAGTTTCTCAAGAGAATGTCTTCTCTCAATTTCTTTCTGGAGGTCAGAATTTTCCGATTCAAGTTGGGGAACCCTTGTTTTCAAGTGATGTAAAGATTCAACTTCAACTTCTAATTGTAAAATCTTATCTTGCAATACACTCAGGTTTTCACTTGGAAATTTGTGGACCTCCATTAATTGACTTGACAACGACTCTATTTCCATCTTCTGCTCGAGAATCTTCTTGTTCAAATCTTTCGATTGATCCACTAAAAGATTCTGTTCGAGCTCTTTGATCTGTTGTTGAAGTGCATTTTCTGATTCTATTTTCTGCAGATTCAACTCATCAAATTTCTCCTGTAATCTGTTTAATTCTTCTGATTTGTCATCAATGGAACTCTTTTCACTAACCTTCTTCTGTAGTTCTCTGATTTTGGTTTCGTAGTAACTTTCATTCGCTTCGTAAGTATTGACCATTATGTCTAAATTTTGTCTCCAGTCTTCTCGAGCCGATTCGAACTCATTTCTTATTTTAGAAATCTTCCGGTCCCTGTCGTCCAATTCACTTTCGTATTGTCTCAACACTGGCTGTAGCTCCTGAACTGTATCTTTCAATTCGTTCAAAATTGACATCTTTTCCGACATGTCCCGTTCAGATCGTTCATACTTAGCTCTCAAATCGTACAATTCTTGTTCAAGATAACTCACCAGTGAGTTACTAAGACGTTTAGTCAATCCTTCATTGTATGACGAACTCCTGTAACCTCCAGAGCCAGCGTTCATTATAGGACTCCGCGTGAACGAACTGACACTCGATGTTCTCGAGCGTTCACCTAAAGTTTGTCGTTTTGAGACGTTCATCACCGGTGAAAGCAGAGGATTGTTTGAAAATCGGCTCTTCGACACGTCTGCAGAGTAAGGTCTGGGAATCTTTGAGCCCATCAACTTGGGAGTCGGAGACTTAATCACAGACGGAATATCATCGTCCAAAGACTCGTTATTGAACGCGAGACTCACCTCGTGGATCATGTCTCTAGTATACTCAACCTCAGGATTGACAGCCTTCAATCTTTCAAACGGTAAAAACAATCCTGTCATTGGTTGTTGTACTTCGAAGTATTTGAAACCCTCGACATCTCCTGAGTTCTTTCCTCGAGTAAGAGCTATGGGACCTAGAAGTTCAATTCCTGCAAAGGTTCCATTTTTTCCGTGGATTGTACCTTGATATCTCAAGATTCCTTTCCCTCTGGTTCCCGGAATATTGACTTGGGATCCAATTGATTCTGGCATGATGTAGTTGAAGATAAAATGGGTAGGTTCCACGAGGGAGGTGTAGGGGGAGGTGAAAAATGATTTGAGAATTTCAGTGTTTTTTGTCGTTGTGCAAACAACAAAGTTTATTTAGTTGCAAAGACGAAAACAATTGAAATAACTTATTATTGTGAAGCGCGACATCGTTCAAAACCGTCGATGAGCGCCGCAGACAGTTAGACGAGAGCCTGTGAGATAATACTATAAACATCGAGTTTCAGGAAAAAATGTTCCGTGTTAAGGGTAGTGGTAGGGTTAAAATAGTATTCATTAATGGGTGGTGAGTGGTCGAGACGACACCTAGGGAACTATAAATTGGCGGTTATGAAGGTGCGGTTTTATCAGCTGCAGTTTAAGCTTTTTAGACTTCTAAAATTTGGCCCTGGTTTGCGACCTTAATAGCCTGTGAATATTGCTAAATTCCGATCAGGGTTTGATAGCAGTTGGGGTAATAAACCTGGGTTTAACACGTAGGTTTTGACTTACAATGATACGGTCTCGAACAGAGCCCTGAGAGTTGGTTTTCGTAGCCACTACCAACAGTTCATCTTGCTTTGGCCTTATCTTATCAAATCTGTCATTTAAAGCGTCCAAGTCTAATTGTTTTCTCAGGACAAAAAGGTTGATTTGGCTCATCAATGATTTTAAGTTATCAATAGACACCTGATCCGATTCGAGCTTTGCTTTGAGGGGAATTAACAGGGTTATGAGTTTATCCTTGAGGGATTGGACATGTTCGAGTTTTCTACGCAAAGACTTTTGCAACTCAGTGTTTCGGTAGTCTAAAGGCATAAACTTGGCTAAAGTCTCAGTCTGAGTTTCCGCATGAAGTTTAAGCTCTACAAAAGCTCTATCGATTAAGAGTTTCGTTTTCTGAAGGTCATTGCTTTTATTTTGGATCTGTTGCATTATCTTCTCTTGTTCTTTCGTAAGTTTAAGGGCAATGGACCTATCACTGGCAGCTTGTGTGAAGATCTCTCTAATCTTTGGAACCATTCCAAGTCTGAGAAATTCAGGGCCAAAAGGAATGATGTCGTCGTCCAAGTAATATTGACCTCTATTATTGTCATCGATGTACTTATCCATGATTTTATCATTCTCCGAGAGAACGTTAATTTGCCCATTCAACTCGTTGAGGATTTCTGCTGTCTTCTGCTTGACACCATCACTGGCCTTAGGCAACGGTTTGGTCGTGCCAGCATAGTACAAAAACTGTGGTTCTTCTAAAGGAACAATGTTATCATCTTCGATTAAACCGGAACTGTCTGATTCGAATTCCAGCAACTCCAGCTCCTCGTCCACCTCTTCATCCACCGCTTCTTCTCCCTCAGTTTCAGCTTCATCTTCAGCCTCGGATTCTTCTTGCTCAGATTGCTCCAATATTTCTGGTGTTTCTTGTTTTTCTTCAGCGATGACTTCCTGTGATCCTTCTTTCAAACTGTCCAGGCCCGGGAGTGAATTCAGACCAAGCCCTGCGAATGGCGAGTTGGATTGTGAATCGTTAGACGAGGTCGAGGTCGAGGTCGAGCCGAACTTAGCAAACGGAGATTCAGATTTCACGTCTTTACCGAGAGTATCAAATGTGAGGGTGCTTCCGGTTTGCTGGCCAAATGAAATGTTCTTCTTTGAGTCCGTGAATGGTTGTGATTTTTCTTTTGGTTCCAAACCATTTTGTGACCCAGATTTAAGACCAAACCCGAAACCACCCTTTGTAAGACTGGAATCATTGGATGCTTCAGGGCCTTTAGCAAAAATTGTAGATGGTTCAGGATCCTTACTAGGAAGCGATGAATCAAGATCTTTTACAAGACTTCCAAAGGGAGAAGGTTTAGACTCCGTCTCATGTAAATTCCCGAATAGACTAGGAGTTTCATTTGTAGAACTTCTTCCAAAAAGGGGAGCGGGTGGTTTCGATTCCTGCTTCTTGGGAGATTGGTTATTGTTGTTGGGACCTCCAAAACCAAACAAGGGTTTCAGTGGATCTGGATTACTCAAGGATCCAAATGGAGAATCCTTAGGAACCTTCGAACTATCGAAAGCAGGCGGTTCAGAAGCAACCACATCAGCTTTCGGTGGCTCAACCGAGACACCGAAAGCTGATTGACCAAAACCCGTCAGACCAAAAGCTGGCTTTTTCTCAACAGTGCTGGGACCAGGAGTTACGGGCTCATTACTGAAGAGTGATGGCTTATCATCTTTTTTATCGGCAAATACATTATCTGTCTTGGTAGAACCAAAAGGAGATGCTTTGGATTCGGAGCCAAAAATATTATCATTCTTCAAATTTCCAAACCCTGAACCACCTCCTAACGATGAAAAACCAGAGGTACTTTTACCCGAAGCGTATGAACCAAACCCAGAGCCCGATGCTGATGTAGTGGACACAGGTTTCAGTCCAAAACCAGAAGATCCAAAACCTCCTGAGCCGAAGCTCGAGGACTCAAATGCGGGTTTGGAATCTTTATTCCCAAAACTAGGAGTTCCAAAAGCTGGCTTTGAGTCCTCCTTTGTGAAACTTGAGGATCCAAATGCCGGTTTAGATTCACTAGAACCAAAAGATCCGAAGGCAGGCTTCGAGTCTGCTTTGCCAAAACTTGAAGAACCAAATACAGGCGAGGGTTCACTGTTTCCAAAGGCCGATGACCCAAAAGTGGATTTAGTTTCTTTATTTCCGAAAGTCGAGGAACCAAAACCTAGTTTAGTATCACTACTGCCAAAGCCAGAGGATGCAAAGGATGAAGACCCAAAAACAGAAGCTTTTGAGTCCAGATCCAACTTCTGGGTGTAATTAGAAATGGAATTATCAGAGAGCTTAGATGTATCTTGTTTAGGTCCCTCCTCATTGGTCGAGATTATTTCTGGGATTGTTCCTTCTAAAGAAGCACCACCGTTTTTCACTTCAGAAACATCAAATATCCACCATGAAAGAAGCTGGAATTCATTGGTATACACCCAAATCTTAGGTAAGCCTGTGGCTTTTTCTAGCGAATTACAAAGGTCCTCAACCTCGACATCTTTATTGGATAAGTCAAGTCCCACACCTATTGGCGATAAATCATCCCCATCTTCATTCATGGGGAACGTCACAGCAAGTTGGTCATCTGCAGGCATGACAATCAGAACCTCGCCGTCTTTGTATAACATTGTATTCACATCTGTAGCCATTCCTGAAGTCACGAAAAAATATTCACGGCTACTGATCCATTGAGACAAGGAAGCCAAATAGTAAAGATTCCGTCTCTCCGTTGATGCAAAAGGCACTGCCACATCAATTTCATCATATTCTTGCTCAGACACTTTTAATAGATATGTTTTACATGTTTCTTCATCATCCTCTTCGTATGACAATGACACAAACAATACATTTTCACTGAGTTCTCTAATATTGAGCACAGACAATTCGCTTGATTCTTCGATCTCTGGGATTGGGATTCTCACTTCAGTTTCTTTGTTCTCCACTGATATCCTACTTATGGAATCGTGCGTTGCAACGTAGACAGAACCACCATTATTGGACCAACCTGCCACGACTGCATCATTTGAAATAACTTCTGGACCGTTTTCTGCATGCAAGTTGAGACTTCTCTCTTTTATATATGCTATTTTTGCGTTGGTAGGATTAATATGAAAACTTGTTATACCTTGGCCATCAATGATCGAGGAAACAATTTTAGTTTTGGTATCAATCTGTTTGATTCCTTCAGATCCTAAAACAACTACTGAAGACTCATCAAAACTGTATTCCACCTGATAAATATCACCACATTGAGCATCAATCAATATTGCCAGTTCTATATTTTTATTATTCAAATCTGTCAATAAACCAATCTTGATGGATTTTGTATCAGAACAAACATAGGTCTGCAGTCTGTTTCCTAAGGCAAAAAGCAGTAGATTTCGAGGACATGTATCGAACTCAACTCGACTTTCGAACAATTGCAAACCCAACTCATCGCCGGCCGAACTGAATCCCAAATCTTCCGATACTTGTTCCATCTGTGTTCAATGTTGGAGTTGATATTTTCTCAGCTTCAGGTGCGAAGATGTATTCTGAGTCTGCAGGAATAGTTTTTGTTTTGAGTTACTACAAATATTGGAGAATGTCTACCACAACAGTACAGAACGAGATGACAATGGTCTGAGAGATATGATGGATCTCTTTGAGCATTTCAGAAATGATGGCAATTTTTCCGTGGGCTCGGAAGTCCTACATGTCGAGATATCACGAATCTATGTCGTCAGGAACACCTACGACTCCGGAGTTTCTGCAACTCTTTTCTAATTCCTCCGAAGATCTCTATTACTTATTCTTTCTGCTACTTGTCTCTAAATTTTTTATGCCCTCCAGAATCTGCCCCCGCAGACCCCCCCGTCAGTTTATTTTGCGGAACAATGTCAAAGCGGAAGAACTCGCAAAAATTTTTCCAGTGGAAGAAAAATAAAGATTACCATCAAAAAGGAGAAATAACATATCCCAGAAATCTCCTTCATTTGTCAAACATGTTTGGATCACATCATATCAGAAGTGACGGGCAACCCCAGTCCTCGCCTCCATCACATTTCAAAGATAGTGCTAGATCCGCCATTTATCAGAGGCTTTCTCCGGTCCTCGCCTCACCGTCATCTGCCAGTAGCATACGATCTGCTCCTCATAAACAAATCCACCTGTTAAAGTCGCTGAACTCCAGTGTATTCAGTAAGAGATCTGCACGCTCGGCCCCATCCCGTTATTCCTCATCAACTGTCACGATTCCTGAAGACAGTGAACCTATTTCCACCACCGTTGAACAACTCGTCAACGACATACAACTCCATGAAAACCACTTCAGGGGCGAAGTGGAGCTCAAGGTACAACACGGTTTGATCTCTCATATTGACTCCGAAGACTTGGATGAGTTATTTCGTATTTCTTTGGGATCCGAACTTGCATATCAGAATACTCCCGAATCACTCGTGGATTGGAACCTAAATGTAACCAGATGTCGGTTGATCTTAACACTGATGCCTCTGGTCTCTTCACTCCCAGAATTCAGCTACTCTTCCAGTTCCTTGCCTTTGCTCGTGGGAGATTTGGCCCAAATATGTCAGATTACCATGATTCTGCCTCATATAACAGATAAAGAGTTCATTTACATCTTAATTAACTCCAACATATACAAAGAACACAAGCTAGACTCTACCTTTGTCAAGAGCGTGGCTGAGATCAGTGTGAAGCAATCCCGTCTATTGCAAATCAATTCCCCCATGAAAACCACTCAAACCCCTATTGTATCAGCTGATAACCAAGTTGCACTCAAATTCAAGTACAAGGTAATTGCAATCCGAAATTTCCTTGTCAATCTCGCTGCTGCTGCTACCACAGCCTCCGAATACAAGGTGAAAACCGATGAGATCAAAAAACAGATGAGGTCCTCTGGTTCCGACAAAAAGCCAAAATTGTCTAAAGATGACAAGAAAAAATTATGGGATCAAGTAAGACTGGATGTATTCAGAAGAGCTGGCTTAGAAGAATAATTTCACTTAATGATCATGAATTCATTTAAATTGTAACGACTATTTACGTATGTAATACACGATATACAAACTAGTATTTCTTTCTCATAGTTTTAACCTTTTTGTAGTGGGCCTTTCCACCACTAGTTTTTTGTTGTTGAATTTCACTGTACTTTCTCTTAAAGTACTTCTGGGAATCATTATCATGCAAAATTTCATCGACTAACGACGTACCTCTTTGTTTCTTTGACAAACGAGCTGAATAGAATTCGGTATTTCCCTCTATAATAGTTCCCATGTGGAAGTGCTTTGGAGTTTCCCATTTTTCCTTCTTATAATGTCTTTTTGGATCCAAAGCAGCTCTTTGTTTGATCACCATCATATCTCTTTTGAGTGAATCAGTCATTTCAGGAGCCTTCATGTTGAACCATTTGCTTCCACTGTCTTCATCTTCATCTTTTTGTTTCTTCTGCCTTATCACAATAGGATCATTAATTCTTACAACGTCTTTCTTGGACTTTTTGGACTCTGCTTCGAGCTCTTTTTCAAAGTTAGCCTCGATCTTTGGAAGGTTATCAACTCTTTTTTTAAGAGATGCAAACTCATCGGTAGTCTCTTCTTTCGGTTTACTTTGGTCTGCGAGTTGCTTAAACAAGGAATCTAGACTCATGTCATTATAAGCATTATGATCAGATGTTATGGTCTCAGTAGTGGACACTTCTTCGACTTCTGGAATGGATTCTTGTGCTTTATGTGGCGCCATTTTCGTGATATATCTATTGTACAATCCTATATGCCTAAGTAATATTTTTTTTTCATGAGATGAGAACGCTTTTCGCACCTAAATTGATTTGATGCTATTGTACAATTCTTCATCATATTGATCAGCATGGTCATCGTCGTTGGAAGTTTGTTTGTCAGGTATGCTTAATTTAGCATTTCCGTCGAGTAAAATCTGGTTAATTAACCAGAGCTTTCTCTTCTCTTCTAACAAAGATTTCAATTTTTTGGAAGCGATTTTGTTAACTTTTTCAACCGTGTAGAGCTTGTTGCTCAATTCTTTCTCTAACTCTTTTAACAGTTCCAAATCAGGTACGTTGAGATTTATCGATGTTTGAGTTGTTTTGAACTTCTCTATCTGAGGCTTTAAAGCCTGGCCCATAGTGTCTTCTTGAGGCGAAGCTTCCTCATCCTCGGACTCTTGATCGTGATAGTAGGATTCGTATCTCTTCATGGCCACTTGATATTGTTTGATACCGAGGGGAATTCGGTATATAGTTCCAATATCTGTAGAATTATCACTCAATATGTTGACAAAATTATTTGAAAACCACCAAGGGGTTCTGAATTCGTAGTCCTCTTCGATCATCTTTAAGAACTCCAACTCAGATATATTTTCTTGATTCATGAAATTAGCTTCCATTCTTCCCTTCTTCACTCTGTCCCTATTGAGGGTCACTGCATCTCGTAATACGTGTAAGTCATGCACACCCTTAACATGCTTTGCCAACGCGTCAGATCTAGTGAAATGCTTTTCACATTCAGGAATTGGACAGAAATATGGCTTCTCTCCAGTATGCGTACGGCAATGGGATATTAAAGCAAACCGGGAAGGTTGTTCCACACCATATCTCGAACATCCAGTCCAAAGGCATGAGTATTTCACCGGAGTATTGATCGTCAAGCTGTTTGTGTATGTTAAATGTTGATTATTCAAATGGCGAACCAATGCTGGCAACGACGTGAATTGATTGTCCGTGCAGTCTGCCCACTTACAGCTTAAATCATCAGCATCCACTTTGACGTTTTTTCTTCTTGGCTCTTCTTCTTCTTCTTCCTTGTGTTCGGATTCTTCCTTAATGGTTGGTTCAATGGTTGGTGGTGTATCTACGTCCATACTCTAAAGTCAAGTTGATAAAATTATTTCGCACTTCAATCGTTTTCTCCAGTAGGTAATATTTCAAGTAGTTTATATATATATTACTCTCCTAAACTAATAATTCGTCTAATCTAGCAGCAGGGTTGGTTTCAATAAAGTCTAAAGACACTTTATGACCCAACAATTCTCTAATGTTTGAAACGTTATACTTAATCATAGTTGGTCTTTCCAACGATAATCCCCATCCCAAGACTCTTAAATTCTTTGGCAATCCCATAGCTTCTAGCATTTCTGGTCTAAACATACCAGAGTTACCAATTTCGACCCATTTCTTTAATGTTTTGTGGAAAGCAAAGATTTCCATAGATGGTTCAGTGTAAGGGTTGTACGCAGCCTTGAATCTTAAGCCAGTGACACCCATCTTACCGAAGAAATCTTCCATGAATCCAATCAAATCTCCCAAGGTGATATCATAACCAGCCATCACACCTTCAACTTGGTGAAATTCAGCTAAATGAGTAGCATCTACAGCTTCGTTTCTGAAGACTCTGTCAATGGAGAAGTAACGAACTGGACCTGGGTTTTCTGCCAATTTCTTTAACATGGCTGCAGAAATAGCAGTAGTGTGAGTTCTTAATACCATTCTGAAACTTTCATCTAATTTCCAAGGATATCTGTAACCTATAGAACCATACTTTCCATCTTGGTGAACTGACTTGACGTTTTCCAAATATTCTTTGTCTTCTGGAAGTCCTCCGACTTTTGGATCTTTTAAGTAGAAAGTATCTTGTAAATCTCTGGCAGGATGTTGTTGAGGGACGAATAAGGTATCGAAATTCCAGAATCCGGTATCGACGTATTGGTTTGATGGCATTTCAACGAATCCCATCGAGAAGAAAATTTGTCTGAATTCTTCTCTAACCTTATTTAATGGATGTAATGCACCACTTTGAGGATAGACACCTTCAGAGTTGAAATTATATGGCTTAAACTTCTTGTCAGCCCATGAGTTGTTGGTGATCATTTCAGAGGTGATATCAGTTTCTAAGTTAACGATTTCAACCACGAACTTGTCTGTCTTGGTGATTTTGTATCCAACAATTTTATTAAGATTAATCAATTTTCTCTTCTTCAATTCAGTTAATTCTTTCTTGTCAGATAAAGAGCCGGTCTCCTTGATGGTCTTTAAATTATTAACAACTGAATCTTCTGGTAATTCACTGACCTTAGATACCAATTTGTCATCGTTTTTGGCGATCCATCCATTCTTGAAAGCTTTTCCTTGTCCCAATTTTCCAACTGGTCCTAATTTGGTATTCACATCTGAAATCTTTAACCCATCTACAGCCTTAATAACTTCTTCCAACAATCTGATTTCATGAGATCCTTTCACTAAAAATTCCTCGGCTTCTTTAGTTAAGTCCCATTTCTCTATCTCAATCTTTGAAAAATTAATTAATTCTTTAGACCACAAGGAAGTTAAATTAGAATGAAGGGTGGCAGCATCAAGTGCTTTCAACTCTTCACATTCTAAAGTATTCTCCACAGAGCCGTACTTCTCGACTGCTTTTAATATACTAAGTTGCAAATCAGCCATAGTGACTCAATTCTTGTTACCTTTTACTTGAAGATAATTTTTCAATGAATCCCGCGAACCAAGGTCTGTACTACATTAAACGCAGGTGCGAGTTCTACTCATACTGTATCGCTATATCGATGTATCTATTTTTTGCAACCATTGAATACCGTGAATAAAAATCGAAATTGGCTTGCCGTTTCCAATTGAGTATCAACCATACAAAACGAATACTTCAGGTGTGAAGAATATACTGCTACCAGGTATTAGATCATTTTTTTCCAGAATAAATGGTCACCAGTCCCGGAATTCAACCGGCTTCTCCAGGTTTACATCACATTCTGTTTACTCTTGGCTCTCACTCCATCACTACAAGCGATAAGCTTACTATACATTGCTGTATTTTGCAAAATGCCACACCGCAAAGCAAAGAAAAGTTGGCAATCCAGCAATTGGATCAGCGATCTATTTGCAAACATTTGTAGATGAAACCCAAACAGAAGACAAGATTGTGAGCAACAGCCCCAGCATCACGCTTCAGCTCTATATCTACAGGAATATTCTGTCAAGTGTAGTCTTAAACTCTAAAAATAAACCGTTCAGCCTCGTGTTGCGAAGTGCATGATTCAGAACAAATCGCATTTCCTTTGCTGGAAACATGAATGATTGTGCGGCTTAGCAGCAACTTTCGTCTGCATTATAAAAGGAGGAACATTCCTCTAGTTTTAATAATTGTTCATAAAAATGGCTTTAACCTGTACTGATATTTTTAAGCTTGTGTTTGCTATCATCTTACCTCCATTAGGAGTGTTTACTGAAAGAGGATGTTCTTCTTCCTTATTCATCAATATTATCTTGACTATCTTGGGTTATATTCCAGGTATCATCCATGCGGTTTACGTCATTCTAAAGTATTAGTGCAATAGAATTGCACCATGTATTATAATCGGCTTCAAAGTGTACGACAATATACAATCCTATGAAATATTTCCTGTAGAAGTTTTGACCCTCTAATAGTTAGTTTCCTTTCGTTTCTGAAAAAAAAACAGGCTATTTCCAGTTGCATATGCGATGATATTCCGAGACAATTTCGCAGCTTAGTAAATCAATTACATTATAGCTATACATTACATAAATTTTATCCTAAGCACTGTGTTCAACTTCGAGCTTATGGTCATCGGAAGGTAAGATTATTCTCTTATCCTCAACAGGATCACCGAAAATTTGGCCAATTTCTTCCAAGGTGACATCTTGATGAAGTCTTGTCTCTGGGAAGAAAAGGAACACTACAGTTAATTCTATAGCAAGGATACAACACCAAACGATGTAGTACTTCCATGAAATAGCTTTCATAGCCACAGGATTCACGTATCCATTGAACACCAAACAAAGCTTTTGGAAAAGTTGGAAAATGGTCAATCCTTTGGCACGATGGGTGTAAGGTAAGATTTCAGTCATGTATAAAACTGGAAGACCGTTCATACCAATATCGTAAGATGCATAGAACAAGAAGATAAATGCCAAAACACCATTTGATAAGTACTTAGGGTAATTCTTCAGAGCTGCCAATCCTGAAAACGCCGTCCAAAGAATATAACAGATCAACATACACACAAGAGAGAACAAGAAAACATGTCTTCTCTTGAAATACTTCACGACAAATGCTGCCAGCATTGCAATGATTGTGTTAAACAACATAAGGAATCCATTAATCTTAAGTTGCTCAGAAGATTTGGTAATTCCAATCGAATTCAAAACTAAATTCAAATAGTAAGACACCAAACCAACACCACAAAATTGCATAAGACATGGTGTGAACATCACCAAAAACAATCTTTTCCTGAAATTCTTTAACTTGAAAAAATCAAGGTAAGATGATTGGGTGTTTAACTTCTCTAACTCAATTGCCAATTGAATCTCTTTCATTTCGTAGTCGACCAAAGCCAAATCAATTGGATCATTTGAGTTCCCAATATGATGTTTCCGAAGCATTGCTTCTGCTTGACCAATTTTACCTTTAGAAACAAGGAATCTTGGACTCTCAGGCACAAAATAAATGAACAATACTTGCATCAAAGGCATAAACCCTTGTAAGAAACTAGGGATTCTCCATGCCCAATCGTTAGATTCACCTAACAGATTTGTTCCGTAGGTAATCCAGGCTGCCAAAAATGCACCTAAATACCAACAAGTATTATACAACGTGGTTGTAACCGCTCTATGAGCAGGATACGAGATTTCTGAAATAAGAGCTGGAGCACAAACAACCATGAAAGCATTACCTAATCCTAAAACCATCCTAGATGCAAGGAAAAAGGCATAATTCGTACTAACACCTTGCAAAATGGCACCCACTAATGCAAGAAATTGACCAAAACATACACCAGCTCTTCTACCATATCGATCTGCAACCATGGGAGCAAATGGAATACCAAGTAAACCTCCAAAAAGAAGACCGTTCGACAAAGCACCTAATTTGACCGAATCTCTCGACGGATTAATTTTATCATGCCATGAATTCAAACTTTGCAATCCGTTCAACATGGAACTATCATATCCATTATTGGTACTTGCTAAAGTACAAAGAAACACAGAAACATTTAACTTTACCAAGTATGGTTTTGTCCACCATTTCAAGTCTTTTCTAAGGTAATTCTCGACTTTATCTCCATCTTCTGGGACATTCTTCTCGCCCGGTTGTTGATGCTTATCAATATTTGAAGCTTGTTCCATATCTTGATTATCGAGAGTTGTCTGGTTTCTCATCGAGTATTTATACAATCTAAGACATAGACAGTAGGTCATGGGAACCCCCACCCCCACCGTAACACGAATTGGCTAAAGAACCATAGACGGCCAAGGCCAAATTTAAAGTTGCACCTGTCCCCTCCGCGGAGACAAATGGTGGGATCTACCCCCTCCGTGGAGTAGCAGCGTGGAGGATAACGGCCGAGGTGGACTGTCGCCAACCAAAGATCTTTAGAAAGTTAAATGTTTTAAGTTTAGAGGTTTGTTGTATCTTTTGCAATTGTGCTGCAGACAGCCAATATGTTAAAATACAGCATCTTTCTGGCTGGATCGATAAAAAAAATAGGCTAACTTCCACCAAACTACGCTGATAATTTCAAGTGGCCGAAACACATACGATGCCCCACAAGCTGCAAGAAAGAATTTACGACTATAATGGTTGTGAGTTATGGGGGAAGACGGGGAAAATACCAAATTGAGGGAAAAAGTTGGGGGATCGATTGTTTTAAATCCGACAAATAAATCCGAATCTCTGTGAATAACAAGCTCGTGACCCCCACGGTTTAGCAACACCCGGTTTATATTTGCCGGGTCCCCACCATTTGCAGGTGATCCCCACACAAAACGTTTAAAGTTGGACGATTTGAAATCTTGCATAAGTAGAACAAATGCCAGTATACCTGAACCGAAATTACATGGCATTGGCTACCAAAAAAAAAACTCAAAGGAAATGGATTGAATTTGTGTATTCTAACATCTTACTATATACTCTGATGCTTAAAAGTTGATGGTCTTTCCAAAGACTCCGAGACAAGTTTCACGAATGTTTTCAGAAAGAGTTGGGTGAGCGTGACAGGTTCTGGCAACATCTTCTGGAGAAGCACCGTATTCCAAGGCCAAACCCATTTCAGCAATAGCTTCACCGGCATTACTTCCAATGATGTGAGCACCCAAGATTCTTTGGGTTTCGGCATCGGCAAGAACCTTGACGAAACCATCAGTATCGTTGTTAGTCTTAGCTCTGGAGTTGGCCACGTATGGGACCTTTCCAACCTTATATTTGATACCTTGTTCCTTCAATTGTTGTTCATTAGCACCAACCCAAGCGACTTCTGGGTGGGTGTACATGACAGAAGGAATGTTGGCGTAGTTAACATGACCATGGCCAGTCTTAATGATTTCAGCAGCAGCAATACCTTCTTCTTCAGCCTTGTGGGCCAACATAGGACCGAAAGTAACATCTCCAATAACTTGGATGTGTTGGTGCTTGGTCTTGTATTGAGAGTCAATGACCAATCTTCCCTTTTCATCGACCTCTAAACCAACCTTGTCAAAGTTCAAACCCTTGGTGTATGGTCTTCTACCAATGGCAACCAAAAGCACATCGGATTCTAATTCTTCCTTTTCACCAGTCTTGACGTTTTCAACTTCAACCTTTACTACATCTCCTTCTCTAACACCCTTGGTAACCTTTGTACCCAACTTGAACTTAAGACCTTGTTTGGCCAACAACTTTTGGGCAGTCTTGGCAACTTCGTCATCCATACCAGCACCAATGGCGTTTTGGAATTCAATAACAGTAACTTCAGAACCCAATCTGGACCAAACTGAGGCCATTTCCAATCCAATGATACCTCCACCAATAATAGACAACTTCTTTGGCACTTCCTTCAAGGCCAAGATTCCGGTGGAAGAAACAATTCTCTCCTCATCAATCTCGATTCCTGGGAATGGAGTGACTTCAGAACCAGTGGCAACAATGACGTTCTTAGCCTCAACCGAGTACTCTTCAGATCCATCAATTGGTTTGATATTAAGGTTGTTTTCGTCGATAAATGACCCTTCAGCCTTGATGTATTCGACCTTGTTTTTCTTGAACAACATCTCGATTCCGCTGGTTAAACCCACCACCGACTTTTCCTTTGCTTTTTGCAAATTGTCAATGTTGACTGATACTTCTCCGGCAATATCGATACCTCTGGCCTTGGCTTCGTGTTGCACCTGGTGGAACAAGTGGGAGTTGTTTAACAATGACTTGGAAGGAATACATCCAACGTTAAGACAGGTACCTCCCAAGGTTCCTCTTTTTTCAATACAAGCAGTGTTGAAGCCCAACTGAGCAGCCTTGATGGCAGCAACGTAACCACCGGGACCTCCACCTACGACGACGACATCGTAGCTTTTGGAGGATGCGAATCTAACGTATTGAGCGAATTGACCAAATTTTAATTGGTTGGAGACTTTTAAATTAGCTCTTAACATGGTTGATATTAGGAATGAGTTTTTAATAAAAATCAGAAAAAATGGTTGGATATTGTCCGAAGCGAGGCTGGTACGGGCACGCACGGGTTGGGACCATGACGATCGGGAGGGAGGGCACGAGAAAGGCCGGGGTTGGGCAATTTGGGGGGCGGCAGGCGCGAGAGGTGGCCGGGATGGGGTGACGGCAGAGACAGAGGGAGAGGGGGTGGGAGACGGCGGAGACGCGGGAGGCATGATGAAGGTATGGGATGGGACGGAGCAATTGGCCGCGAATGGGATCCCTGGGTGAATGTCGCGATGTCGGGAGGTGGGTGTGAGACATCAAGAAGGATGGATCGGTCGTGGATCAGGGTGTCGCGGTGTTGGCGGCCAAATGTCGTATGTCGTGTTGTTTTTGTTGTCGAGCGGATGTCGTGTAGTCGTCGAGCTATTGTCGTGCCCCCTCAAACACCTCGCCCGCCGTGTCGTATGTCGTACCCTCATAATCATGTCGCATTTCCCGCCAGTGGCCCATGACCCAGGCAATTGTTGCCTACCGCCCATCACCGTGCCTGCAAACCTTATATCCTCGTAAATCCACCACCACCCCTGCCACATCCGTCGTGGCACGGCTCAGTTCAGTTCCAGACTCCCAGTCCTTGTCCAATCCGACATCCTTAGCCGACATGCCACTCGATACCCTGAGCCGATATCCCGTTCGGGTACCGCTACGGCGCTTGCATGTTCTCTGCAACCCAACGACAGAAGGTCTCGTATTGATGCATAGACCTGGGCTTGGTATTCTCTCACCTGTCTCCCGCACGGCGAATATTTATCTCTGCCTCAGGCTTATCCCTGTAGATCTTCTCCTATTCTATCAAACCACCATGTCTCAAACCTCAAGATTTCATCCTGGCTGAGAGGGGCCCAGGAAAACCTGGAATATATTAGCGAGCGACGTATATCACAACCGTCATCAGGTTACAAACCAATTGCTATCTGTAGTGCAGGGATATAGTAATTTTGTTATTGTTTATGTTTGGCTATGTAATTTCGGTAATCTTCCCCGTAGCAATAAAGTTAACTTTGTGGTCCAATTAAATAGCACACTTGACAGTTTCCTCGAGAATCCCGCACGGTACAAACCAGTTCCGAAGGAATATTTTTAGATGGGCGGTCGACGGGTTATTTTTTGTGGTGGCCCCTAATAATAATTGGAGCCATCAGATCATATGTTCAATTGTAACGCCTGGAACAATACCTGCACCCAATTTCACTGGTGAGGGTATCAACCTGTCATAACAAGATTTTGTCGTGACGACATTCAACATTGAAGGTGTCTGTGGCTGCTTGCAGATACTGTTGTAGTTACTGCAGCTATTGCTGTTGCCATTTCTGCTTGTGAAGATTACCGAGGCTGTTATAGATGGTTTGCCCGAAAAGTTGTCTTGGTGTTCATTGGAGGTTTCCTCAGGCTCTAGGCGGAACATATTCAAAAAATAAGGTATCTCATCTTATTTTTACACCGGATTTTTGTTAACTCGCCCGGATCATTTGATGCTAAAATAATGCTAACAAGATCAAATCCATTGATATCTCGGCCAACTCAATTAATCTGTATTCAATAAGCGTAATTTCACATTCCATCGCATACAATAAAATTACTTGCAATGCATTAATTGTTCTCTACAACTACTATTTCAACATTTACTGCGAATTGGTTATCTGATGTAATTTCAATTACCGTTTCTCTCAATGATAGACATTCTCTCAACTTGGCAAACTGGTTTGAAAAAATTATTCAGGAACTTGCACATAATTAGCTTTTGGTGGAAATACTCCAGCACAGTCTCTGATTGACTCTCTTTCCACATCAAATCAGAAGGGTTGATTGCGACATCCCGATTATGGAGGGACTAACTGATACAATTTACTCAATATGGCTCGAAGTTACTCGCCCACATAAATAATGGGTTTTCCAAAGGTTGCATGCGATTCCTAATAGGGAATAATTACAATTCCCGCAATGATTCTATTATCAGGGTTTTGGTCTTTGTCCTGTTTCTTTTTTCCTCCACCCTCCCCTTCTTCATACGATAGTGGCTCAATTGGGTTACTGCTTTAGGCTTGGGTTTTTTTACCAGCACTGAGGAAATTATTATTGAAGATCCGTCAAGGCTCCAGACCTGATTGTATTTCTTCCCCGACTTGAAGATGAGATGATTCTAGCCCCATCACCCACTGTCCCATCCATAGTTTATAGGCTCTATAGGGTACTGGAGATTCACCAGAAATATACATTGATTCGAGTTTCACAGTCAGATTCGGTTTTAGGTGCAACTTGGAATTTCATAAAATAACCTTCCGTTCGGGCACAATTTTACTAAATGATTTAGGAAGTGGTGCAACTCCTTTTACAAATAACGGTTTTGTGGCCCATTTTTTTTTCACCAAGATTTACTGATAACTCGCTATATAATATAAATGGGAATCCCTGATTTTTTTTCTTCCATCAATTGTTGAAACTCTTCTGTTTACGAATTTCATCTATTCCTTTTAAGTTGTCAAGTTAACTTAAGCGTTGCAAACTGATTCTAACCGGTTACGATATTTGGTGAAAAAACTTAAGGTTTCAATTTAACCAAAACAGTGAAAAATTCTTGTGAGGACAAAAACAGAAAAAATCGTCTGCAATTGTTCCAGGATTAAACTCATTAAATTAGACAAATAGCCAAGGTCAGGGGATCCTTGAAATACAGAATAGCTACAAACCTTAACTGAGGTTTGTTTTATTTTTGTGACATTTGTTCATTTTATCCATTTATTCATTTTGTTCATTTTGTTCATTCTGTATCGGTGATTTTCTTTTTTCAGTAATATATTATTTATTGGTTCCAATTCCAGGGGATTTCAATTTCAATTTATTATTCCAATACAATATGAACATTCACTTAGCAGATTCCTTAGAAGAGTTTGATCTTCAGTACATTGAATCTTGCAACCAATGCTTTTCAGGTTTCTCCGATGATAACGATAGTTTAAGGTCGAGATCAAATTCTATCTCTTCCAAGACGTCTCAATTAACCTTACTGTCACCATTACTCAATAATTCAGAAGATTTTTCTTCTTTCCCATCCTTGTACTCCAAGCCTGAAACTAGTAAAATCCCAATTTTCAACGACAAAAAGTTGAAATTAATAAATAAGGATTTTTCTTCCGATTCCGAAAAATCTTTCCCCATCAAAGACTTTAAAAGACCACCTTTGAAACCTTCACTGCATTCAGAATCTAGTCATATACCTACAAACAAGAAGCATTTCAAGAGAAATCTTGGAAATCCTTATTATAAACCTCCTCCTCCAATTCGAGCTAACTCGACATCCGGAGTTCCACTAGTTGCAAATGGTTGCAACAGTCCTACCAAGAAAAGGAGGGTATCAATAAATCGTTCAGTAGCTTCATTTGATTGTTTGGTATCTTTGAACAATCCACCTTCTAATGAAAGCACTGACAATGATTACGTAGATAGCAATGATAATGACACTAATGATGATGATAATGACAGCAGTGATTGTGGAGATTCTGTCAACTACAAATATAATGACTCCATCAACTATTAATGACCCTTATAGACTTTTTTTCTGTATGCATGTATATTTAATGTACAATTTATTATATATCCCCAATTAATGGTTTTAATGCTAACGGTAATAATTCAGCTGCATCTCCTTTGAATCCCCAAACATTAGGATCTTGTCCGTTCAAAATATCTTCTTCAATGTCTGTGTTGAAAATAGCCACCTTACCTCCCTTATACTTGACACGATCAACATAGCTGTTGGCAGGATAGACTGTTCCACTGGTTCCAACCACCAAAATTAAGTCTACTTGATCCAGTTCGATAAAATTATCAATTTGGTTCAAAAGCAGTAACGAAAGACTTTCACCAAACCAGACCACCCCTGGACGAAGTAACTCGCTACAAGCAGGGCATCTGGGGAGCTCATCTTCACTGATTTCCTTGACAGGGGTAAATTGTGGAGAAAACAGTTTATCTGACCGGTCCTCGTCACTGAACGTCCTCTTCCTGGCACTATTATCGAATTCTTGCTCTGTATCTTTTAAAGCGTCTGTCAAGGGGTGCTCGAAATTGTCATGATCAACGTAGTTGCACATGAAGCTTGTGCATTTCAATTCAAATAATGAACCGTGTATTTCATAAAGTTTACTTCTGGGAGTTCCAGCTCTTATCAGAAGCCCATCAACATTTTGAGTGATATTGATAAATTTCAACCCGTCTACCTCACATAATTTGGATAGAGCTTTATGGCCTCGATTTGGCTTTGCTCTTAATGCGTTATACCTTCTCCATGAATAAAATTGCCATACTAACCCAGGATCTATGTAAAATGCATCTGGCGTTGCAAGATCTATCATGTTAAAGTTCTTCCAAAGACCCTGTGACCCTCGGAAAGTTGGTAGACCTGAACCTACCAGAAGTCCAGCACCCACCAATGCCACTATTTTCTTACTTTTCCGCAAATGTTCTTGAAATTCATTTAGCAGTTTATTCATTATAGTGTTACATAGACTATCAAAGTTTTTCAAGTGTGCGCATAAAATTATTGATTTTCAACCAGACTCTTCCAGTTTAAGTATTTGGTAGAATGACCCAAATTGAAAGGACTAGTAGTAGCAACCTTATGGTTTAACAACAAAGGTGGTGATCTGTACCAAACAATCTCATTGGTAGCAGTCTTATCACCAACTTTTCTTCTCTTTACTATGGCATCACTGACGGCTGCAAGATTTTGTGTGTCTTCCATGGCGTATGAAACAGTTCCTCCCAGTAACACATTTGAATAACATGCATTTGAAGTATGGAAATTTGTTGTGTTCGGCACGGGAGTAATCTGCCTCTTGCTATCAAATTTAAGCTTCTGTTGACTTTGTTGGTATTGTTTTTGTTGCTGAATCACGCTTTGTTTGAGTCTGTTGATGCTTGCCATGTACGATTTATCAGGATCATTGTAGAATTCTTTTGGAGGAGATTGCACCTGCGCTTGAGGGAGGGTCGTTATGGTAGCTCCAGTGTTTTGCACTTGTGGATAATATGGTGGAGGTACTGAAGTGGTTGTGGTCACAGCAGCATTAGTAGGAGCAGCAGGGATTATGGAGCTTGGTGCTATTGGTCCTGCGTTAGAACTGACAGGCGAGTATGGATTGCTCAATGGAGCAGGTGCAGTACTAATACCAGATGGGCCAGTCATTGGATATCCGATCGACTTAGACTGGGAAATGGGCGTGAAAAGGTATGCCTTTCTATTGTTGATGGCATCATCATTTTCTGGACTTGACGTTATATTAGGACTGGTATAGTACTGACCCAAATCATCACTTGGATCAACTTCTCTCAAGTACACAGATCCCACAAGTGGAGGTGTATTTGGATTAGCTCCCTCAGTGACATTAGGAATCTCCATCAGGGTATCTGACCCGGGAGGAAGTAAGGCCTTAATAGGTGACTCGTATTTTATGAGCTTTCTTGGTTCTCGTAAGTGAATAACAGGAGGCTCTGGGTGATCTCTTATTTCATCAGGTAAACAAGCTCTCCATGTTCTAATTCTATTAAAGACGTGGTTGGATTCGTTGTATCTGAATTCACAAATGAACCAAGGACTTCCCTCTGGAATTACTCCCTTTTCCAAATCCCCTTTCTGATAACGAGTCAAAAACACAACATAACAAGGCCCTACGATTTCGCTCGCAATGTGATCACGATACTGACCAGTCTTGCAGACTTCGTTGATGTAAAAAAGTCTGTCATATCTATGACAAGTTTGCTCTGGCCTGTAATACCAGCAAGCATTGAAATACTGAGTACCATCTTTAAGCGACCATAATCTAAAAATTTGTCCCACAGTAGGCTTTTCTGGTTCATTAGGATTGTTGATTAATACCCAGTCACCCACACGGTATACATAACCATTAACATCAAGTGAATCAAGAGGAAATCTAACAATTCCGTCCCCACCTGGAGTAGCAAAAGCCATCAATTCCTGTTCCAGTCTTTGTAATTCTTGAGCAACTACGCCTGACGTTTCTTGTTCAAAATAATTAATGTCTTGGAATATTTGAGGTGATTGGCCTCCATAAAATAATTTATTGTTGTAAAACATCAAGTTCAAGTCATTCAAAAACTCATCAACGTTAGAATACTTTCTCGTCCTTAATTTTCCTTTGATCTCAAAAAGACTTATTGGATCAGTTACCACATTATAGTATTCTGGTTGACTATTTCTATCAGGTAATCTATCAAAGAATGGTACGTTCAACGCAGTATCATTTTGGTTTCTGATCTTTTTCAAGCTTTTCAAAATTAACTTGATTCTAGTTTCATATGGCTTATCCACAGTTGGAGGTCTACCACGTCTGATACCTGTTTCCAAGTTTTGATTCTTAGAAGACCCGTGGGAATATGGAGAATTGAAGCTCGAATTTCCAGCACTTCTTGCCATACTGTTCAAGTTATATGGATCCATCTGCATGGATCTCTTAGGTTGTGGAGTGAGAGATTGATATTCATCATAATCGTCGTCATCGTCCTGATTTTCTCCTTCGTAGTCTTCATCTTTCATATCAGGGGTGGCAGATCCTGCTCCACTGATAACACTCAAAGGTTCATCGTCTGCTGGCAATGGACCCAAGTCAGGATAGTGTACGTCGAAATTATCAGCTATTCCTTTATCTTGAGCCAACTTTGGAATAATCTTCTCCTTCAAAAACGTATCCAACATCACGGCATGGTTGTAAACTCTCGAATTTCTCTGATTGTATAATCTGGCATTCCACGTAATTTGAGCTAAGTCTCTTACAAATTCTTGAGCAGAAGTGTAACTAAATTTCTTCACTTTTTGTCTCACACTATGTAAGGAGATAGGGTTCTTGATATATTTATAATAATCGGTGCCACTTCTCAAGGGTAATCTTTGGAAAGTCTCAAAAATTGGGAATTCCGTGGCATCTCTTAATTCCAATATGCCTTCGATTGAATGATTCAACCTATTGGCGAGTTTTTTCCTTTCCCTTTCGAAAGACATTACGGTATTCACAGGTTGAACTTCCAGTTTGTTTTGACGCGAGAAGTTTTTCAGTGAGGTGGGTAAAGGCACTACTTACCTGATTGAAGTACATACAAGCTATTATAATAGCACTGACATTATTAGTGGCCAATAGGAGTCTTTGATATTTAATGGTATTGAATGTATTGCATTATGATTTATTGTTGTATATTGTTGATTTCTTGAGTCAATTGATACTCTTTTTCTAGGTATCATTTGCTAGTACTGACATTGAAAGTAGCTCTTTGCAACTTTCATTGTTGCAAAATTTTCAAGAATTTGTGAAAATCGCGAATGCCCAATTAAGACAGACCAGCCATTCAATGGTGATATACATCATCTGTTATTGAGCAGTAAAAAGAGAATAGCATAGTATAGGAGTTCAGTAATGATACAGATTATGAAATTGTCTCTGTTAATGTACTTAAACCAACAAGAACACAAAAAAAAGCTCGAAAAATGATAAAATAAAATGGATTTGGTCGATAAGAATGCTGCGAAACTTTGGAACTGTGCATAGACATCTTATTGTCAAGGAAACAAATACTGGAATCAAACGATCCCTAGGAATATATAAAATGCATCAACTGGCCCCCCATATCTTCAAAATTTATTCCCAATGCTAGGCACGATCAATACATGGCAAATCATATTTGCAGTGGAGCTAGTCACGTTCGTGCTAACTCTTCTTCTTACAATTTACATCATCTTCACCACCTACAAATATCTTAAACAAAACGGGCTTTTGTTCCTTCATGTGCTATTCTTATATCCAAGTTTTTGGCAAACCCTTGCAAGTGCCCTTGGCTTAGTATTCTATACCCAACAATGGCTCGATGTCTGGTTCATACTAAACATCTTCTTCGAAGTAGTGGGAACCGCAGCCACTTTGGTTTACTTGAACAGAATCAACAAACAATATTTCAGAAATATTGGAAGCACATATTCTCCGCTCAACTATTTGACTTTATTATTAGCACTCATTGGCTCTGTGCTTTGCCTCGTGGGACTTATACAAATCCGAACCACATTTATCTACTACCAGGCAGGAACTGCAGTTTTAGCAGCCGGGTGTGTGATATTATTCATAGTCGTCTGTGTGAATTTGGTCAAATCTGCAAACAAAAAGTTCTTCGGCATAATGGCAGTTGCTGGGGCATTTATGGTTGCAAATATGGGATACTTCATGTACCTTGCATTTAATAACATCATGTTATTTCAGTGGGCCGACTACGTCCTTTTCATTATTCTTAACTTCGTAGCCAAATTTATCTGCTTAGCTTTATCCCAATTCCTCGTGGGCGAATTGGTCGTAGGGGATGACGAAAAAGAGTAGTGCCCCAATTGCTGCATCTAAGTTAAATATATAAATCCGCATTGTTTCTGAATTGAGGTGATCGGTCACTTCCAAAAACTCGTAAATCTTTCGTTTGGAAAAACGCACGCACGGCTAATAACTATATTTAAACCTCAATTCCACATGGTTCAAAAATACCAAAATGTCGACAATATATGGAGATTTATACCCTCACGCACTTAGTCAACATCGTGTGTATGTTTACGATTGGTTCGATGAACCACATGCCTTCTGGTTTGATGGCTGGGATCGCTTGGCATATGCCTCAATAGTGATTTATGGAGTTTTGGGGGCTGCAGGTATAGTTTCCTTACCTTTCCTCACCCAAAATATTGACCCAGTAATGAGAAGACGGGTGATTCATACATTCATCAATTTCTTGCTTTTAATTGTGTTTCAACTTGCCGGAGCTATATGTTTATTGGTATTCTGGTATGAGGCCTACAACACCAGTTTATTGAAGGTGTTTAGAATGGGAGAAACTATTGGATCACTATGGTTATCACTTTTCGTTCTTAGGGCTGCTGCAACTTACGGGAAATTTCAAGGGTTTACCGGAGTTATTCTTCAATTCTTCATCTACATATTTTCGTTTGTGGAGTTCATCTTTTTGATTGTTCTGTCATTTATTGGTCAAGGTACATATGCTGGTTTTATTGCAAGTACCATTCAAATGTTCTGCATGGTCTTGATAATAATCTACACATTGATTCTTCATGGAAAAATGAATTTAGTCTCAAGAGAATCTTTTCTTCTCTTGTTGCCTGTGTGTGGTTTGTTGGCTTGTTGTGGAGCTGGTTATATGATGTATTTTACTTTTCAAATTACCGCCTATATGGTTCAGCAAAGGAAGGCTCTTTACATAGGTTTGATGCTTGTTCCAAAACCTGTTGCAGTCATATTGGTAGGATACTGTATGTTTGCCATGTGCAACATATTCAGACAGGAACAAAGCTTTGACGAACGAAATGCGGATACCTTCTTAGATCCAATACCAGATGCAGAACAACAGAATGTAGATATACCAGATGTGCTTCCTCAACATGAGGAGAAAAAGCGAAAGTCGCCTAGAAGAGGTTGGGGACTATTTAGCCGGGAAGTCCCAGAAGACGATCAGCAGCCATGGATGCAAGGCAGAGAAAAGCTTTCCAGTCCATTGGTAACTCACGTTAAATGATTTTATGTATTATTTCAATATTTAACAGTTCTATATGTTATTTTCCAACATACGAGTATTTTGTATCATCATCATCGTTAATATCTCTCCTTTTGGTATAATCTAGGCACTTGGGTCTCCAAAAATACCCCAGTGTTGTTCTACACTACTTGGACCTGGGTTTTTCCAATAATCGTTAAAGGTAGTGAACATCAATACATCTTCTCCCAAAGTTTGACCTATACTCTTAACAGCCAATAACTGATTTGATTTAGATGGAACACAGTTTCCATAAGTATCACCTTGGGTGGGCCAGCCAGATTCTGTGATAAAGATTTTTTTGTTATTGTTACAAACAGATTCCAACTCACTGATTTGTTGTTGTAACCAAGGTCCAGAGTTACCTGGCAGGACCCCACCATCCCAGAATGGGTGACAATTAACAGCAATATAATCAGAAGCATCACATAAACTTGGGTTGTTTTTAACTGCCACCAAAGTATCAACTGATACAATAGATCCAGAGTAACTGCTAGCATTGGATTTAAACCATGATCTTGCAGTCTTAAGAGCAGTTACAATATCCGAAGCAGTGGCCAGTCCAGCGTTGACCAATTCGTTTCCAATAGAGACAGTATCAACTGCAGACCAACCTCTTGAAGAGCCCTCGACAGCCTCCTTCAAAGTACTTAAATCTTGGTCAATGTTGTACTTGTCAATATTGTAAATACCCACAAACAACTTTTGGCTCGAGCTCATGGCTGCCAAAACATTTTCCACCCCACTACAGTCGACCCCATATAATCTAATGATTTTGAAAGCTGATAATGTGTCAATGTCATTTTGCACTTGTTGGGAAGACTTACACAGACCACCCTTTGTGTATGGAGAATAAGAGATTCCAGCTCCCATTGCAGCATATTGTTCAACTTCATCATAATCTGAGTCATCACCTGTTGGGGAAGATGAACTGGTAGATCCAGAAGTACTAGTAGCAGCCGATGCAGTTGGGATTACAATACTTGTCGAGAAACCTACACTCAAGGTTGTTTTTCTGGAAGTTCTTCCGAAAAGAGTGTCAAACAAGTCAAATCCGTCGTCGTCCTCATCTTCAGATGAGACTGCGGCTGAGGAAACAGCAGGAGCACTGGTGGCTACACTAGCCACAGGAGCACTGGTAACAACAGAAGATGTGGCAGCAGCAGTGGCAGCAGTGGCAGCAGTATCATCATCTCCAAAAAAGTTGAATAAACCACCCAAAAGGTTATTTAAAATTCCTCTATTAGAGGAAGCAGATGTGGTAGCAGCTGCGGCAACGGCTGCGACAGTGGTAGCAGGAATGGCAGCTGGAGTAGTGGTAGAAGCAACAACTGCTGCTGCTGCTGCAGTGGTGGTGGAAGGCTTGAACAAGCTCTTCAAGAAGCTTCCGAAAGACAGCTCAGCGTCTCTCTTTTTAAACTGCTCATCTTTGATGGCAGCTGCAGAAATGCCACTGAAGAACACGAATAGGAACAAAAGGAGATAGGGTACTTTCATGTTAAAATGGGTATTAAAATGAATGCTGGTGATTTACACAAAAGGGATCGAAATTATGTATTTGTTTTGGATGTGGATAAGAAAAGTGGGAATAATACATTTATATTGGTTTCATCGGCGTCACAGAAATGCAAATCAGTTGTTTGACAGAAGACAGAAAAATTACCTGATTAGGCAATGTAATGGATACATAAATCGCAGCTCGAAAATATCATGCACCAGTGGGATGAACCGAGCCTAAATAGGAAATTTCAACAAAACCTTAGATGTCCAGGCCTATTGACAAATTAGGATATACTAAAGAAATAATAGCCTGAATAGGTTATTTGATATTGTGTATCACGGCAGTGGGGTCGTAGTTGTATGGAAGGGCACAACCGTTTTGAGTAAGTTTTCTCACTGGCCATGGGCCTAAGCCTTGGGATACCCAAGAAGCAAGGTTTTATTTTCTTGTTCGAATCTTGGGAAATTCTGGAGAACTCCCATGAATTTCAGAGTCCTATGATCTACAATTGTGGAGAAGTTGTTTTATTCTATTCAAATCGGGTGCAAATTTTCACCTGAATATCTTCAATATATACCAGAAACAAACAAGCATGAGTATCACCCCACCCCAGAACAACCATTTGTCTTGCTTAGCTCTTCTTTCGATAGTTCTGATAGTCGTTCGACTGACCCCAAGTACAACCATGCTTTCTTCGAATTTGGCTCCCAATTTTTGTAAAATCTCATTCTGCTCAACAATGTCTTCGAACGCGTTTTGTCCCATTTCTAAGATCTGGTCCAATTGTTGGGATCCTCGTTGAAGGGAGGTCTTCTCGTGATATAACCCTTCCAGATATGACATTTGTTGCTGCTGTTGTTGTTGGTTGAACGAATTAGATGCATCTGTTTGTGAATATGGATTGTCTGATTGTTGAGTGTGACGACGTCCTAGTAACTCTTGTCTGTTAGCTTCGTGAATAGTACTCTCTCGTTGGCTTTTCAACTCATCAAATTTATTAGTGAATCCTGACAAATCTTGCTGGAACTTCTCCAATCTTGTCTCGTGCTTTGTGATGTTTTGATCTTGGGAGTTTTGCTTGATGAGATCTCCATATTCCTTGACAGTCTTCTTAAAAGACGTCAATGAGGTGCTGATCGAGCCTTGTAACGATAATGGCGAAGTTGACACGTTCTTCTCGAACGACGTCAAATCCTTGGTAATAAGTTGGGTCTGTTTTAGCCCGTGGTTATACAATGAATTCATGAGCACAAGCTAATATCGTGGTTCAGTGAAAAATAAACACTTGTTCGCATCGATTGCTAAATGAGCCCTACATAGACGTACATCAGTTAAATATTCATTACTACATTACCCGAAAAATCTAACAAATGCCAAAAACAAGGCAAAAGTACCAGAACCCACACCAATTAACCATTGCATGACTTGAGTCTTAACAGACTTGATTTGCATTTGCATGTTAGCGATTTCCTCGTCTATACGGGTGTAAGTGTCCTCAATTTTCAGCTCGTGGATCGAGTTCTCTTCTCTAATTCTTCCCTTTTCCAAGTTCAAATCAAGTCGTACACCTGCTTGATTTTTGGTGATCTCTTCTTTAATACGATTCTTCAAGTTTGTCAAATCCGTCTTGAGTTGTTCCTGGTCTTTCTTTAAGTTATTGAACTCAGCCTTATCCATCGTCTGTAACTCCCCTTTTAGTTTGGCAAAGTCCACCTTTTGTTCGTATGCCGTGGAAGATAAAGTCTCTTTCGTCACAAGATTTCGAGTGATAGAATAAATTCCATCATTGATGGCTTTATTTACAATGTTAACTGCCGTCTCAGCTTGTTGTTGGGTGAACTCCCCATCTTTCTGAAGAGACTGCACAAACTTCTTGGTGTCGAACTTGGTGATTGAAGATAGATATTTTGGTCGAGGGAAGAGACCTTTGCTTGCCAAATAACCGACTTTGGTTCTAACTATCATTTATGTAGTTTATATCCTTGATATGTTTGGTGCGAAAATAGATGAATCAATTGTGCGACATTTCCAATTGCCGTGACAGTACAACGATGACTTTGATGATTTTCCGAGTGTTGAAGCTGCAAAAACGCTTTGCATTGCAAGCTAGCACTCTCTGTGCTCCTGCAAATGTGAGGTTTAATTCGAAAGATACAAAGTACAGAAATATCGACGAATTCAACAAGTTTAAAACCGAATACAATTTTGGAGACAATCTCGATGAGATCCAGCCAGGTTCTAACACAAAGGACATACATGCCAAAATTGCAGAACAAATGCACAATGAGGAACAGCAAAACGTTAATGATATTATTGACAGTGATCCCAGATTGAAGCAACTTGAGTATGGCTCTCCAGAATATAAGGAAATGCTTCACACTGTTAGTGAAGAATTTAAGGCTAACCATCGTAAATATCAGCAACAATACGAAAATCGTGAACGTTTGAAGGCTCTCGGGTTTGGTGTGACATTCATTGTTGGTATAGTCGGTTTGCATCAATTTTTATTCCATTATCAATGGTATAAATCTGTCTTCAATAAATCTAGTTATGACCTCAAAGATGATTCGGAGAGCCCCAAAAAGAAAAAGAAAAAGAACACTAAGCAATTGGCTTACTTGCTGGAAAAGTTGGGTGAGATATTGGACGACGGTTTTATATCCACAGTTGTTCCATCGAAAGAGAATGTGGGATTATATGTGTTTGGCTCCCAAAATGGTCGTAAATTACCTACGAGAGTCCCATTCTTTGACAATATGCTTTTGAAAGACGTTAAAGTGTCTGGTAACATATTGGTTGTTGTTGCAGATAACGGAAAAGCATATCAATTCCACAAAGGTGATAAATCTCCAGAACTTATAAAATTGCCTACCAAAGTCAATAAATGTGAAATCTCAGGTGATTTTGTATACTTTTTGAGCAATCTGGGCAAGATATTATACATCCCTCGTACCAAGAACATAGACTTCCAAGGTCAAAAATTCCGTAACTGGTTGGGCCTCAAGCGTGAAGCTCCTTCCAAGGATCTCTCGTTCAGCCTTAACCGTGGAGAAAATATCAAAGATTTTTCTGCTGGGGAATCTCACCTTCTTGTTTTAAGTAATAAGGGAAGACTTTTCACGGTCAGATCAGGTAATGGTGAAAACCATGGACAATTTGGACTCCCAACTTTGGCACCCACCAGTAACCCACAAATTGAAACAAATAAAGCATTCGAATTAACACTTTTAAACAATGAACTTGTTATCAATGGCGAAGAGAAATACATCAGGCCACGGGTTTTCACTTGTATTGCGGCTGGAAGTAATCATTGTTTAGCAGCTGACTCGAATGGGAGTGTTTGGAGTTGGGGAAGAAACTCGTATGGTCAATGTGGAATTGATGTGAACTTTAAGAGCGACACTCAGCCAGTACCAGAGCAAATCTTCAACATGAAACAATTACAAAAAATAGTGGGCACCAGCTTGGCAGGAGTAGACAATCTCTTAGCCAATTCGGAGACTAGTTTCATAAAAGTGAAAGACCAAAACGACTCCGACATTCTTTTGAGTTTCGGTAATGGTATCAAAGGACAACTTGGTATCAATAGATATTTGCATTTATCACACACTCCAGTGGTAGTCAAACCTTTGAAGCTCCAAGAATTTAACGAGGAGACTAACAAGACTCAAGACATTGGGATTAAGAATATCACAGCAGGAGAGAACCATATCGTGGTGCAATTAGACAACGTTGGAACAAAGAAGGATGTTTTGATCTTCGGGGATAATGAGTTTGGACAATTTGGTAACGCTAAACTTGTCAGAAGTCCCAAGCCAATCACAATTCCAAATTTAATAGAACCTGAGGATATCAAGAACATTGAAAGTCAAAGAACCCAAGTATTGAAAAAACTTGCCAAGAAGATCAATGATCCTGATAATAGGATGTCATTACTGGAAGAGGCAAAAATTAATGGAAAGAAAGTAGAACAAGTTGTTCAAGCCACTGGCAACAGTTCAGTCATCTACTATAAGTGTAAATAGAATTATTAGTGTTATTTATATTATTTATATTACGGCAAAAAAAAGACTAAACTAGTTTAACTTGAAAATTTCGTTTAAGATTCTCATGGTATCAGCTGGAGATTCAACAGCATGACCAATGGTTCTATCGTCGGTGTAGATTTCGTAATCGTTACCACCCTTGTAAGACTTGTCACCGAAGAAGTGAATTTCTTCAAAACCTTCGTTAGCAACATGTTGCAAACAGTAGGTCTTGTCCCAACCAGTTGGGAAAACATCGAACGAGATTTGACCACCAATAGAGTAAGTCAAACCGTAGTCAGCAAAGTTCTCCTTCAAAGCATCGACCAACTTGGATCTGATGTTGTGTTGTTTGTCGAAGATTTCGAATTCGTTTCTTTCCTTGGTAGAAGCATTTCTTCCAACTGGAGAAACATTGATCATACCGTTTCTGAATTCGATGAAAGTACCTCTTCTGACTGGAATATCAATGTCAGATAAGTATCTCAAGATGAATTTAACCAACTTGTTGTACTTTTCATCACCGATCCAACCGATGAAAGATTGACTGGCTAATTCTTCACCTAACTTGTAAGCAGTCAAACCGTTTTCAGAAAAACAGTAGTCAAAATCTTGCAAAACGGTAGCACCTAATTGTTCAACTTGTTTAGACAAGTCAGAACCACCAACGAATCCAATGACAACCTTTTCTCTTAATTTTTTCAAGGTTTGTCTCATTTCGTCAGACACTTCCAATCTGGCAGGGGTTAAAGTACCATCAACATCGAATAAGACCAAAGTCTTTGGGTTTTCCTTGTTAGCAAAAGACATTATTAAAATATAGCGATATACACCGTCAGAAAATTTTCTAGGAGAATTCGTGTATTTATATATTTGGCGTTTTTCGACAACAAATATTCACACTTGTCCGAACCGCGTGTTGGTGCAACGTTTCAGGGGAATAAGTACGGCTACATGTTAGATAATTTACAAGATCATAATAATCCATAGCGAAAAATCTGTACAACATCATTCAAGTATGTTCATGCTATTCATTAATAGATAATTTATGTACATTAGCTAGACTTTTCATTCGTTTCAGTTGTCCAGTTTCGTTTTTTGCAATCTCTGCAGCTCTTCAATTTTTCAGTCTCAATTTTCAATTTTCAATTTTTCAATCGCTTGGAATTCCAAGCCTACATCAAATTATTGCTAACTTATATTCAGTAAAACTACCTACTACATAATTTAAGCTTGGTATTGGAAGTCTGGGAAGGCCTTCAAGTTTTCTTCCAAAGGACCCTTCTTGGACAAGAACTTAACGTAAGCACCATCGTCCTTGACTTCACCATTTTGCTTCTTAGCAATGTATTCATCTCTGTTCAAAGGAGTGAAACCCCATTTCTTAGAAATAATGATCTTTTGTTGACCTGGGAACTTGTATCTAGCTCTTCTCAAACCTTCGATAACAACATCCTTGTTAGAGTCCTTGGTTCTAGCAGACATGATAATTTGACCAATGTCAACTCTGGCGGCTAAACCGTGAGGCTTACCCCAAGCACCTCTCATACCTTGTTGCAATCTATCGGCACCGGCACAAGACAACATCTTGTTGATTCTCAAAACGTGGAATGGGTGGACTCTGATTCTCAAGTGGAAAGAATCTCTACCGGAGATCTTGGTGATGTACTTGTTAGCACAAATACGAGCAGCTTCCAAAGCTTCGGAAGATAATTGTTCTAATTCGTTAGAAACCAAGTGGATACATAATGGGAATTCATCAACAGCAGCCTTCTTTCTACCTAAATCGTAGATTCTGATCTTAGCGTCTGGGACAGCTCTGTTGTATCTGGATTTTGGGAAAGGCTTGTTCTTACAGTATCTGTAACATCTAGCTGGTCTTCTAGCCATTTTCTAATATAGTTAGTAATTTGTTTTTCCTTTGAGGGGAATGAATGAATTTATATGGATGGAAAAAAAATGAGTTGATTATTAATACAATTTTTCAGCTTCCTACTCCATATTAACATCTTCTATTTGGCAATATTGAGGTAAAACTCTCGGCCAAAACTTATTCTCTGGGTTCCCTGGTAAGTGTACTCTCTTCTACCGTTCATAATATCCATTCACCTCCTTTCAAGTAAACCTTAGTAGACATACGATTTGTTATAACTTGTGAGTTAGAAGGAAAAAAATCTGCTTTTCGCTAGTGCGAGTTAGATGAGTGAGCTACACTGATACGCGCACGCCCCGGTCACTGAGCCTTCCGCATGACATTTGAGGGCAACAACCCTCAGATGTGATTGTGCGCGCAGAAAATTGGCTAAGCTCATCGCATAAACTTGATTCTATCAAAGATGGGGAGATACAGTGTTAAAAGATACAAGACTAAGAGAAGAACCCGGGATTTGGATCTCATCTACAATGACTTGTCATCCAAAGAATCGATCTATAAGTTGAAGAATCAGCCATTGGATGAAAATAAGCCGGGACTTGGACAATACTACTGTATCGAATGTGCAAAGTATTTCGAAACACAACCGATGTTAGATCATCACGCCAAGGGGAAAAAACATAAGAGAAGAGTTAAGGAACTTAAACAGAGGCCTTATACATCATTGGAGAGTGAAGCCGCTTCGGGTGTTAACATGTTGAAATTTATGGAATCAGTCGATAAGTATAAGCAATTAGAGCAGTTCAAACAACAGAACAAGCAAGAAATGGACGAGATAAAAAACCAGAAAAAACCAGATTTGGACACTATCATTATGGGAGGTGCTGTACAAGAAGGCCAGGAGGCTCCAGCTGTGACAGAGACTGGCACCAATGACAACATGATGGAATGATCTGACGAAGTGTATGAGTGCATAGTAATATAAATATAGTTTATTTGGACAATTTTAATTCTTGGGAAAATTCTTGACAAATATTACATACCTGACTCAACAGGCCGCGTTTGGTATACATCGTTAAATTGCTTTATGTCTCATCGCATGTCTCTCTATACCTCTATTCATTTCTTCATATTTTAGATTCTAATCTTATCGCGAAAATCGCTATTTAATGAAGATTAAAGTTAGAGCAGCAGCTGCTGCCAAAGTTATAACTGTGGATGATAATGTCAGCGTTTCCCTGTTCATCACTGGACTTGAGAGTGACTCGAATCTATTCCCTAACAAAGAAAAAATAATTGCTATCAAGAAGGCATTCCCTCCTAAGCCCATAGATTTGAAGGCTGAAGTTGTGGGTCAGGAAGTTAAGAATGGAGACCAATTGATCATAGAAACTGGTGATGCCGGAGCCTCCGATTCTGGTACATCACTCAAAGAGCCCAAATCAGAACTGTCAACCAAATCCTCAGACGAAATTCCTCATGTTTACCTAGAAAGCATGAACCAGTATCTCATTCTCAGAAACATCCCAGATGATAATTCATGTATGTTCAATGCCATCAACTACGCAATGAAGAAAGAGCCTGTTTCAGAGTTAAGACAAATATGTGCTAATTACATTCTTTCGGACCCAGAAAAGTACAGCCAGGTGGTATTGGGCCGAACAAATGAGGATTACAGTGACTGGATCACCAAAAAAGATTCGTGGGGTGGAGCAATAGAACTCGGGATATTGAGCAGCTATTACCATATCCGGATAAACTGCATTGACATAGAGCTGGGATTGATTATTAAGTTTGAAGATGAGTCCCAGTCTGATGTGAATCGCTTCATTAACCTTGTATATTCAGGTATCCATTACGATATTTTGAGTGCCAACCCCAGATTGTCCACCCTTCCACAAGATAAAGAAAACGATACGAGCATTTGGAATATTCTGGCACTGGATTCGGTGACAATTGGCTCCAAACAAATCTGTGAGCTCCTTCAGACCCGTAACTACACCACCAATACCACGAAGTTCCGAATTAGATGTCTTGAATGTTACAGCGTTCTAGTGGGAGAAACCGGAGCTGCTAGACACGCCAACGAAACGGGACATTTTCGGTTCGGCGAAGTATAATTATCTTCCACTGTTACATGACCACTGATGCTGTTAATTATGTCGTACTATCTATAGACTAGTAAACATTCTAATCGATCTGAACCCTGTAAAACTGGAGCCAGCAGGTCGTGCACCGTCCGCGCTTGGTGGAAAAAAATGGACGCATCAACGCTTCACTTAATTCAGCTCTTGAGTTATTCATTTACCACAGCAATGTCTTTTGACACACAATTATATTGTATGTACATCTTGTGAATTTGGATATACGCTTAGATAATTACGCGTTATATCCAACGAAGTATTACAAGCAGTCTTTACTAACTATCTCCAGGTCGCCAACCGAGAAGCATAGATTTGATCCAAAAGTACCAGGATGTGGACACATTTCCTAAACCTAATGGAGAATGCAGATCCGCTTTGTATTCTTCCAACGGGAAGTACTTTGGATACACACAACCCCACGAAGTGGTGATAATCTCGACTGAATCCAACAAGGTGTTACTTAAAATTGAATTATCTGAAGTATTTGACATTGAATTCTCTCCAAATGGAACTTATTTGTGTTTATGGTGTAAACCTATAATGATCAACAAAGAAAGCGGAGTATGGAATAAGAACGTCAAGATCTTCAACATTGCCAATAAGAAGATCATCATGGAATGGTCCAATAAGCATCAAAATGGATGGAAACCTCAATTCACTCAAGATGAAATGTTATTTGCTAAGGGAACCTCCAACAATAAGGAGATTGATTTTTTCGACATCTCTGATGCCAGTCACTTAGAACAAGTTAGACAACCAAAGCATAAGTTCAAAACTGAAATTCCATATCAAAGTTTCAAAATTAGTCCTGGGTTGAACCCATCGGTTGCTATATTTTTACCAGAGAAATCAGGTAAACCTGCCAATGTCTCGGTGTATAATATTCCAAATTTCAATCAATCCATATGCTCGAAGAATTTCTTCAAGGCTGAAAACTGTCAGTTGAAATGGAACTCATTGGGAACTGCTTTATTAGCATTAGCCTCCACCGATCATGACACCACCAATCAATCTTATTATGGTGAAACCAACTTGTACTTATTAGGAATCGCAGGAAGCTATAATTCGAGAATCGACTTGAAGAAAGAGGGTCCAATTCATGACATTTGTTGGTCTCCAACTGCCAGAGAGTTTGCAGTCATTTATGGATACATGCCAAGTGAAACCAGTTTCTTTGATGCCAGAGGTAATTTGATTCACTCTCTTCCTACATTACCAAGAAACACCATATTATATTCTCCACATGGTAAGTATATATTAGTGGCTGGTTTTGGTAATTTACAAGGAACAGTGGATATTTATGATAGACAAGACAAATTTAGAAAAGTTGTTAGTTTCGAAGCTTCGAATACTAGTGTATGTCAATGGTCTCCTGACGGAAGATATATTTTAACTGCTACTACTTCCCCAAGATTAAGAGTGGATAATGGATTGAAGATCTGGTACTTTACTGGTAAATTGATGTATTATAGAGACTATAGCGAATTGTTCTCGATTGGATGGAAACCTGCTAAGGTAGAAGAGTTCCCAGCTATCGTCAAGAACGAACCTATCCCAGAACCTCAACAACTGGCTAAGGACTACATTTCGCAAAAGGAGCAAGCTTCTAGCTCAGCTGCCAAAAAGCCAGCGGGTGCTTACAGACCTCCTCACGCAAGATCCGCAAACTCTGCCCCAAGGGCCGCCACCTCTTTATACCAAAAAGAGTTAGCATCTAATTTAAGCAACGGCAATACTGCCTTCACACCTGGTGTAAAGCAAAGAGCAGTTCCTGGAGCTCCAGTCCCAGCTGTAAAAGAATCTAAATCTGCTGCTAAAAACAGAAAGAAAAGAGAAGCCAACAAAAAGAAGGAAGATTCTCCTAGTCCTGCCCCTGCCCCTGCTCCAGCTGCTGCTCCAGTTCCAGCTGCCGAAGCTACCACTAGCACTCCAGCTGCAGCCAAACCAGAAGTTAAAGCCGAATTCAAGCCTGAAGCTGGATCGATTGTTGGAGGAGTATCGTCGATCGAAGAAAAGAGAATTAGAGCCTTATTGAAGAAATTAAGAGCCATCGAAGCTTTGAAGATGAAACAAGCATACGGAGAGACTTTGGAGGAAACCCAGATCTCAAAGATCAACAAAGAGGACGAGATTAGAAAAGAATTAAACACCTTGGGTTGGACCGATTAGTAACTTTAATTTATATAACCAACAAGCTTAAACCATAGTTGCAAACGTAGAGACTCAAAGACAAAGGCAGGTACAAATCGTGATTCGTAGACACCATTGACAAAACAAACATTAGTCTTATTTGCAGCTTTATGCAAATGGTAGGCGCGCCTCTAACGCAATTAATTAACTAAAACAAGTAATGGAACCGTCGGGTTTATTTATGTGCCGGTGAACCTATGCTTCTTTTTATTCTTTCAGGACTCATAAAGAAACTTGATTAGCAATTTTACATGTTGCCACCAAACATAACAACAATTCCCGCCTCTGGACATAACTTGTAACTTGCCCTGTGCCAAGTGCCTAAAACCCCTTTCACACACAGGAGGTCTACAGGTTTCGCACGCTCATTATTGTTCGCAACAAAAAAAATTTTCGCCTCAATTCGCGTTTTGTTTCAACTGGTTTCGTGTTTGAGTTTGGTAGTCAATTGGAGCTCGCTGCAACTCACCGACCACCCTGACGCGATCAGTTTGTTTACAGTCGGATGTAAATGGATTGTAGATCCCGAAAACCTTAAGGGAGAGGGTTCTCCACCATCTCAACTCACTTTCACCGACCGCAATACGACTATCCTAATCACAAACGCATTCTATCTTTTTGCACAGTTCTTGTAGATATGAACCTGTGCTGCGGCAGTAACCGGCCAGTAAATTGTCTCTTGCAACAGCTGTACGCCAGACCTCGCGGCAGCCCGCTACATGCGCGGTCGACAGCCTGTGCACACTCGCGCTCCCTGGCGCAGCGTGCCACGACCTACCTCGGCCGGCTCTCTAGCTTTTAGTTTCTTGCACCGTGCCGCAGTTTCCTCGTCGGCTTTGTGTCACCTGCAGCTGAGATAGCATTTGTTTTTTTTCGTGGGCTATAATTTATTTTTATAACTATTCTTTTGGAGTTTATCATCCGTTATACTTTGTAATTTAACCACAGGGTTTTGGGAATTGTATGTATATTTCGAGTTACTAAACGAATCAGCAGAGTCCATTGATATTATTTGGGCCATTTTGTCATCCTTAGACTGTTATCTATGCATCAGATCAAGATTTTGTGGGCTGTGAAGGTGTTTGCTAACTTTTGTGTTTTAACGTGTATTTTGCTGGAATTTTCGTGGATTCGACGGGGGATGTGTTTGCCACATAGGCTATGATGTTTTGGCAGTGAATTCACCATGTTCAGACCTGTTGATGCAATAAGTGTGCTACGAGAGGTGAATTTTCAGGTTTTCCAGATCGACCCACAGGAAAATATAAAAACACGCTATTAATACGGGCCCAAAGCAGTAAAAACACTTGAGGGACCAATATCCTAGCGTGCTTACGTTAATCCAGATTGCAGGAATTGTTTCAGAGAAAAGTTGCACAGGTTTTGCCAATCGGTGGTGTCAGAGTTGTTCCGGCCCAGACACCCAGGGATCGCGCACCGGTTGGGATCGCACAGTGGCATTGCACACGGAGGATCCCAAACAGTGCGATTGTCAGCAGAATCAAGTAACCCAAGCCTCGCACGACCCGCATTCTGAAATAGCAATGTTACACAAAGACTCGGACGGGAGAAAATTTTCACCCTAACCTGTAACAAGTTTTTCCCGATTCGTGCCTTTAATAATACCAGCCTCTGATCTGTTGCAGGTTAATTTTCTATACAGTGGCAGTAAGCTAAAAAAAGACAGGACTGATTTGAGATTTTTTCTTTTGAAATAAGTTTTTTCATCCCCTTTAATTTAATCTTTTACTTGGTGTTAGATCTTGAGTCTTACAGAAGCAGAAGTGTAAGAGAAGGGTTTTACTTGATTTTATTTCATTCGCTAAAAAATATTCTGATTATCCCTGGAATTTGGCTGATTCGTTCGATCCAGTTGTTAGTTACTAACTAAAATTTCAGATGTCGTATAACGATAATAACCAGAATAATTATTATGACCCAAACCAAGCTATGGGTCATGATGGTTATTACCAACAACAACCGTACGATAATGTAAACCAACAAGAATATTATGATCCAAATATGCAATATCAGCAACAACCTTACGATATGGATGGATACCAAGATGGAAATTATCCTCAACAAAACTACCAACAAGATCCTGAAGCTTTCAGTGATTTTTCTTATGGTGGTCAAACTCCAGGTACTCCAGGTTATGATCAATATGGAACCCAATATACTCCTTCTCAAATGAGTTATGGTGGTGGTCCAAGATCCAGTGGTGCTTCGACTCCAATTTACGGGGCCAACGGTTATGATCCAACCCAATTTCAAATGTCTTCCAATTTGCCATATCCAGCTTGGAGTGCTGATCCTCAAGCTCCAATTAAAATTGAACATGTTGAAGATATCTTTATTGATTTAACCAACAAGTTTGGTTTCCAAAGAGATTCTATGAGAAATATGTTTGATTACTTCATGACTTTATTGGATTCTAGATCTTCAAGAATGTCTCCAGCTCAAGCTTTATTGAGTTTACATGCTGATTACATTGGAGGTGATAATGCTAATTATAAGAAATGGTATTTTGCTTGTCAACAAGATTTAGATGACTCTATTGGTTTTGCCAACATGAGCATGGGTAAACTTGGTAGAAAGGCTAGAAAGGCTTCCAAGAAATCTAAGAAGGCCAGAAAGGCTGTTGAAGACCACGGTCAAGATATCGAAGCTTTGGCCAATGAATTGGAAGGTGACTACTCCTTAGAAGCTGCTGAAGTCAGATGGAAGGCCAAGATGAACAACTTATCTCCAGAAGAAAGAGTCAGAGACATTGCTTTGTACTTGTTAGTATGGGGTGAAGCTAATCAAGTTCGTTTTACTCCAGAATGTTTATGTTACATTTACAAAACTGCTGTCGATTACTTGGAATCTCCACAATGTCAACAAAGACAAGAACCAGTTCCAGAAGGTGATTACTTGAACCGTGTTATCACTCCAATTTACAGATTCATCAGATCTCAAGTTTATGAAATTTACGATGGTAGATTCGTTAAGAGAGAAAAAGATCATAACAAGGTTATTGGTTATGATGATGTCAATCAATTGTTCTGGTATCCAGAAGGTATTTCTAGAATCATTTTCGAAGATGGTTCCAGATTAGTTGACATTCCTCAAGAAGAAAGATACTTGAAGTTAGGTGAAGTCGAATGGAAAAACGTTTTCTTCAAGACTTACAAGGAAGTCAGAACCTGGTTACATTTTGTCACCAATTTCAACAGAATCTGGATTATTCACGGATGTGTTTACTGGATGTACTGTGCTTACAACTCTCCAGCCATCTACACTTTACACTATATTCAAACTTTGAACAACCAACCTGTTCCATCTTCTAGATGGGCTGCTTCTGCTATTGGTGGTGTTATTGCTTGTCTTATTCAAATTTTTGCTACCATTTGTGAATGGATGTTCGTTCCAAGAGAATGGTCCGGTGCCCAACATTTGTCTCGTCGTTTAATGTTTTTGATTTTGATTTTCATTGCTAACTTGGCTCCAGTTGTCTTCACTTTCTACTGGGCTGGTTTGGCTACCAAGTCAAAGGCTGCTTTGATCGTGTCTATTGTTGGTTTCTTCATTGCAATTGCTACCATGGTTTTCTTTGCTGTTATGCCTTTGGGAGGTTTGTTTACTTCCTATATGAACAGAAGATCAAGAAAGTACTTGTCTTCTCAAACTTTCACAGCCAGTTTCTCTAAATTGAGAGGTTTGGACATGTGGTTATCTTACTTTTTGTGGTTCTTGGTTTTCTTGGCCAAATACGTTGAATCGTATGTCTTTTTGATTAAGTCTATGATTGATCCAATCAGAATTTTGTCTACCACTAAAATGAGATGTCATGGTGAAGTTTGGTATGGTCGTCAAGTTTGTATTCACCAGACCAAGATTGTTTTGGGTTTGATGTTCTTAGTTGATTTCTTATTGTTCTTCTTGGATTCTTACATGTGGTACATTATTTGTAACTGTGTTTTCTCCATTGGTAGATCTTTCTACTTGGGTATTTCCATTTTGACTCCATGGAGAAACATTTTCACCAGATTGCCAAAGAGAATCTACTCTAAGATCTTGGCTACTACTGAAATGGAAATCAAGTACAAGCCAAAGGTTTTGATTTCTCAAATCTGGAATGCTATTGTTATTTCTATGTACAGAGAACATTTGTTAGCCATTGACCACGTCCAAAAGTTGTTATACCATCAAGTTCCATCTGAAATTGAAGGTAAGAGAACTTTAAGAGCTCCTACTTTCTTCGTCAGTCAAGATGACAACAACTTTGACACAGAATTCTTCCCAAGAAACTCTGAAGCCGAAAGAAGAATCTCTTTCTTCGCTCAATCTTTGGCCACCCCAATCTTGGAACCTTTACCAGTTGACAACATGCCAACTTTCACTGTTTTCACTCCTCACTACTCCGAAAAGATCTTGTTATCTTTAAGAGAAATTATCAGAGAAGATGATCAATTCTCCAGAGTTACCTTGTTGGAATACTTGAAACAATTGCACCCAGTTGAATGGGATTGTTTTGTCAAGGATACCAAGATTTTAGCCGAAGAAACTGCTGCTTATGAAAACGGTGATGACCCAGAAAAATTATCTGAGGATGGTTTGAAATCTAAGATTGATGATTTACCATTCTACTGTATTGGTTTCAAATCTGCTGCTCCTGAATACACCTTAAGAACTAGAATCTGGGCTTCTTTGAGATCTCAAACTTTGTACAGAACTGTTTCTGGTTTCATGAACTATGCTAGAGCTATCAAGTTATTGTACCGTGTTGAGAACCCTGAATTAGTCCAATACTTCGGTGGTGACCCTGAAGGTTTGGAATTAGCCTTGGAAAGAATGGCTAGAAGAAAATTCAGATTTGTTGTTTCTATGCAAAGATTGGCTAAATTTAAGGATGATGAAATGGAAAATGCCGAATTCTTGTTGAGAGCTTACCCTGATTTACAAATTGCTTACTTAGACGAAGAACCAGCTTTGAACGAAGACGAAGAACCAAGAGTTTATTCCGCTTTGATTGATGGTCATTGTGAAATGTTAGAAAATGGTAGACGTCGTCCTAAGTTCAGAGTCCAATTGTCTGGTAACCCAATTTTGGGTGATGGTAAGTCTGATAATCAGAATCATGCTATTATTTTCCACCGTGGTGAATATATTCAATTGATCGATGCTAATCAAGATAACTATTTGGAAGAATGTTTGAAGATTAGATCTGTTTTGGCTGAATTCGAAGAATTAAATGTTGAACATGTTAACCCTTACGCTCCTTCTTTGAAGAACAAGGACAAGTCTCAAGAGTTCCCAGTTGCTATTTTGGGTGCCAGAGAATACATTTTCTCTGAAAACTCTGGTGTTTTGGGTGATGTTGCTGCTGGTAAAGAACAAACTTTCGGTACCTTATTCGCTAGAACATTGGCTCAAATTGGTGGTAAATTACATTATGGTCACCCTGATTTCTTGAATGCTACATTCATGTTGACTAGAGGTGGTGTTTCCAAGGCTCAAAAGGGTTTACATTTGAACGAAGATATTTACGCTGGTATGACTGCTATGTTAAGAGGTGGTAGAATTAAGCATTGTGAATACTATCAATGTGGTAAAGGTAGAGATATGGGTTTCGGTTCTATTTTGAATTTCACAACTAAGATTGGTGCTGGTATGGGTGAACAAATGTTGTCTCGTGAATATTATTATTTGTCGACTCAATTGCCATTAGATAGATTCTTGTCTTTCTACTTTGGTCACCCTGGTTTCCATATCAATAACTTGTTTATTCAATTGTCTTTACAATCTTTCATGTTGGTTTTGGCTAACTTGAATGCTTTGGCTCACGAATCTATCTTCTGTTCTTACAACAGAAATATTCCAATTACTGATGTCTTGTATCCTATCGGTTGTTACAACTTTTCTCCTGTTGTTGATTGGGTCAGACGTTATACCTTGTCCATTTTCATTGTTTTCTTCATTTCTTTCATTCCATTGACTGTTCAAGAATTGATTGAAAGAGGTGTCTGGAAGGCTGCTCAAAGATTTGCTAGACATTTTGTTTCTTTGTCTCCAATGTTCGAAGTTTTCGTTGCTCAAATTTACTCCACTTCTTTGTTCACTGATTTGACTACTGGTGGTGCTAGATATATTTCAACTGGTAGAGGTTTTGCTACTTCTCGTATTCCATTCTCAATCTTGTACTCAAGATTTGCTGATTCTTCTATTTACATGGGTGCAAGATCTATGTTGATTATTTTGTTCGGTACTGTTGCTCACTGGCAACCAGCCTTATTGTGGTTCTGGGCTTCATTGTCTGCTTTGATGTTCTCACCATTTATTTTCAACCCTCATCAATTCGCTTGGGAAGATTACTTTATTGACTACCGTGATTTCATCAGATGGTTGTCTCGTGGTAACACTAAATGGCACAGAAACTCCTGGATCGGTTACGTCCGTCTTTCTAGATCAAGAATTACAGGTTTCAAGAGAAAGTTAACTGGTGATATCTCCGAAAAGGCTGCTGGTGATGCATCCAGAGCTCACAGATCTAACATCTTGTTTGCTGATTTCATTCCATGTTTGATTTACACTGCTGGTTTATATGTTGGTTACACTTTCATCAATGCTCAAACCGGTGTCACTGATGATGTTCAAGATGTTAACTCCACTTTAAGAGTTGTTATTTGTGCTTTGGCTCCAGTTGTAATTGACTGTGGTATTTTGGCTTTCTGTCTTGCTATGGCTTGTTGTGCTGGTCCAATGTTAGGATTATGTTGTAAGAAGACTGGTGCCGTTCTTGCTGCTTTTGCTCACGGTGCTGCTGTTATTATTCACTTGGTTTTCTTTATCGTTATGTGGGTCTTGGAAGGTTTCTCATTCGCTAGAATGTTATTGGGTCTTATCACTATGATTTACATCCAAAGAACCTTGTTCAAGTTCTTGACTTTAGCCTTCTTGACTAGAGAATTCAAGAACGATAAGGCCAACACCGCTTTCTGGACCGGTAAATGGTACAACACTGGTATGGGTTGGATGGCATTCACTCAACCTGCAAGAGAATTCTGTGCTAAGATTATCGAAATGTCCGAATTCTCAGGTGATTTCGTCTTAGCTCACATCATTTTATTCTGCCAATTCCCAATCTTGCTTATTCCATTAATCGACAGATGGCATTCCACCATGTTGTTCTGGTTGAAACCATCTAGATTAATCAGACCTCCAATTTACTCATTGAAGCAAGCCAAATTGAGAAAGAGAATGGTAAGAAAATACTGTACTCTTTATTTCATGATTTTGGTCTTATTTGTTGTCTTGATTGCTGCCCCAGCCGTGGCCTCTCGTTTCATTGCTGACAACATTGGTGATTCATTACAAAACAAAGATTCTATCACCAACGGTTTGTTCCAACCAAGAAAGGCCAACAACAATGATACTGAAGACCCATCCAAGGCTTACGCATCTTCTTGGTCTTTCATGAGTTACAAGCCAAGTAAGACTCTGTCTTATTCTACTAAGGCTTAGACCTAAGTGAGAAGGAAAAGGTTGTTTATTATTATTTGTTATATATACTAGGATTGTTTTTTATCACAAGGCTAGCATCGCTAACCTGTGGGATCTTTATAAACTAAATACATTATGTTTCTTAGCTGCGAAATCTCTCATTCTTCTTGAATCAGTCGCGTAAAAAATTGTCAACTTAACAACATTAATTACCATGGCATTCTTACTGCGTGCTCACCAATTACCAACCTCTACAAGGGTATTGTTGGGATGTCTTACTGCCGTTTCGGTTGTCCTCTTCCTCATAAAGTTTCAGCGTTACAGATCCGACCTGTCTGGGGATCTTAAGTTCCACGATATCAGAGTATCATATATTCAATTAGTTCCTAGATACACTATATTCTATCCATGGGCGGTGGTGACAGCAATATTTGCAGAGATATCTATTATCTCTTTGTTAATATCTGGACTGGTATTGGCAATTGCTTCTAAATATGTTGAGAAGTTCTGGGGTCACAAGGAGGTGATAAAGTTTGTTTTTATTGTTGGTACTATCACCAACTTTCTTACCGTTTTGGTAACAATCTTATCTAATGTTGCCAGAGGGGATGCTGTAGGGATGGATAAGCCATTGGGTGGTGGTATCTCCTACTATTTTGGTTTCTTGGTGGTGTTGAAGCAATTGATCCCAGAACATAATATTTCATTATTCCAAGGTGTGATTAATTTCAGAGTCAAGCATTTACCATTCATCTGTATCTGTATTCTGATAGTGTGGTCTTTGATATTTTCTCGTTCGTTATACCCATTTTTCCCTTCAGTTGAAAGTTTCTTGGTATCGTACATTTACTTGAGATTCTTCCAATCCTTTGAAGTCGATCCATTGTTGCCAGTATCCTCCAGTGATGCAGGTACTATTATACAAGGCGACCCTTCGGATGTATTCAAATTGGTGGAATTTTTCCCTTCGATGACAAAGCCAGTGTTGTCTGTGGTATTCGATAAATGTTACGAAGTGGCAGTGTTATTGGCATTAATTACTCCATTCAATGATGATTCGATTGAACAAGGTAATTATAGGGCCCAGAAGAGGCTGGAACACATTAACCAGTCCCAGAAGTCGGTGGCAAACTCGGTTGCCGAGAGAAGAAGACAAGTTGCGCTTCAAGTTATTGAAGACAGAATCAATAAAGATTCAAGAGCTTAGACAGTTACTTACCTCTAACATAAGGTAACATATGGTTGCAAAACAAGCTGACCCAACTTATCGGACCAAGAATATTATCTATACACAAAGAAGCAAATGCTAAATAGAAGTTAGTTTGTCATACTGTAATGTAAATAATGCAATAAGTATAAACCACTAATTATCAATGGAAAATTGAGCTTCTCACCTTTTTCAATCAGTGCGTGGGAATTTTGAAATAAATAGATTTTCACTACACGAAAACATGCTTGGGAAATCGTTCAAACCGAGAGAGAAACTGAAAGGTTATCTCCCGGTCCCGGCTACTTTCAGTTCTATCAAGGACATGAAGCAAAGAAATTTGGGAATTTATTTAACTTTGATTGTATGCTTTCTTTTATGGTTCAGCCCTCTCAATGTTATTCCCAGTTTCAGTTCCAAATCAAACCAAACTAATTATCCTTCAGCTCATCCTTACACCAGTCCGCATGTAGTGACTACTACTTCTAAGTATATTTTCCCACAAATCGAAAATGCCAAGTTGTTGCAAGAATTGGGTAGATCTAAGTTAGTGAAAGAATCGAGAGTCAGAAATGCTGAACATCCTGAAATCGACGTGAGCCGTATAACTTCGTTGAATGCTTTTGACGATCCTAACCCTTCGGTTCAGTTGAGTAAAGAGAAAGACGAAAATACGGCACTGGACTTGTCAAAAGCTAAGAACGGTTTCAAAAATGCTGATAAAATCGTCTATAAGCCTAGATCAATGAAGAATTATCCCGAAGTAGTGATCGTAACTGCTCTCGACTTTGATAAGTACTCGATCGATAGTTTGACGACCCTTGTTCAAAACAGAATCGACTATGCACATCAACACAATTATGCTGTTTACGCCAGATGGTACCAAGAATTTTTGCCATGGATGGAATCATTTGCCAACTATGATTCTGTGGAAAGAAGAAAATGGATTAGAGCTTTCTGTTTAAGAGCTGCTATGTATGCATTTCCTAATGCCAAATGGTTCTGGTACTTGGATCAAGATGGTCTCATTATGAACCTCAGTATTGACTTGAAGGAGTACATTTTGAATGATTCTGTGCTAGGGCCAGTGATGTTGAGAGAACAACCTATTAACCCACAAAATGGAATCATCAAGACTTATAAAACCACTAAGCCAAGTCACACGAGATTAATCGTGACTCAATCAGAAACTAAAATCGAAACTGACTCGTTCTTTTTGAAGAATGATGATGTAGGTAAATCTATTCTTGAATTCTGGACCACGGACTTATTTTTCAAGTACCCTAACTTTCCATTTGGTCCAGATTCTGCATTAACTCATATATTACAGTGGCATCCATTCTGTTTAAGTAGAGCTGCCATTATTCCTGCAAGAACAATGGCATCTCGTCATAGTTCCGAGCCACTGAAGGAGGACGATCACATCCATTACGTCAAAGGTGATTTTGCAGTCACTTGGTCTGACTGCACCGGTGAAGAATGTGAAAGTGCTCTTCAAAATTATAAGAGTATACTAGGCAAGTAGTAGTTCTACGTTTGTGTATTAGTACAATTGATAGATTAGAAAATTCGTAAATCATAATTTAAAAACAGTCTAAATTTAACTGCTTTATCTTTTCGTAAACCATGGGATCAATTCCATGGGGTTGATGTTTCTCATGTTTCACCGAAAGCAATTTTCGCCAGTATGCTATATGGTTATTCATTTTGAACACCAGGTATTCAGTTTCAGTATTGACAGTGGGAATTATGTCTTTCACATTGAGAAACAAGCAAAAGTATGAAAGCTCCCTATATGAGGAGTGTTCACTGTATGGTAAAGAGTATATCCTGAGTGCATCTTTTTCAGGATTTTTGCTCGAGAAGAATCTTTTGTTTTGTGGTAATATATCATCAGAATAAGTGAAAGCTGGGACCTCAAGGCAAATATCAGAAATCTTGTTGAGCACCTGATTAACTAATGTCGGCACCGTTTCACTGTTAGGATTAGATGCCTCAAATACGTCTAGTTCCTTGGTTGTAGAATAAGAATCTGTGTACAGCCAACCTGTTGGTCTTAGACCCACACATCTTTCAAACTGATCAAAATACTTGTTATGATAGAAATAGTTGCACATTTCATCCATAGTATACACAATTCCCATAGGAACTAGATGTATGACACATTCACAGTCATCATTACCGAACTCATTGTCGGTGATATACTTATCCAAATATTCATTCCCGAATGTCTGGACAACATCGTATTGGTTTTCTCTACTTTTGATACTTGAAATATAAATTGGGCAATTATTCAATTTTTCCAGGATGGAAATAGCCAACTTCTCTTTACCAATAATGTATGTTCCAACTAGTATCAAAAACTTCTTCTTCTTCTTCTTGGAAAGTGTGGTTCGTAGGAAATCTGTGATCCGTGATTGCTTGGTTAATCCAAACCACTCCGCTAGTAAACTTGACTTGGAATCAGTACAGATATCCTGAAACATCAGAGCAGTTTGTTCGCAGACGTCTTCCTGCTTAGGAAAGTTGTAATGGAATGTAAGATAAGTAGTATCCAAATAGACTTTGTCAAGTTTATCCTTAGAACCAGGAGAAACAAATCTACTGAGAGCTGGATGTTGAATCATTGCCTTGTTCACTCTAAAGTCTCCACAATGTAATATTTTTGTGTCATTAGTATCTGTACCTTTGGATTCGAATAAAAATATACCCGAACCTGGACAATGATTTGCAGTCATCATGGTAACATACAAGCCTGGCACAGACTTTTCAGTCACTTCTTCAATGTCATCAATGACTGAATCAGGAGACCCAAACTTCTTTATGAGGTAGAGTACATCAAAGTTCAAACATTGAATGAATCTAGGATCAATACCATACTTCAAAGTCAAAAGCTTACCAGTGACTTCACTACAGTAAATCAACGGTCTGTACATCGACAAATCCTTGAAGTCATCCACGGACTCAAATAGCCTTTCAAAACACCACTTCTTGCTGATGCCCCCATAATGGTCTGCATGAAAGTGGCTCAAGAAGTATATTCGAATATCATCATCTGGTGCATAATTGAATGCATCCATAGATATTTGGTACGTGTGTACTGGATTCTTGTGAAACGTTAACCTCTTCAATTGTGGGATAGGCTTCCTTCTTGATTTCGTGTTCAAATTCTTAGGCGGACTCATCATCTTAGTAGGACTTACAACATTTGGATCTTTGTTTTTATACAGTGGAAGTTTGATCAACGATGGGATCTTGTCTCTGAGTGGCAGTAGCTTCACTTGCTTTGGCTTCTCTGTCTCTGTCAAACAGTCATTCACATGAGCATTTCTAAACTGATCCTTAATTTCCCCTAAATATACATGACAAATGGGACACGACACAGACTCGTCTAGTTTCATTAGCTCCATGCCTTTGATACTATCTATTCCCACAGCCGTGCTTCCCCGTTGCCTAGCAGGAACATCCCCAAGAATACGGAATCCATAATCGGATTCATCCTCTGAATGATAATTCAAATCAATATCGTGTTCTGAGTAGTAGTTATACTCTTTATCTGAGTCATCGGAGCTGGCGTCTGAGTCCGAGTCATAGAACCGTTTAAGGAGATCATCAGGAACAAAATCGTCCTCATCGTCATCGATGTCATTTGCATTCATCACAAGCAAATTTTCCTCCCGTTCGAAAGCCTCCTCTTTCACAAATGATCCATTCACCACACAGTCCACAGTATCACTCCGTATATTGTCCGAGTGGATTGCTGTATGGATATCTATAGTTTTAGTCTCAGTCAGCACAAATGGGTCTTTTGCAGCAGTAGTTTCGAAGGTCTCAGAGTCAGACACGTCTTGCGTCAAGTCTACCACCGTAGAGTCCATAACCGAACGCGTTCTTCGACGCTTGCTAGACGGCTCCAGACTTTGTTGGCGACTATGAAGGTCAAAGATAGAAGACTGCTTCATGAAGATTAAATATTTCGCAGTCGCGAAGATTAAGATCGAAAGATCAAGAGATGGACTATAAACCAAAATGGGACTTCTCAGTATAATCAAGAAACAAAAGCTTAAGGATAAAGAGCTTCGGGTCTTAGTGTTGGGACTCGATAATGCCGGGAAAACCACCATCATCAAACAAATACTCCACGAAGACGTCCACAGCATCTCTCCCACGATGGGTTTCCAAATCAACACAATTCTCTATCAAGACTTCCATCTCAATGTCTGGGACATTGGTGGCCAAACAAGTCTCCGGGTGTTCTGGGGGAATTACTTCGAGAAAACAAACGTCATTATATGGGTGATAGATGCATTGGCTACCGAACGAATTTCAGAGTCGTTTCTGGAACTTCGTGAAAAAGTCATCTTGAAAGACCGGCTTGGAACAGGGGTAAAGTTGCTTGTTCTAGTGAACAAAATCGACTTGGTTCCTGAGCCACAGCCCCTTAAACAGCATGTTATAAGTTTACTTGATCGGGAGGTTGATCTGAAATTGCTGGATTGGAAGGTGGTGTTGGTCAGTGGACACACAGGAACCGGTATACAAGAAACATTGGATTGGTGTGTAAGTTAGGAGAGGGCTTATGTAAGCCCGCACGGAGTACCAGGGGCATGTAAACAAAGGTACTACATAGAATGGGGTTGACGGTTGACACGGAATTCGAGTTGCCCCGGTGCTGGGGTCGAAACCATCGCAACTGAGACAACACGGTTGGTGAACAATAGACGCGGAGTTGATTTTAGTGAGACGCGTAACGCGAGGAGCCAAATGCTGCGAAAAATCTTAGCATCGCCAAAACAAGACCTCCTGCGACACCATTTACGTTACTTAATTCAGTTAAATTCATGCATGATGACAATAGCAGGTTTGGCAAATGTGCGTTTGATTCAATACGCCAATGACACAATAATACAAGAATAATGGGATAAATTATGCGGGCACCATCTGTTTTGATATTTGTTGTTTGTTTAGAGCTTCTGCAAGCAATCAACTTCGCCATCTCTTTTCGTTCCAAGAATCACCCATATACTCAAGTGGAGTTGAAAAAAAAATATACACAACACTTTTTCTTATCGTCTAGTGAAAAAATAAATAAATAATATTCACATCCCTAAGATTTATTTTCTCCAAATCACCATTTGCATTTATTCCACAAAGCCTATTTTAGATATTAAGTTATCCCTTCAAGAGGACTCCAAAAGCAATAAAAAGTCTCAAAAGTCAAGGAGTTGAAAATTCTATACAACAATATGTCTGTGAGTTACCAGTCTGTTCCATCAATTATCAGTCCTGGTGAATCTCCAAAGGAGTTGGTTAACAGGCTCTTGGAATTGGAAAACGATGAAAATAATAATTTAATTCAAATCTTGGGGGTAATAAGACCTTCTAATTCTTCACAAACTTCGGTCACTTCCTTGGTCAGAGGCTTATTCACCAAGAACAAAAATCTTTTGAAAATCATAGATCTGTTCACCAAGGAGCTTGAAACCTGTAATGATTTAAATGATGAAAAACAGGTTTTCAAGCATTTTATCAATGAATTTATTTTATGGTCTAATGAAGGTGTTATGATTCTCTTCAACAAATTCAAAGCATGTTTACAAAACTCTGATTGGGCTGATCAGAACAAAAATGACTCGACGTATTATAGCAAGCCACTTATGCATCTTTCCAACTATGTTTCATTTGTTGATTCAGCAGTCAATATCGTCAGAAATCCATATATAATAGACCAATTACTGTCCTTTCGTAAAGAATGTGATGCTTGTCTTGAAAGTTACATCGAGTATGTGGAAAATTCCAAACTTACTGTCATTAACTTCGACCAAGTTCAGCTTTTCGGAGCCACCAATAACATAAGAAACTACTACGATAATGTTTGCAGTTATTTCAAGGTTAGCCAAATTGTCGAGAGATCAAGAAATGCAAAATTACTGCTTGATAATGCAAAGAATAAGAATCAAGTGGAGTTATTGTTGGTCAACTTGAATGGATTGGCTGGTCAGTCATATAACGCTTTGGCTCTTTTATCAGTGCCATCCGATAATTCTCATAGATCATTAATGTTTCCTCCATTCAGAGTCAATGAATTATCTTTGACATATAGAAGCTCAAAATGCCAATTAGTTTTGAAATCAATTCGTTTTGCTGGAGAGTCACAACCTGGAGTCACTGACAATATTGTAATCAATTGCCCAGACGAAGACTTTTTGGCCGAATGGACCAGAAAATTATCAGCAATCTTCCCACTTGAAAGTCCAAAATCTCCAATCAGTCCTAATTTCTTGATCAAATTGAACAACAGTCCTCAAATCAAAATGGCTGGTTTGGGAATTGATATGTTGTCCGACTCTTCTGCAAGTGATATGAGTGATGTTGAATTGATTGGAAAGCCAAACACTTCAGACTCCTCACCAGATGCTCCTCAACAAACTGCATTCAAGGAGCTTATTACTTCTCCTTCTTTGAGTGGATCTACTTCCTCATTACAAGCCTGTGCTCCAAGAATTCAAATGGCTGCTCCAAGAATGCAACCACCAGTGTCGCTTGCTGAAAGAAATATCAGATCTGATTCTTGTACCTCAAATAGTTCATCCATAGCGGGTTTTAACCAACCAAGAATCCCACCTTTCGTTAATAATCAGAGTGAATCAGCAGTATCATCACCAACCTCATCTTTGAACACGGCTGGTTCATGCGATTCCATCAATTCATCAAACGCTCATGATTACATACTTCAGAACAATTTGCAAGTTCAAAACATTCGTTCGGGTGTTCCAATAACAAATCAACAAACTCATGATCGTCCTGTCTCTTCATCGGCTGAGATTGAAGACGGAGATCTCGAAGACAAAGAGAACATTCCTGACTCTAATACCTATAAATCTTCCAATGGATCTGCAATTGACATTTCTAACTTTGGTAAGAATCACAATCCTTCCTTCAGTGTGCATAAAGGATTGAATGAATTATTGCAAGAGAATGAAAGACCCAAAAGCAAAATATTTGGGATCTTTAAGAAAGGCAATAGAACACCAAAAATCCATCCTAATGCTACACCAAAACTCGTTGAGCCACCAAAAGCTAGTTCTAATCATAAGAATTTGAAAATCAATACCCAAATACCTATTGAGTCTGACTCTGATACTATTCCGTTGTCTGCGGCCTCTGCAGCTTCTGGAGTTTCAACTGTATCTCAAAATGCATCTACAATTTCTTTAACTCAGCACAGAAACAATTCAGGTACTGCATTTGCATTGCCATCTTCAACTTCCACATACTTTTTCAAGCAGTACAAACAATCCAATAAGTCAGGTTCTTTGGAGCCAGAAGAAAAAGATATTCTGGTCCCTAGCCATTTGAAGGAGATTATCAATGATGATGAGACTATTGACTTTTATTTGTCACCATCTACTCCAAAAGCCATGAAAGTTTCCAAATGGAAAGCTAAGTATGGTAAATGGGAAATGTTAACTGTTAATGAGAACGTCTTTCTCAAGATCGTTGTTAACTATGAGTTGAGAACATCATGGATGATTTTGTTCAAGGAAGAATATGATGAACAATACGATGAGGTTGTAGACAAGCCTATAATGCTTTTGGATATGAATTCTTCTACAGAAATTACCCAATCGTCGGCTTTAGATGTTCAAATTTCTTCAAAGGATAGTATCACCTGCGAAAACATGTTGATAATGATAAGATGCTCCACCAATAATTTGGCCCAAGCAATTTTATCAAATGTCAAGAACATTAAAGGGGTATTGGCTCCAAGAAGTCTTAAATCCAAAGCTTCAGTGCCTTCGTCTATTGGTGGTTCTAGACAAACCATTGCTTCATCTGTTATGGAAGGAAATAGGCATGCGGCCAGTGGAATTACCAGTAAGTCTTCTACTGTTACCAGCTTCGGTTCATCCATGCAAAGTAGTGAAAGAGAAACTAAGAACTATGGCACTTCTCAATTGACAAGAGACCTTTCAATGGTCTCCATCAGTTCTGAAGATATCAATAATGCTACTATCTTGAACAATCCAGAAAACACTAAGTTGATGCTCCTCAGTGATATGAGAATTAGGTTGCAAAAACAACTTGAAGATTATGAACAAGTCAATAATCCTTCTTCATGGAAGATTTTGTCAATGTACTTCTTAAGTGTTTACATCATATCTGATAATTTCACTGAAAAGACTTATTTTAACATCGTCTTAAACAAAGTTGATGCAGATGAAGAAGAAGACAGCAGCATGAACTGGTTAATATGTGAAGAGGAGAAGTCTAATAGAATTGAAAGAATTGGTAAAGCTGGTTTGTTGGTTAGAGCATCGAATGATGAGTTATTTATGATTGAATGTAAGGGAAAGAAAGAATTCAAGGAGCTTTACGAGGTATTTTAGTATTGTGTATATATTTGAATTAATAGACGTTAATATTGAATTATCCAGAAGTCGCAAAATTTAGAAAAAAAGGTTGCAAAAAATTATTATCCACAAACATGCCATTCAGATATATTCTTATCATCATAACATACTTATGCTCAGTTCATTGTGAATTAAGTATCTCCACAAACAGTGGAGCAAGAAAAGGATATTCTTCAATCACAATTTCTGGAAACAAGCTCGTTGATAGCGAGGGATTCCGATTCCATATTAAAGGTATCGCTTATCAAAAGCTGAGACAAAAGAATGATGACTTTCAGGATTTTGATGGCTTTGGGTATATTGATTCAATGGCAAACACCAATTCATGCTTAAGAGACTTAGAGTACTTGGATAATCTCAACATCAATACAGTGAGGGTTTACCAGATTGACCCCAAAAAAGATCATGATGCTTGCATGAGTGCTTTTGCAGCCAAGGGAATATATGTGTTGGTGGACTTACCACAACCTGAGATTTCCATCGATAGAAACTCACCATCGTGGGAGATAGAGCTTTTTGATAGATACACATCTGTAGTAGATGTTATGGCAAAGTATGCTAATGTCTTGGGGTTTATTGCCGGAAATGAAGTAACCAATTCAATTGCAAACGTCGATGCTTCACCGTTTGTAAAAGCTGCCATCAGAGATACAAAAGATTACATCAGAAGCAAAGGTTATAGAAGAATCCCTGTAGGATATGCTGGAACAGACGATTCCAGAATTAGAACTGACTTAGCTTCGTATTTTGCTTGTGGCGACGACGAACTAGCACGAGCAGACTTTTTCGGATTGAATATGTACGAGTGGTGTGGATACTCAAGCTACACTACATCTGGGTACAGAGATAGAACTTTAGAGTTCTCGGAATACCCTGTTCCAGTGTTCTTCAGCGAATTTGGGTGTAATATTGTAACACCCAGACCATTCACTGAGGTCGAGGCCCTTTACGGTTTAACAATGTCCAAAGTTTGGTCAGGAGGAATTGCATACGAATACTTCCAACATGATAATAATTATGGTATTGTCATTGAAAATAAGAACGGTTCCATAAGCACAACGGAAGATTATACTACATTGAAACTAAGACTTGCAACCAATATACCACCTAAGGTGAAAGTCAGCCAAAATAACCTGTCAGTGGAATTCTCCAAATGCATCACCACAAACACATGGCAAGCATCTTCAAAGTTACCACAGACTCCAGATCGTGGGAAATGTGAATGTCTTCAGTCAACCTTAGCCTGTATCATGTCACCATTTAAAGATATAAATGAAGAAGAGTTGCTAAATGAAGTTTGTAGCAAAGTGAACTGCCTGGAACTCAAGTCAGATGGAATCGAAGGGACATATGGTGTTTACTCTGACTGTAGCATTAATCAAAAAGTTTCGTTTGCCTTAAATAGGTACTACACCCAAAACCAGAAAGAACCCAATTCATGTAATTTCACAAACAGAGCCGTGCTTGTTGCCAACAATGATGAATCTGACTTAGCTTCCATTATCTTGCCGGATGGAAGAAGTTGTACCGAAGCGTTGAAAAGTACGAAAGAAGAACCCGAGATGAAACACAATGGCCCTCAGCCACAGAAGTTTTCAAGTGGTTACGGTAGAGATTATGGCAATACTTCCAATAGTGTGAGTTCAGAAGCCCGGCTGAGAAAAAGGGATTTCATCTATGTTGTGTTAGGAATAATGGCTATTTTAATGGTTGAGTATGTAATTTGAATAAAAAGTATATTTACAGGTTAGTCCTTCTTAGGATCTTCTTTCTTTGGACCCCACTTAAGACCCAAGAAACCAGAGGCTTCTCCTGACTTAGGTACATAGTTTTTGGATTGGAACTTTGGTTCGATAATGTAGATTCTTTTGGCTCGTTGAACATCTAATGCAATGTATGCAAATTCGGAAGACCAGAAGTTCTTATCTATTTGCTCAAGTGAAACAGTCCCATGCTTTCCAGCATCAGATTCTACATGGAATTTCATCACTAATCTGTCCTTACCGTCTTTGTCTCTCATTCTTATACTTTGCACCGGTCTGTTTCTGATCCATTTACCTCCAACAGTTTCACCATATGCTCTTACTCTCTCACCTTTCTCGAGCTTTAGCAAATCCCTAGCCACTTGGTCTTTTTCCAAGAGCTTAAGTGCCTTGTTGAACGTTTTGGTGTCACCAGAAGGTAAGAACAACTCTGATAAGATCAAGTATACAACAAGCAATGCAACACCAGAGGCCCCAATTACAAGTAAAGTAGACAATGAGAATGTAAAGGCTCTGGACAATCTGTTAAGCAATACACGTCCTTTAGCATTTTTATCCTTTGGAGGAGGAGGTGGTGGTGGGGGAGGTGCTGTTTTGGTAGAATAGCTTCTTGACCCATTGAGGTTGAAGGAGGATCTCATTATTATGTTGGAAAACACTTTGCCATTGTATTTGTAAGAAGAAATCAAAGGTCTGATAGTTCCATATGGAATTTGAGAGGTTAATTTCAAACTTCTGACAGCAGAAGGAGCAGTGTTGAGTCTGACTCCAACACCTAATAGCTTGAGGTGATTCATTGGGGTTGAATTTTTCAAAAGCTCCGCACGAAAATTTTGCATTTTTGGCTGCGATTGGAAGTGTCCTTTATGTTGGAGATATGGCTAAAAGCTCGCACAATAATCCTTTTCTCGTCTTTTAAACATCTATTTTACTTATTGATTGTAATACTAGTCATTGAAATGATTTTTGAGCTGTATATATTAGTATACATTAGAAAACGTATTCACTACATCTCGACATTATCTTGGTGATGTAATCAATAAATTACGCCGGTCTAGTATAGTGGTTAGTACGCTTCGTTGTGGCCGAAGTGACCCAGGTTCGATTCCTGGGACCGGCATTTCTTTTTTTGCTCCACCGCGATATATCTTGCATTGATATCTGCTTAATACTTCTTTTTTTACCAACTTACATCATGGTTGCTGAACCCGTGAGTGCCACTCTCGATGTTCTAGGATACTACTACAACAAGGCTTCGGATTTTGTAGCTGTTCAAGCTGAGAACTTGTCACATACCGAAATCCAGAAATATTTACCGGTTCAGATCAAGGATAGTCCTCAATATGTTGCACACGAAGCATCGTTCACCGAAAAAGTCTTTCAGAACAAAGGAAGAATCACAATTCTCACAGTAGGAATTGGTGCTGCTGCATTCTACTATCATACAAAAAGAAGTCCAGGAAAGCGATTAGGGCAGAGATCATTTGAGTCTTCTAATCGTTCTAAACCCAAACGAAGAGTTCCAAAACTTAGCAATGGGGCTCGTCTGGATGTGGTTTTGGTCGTGGGGTCTCCAACACAGCCATTAACAAGACTTATTGCATTGGACTTCGAAAGAAGAGGGTTCATTGTATACTTAACTATTCTTGATGAGAAGGATTTAAAGTACACTGAATCTAATCCCATAACGGATGATATAAATTACCTCAATTTGACCAGCTCTTATAGTTATGAGAACCAGATAAGCAGGTTTCACCAGTTGCTTCTGATTCCAGTTGTTCCCTTCCCAGGAGCCGAATCGCATAACTTACGATTAAAAGGAGTGGTATTTGCTCCTAACTTATACTATCCAATTGGCCCTATTGAAAACATTAGCATTGCATCATGGACGAGAATAACTGAATGGCTCTCTGTCTACTTGAAATTGTTCTCTTCTGGTCTTGTTCAATTGATCAGACTTCAACAGGCAAAGACCATTGTGATAACTCCAAGTATTACTAGCTCACTCAATGTTCCTTACCACGGTCCCGAATCATTGATGCAAAATGCATTACAAAGTTTATTCACTACACTTTCGAGAGAAGTAAAGCAACACCAATTATCTGTGACCCAAGTGAAACTAGGAAACATTTCTTTGCTGCCGGTATCAAACTCAAGCCTCAAAACTTCCAGTATAATCAATTCGGAAGTCAAAGGTTGGAGCGAAGATATCAAGCATTTGTACTCTAAGTCCTTCACACGGACTCAGTTTAGGGCCAACCCAGCCAAGTCGACTGGTAGAGGAAGCAATTTGAGAGAACTCTATCATACTCTATTTGACCTCATATACTGCGACAAGAAGAACCCTGAGGTGGTTTACTGTGGGTCTGGAGCAAGGGCTTATGAATGGCTTGCCCATTGGCTCCCTAAAAGTTTTGTTCTGTGGGTTCTTTCTTAATTTTAGATCCAAATATATACAACATCGAAAGCTAATGTGTCGTGCGCATACAAATCTTACCAGATATAAAATCTCATCGACAAGCACAAATTTTTTCTTCACGTTCATGGACAAAGAATTGTTTTCGAAGCTTACAAAACACGCTTACTTGTGTGACTAATGCTTTGGGGAAAGTCTCCTACCACCTATGCGGAAACGTAACGAGCCTACAAGCTCGTTTGTCGTGTGAATATATTTTTTGGCTCTTGAAACGTTCGACCCTTGGGATGCTGGTGGGAATTGTCTGGAAATAAGTTTCTTATTGAAAGGTAGTTTCCACTTATGTTATTGCAAGGTTAGTTTCTCTAGACAAGAATTTATTCAACACTTCATAATGGGAATATTTCGGTAACGGGATTTTAGAATTCTAGACGATAGTTATAACAATTAGCTTGAATCTTCAAGCTAACACAATGGAGCTCACTCTTGATCCATGAACGTCTAAATATTTTTCAAAGTCTGTACCTGAGTGTAGAGCTCGAGGTAATGCATAGTCGGATATGCCAGACTTAGGTAAAGATTGAATTTTCACATCAACATAAAGAGGTTTACGAGTTTTTTATGATGAAACATCAAGCAAACGTAGAGTCAAGCTCAGAGATTTAAAAAAATCGGGGACGAGAGTTGCAATTAATTCTGATAAACTTTTAACCCTTTTCATGTTGATAAGAAGAATTAAATTTAATACATAAATAAAAACTATAGTACATTATAGAACATCAAAAAGACAAAGGAATTATTCTAATCCACTTTCCAATGATTTGTTAAGGCATTGTTCCCGTCAAAATGGCTGTTGTTACCCATTAATTCGAGTAAATAAAGTAATAACGTGGTACACATATTAATCCAATTCCAGAATTGTACTGGGTGGATTGGTAATTGGGTGACGTTTCCGAAGGCAAATAGTTCCCAAACGTTTATATGTGTTGCCAACTGACCATTATACAGCATTAACAAATGGGTATAAACTGGAATAATAATACAAGGTGAGTAGGAGTAGATTAGTTTTACAATTGTTGATGGTGGTTTGTTGGAGGAAAATTGATTTCTCATGTTGTTGGATTTTGAACTGGAATGAGATCTGGACTGGGATAATGAAGTAGACGAAGAAGATGGAGAAATTGAATGGTTGGAGGTCTGGGAATTATTGGAATCAGACCTCGACAACGAGATACTTGAAATTGAAGTCATTGAAGTTTCTCTTGATCTGACTAATGATGGAGTTCTTGGTGGTGATGCAGATGGATATAACGTAGAATGATATAACGCAGGGATAATTTTAGTTGCAGCAAAGAACAGGGTTATTCTATATGAGAAGTTGAATAGCACTGGAATTGGAAGCTTGGTCACCGATATCTTCAAAAAATCATACATGGTTTTTATTGAAGCTGGTAAATTTGAGGCCAAGAACGGCAACAACGTCAGTAAAGTATTGGTCAATTGGGGAGATAACATTGGAATTTCGATTGAAAGCTTAGTGTTATTGAAAATATTATTTATAGCTCGACTTGCACTTTCACTAAGTTGTGGAAAGGTTTCATAGACGCATCTTACAATATAAGCAAATAACAAGGAAGATTCAATGATAGAACCTTTTCCTGAAATGATACCAAACAATCCCAACCCAATAGTCAACGTAAGCAATGACCCTAACAATGAAGATCCAACAACGTCAATGGTGATAGGTAAGACGTAGATTCGATAAAGGAAGTATAAAGCTCCAGTTATTGTAGAACCACTTGTAATTAACGATACGATCAACCAACTATCTGACTTGTAAACAGTTAACCAACTGGTGATCTGCCCTATAGCCTGTATGGCCAACAACGAGCAAAACCCTTCCAAAATTGTGAACAACGGCGTTGAGTTTATAATGAATAACTTCCATAACTCCACCGCATAAAAGTTCTTGGGTTTATATCTACCACTGTAATAGGATAAAAATAACGTCAAAATAGATGGGATGGCAATATATTGGAAATAGTAAAACACAGACACCCAACGGAAATACTTGGACCTTCTTGTGCCTAGTCTGATGGAAGTCAACACAAAGTAAAGCAAAAAAATGGTAAACGAAAATGTCAAACCACAGTCGATGCCTCCAACGTCAAATGCCAAAGGAATAGATAGTATAATAAGCACAAGATATACCAAAGAAAGTACCAGTCTGGCAAATCGAGCCATCAGAGGCGTGAATATTGTGGAAGATTTTATCATCTTCTGGGATTAAGGAAACCGGTAACAAACAAAAAGACTGGTAACTGGGTGGATAAAACAGCAGGATAATCTGGGGAAAAAATCAAGAATCGTTCACAACAAGAAGCATAAGCCGAAAATCGTCAATATACTAATCAAACCAAATTAATGAGTATCGAATCAATCGAATATTACAAGCTGTTTCCAGGATAGTGATTAAAACGCAGTCAATCTGGTTCCCCTTTTTTGTAAACAGAAAATTTTTCTCACTGTGAGGACAAAGGAATTTCATTCAGGTTCATTTCATGTAATGAGAGATGAGTGATGGGAGTGACCTAGTGTGTATAGAGACGAGAGTAGTATATATGTATATTGTGCATCGTTGCATTTACAACTTCTGCACCACTGGCATCTGGTTACCATGAGCTGTGAGACTATCTTTGATCGTGTGAGACGTGCGGTTACACCTTTAATTACTTTGGACGTTGCTGGAGACGTGCCCTATTCGCAGGTCAGACCGAGTTGCTGGTCCGGGCCAATGCGTAATGGGAACTGCATACGATTCAGTACTATGGCCGTTGCAATTATGTTCTTTGTTGTCAGAGAGATTGTTCCTGGAATTTCAGATAGTTGACCAGGGCTCGTTAGGCCTCACGTGAGACGAAGACGAAAAAACGCTTTGCATTACAGTAGGCGAGATGCAGAAATGGCGAAAACGGGTGTACATAAACTAAGGGAGCTATTTAGCTCTATTGATTTTAATTACTGTTGTTTTGTTTGGAGAATGAATCTTCTGTAGGTGGTGATTGCTGGAGCACCATCGTTGGTGACTTCCAACACGATATGAAGATCTTTACAGGAGCTGTAGTCCTTTTTGACCTTGTTGTAGCAAGACAGTTTGAGGTCTGGAACTTGAAGAGCTACGATGGAGCCTTCATCGTTGACATTGGTGATGTTAACCAGAGGAATGTCACCGATGTTGTTTAACATAGCTGTTGGGTCTTTGTAGTGGAACCAGTTGTAGGTCAAATTTCGTCCGTTTAAATCGTAGCTTTCTGAAGCATCGATGATGACTTCACTATCAACCACGGCATCTATCTTTGTAGGTAAGTATGAGGTAGATCCATTAGCAACGATGATTGGCTGGTGTACGGTATCTTCAAATGGTTGGATGGTCCATTGAATTCTGGCTGCGAAATCTTTTTGGAAAGCTGGTCTCCATCTCCAAATTGTAGCTTTACTAGTACCAAATGTTTGGTTGTTCATTCCTATGACAAGGTCCAGTGCATCTGAGTGATGGTTCCCGGACACACCTGACATATCGACAGGAGTGTAACGACCTCCCCAGGATCCATAGGATGGTTCTCTTGGGTCGGTGAGTCCATTTGGTAACACATAAAGAAGGGTTGGAGAATCTCCTTCCATGATGAATTCGACAGAAGGATATACATCACCCAAAGGTCCAACAGATTGAATGTTCTCACGGATCCAGTCTGCTGTGATGTAGCTTTTATCGGGGCCACCAACATCCATATTGCTGTTCATCAATTCACCAGAAATACCAATCCAGGCACTGCCAGAGTACTGGTTGAAACCATGAACCGAAGCAATGTACTTGATTTCGGAGAAATGCTTTCTAATCCATGGTCCAGCATTATCTTGATCCGAAATAGTGTATACCACCAATTTGGAAATGAATTCATCGACCTCTACTTCTGTTCTATTATTCTTGATTTCATTCAAAGCTTCTGCTAAAACAGATACTCCACCCCATGCCAACACGAAAATTGTATCTGGGGTTTCATCAACAGCATCAATTAAGTTGAGTGCCCCTTCGCTTAGCTCGTTTTGTTCGAGAACCTCCAAACCATATACTGGGTGACCCTCTGAAGTGATGTTTCTGAGGTAATCTGGAGTTGGATAACCAGCAGAATGAGTCGTCAAGTTCTCGTAAACCTCTTCGTAGGCATCCCAAATCAGATATATATCACCCACACTAATGGTATCATTCAACCATACAGAAGTGGTAGCAACAACACCCTTAAGGTTCAATTCGTTGGAATAAAGTGAAAGACGAACCAAGGACTGAGAATCATCAGGCTCGTTTGAAACGTCTGTCAATACAAACACATTTGGTTTGAAATCCTTTTCAGGAATCAATGCTTTGACTAAGGTCAATAGTACTAAACATATCACAAGCATAGCTGTCGAAGCAAAACATTTTTCGGGGGAGCCGTTGCATTTATATATATTGGAAGGTTTGCAGCAATTCCTCAATTCTCCAAAACGATTCCCCAATATTTCCGGCAGATATTTCCGTGCCCCACAATTCGCTAAAGTCTTCTCGGTATTTTTCTAAGTTTTCCTATCAATTTTTATATTTTTCAACGCTACTAGTTCTTCATGATGGTGTTCTTTCAACATGTGTACACATACGTTTGAGTGGACAAGTCGTAATCTCAATACTGTTTTATGTAAAGAAAATCCTTCAACTTGCGGAAGTAGCCTCCGCAAAAATGTAGTTCCATCGTTTCATGTAGCCGCAATATTCGTCATTAGGAAAATACAACGGCACAATATCTTATTGTTTCTGGTACCTTGAAGGTGAAGTGCTTTGTGGTAATTTTCCAGACTTTGAAAATGCTATTGTTGAAGGAGAAAACTGGTGTGGGGCCGAGGCCGAGGATGGACTCTTCCGGTATGGGGAGCGGAAATATATATCAAATGAGGAATTTCTTTCAATTGCCCCAAGGAGAATGACTATGCTCTGTTCTCCATTTTAAAAGCACAGTAAAGTATGTGGTTCCAGTTCTCTCTAAGGTTCGAAGTCTTGATTATTAAAATGTCGTTGCGCGACACAGTTGCATCAAAGTCTTCGCATTAGCATTTTTATCTCATCGCATCATGGTTGCAGTAAAGCGTAGAAATGACGGTAAATCAGGCCGTCAGCAGCTTAGAAAGATCAATAGAACTGCACGGAGGGATAAAAGGGACGAGGATGAGAATGACGGAAACCCTGTCTCCGAAGCTGGATCTGACGCCCTGGAAGATGAGGTGGAAGAAGCACCATCAGTTGACAAGGGAATGGCATATAATGCATTATTGACCTTGATTAGCGAAGACCACAAGGAAGAAAAATCTAAGCAGAAGAAGCACAAGAAAGCTCAGCTCGAAGAAGATGACGAAATTGTTGGTTTCAACGTAGAAGAGGAAGCCGAAGAGGAGGAACAGATCTTGGAAAATGACGAAGAGACTGAAGAGGACGACGCTGCAGATCCATATAATGTACATTTCAACAGTATTTCCGATGACTTTGTTGACAAACAGAAAGATTCAGTGTCTCTCAGATGGCCTGTGAAATCAAGAGGAAAGCAAGATTCGTATACTTACATGTTTCAGGTACCTCCAGAAACCCCAATTAGTACATCCGAAAAGGTTTTACCACTTGAAAAACTTCCTTTGAAGAAAAGAGTTGCCAATGCATTTGGGACACAACTGCTCTCTGAACAGGAAACTCAGTTGTTGAATGCTATGGTCCAATACAAAGACATAAACTTGCCTTATTTCAATCATACTAATCAATCATACAAAAAGCTTTATGCAATGCATGCCATCAACCATATCTATAAAACCAGAGATACAATTTTGAAGAACAACACAAAGCTCCATAATTATGAGGAGCATATCAAGCTCGGAAAGAGTCCAGAAGAGGTGGAATTTAGAGACCAAGGTTTTACCAGACCAAAGGTGTTGATACTTCTTCCTACTCGTGATGCATGTAATGAAGTGGTTAATCTTCTCATAAAGTTTTCAGGAACTGAACAACAAGAAAACAGAAAAAGATTCAATGCCCAGTTTCATGTCGATGCACACCCTCCAGACAACAAACCAGAAGATTTCAAACATTATTTCAAGGGAAACACAAACGATTATTTTACTTTGGGAATCAAATTTACCAGAAAATCTATGAAGTTGTACTCATCATTCTATTCTTCTGATATCATCTTGGCATCCCCTATTGGACTTTCTATGATTTTAGAACACCAAGACAAACGTAAGAGAGAACAAGACTTTCTCTCATCTATTGAAGTGGTGGTGGTCGATAACGCAAACCAAATTGAAATGCAAAGTTGGGACCATGTTAGCACTGTCTTCAAGTATCTTAATAACGTCCCCAAGAGTTCTCATGATGCAGACTTCTCCCGTATTAGAATGTGGTCCATTAACGACCAAGCTAAATATTTCACTCAAAGATTGGTCTTCTGTGAATATCAAACTCCCAACATCAATAACGTGATCAACAGATCAGTGAACTTGGCAGGAAAGCTTAAGTTCAAGAAAAACATAACATCTGAAACGTGTATCATGAACTCCGTTGGGTTGAGAGTAAGGCAGACTTTCCAAAGATTTGACCTGGAAACTCCTGCAGAAGATCCAGATGCTCGTTTCAAATTCTTCACTAATACTATTTTGAATTCGGGTAGTTTATCTTCCAGTTATGATGATGGTCTCTTGATTGTTGTACCTTCATATTTCGACTTTTTGAGATTGAAACAACACCTTCAACTGAACACTAAGCTCAACTTCGCAGCCATCGACGAATACTGCTCCCAGTCGAAATTAACAAAAGCCAGACAACAGTTTATTCTTGGAAAAGTCAAGGTGTTGCTTTATTCTGAGAGATTGCATCACTTCAGAAGATTCGAAATTGGTGGTGTGAAAAACGTCCTCCTCTACGGAGTTCCAACAAACCCATTGTTTTATAGAGAATATTTGAAATTCATTGGCAAGTCTGTTTTCAATGGAATGGTGGACTTAAACCTTGCCTACATAAAGGTGATATTTTCCAAGTGGGATGCTGTGGCATTAGAAAGAATTGTAGGGAACGAAAGGGCACCCATTTTATGCAACTCTGTCAATGAAATTTATGAGTTCAAATAGTATATATTAATGTACAAAATCAGTTCAAGCAGTTATTTGATTAATGGCCATGATCATTAACCCAATACTCACGTAAGGACTTAATCTTTCACCTATTCTGGCAAATTTCCAAAAAACCCCAAACACTCCAGTCTTATTTCTATCAAGAATACTGGGCCAGGTAGAGTGCACATATGTACACGTGCAAATAAGTAGGAGGATCACTTGGAGTAGTGACTGGAAGTTGAATAACGCAGACTACTATAGTTAGTAGAGTTCTTCCAAACAAATACATTCAATTTACATACCATTTAAGTTGTTTTACAAGAAGTGGATCAACAAAAATATTTCGGTGCGAATCTCAGTGAATGTCTGCCAGTTATACTACCAAGTAAGGGCAAATATCAATAAAATCATGGCCAGCTTTTCCGAAGATCCATTTCAAATGGATGAAGACTTCACGTATGACCGCATAAAGAGTGATATATCTCCTCGATATCAGCCCGTGACCGAATATGACTCCAATAAAGACAACGAGATTATACGATCTCAAATTGAACACCTCGATTTACAACAATATCCCGAAGACGTGGACGATATATTCGATGAGACCCAATTGAAATCTGTTTCGGAAGCAGAAGCAAGCCTTCTTACACCCCCAGAGAATTTTGCCCCGGTGGTAAATAATATTTATAGGAGTTCATTCCCACAAGAAGCTAATTTCAAGTTCCTCCAACGACTCAAGCTAAAATCCATACTATGTCTTATACCGGAAGAGTATCCCGAAGGTCACAAGAAGTATCTCGATGATGAAAACATCAAGCTTTTCCAACTCGGGTTGTCTGGAAATAAAGAACCATTTGTGGTGATATCACATGATTTAATTACTGAGGCGTTGAAGATTGTACTCAACCCTGAAAACCATCCAATTTTGATACATTGTAATAGAGGTAAGCATAGAACTGGATGTTTGGTGGGTATACTACGCCGGTTGCAACGTTGGTCATTAACTATAATATTTGATGAGTATAGACGATTTGCAGCTCCAAAGGAAAGACCAATGGACCAACAATTTATTGAATTATATAACGAGAACGATATTGTTGAATTTTGCCAACAAAGAAGCTATCTCCCGTTGTCCTGGGACTAACGGTTAAGGCTTCCAAAAATATTTTCTTCCATAGATTGCAGAATTACCTAAAGCCAATATAGTTAATCCAAGAGGAGCAACTCTTCCTCGAAATACACTTTTAACTCCAGCCTTTCCATTGACAATAAGATATAAAGTAGACCAAGCAAACGTGAATCCTGCACCATTTTCTAGTTCATTGTCATATATCATATAAGCACCAAGTAAATTGGTTGCTCCAAAGGTGAAACAGGAAGCTTTTGTAGGTTTCGCAATTGATAAAGACCTTGCAAATTTGGCAGAAGCTCCACTGCTACCAGCAACCTGATCAATGGGTCTAGTGGCAGTCAAGCCTCGAGCGAGAAGAAGCGATCCAAACAACGCTGGAGGAATTGGAGTGTTAGTAATCTGGTCAACTGGTTCAAGAAGTGAGCTCATTATAGAGGTTTGTGAAATTTTCGCGCACTCGATAAAAAGTAACTAGATAAATATAATCTTGTATTACAACTAATGTACATAGAATTAAACATAAATTCATAAGAAACTTAAGCTTAAGCTCTTTCACCTCTTAATCTTCTAGCTAATTGGATATCCTTCTTTTGGATGGTAACTCTCTTAGCGTGGATAGCACACAAGTTAGTGTCTTCGAATAAGGAAACCAAGTAAGCTTCAACAGATTCTTGCAAAGCACCAATAGCAGAAGATTGGAATCTCAAATCAGTCTTGAAATCTTGAGCAATTTCTCTGACCAATCTTTGGAAAGGCAACTTCCTGATCAATAATTCAGTAGACTTTTGGAATCTTCTGATTTCTCTCAAAGCAACGGTACCTGGCTTATATCTGTGAGGCTTCTTAACACCTCCGGTAGATGGAGCAGACTTTCTGGCAGCCTTAGAAGCCAATTGTTTTCTTGGAGCCTTACCACCGGTAGACTTTCTAGCAGTTTGTTTAGTTCTAGCCATGATTAATGAATAGTCGATAATAACAAAACCAGGGAGATTGGGTCGTCTTAAATACTTAATTTGCAGACATCCTGGTGAATTAAAAACAAACAAATCAAACACGAAAAGGCTGCAAAAAACAACTGGTTTTGTCGCGTGCGTGAAGAATTCTCCGCGGTATTGCTGGTGAAATACGTCGCTTCTCGCGACACCTGAAGTCAGAGAATCTGCTTCTCGCACCACCAAAAGCGCTTGTGTCGCGAGAATTCACCACTGGACTCATAAATACTGCGAGCCCAACAGTAAAGTTTGTCCCGAATTTCAGCTAAAGTCGCGAAACATTCCCCAGATTTCACAACAAACACACATTTGGTGCTCGAGAAAGACGTATTTGATCTATTGTTTTCGAAAGTCGAAGCGAGTGGATTTGAAACGGTAAACATGACATCGTAAACAAACAAATCGTAGATTCGTTGTATAAATACAGACATTTTTCCTTCAGTTTTTCTCTCTATCAAATAAATATTAATTAATTATGTCCGGTAGAGGAAAAGGTGGAAAAGGTTTAGGAAAAGGTGGTGCTAAGAGACACAGAAAGATCTTGAGAGATAACATTCAAGGTATCACCAAGCCAGCTATCAGAAGATTGGCTAGAAGAGGTGGTGTCAAGCGTATCTCTGCTTTGATCTACGAAGAAGTCAGAGCCGTCTTAAAATCTTTCTTAGAAAACGTTATCAGAGATGCTGTTACTTACACTGAACACGCCAAGAGAAAGACTGTTACTTCTTTGGATGTTGTTTACGCTTTGAAGAGACAAGGTAGAACCTTGTACGGTTTCGGAGGTTAAATCTGTGTATTATTTGTTGTATATTAGAATAAATATGATAAGATAAAAATCCGTAGTGATTGGCTGCAAATTTTCAATAGTTTACAATTGTCAATTTATAATTGACTAGCTATATTACTTTCCCCTAATTTTCCACCTTTATTTAGGAAACGAGTGAGTTTTTTTTGAATCTTGTTTCGGTACTTGTCGAGGTTCAACGGCTGGTACGGCACGTAATCGTCTCGGGTAGTACGCACCCATTGATTTAAGCATGAGGATTTTGAATTTTCAATTTCACGATGAAATCGAGGACATTTACATCTACAGCCCACACCATTCGTTACAGGAGAATTAGGAACATAACTAGTGAATCCGAGTTCCATAGTTGCTTTCAAATTTTTACTTGGGGTGTATGGTAGTTGGTTCTCTTTGGAGTTTCCTGGACAGTGTGCTAATGTGGAATGCTTGTACCCTATATCACGGAAATAGTGAACATCCTTACTGTCAAGCATCATGGCTAGTGCAAGTGAGTGTATAGGTGCATCACCCCATCTCTCTTTATAGAAACCTCCACTGGCTTCTAAATGCCTGATATACTGACGGTAAAAGTCGGACAGAAATAAGTCGGTTCTGGCAATTTCAAAGTTGGACCAAAAGTGGCACATGTTAAACTCTTCGTAATCAAAACGGTCTTCATGAAGTAAAGGAAAAGTCCGGGATTTCTCAACCAATTCGGCCACCAAGTCCTGCTTGATTCCTGAAAGATCTTTCTTACCCTCTTTTGACATGAACATTTCTAAGGCCACCTCTTTCTCCAATTGTTCGAATATTTTTTGTCTATCTTTGACCATGTCATAATCCTTTTCATTCTTCCCTTTACTGAACCGAAAGTTTTTTACCATCATTCTCCATAGCCTACTGGGCATGAGGCCTTTTTCTTTGGCAAAAGCCTTGGTTTCTCGGAAAAGCCCTGGGACTGTATAATATAACTCATGAATCATCACATTGAATCCATATTTTTTATTGTGCTTTTCCATCTCTACAAATGGGTCATATGTTATGTCACAGAAGAACTCCACGTTGGGCTCCACTCGCCAATACCAGTCTCTCTTCTTCACAAGTGGATGTTCGTAAAACTGACTGGAAAAATACCGACACATCTTGTGGTACGATGGCAGATTACCCTGGTAAATCCTCCTATCTCCTTGAGACTCTATGAATTCATTCAAGACATCTTTATCGAGATCCTCTGGGAATTCCCAATCAGCTTTGGGAATGGTTCCAAACTCAACTTGTGCATTGGTATAGGTTCCTACTGTGGCTTTGAAATGAGACGAAAACTCTTCGTCGTTAAGAAACACCCACAGGTAGTTGAACCACTGATTAAAATGCTGCTCCAATGAAAGCATTGACTTAATAACGCCTGTTAGTTCGGAGTTTCTGGCCAAGACAACAAACGCGGCGTTAGCTCTTGGTTGAGATGAATCTATTTCTCGGCATCCGGTCTGGAATGGGCTATCTATTTGAGACAGGATATCTCTCTCACTGAAGGGAACTTTCTTAATCGATTTCACCCGGTGTTTTTGCAACAATTGGTCGTCAGATAAATGAATAGCCTTTTTATATGGATCGTAAGTAACCCGAAATACAGCGAGGCTTAAGAGAGCGAAAATCGCCAAAATAATTACCTTTGATATTCTATGCCTTCGTGATATTACAGGGAAATTTAGGAAACCAAGTTTGCCTTCATACATCGATTTACTAGAAGGTTTTAGCACGGACATTGGGTCTGTGGCAGAACAAATTGACAGAATTGACAGTTAGTTTTTTATCTACGCGCATCGATGTCTATTGTACATTTGTTGTTTGCAACTTATGAAAATGTAATTATGTAGCTGAAAAGAAGAAAAAAAGATTCTGTAATATAGAGGGATATTAGAACAATCCTCGAGGTCACTTTTCTGATAATTAAAGTGATCTAATGATGAAAGTGTGAGCTGATGTTAAGTGTGTGGTTGCCCAAGAGCTGTTTACCGTTTTTCCTTTTTCAACGTAGCATTTCGAAGAAGTTGTAGATCGTCCTGGAGCTCCTCTGGCTTTAACCCCTGTACTCCTATAAACTGCTTGTGTTGTCCACGGGTATGAGGACGATTCCCGTTATTTCCATTTGTAGCAGTTTTATCAGTGAGAAGCAAGGAACTTCCACTGTGGTCGTTATTCATAATGATTGAGTTCAATGCATCGTAGTCTTTATCGCTAAGATTGCTATCATTCCCACTCAGAACCAGAGATCCATGTTGCTGACTCAATCTCAGATGTCCCAGTCCCAGACCAGGAGCATGAGAATGATTGGAAGACATCTCATCATTAGACGAGTAACGAGTGGCATAGTGTCGCCTTCTCTTTCCAGAGGCCGAAAGATAACCCGAAGTGGTACCCCCGTCCAGTAGATCATCGTTCTCACCGGGTGTGAATCGACTATTAACTTCCCTCTTCCGGAGAGACCTCCTATCGGTTAAAGCATGGCCAGCCACTGCATTCAATGCAGCTGTATTGGCATCGATTCCGTTTCCAGCCGAGCTCCATGAATTGGCATTCACCAAATTAAGAAGCAATTTATCTTCCTTTAACTGTTTGATTTCCTTTTGGAGTTTATCGTAGAGCTTCTCCTTCAAAAGCTTAATCATTTTATCGTGGTTCTCCTTGGCTGTAGCCAAATCGGCTTTGTATTCATCCTCACAACGCTTCACTTGATACTCTTCCCAAAGCCGGAGCTTAGTGAGCTCGAAATCCCGATCCACTTCGAGGTCTCTTTTATCAGCCAAGAACTCTTCGTTGGTGCCCTGTTGAAGTGTAGCGAGTGTTGTTTGGAGATTGTGGAGCAGCATGTGGTAGAAGTTGTCACGATCGACCATAAGGGTCGAGTCAAGCTTGGCGAGTCTCAGGCCAATCTGCTGCCTCTTTTTCTCTTTTTTAGAAACACTATCCATTTGTTTTGGAATAAGATGCCTGGAGATGGAGTTAAAGTCTAGTCAATTGGAAGAAGCATCAATGCGCGCTCACGGCCGGGTAATCGTACCCAGCATGGGAGACGGGGCTACTGATTGAACTGGGACGATGCGGTGTGCCGGGGAGGACCGCGCGTTGGGGGACCAGCCGGCACCGGCATTCGGGCCCCGAGCGAGCATATCAAAAGCTGATAGAAGTCTGCGATCGATTCAGATAATCGAATTTCTCCAAATGACTAACACTTCTTACGACGACATAAAAAGCTTACCATTTGCAGAGGGCAAATTCGAGAAGGTGGTCACCACCCCCATCATGTTCAATCTTGCCAAGGACGGACGAGCAGTGACCCTTTTACCTGTCAATGATCCACAAGAAATTCCAGAACTTTTGGCCCGTAAAGTGTACGCCGAATTTGACTACATTGTCGAAGAAGGACAAACGTATCCTCACCACGAGATGTTGGATTACGATGCATTTTTGAAGTATTGGTTTCACCATTTTGTTGCCATTTTGGTAGAAGGATCATATGAAACGTTAGACCTGCTTCCTTCAGATGCAACAGCCGAGTTTTGGGACAAGACATTTTTAGGAGATTTCTACATTAAACCCAACTACATAGGCAGATGTTCCCATGTTTGTAATGCTGGGTTTGTGGTGAATCACGAAAAGAGGGGGCTCGGGTTGGGCAAAGAAATGGGTCGTAAATATTTGGTTATCGCTCCGCAGTTAGGGTACAAGTACTCGGTATTTAATTTAGTGTTTGAAAGCAATGTGGCTAGTCTTAAGATCTGGGACGACTTGGGATTCGACCGGATTGGATACGTAAAGAACGTGGCTGTTTTAAAGGGATACGATGAGCCTGTTGGGGCCGTAATGTTTGGTAAAGATTTATAGACAATATATTTTGCAGCCTTTGGATTGAGTTTTGAGTTTAAGTTTGTGTCGCATTTTCGATTGACTTTGTATTGACGCAAAAATCATCTATCGTTTTTTTCAAATTGCGTTTTGTCTGTCGAGTTTTCTTCACGTAGTCTCGCACTTTCGCATCTCATCAACAATTCTTAAATCTACTCAGTACAGCATTTACTACTGTGTTTGTTATTGCTGCAAAACTATTTCGATTCTTTTGATGCAAGAGTACGACGAGGTGTTATCCCACTTTAAGTCTGGGATCTATGAACCTGAAAGACTTGATCGATACACCGTTTTGTTGAGAGATGGAGAAACAACGGCCACCATTTATCCTATCCATTCTGCTTCCGAATTACCTGACGGCCTTCTAGCATTTTTATGTGATGAATTTAATATGGACATTGAACGAGGAGACCAGTGTCCATTCCTTGAACACATGGATCTAGAGACTTTCCAGAATCTTTGGTTTAGTCATTTTGCTGGTGTGATGATTTTAGGTGATGCTCCAACACTTGAGGGTCCAAAACAATGGGAAAAAGAGTGTTTGGGAAGTTTTTTTGTTAAACCTAATTATCCTGGTAGATCAGGTCATATTTGTACTGCCTCTTTCATGGTTAATGCAGGTATTAGAGGTAAAGGTATTGGAAGAACCATGGCAGAATGTTTCCTTCAATGGGCCCCAAGATTAGGCTACACTTATGCGTTATTCAGTCTTGTTTTTGAAACCAATGTGGCTATCCGTAAGATCTTTGAGCTGACTAATTTCAAACGGGTGGGAAGAATTAAACTGGCTGCTATTTTAAAGGGACATGATTCACCCGTGGATCTGATTATTTATGGAAAAGAATTGGTTACCAATGCCGACCCTACGATTGGTGCTTATAGATTTGACAAGATTAAATTTTACTTAGAAACAGGTAAATACCCGGCAATGGCTGATAGGGCCGAGAAGTCACGATTGAGATCCGCCTCTTCACATTATAGATTGGAGGACGGCAAGTTGATGTTGAGAGACAAAGAGGTTATAAGTGATCCAGTGAGACAGATCCAGATTTGTTCGGAAATGCATTTGATAAGTCATGGTGGTATCAATAAAACCACAGCAATTGTAGCAGAGAAGTACCATTGGGCAAGAATCAAAGATACTGTTGCTGCGGCAGTTAAGGCATGTAGTGACTGTCGTGATCTGAACAGAACAGGTACTTCGCCTTCTAATAATATGCCTTCCACTTTAGTCAAAAGAAGTGGCACTAAAAGAGCAGCTCCTACCACAGTCAATAATAGACGTAAGATGATCCACACTCAACCTAATAATCCGAATGCCAGGAACCTTGTGAAGTCTCGTTTGAACCCAGGACAAGTAGACGAGATTGTCTCAACACATTTGAGAAATGGTGACGATAACATATTGACGTCACACGATTTATCAGCTTTAGATGATAACATCATGGCTGCTGTAGAAGCTGCACAAAGATCTCAAATGAGGGGCCACGCTTCATATGCTGAAGCGGCTGCTTCTGGTGGTTCTCAAGATTACCAACAATATCCTCAGGATTACGAGAATCACTATGATGAAGATAGAAATAATAAGCATGATAATCCAGACTCAACCGAAAACATTCCAGTCGATCCTGATGTACAAGAGTATGATCATAAATATGAGGATAGTAGGGATGAAATTGAAATTGCAAGAGCTTTGATTCAGGCAAACGAAGATGTTGGACAAGACAATGAAACCGGAAGCAAGGAAAAACTGAAAAGGGACGAAGAATTGTTTTTAAAGGAGTGAAAATGAATCATGATGGTATATTAGTGTAACATATGTAATTAAATTTTGATATTATGCTTTATTGAAATACAAACTATAAAACTTAGACCAGACTATTCCCCCAAACAGTCATTTTGGCCAGTTATAATATTCTAAAAATCAACTCCAATAACCATAGCTAACAAAGCCATTCTAACAAATAATCCGTATCTCATTTGTCTGAAGTATGCAGCTCTTTGGTCAAAGTCTACTTCTTCACGGATTTCGTTAGTTCTTGGTAATGGATGCATCACGCACATATGTTGCTTAGCGTGAGATAAGATCTTGTTATCCACAATGTAAACATCCTTTAATCTATTATATTGTTCAATATCAGCGAATCTTTCGGCTTGAACTCTGGTACAGTACAACACGTCTGATCTGGAAATGATTTCTGGTGTTAATTCTTCAGATTCAGTTACCAACATTTTGTTGTCAACCAACATTTTTCTGAGACTTTCTGGCAATCTTAATTCCTTTGGAGAGATCAATTGGACTCTAACGTGGTAATGACGTAACAAGTACAATAAGGAGTGAACTGGTCTACCATACTTCAAGTCTCCCATGAATGTAACAGTGATACCATTAACAGTACCTAATTCTTCTCTGATAGTGAACAAATCTAATAATGCTTGAGAAGGATGTTCTTTAGATCCATTTCCACCGTTAATAATTGGAACTGGAGAGTATTTAGCAGCAATATCAGCACTTTCTTCCTTTGGATGTCTCAAGACAACAGCGTCGGCGTAACAAGCTAAAGTTCTAATGGTGTCTTGTAAAGTTTCACCCTTTTTGACTGAAGAAGCATCAGCAGCAACAGCAACAACTCTTCCTCCTAATCTTTGCATGGCAGCATCGAAAGAAGATGAGGTTCTGGTAGATGGTTCGTAGAACATAGTGGCTAAAACTCTTCCTCTCAATAAATCCAAAACACCTTGTCTCTCAACAGCTAATCTCATTTCTTGAGCAACTGAGAACAAAGAATGCAAATCAGATCTGGTGAAATCCTTAACAGAAAGAACTGAGTTTCTCAAGAAACTGTTGTTGTTTCTGATGTATTGCATCAAAGCATTAGCTTCACCTAATCCAACTGGTGGTTGAGAAACTAACTCTTTACCTAATTTTTCAAACTTGGCTGGTTCAGGTTGATCTCTAAAGAATGGTCTTGGAGTGTCGTTGAATGACATTCTTGATTTTCTGTTCAAGTTTGGAGATTGTGGAGCTGTAGTACCAGTAACTGATCCGAATCTGGCCCTAGAAGTATCAACTTCGTACTTACCAGAAGCTTCGTTAACAATGATCTTACCATCCAAACAAACAGTTTGTCCGTGAACGCTAACACGGCTGATAGAACCACACTTCTTAGTCTTGAATAAGGAAGAAACAACCTTAGACTTTCTGTCCAAATCAACTTCAACCTTGGCATCTTGCTTTGGTAAGTTGAAAATCTTGACTGGAGCGTCATGGAAATGTTCGATAATGGAAGTAATTGTCAATCTACCTTCATTCACGGCAGTCAACAATAATGGTAAAGCATCTTCAACACCCATACCAGCAGTGATGTTTCCTCCTAATCCCTTGGCAACGAGATATGGAACAACACCAATGGAGAAACAGTCAATATCTTCCAAGTTACTCCACAATGCTTTTTGATCTTCAACAGTAGGCAAGAAGGTCAATTCTGGGTGATCTTCTTGGCTCAAGAACAAAGAGTAAACAGAAACATCACAAGTGACGCTTAATTGTTTGTCCTTTGCCATCTTGATTAAGTCCAAATCTTCCTTTGAAGAAACACCAGTGATGTGGATAGATCTGTTATGCAATGATGCCAATAATAAAACTGAAGCAAGATCGGTAGTTCTAGCATCAGTGATAATTGGCTTGTTTTCTGGCCATGAAGCGAAGTGGGCTGAGATACTTGAAACCTTAGAATTGGCGTAATCGTTGAATGGTAAGAATAAGGCACCAGCGTTTCTGGCAGCCTCTGCGGCTTCTTGAGAGTTGTCTTCAGATCCAGCAACGTAGATTGAGAAATCAGTGTAAGCTTCACTAGAGGCAATTTCGATAGCTTCATTCAAACTGTCACCATCAACAACACTAGTACCTTCCAAAGTTTGAGGCAAGAAAGCGTTGTAAGTGAATCCGGAAGCCAAAGAAGCCTTGGTAGTAGAAACAAAGTCATCTAACGATGGAACGAAAGAAGAAATGTTAACTAAACCTGGTAATTCAGCAGTGTTGTGAGAAGTTTGAGCGTCAATGTTGGAAACTTCCAATGTAATGTTTCTAGCGATAGCTTCAACCAAGAGCTTAGCACATTTGACATTCGTGACCAATGGAACAGAGTAGTCAACGGCCATACGACGAGATTCGTAACCCTTAGACATGTAAGATGCAGGTCTTCTAAATCTGTTAGAAGATGGCAAGTTAACATACAAGTCAATCAAGTTGTTGGCTAAATGTTGAGTCAAAGAGTATTCGGACTTTTGGTCTTCACTCTTTCCTAAGACTTCCAAGTAGTGAACTGGAATGTTGTGCTCCTTGATGAAATCAGCAGTACCGGCAGTAGCAAAGATCTTAAAACCTAATTCGTGGAGCTTCTTGATGGAAGGCAATAACTCTTGTTTCTCTTTATAAGAACCAATAGAGAACAAAATGTTCTTCTTTGGCAAGTTGAAACCAGTAGAAATCAAAGACTTCAAGTAGGCCTCATATTTGTTCTTACCGAAAGTAGCAACTTCACCGGTGGAAGCCATTTCGACACCCAAGACTGGATCAGCACCTGCCAATCTTGAAAAAGAAAATTGAGGGACCTTGACAGCACAGTAGTCCTCTGGTAACTTTTCACCTGGGTATGGAGTCAATGGGAGATCCATAATGGCCTTAGTGGCCATTTCAATCAAATCGGTACCAACAACCTTGGAAATGAATGGGAAGGATCTAGAGGCTCTGACGTTACATTCAATGACCTTAATATCATTATCTTTGGCGATAAATTGAATGTTGTATGGACCAGTGATATCTAAAGCTTTACCAATCTTAGCAGTAGCTTCGACAATTCTTCTGACGGTTTCAGGGTCCAAATCTTGAGGTGGAACAATCAATGTAGCATCACCAGAGTGGACACCAGCATTTTCAACGTGTTCAGAAACAACATGCATAATCATCTTACCATCCTTTGCAACGGCATCCATTTCAATTTCCTTGGCATTCTCAATATACTTAGTAATAACGACTGGGTAATCTGGAGAAACATCAACAGCTTGAGATAAGTAAGAAGCAAGATCAGCCTTGGAGTAAACGGTGTTCATAGCAGCACCAGATAAGACATAAGATGGTCTAACTAAGACTGGGTAAGAGACCTTTTCAGCGAACTCTTCGGCTTCATCAATGGAAGTCAATTCCTTCCAAGCAGGTTGATCGACACCGATCTTATCCAACATTCTGGAAAACTTGTATCTGTTTTCAGCAGAATCAATCATTTCTGGAGAAGTACCCAAGATCTTAACATTTTGTCTGTATAATGGCAAAGCAATATTGTTAGAAGTTTGACCACCCATAGAAATAATAACACCAGAACTTTGTTCCAAATCATAGATATCCAAGACTCTTTCCAAATTGATGGTTTCGAAGTACAATCTATCAGCTTCATCATAATCGGTGGAAACAGTTTCAGGGTTGTAGTTGATCATAATAGTCTTTTGTTTGTTTTCTCTCAAAGTTCTGATAGCTCTAACAGCACACCAATCGAATTCAACAGATGAACCAATTCTGTAGACACCAGATCCCAAAACAATAACACCATGTTCGTCAAACTTCACATCAGAACTGTCAGCATTGTAAGTGATATACAAATAGTTAGTGAATGCTGGGAATTCAGCTGCAACGGTATCAATTTGTTTGACAAATGGAATGATGTTGTTTTCCTTTCTCAATCTTCTGATGGCCACTTCATTAGAACTCAAAAACTTAGCGATCTGTCTATCTTCAAAACCTAATTGTTTAGCCTGTTTCAAGACAGTCATTGGTAAGTTCTCCTTAGTAGAGAAAGAAGCAATGTGCTCACCGAACTTGATCAATCCGTATAATTTGTTCAAGAACCATTTATCAATGTTAGTCAACTTCCAGACTTTGTCAACTGAGTAACCGTCAGAGAAGGCATTGGCAACAGCAAACAATCTTTGGTCAGATGGGGTTTGCAACTCACTGTCGATGTCGATAGACATCAAAGCAGCGGTTTGGTTGAAACCCAAGTTGTGGTAATCAGTGGATCTGATAGCTTTTTGGATAGCTTCTTCGAAAGTTCTACCAATAGACATAACTTCACCAACAGATTTCATGGAAGAAGATAACAAGGAAGAAACTCTAGTAAACTTCTTCAAATCCCATCTTGGAATCTTGACGACGACATAATCCAAAGATGGTTCGAAACAAGCACAAGTAGATTTGGTAACAGAGTTCTTGATTTCATTCAATGGAATGTTCAAACCCAATTTAGCTGCAGTATAAGCCAAAGGGTAACCAGTAGCTTTAGAAGCTAAAGCGGAAGATCTCGACAATCTAGCGTTGACTTCAATAATACAGTATTCCTTGGAGAATGGATTCAAAGCATATTGAATGTTACATTCACCAACAACACCTAAGTGTCTGATAACATTGACAGCAGTGGTTCTTAACATGTTGTAGTCTTCATCAGAAAGGGTTTGAGATGGGGCAACGACGATGGAATCACCAGTGTGAATACCCAATGGATCGAAGTTTTCCATATTACAGACAGTGATACAGTTATCGAAAGCATCTCTGACAACTTCATATTCAACTTCCTTCCAACCTTTCATGGATCGTTCGACCAAGACTTGAGGAGAAGTAGCAAAGGCCTTTTCACACAAAGCAACCAATTCTTCTTCGTTATCAGCAAAACCGGATCCCAATCCACCTAAAGCGTAAGCCGCTCTAACGATCAATGGGTATCCAATGGCATTTGCTGCATTAACAGCTTCCTTGACGGTAGAACAAGCTTCAGACTTGGCACACTTTTCGTCAATCTCATCCATAGCTTGAGCAAATAATTCTCTGTCTTCGGTGGTGATAACAGTATCAATTGGAGTACCCAAAACCTTGACGCCCAAGCTTTCAAATTCATCCTTCAACTTAATACCGACGTTCAAGGCAGTTTGACCACCGAAAGTACAGTAAATACCATCTGGCTTTTCGAATTGGATTACTTTTCTGACGAATTCTGGAGTGACTGGTAAGAAGTAGACTTTATCAGCCAAACCTTTAGAAGTTTGGATGGTGGCAATATTAGGATTGATCAAAACAGTGTAAATACCTTCTTCTTTCAATGCCTTGATAGCTTGAGAACCTGAATAATCGAATTCACCAGCTTGACCAATAGACAAACCACCAGATCCCAAAACCAAGACTTTCTTAACATCAACCTTAGGATGAGCAGCTAAGTTGTCTTGCAATTTTCCACCTGGGAATTCCACAGGCTTCAAAACTCCAGTGTTTTTGTGGTCAATAACAGTCTTGATGAAAACATCAAACAAGAATTCGGTATCTCTTGGACCTGGAGTAGATTCTGGATGGAATTGCACAGAAAAGAAAGGTAAAGTATCGTGGTAGATACCTTCGTTAGAACCATCATTAGCGTTAACGAACAATTCTTTCCAACCGTTAGACAAAGTGGTAGTATCAACAGCGAAACCATGGTTTTGAGAAGTGATGTAACATCTACCACTGATAGTGGAGGTAGCAGGAATATTGTGACCTCTGTTACCGAACTTCAACTTCAAAGTGGAAGCTCCAGAAGCTCTGGCCATCAATTGATGACCCAAGCAAATACCAAAGACAGGAGTAGTAGCCTTGTCCAAGACCGATTTGATTTGTTCAACGGTCTTATCCATAACTTGTGGATCACCAGGACCGTTAGAAATAAACAATCCATCGTATTGTTCAGTAGAAATATCATGATCCCATGGAACAACTTTCAATTCGACACCTCTTCTGACAAAACATCTGATTTGGTTAAATTTCAAACCAACATCAATAGCCAAAATTCTAATTGGCTTACCGTTTTTGTCCAACTTGGCATCTTTCAAAGGAGTGTACAACTTTGGTTCCTCAGTGGATACCTTAGCAACCAAGTTTTTCACATTTGGATCATCCCATTCTGGAATGTCAAAGTGAGATTCCCAGTCAGAATCACCCAAGATCTTTTCATGAGCCAATTCAGATTTTTGGAAACACAATCTTCCCAAAGTAGAACCACCTTCTCTCAATCTCTTGGTTAAACCTCTGGTATCAACACCGTAAATAGCAGGAATATTTTGTTCCTTCAACCATTTACCCAAAGAAGATTTAGCCAAAAAGTGAGAGTATTCTTCAGTGTAATGAGCAACAACCAAACCAGCAATATGAATTCTAGAAGATTCAAAGTATTTTGGCAAGTCAGGGACATCTTCATCCTTCAATTCCCTGTCTGGAACACCGTAATTACCAACCAAAGGATAGGTAATAACTAAAATTTGACCTTCATAAGAAGGATCGGTAACGGATTCAGGATATCCAACCATACCAGTTTGAAAAACAACTTCACCAGCAGCAGAAACTGGAGCACCAAAAGAGTAACCTTGCAAGGCAACACCATCATGGGTTTCCAAAGTCATCATTTTGTCACCGGTGGACTCCATTGGAGGTGAAATTGGTGATGATAATCTAGCCATCTTTTATTAATGAAGTTATCTAAGTCGGAAAAGCGGGGGGCAATTAAACGTTAAAGGTATAATAAACAAGTGAGTCTCAATACAATGGGGGGATATTGAGAATAGTTCTTTTTTATACCACACAAGATAAAATCAATAGAAAAGTTACTTAAAAGATACTGATGAGAGTTAGTAAAAAAAAAGCCCATCGCGTTTGACCGCATCCGAAATAAATCCAAATGATGCTGCTAATACGACCCCAGACCCTGATCCCGTACTAAAATGTGCCTAATTTTAGTCGTTGGAGCCATGGTTGGAAGCTTAGTTGTTACAGCTAACATGACGTTGAAACCCCTGGCCAAAACAACCCAAATTGAATCACATCAATCGAAACAAGCAGAAATAAATTGAAATTATGACAGATGCCCAATGACTCTGAATCTCGATGCTTAACACCGGTAGCGTTGCCATAGAGCAGTGGTCGAATATACGTGTTCTAACATACCTTTTCCTAAGATGATTAAATTAAGATCCTGGTCTGTTAGAAGAAGAAGAGAAAGAGAAGGAAGAAAGAAGAAGGAAGAAATAAAATAAAATAACAGGACGGTCAAAGTGGAAATGATTCCTTTTATATTGCAAAAAAAAAATTTTCAGCTCTTCTCGTAAAACGTCACTGCAGGCACAGAGAATTTCCTGCACAGATTGTGAAAGAGATGAGATGGTAATTAGATATATCCATTGAAATGGGCTAATTTGAGGTAAAAATTGATGTTTAGAATGCCTGTCGATTCAGTTTAGTGTTTTATTAGTTCCTGGTTTTTTTTCCCAAACTTTTAGGTGGTATTGGGGTATTTTTGCCATTTTCTACGGATATGTGCGAGGTGATGTCACGGCAGTCACAAGCGAAACAGCAAAGGCGGTAAGAAGAGTTGTCAAGGACATTTTAGAGGTAGGATTGGTGATACGACTCTAGGTCCTAGTTCCTTGCTTCTATAGACCTAAGAATTTGCACTGTCAAAGTTGAAAAGAGCTTCAGTTAGCAAAATTTGTGTGTTGCGAAAAACGTAGTTTTCACAAGTTGCATAATTAAATGTATTGAGCATAGAGGATATTTACAATCAAAGCAGAATTTAGAAATCGAGAGATTAAAGGATAAAGGAGACAGCAGAAGCGTAACGGAATGTAATTAGCCGTAAGAATTTATTTTCGCCTGGGAAACTATGTGCTATAACGTAGGTCTCTGGAAAGACGAGTCGAAATTGCAAATAACTCCCTTTTGTAAATACAGTTGCAGCATAATAGCTTCAGGAATTTCTAGTCTGTTGTAAGAATTGCAGATAAACTTGCCGAGATATAGTACATAGAATGAAAGATAGTATGAGTCGATTTCTTGGAGATCAACCACCAAAAAGCTCTAGTTCATTCCCTTGTCTACGACTTGATCATGGCTGCGAAATGTTGATCTCAACTAAATGGATGTCAGTGGCTACATAAACGGACATTTAGGGGCTCCTTTTGACGAGAGTTGAAATTGTGGTGATAGAAGGGTGTTCTCGTTTCAAAATATTAAGCTAAAATCTGTACATAGTATGGCACCGGAAAAGATTTTACGTCTTGACTGTATCTCTGGGTCACTCTTCCATTGTATGATTTGAACTGAGCAAGAGAAAGAGAGTCATATATTAATTGTTTTGAATCCAATTATACTTGAAATATAGTTGAAATATACTTTCTTCCTCAAATTAATTATACAAAGATCTATTATTGTCTGATTTAAGATCTACTTTACGTTAGCAAGTCCAATTTCATTCCGAGGTACTTCTTTTCTATAAAGAAAGGCGTCTCTCTCATTAATGTAAACTATATATATTCGAAACTAGTTTCCAAGCTTACTCCACCACAAAAATTCTGTCCTTGACTTCTGTTCTCTTCTTCCCAAGCACCAAGCATCGTAATTCCATCTGAGTCCCACCTGTCAAGCATCGCGAAATTCCTGTTAAAAATATCTGAGCCCCATCACAAATGCATGTATTTACCCATAACTTTGGGTCCAGAGTTCGAGGGATGGTGGATGATTTCATCACCACCGTTGGACCCTACATCCAAATTGTTATCCCCAACTTTAGGTCGGCCCATTATGTCTATGTGCTTATGTGGACAATTATTGGGTCTATCTTGATATATCCTGTTAAAAACATGAAATATATTGATGCCTTATTCCACGGGGCTGGAGCTTCAACTCAAAGTGGTCTTAACACGGTAGATCTTAATGAAATGGTTTTATGGCAGCAACTATGCTTATACATCATTACCACTTTAACTACTCCAATATTTATACATGGCTCGTTATTATTTATTCGGTTATGGTCGTTTGAACGATATTTCGATAACATCAAGGAAATATCCAAATTAAATCACAAGATGAGACGGACAGCGACGATGGGGTCTAGAGCAAAAAGTAATGATACTACAATGTTTAATACCCGAGCTAATACCGATTATAATTTGCATATTGGAGAGAATGCTGCTGCGGTTCCAATGGTGACGTTCTCGCAACCTCGAAACAACGAGAGCGAGCCTCAAACGATACCAAAATCTGTTGACCCTTTGGATCTGTCTCCACCTTCATCTTCGACCCAAGGAACCAGCTTGGATCCCGAGGTTCCTCATATGTCTGAACCGAGCGATGAGGAAGATCAAACTGAAACTAGACATATTCAGTTTGGTAATTTAAATACACCACAGCGTGCAGGTGCAGCCGGTGGAAACGCAGGAGATGCATCTGGAGAGCTGGGAATACGGTTCGGTGTATTACCCATGCCACAAAGAAGAAACCACGAGATTGACCCGTCAGAAATGTTCAGGTCTATTGAATTATTGCAGAAAAGTAAAAATAATGTTGACGATGATGAGGATGTTTTAATCATTAAGTCGCCCAATGAAATTGAAAATGATGATGAGAGTCATCCTATATTCACCAAGAAAGGGGCACTTCAATTTGAACACCCTAAACTTGGAAACAAGTTCAAGTCAAGAATGAGAAAGAGGCTTAAGAAAATGCGTACTATGTCGATGAATTCAATTGAAGATGAAAATGATTCTATCGATAGTAATGACGAGGACGATAACGAGGTTGGAGGGCATAATATGCGAGTTATAGATCTGATGACAGGAGACGATGAAGATGCTATTGACGCTTACGAGGATGAAAGCGAGGATAGTGAGGCAAGTGAGAAGGGCATGAGAAGAGCCACTTCTAATTTGGCATTGCCTAGCTCAGACCAGACTGGTGGTAAGAAATATGCTAAGCGGGCCAATACTTTTGACGCTCGAACCGATGATGATAATGTAAATACAAAAAGAAATGCTCGGGGTCGTCCAGCCAGGACAGCAAGTTCTGATGAAGAGGCCTCTGTATTGGCATCTGTGAGTAGAAGTTTCAGTCGCACATTGAGTAATCAATTGACGAGACTGAAGACTGCTAATTATTTGAGTTGGGAGCCTACGATAGGTAGAAATTCCAACTTTGTCCATTTAACTGACGAACAAAAGGAAGAATTAGGTGGAGTCGAGTATAGGGCCATCAAACTTTTGATCAGAATCGTTTGGATGTATTACCTTGGGCTCCACATCATTGCCATGTTTGTGTATTTGGGATGGATTTTGAATCAGCCAACGTATCGGGAAACTCTCAGAGGCTACGGAGTATCACCTGTATGGTGGGCTTTCTTTACAGCCCAGACTAGTTTCAACGATTTAGGTTATACTCTTACTCCTAATTCTATGATTGATTTTAATAATTCTGTTTATGTGATGCTTTGGGGATGTTTCTTCATCATCGCTGGAAACACTGGATTTCCAGTGTTTTTAAGGTTCATTATTTGGGTGTTGTTCAAGTTTGCTAAGCCAATGAGTTTATTTGAAGAGAGTTTAGGATTTTTGTTAGACCATCCAAGAAGATGTTTCACACTTTTATTTCCCAGTGGTCCTACATGGTTATTGTTCTTAATTCTTATTGTTTTGAATGTAATTGATTGGGTCTTCTTTATCATTTTGGATTTGAATAATAAGTATTTGGAAACCATTCCAACAGGATATCGGGTTGTTTGTGGATTGTTTAATGCTGTTACCACTAGAACCGCAGGATTGACAACGATTGACTTGAGTGAGCTTCATGCTGCTGTCCAAGTTAGTTATATGATCATGATGTATATTTCGGTTTTGCCAATTGCTATCTCCATCAGAAGAACTAATGTTTATGAAGAACAATCCTTAGGAATTTACATCAAGGATGATAAATTGAACATGTCAGAAGATCAAGAAAAATCACCTACCAACTTTATTGGAAACCATTTGAGAAACCAATTATCGTTTGATTTATGGTTTGTCTTTTTGGGACTATTTATTATTTGCATATGTGAAAATTCCAAGCTTGACAAATCAGACATTAGATTCACTGCATTTACCCTTTTGTTCGAATGTGTTAGTGCATACGGAACTGTTGGTCTTTCGTTAGGTTACCCTTCCTTCAATGCTTCGTTGTGTAAGAAATTCACCGTCATATCCAAACTTGTTATCATTGCCATGATGATAAGAGGAAGACACAGAGGATTGCCTTACACCTTAGATAGAGCCATCATGTTGCCAGACGATAATATGATGAGAAGAGATAAAGTTCAGGAAAACCATGCTATAAGAAGGCATGAAACTCTAGAAAGGAGCCAAACTGAAGCAACTACATCTGCTAGTGGACATGACTTATTCAAGGCTCTAAGTAGAAGAGGGAATGATATTTTGCGGCGTAGACGCTCAACAGCCGCAGGCTCATTTTTATAGGTCGACATTGAATAAAAATTTTTTGATCAACGGAAATCTTCTAATCGAGATACTATTTCCATGTGACAAGTAAATATAATGGGAATTCCACTTGAACATAGCCTCTTGTTACCTTTAAAGGAATAATGAAGGCCGTCTCTAATGTTTTGTTAAAAATTCCCTCACTTTATTTTCACATTTCATGCAATTCAAAATTCCCTCAAAACTGGCATTCAATTATTTGCACCCAAAATCCCTCAAAAAAAGCCTCTTCTAAGCCGTTCAGATCTGAACGAGATCCCATACACGTTGCTGGTATAAATATTATCGATGTTACCTATTCTATGTAGTTAAATATTCTTTACCCAGCTAATATCTTCCGATGTATACTGGCAACCGTAACTTTGGTCCCAAGATTCGAGCATCAATAGACAAAATCTTGAAATGGACTTCACCGTACACTAAATACGTGGTCCCCAATTTTAAGATTGCCCATTATATATATATCTTATTCTGGGTAATTGTTGGCTCTATCATGATATATCCTGTCAAAAACATGAGGTACATTGATGCATTATTTTTTGCTGCTGCCTCTTCAACTGAAAGTGGGCTCAACACAATTGATCTCAATGAAATCGAATTATGGCAGCAAATGAGTTTATACATACTCAGTATGTTAACGACACCTATTTTTATTCATGGTTCCTTGTTGTTTATCCGTTTGTGGTCATTTGAAAAGCATTTTGATAATATCAAACAAACTTCCAAATTGAACCATAAAATGAGACGGACTGCTACTGTTTTGTCACAAATGAAATCAAATGAAGCTGTATCTAATACAGTGGCAGACCCCGATCAAAATTCTGGCTTTAGTTCAAATTTAGTATCCCCATTGACACAAGTCGATGAAGATAATGGCAAGCCACACACATCGTCGACAAATCCCGCTCACAGAGATATTCAAGTGAGACCAGAAGAGACTATGGTTGAAGGACTGGAGATCCGGTTTGGTGAATTACCTCTTCCTAAGCGTAAGAACAATGAAAGAGAGGCCTCTGAGATGTTGCAATCGATCGAGATGCTCAGAAATGGTAGAAGATGTGATGGTGATACCGAAGATGTCTTGATAATTAAATCTCCTGCTGAAATGGAAGAAATCGATGAAATCGAGTCCATTGATAGTGTCGAAGAGAATGGTGACAAACCAATAGGGTCCAATAAAGTCGAATATTCCAACGGAGAAAAGTTTGATATCGGAACATCTAACGTATCCAATTCAAATTTGGCTGCAAAAACACACATTAGAACGGAGTATGATCATAGGAAACTGACCCTTTTGAAACCCAATGAGGAAAGTAACATCTTTTCTGCAACTAGAAGCTTCAGTCGAACATTGAGTAACCAATTATCAAGACTGAAAACATCAAACTATTTGAGCTGGGAACCAACAATAGGAAGAAATTCTAATTTTGTCCATTTGACTGAACAGCAGAAAGAAGAAGTGGGAGGTGTCGAATACAGAGCCATCAAGCTTTTGATTAAGATAGTGTGGATTTACTATGTTGGGATCCACCTCATAGCTATCTTCGTATATTTGGGATGGATATTACATCAACCTTCTCATCAAGAGAACCTTAGAGGATACGGAGTATCTCCAACCTGGTGGGCTTTCTTCACTGCACAGAGTGCTTTCAATGACTTGGGTTACACTCTTACTCCAAATTCTATGATTGATTTCAATGAATCAGTGTACGTGTTGCTTTGGGGATGCTTCTTCATTATAGCAGGAAATACTGGATTTCCTATTTTCTTAAGATTTATCATCTGGGTATTGTTCAAGTTTGCCAAGCCGATGAGCTTATTTGAAGAGAGCTTGGGATTTTTGTTAGACCATCCAAGAAGATGTTTCACGCTTTTGTTTCCAAGCGGTCCAACTTGGTGGTTAACCTTTATCCTCGTAGTGATGAACCTGATTGACTGGATCTTTTTCATCGTCTTGGATTTGCACAATGAATATTTGGAGCAAATCCCAACTGGATACAGAGTTGTTTGTGGATTATTTAATGCCGTTACCACTAGAACTGCAGGATTATCTGCCATTGATGTTAGTCAACTTCATGCAGCAGTGCAAGTCAGTTACATGATTATGATGTACATCTCGGTTTTACCTATTGCTATTTCTATTAGAAGAACAAATGTTTACGAAGAACAGTCATTGGGAATCTATGTGAAAGAAAACAATTCCAAGTCTTTGGAGGAGCAAGAAAAATCTCCAACTAACTTCATTGGAAACCACTTAAGAAACCAATTGTCTTTCGATTTGTGGTTTATTTTCTTGGGTCTCTTCATCATTTGTATTTGTGAAAACTCCAAGCTTGACAAAGAAGATATTCGATTCACTGTGTTTGCAATTTTGTTTGAATGTGTCAGTGCATACGGAACTGTTGGTCTTTCAATGGGTTACCCTTCTTTTAACGCTTCACTTAGCAAGAAATTCTCCGTGATTTCCAAGCTTGTCATTATTGCTATGATGATCAGAGGAAGACACAGGGGATTACCTTACTCTTTAGATAGAGCCATTATGTTGCCAGACGATGACATGATGAAAAGAGATGAAGCTCAAGAAAATCATACCATCAGGGCCCAAGAAAATTCTGGTCAACTGCCAACTGAAGCAATTGGACTAAGTAAAGATGAAGAATAAATTAATACTTGCACTATTCAGGTATTTTATAGACAAATAGACAAAAATTCGTGCCTAACTTTCAATAGAAAAACTTAGGATATTAAATGTGTTTGTGCTTATGACGATCCTTATTTCAAGCTCCCAGAAGCTATTGAGTTTCTTCGTATCAAGTAGTCATTGCTCTGCTCTTGATCATCTGTTACTAAATATTTCGCGCAGCAAAAAGTATCTCATCTCATCACATCTTCAGAAACTATAAAATGATCAGGAAACAAGCCAGAGAAAGAAGAGAATACCTCTACAGAAAGGCCGTAGAGCTCCAGGAGGCCAAGTTAACAGAAAAGAGACAACAGTTGAAAGCAGCATTGGCATCGGGAAAGCCATTATCAAAAGAATTAAGTGAAGATCTGGAGCTTCGCAAAAATTTTATTTACGATGAAAGTGAACAAGTCAACGTTGACGACGAATATGCTTCAACCAGTGGTGTGGTAGAACCTAGAATCATTGTTACGACCTCAAGAAACCCTTCTGTCAAGCTTCTTCAATTTAGTAAAGAGGTTAAGCTCATGTTCCCAAATTCTATTAAACTTAACAGAGGTACTTATATTATACCAGAACTTATTGAACTGTGTCAAAAGTCAGGAATGAACGATATGATAGTATTACATGAACACAGAGGTGTGCCGACCTCCATTACTATCAACCATTTTCCCCATGGACCAAGCTGTATTTTCACATTACACAATGTCAAATTAAGACATGATTTACCAAACATGGGAAATGTTTCTGAAAGCTATCCACACTTGATCTTCGAAGGATTTTCCACGAAATTGGGAGAGAGAGTAGTACAAGTATTAAAGCATTTATTCCCACCTGGAGAAAAGAAAAACAGCAGTCGTGTGATAACTTTTGCCAACAAAAATGACTATATTAGTGTCAGGCACCACATATTTGTAAAGACTAAAGATGGAGTTGAATTAAGTGAAATCGGACCAAGGTTCGAAATGAAATTATTTGAAATGAGACTTGGTAATATTGATAATAAAGATAGTGAAGTGGAATGGCAATTGAAACGGTTTATACGGACTGCTAACCGGAAGAATTATTTATAAATCAATCATTTTTTTAATTTCACGAACCCATTATTACATAGTATACACTGATATAAATATATCTTTGAATATCTTTAAAAAATCTTTTTGTAGAGCATAATCATAACCGTCATCTTAAGTACTTCCACTGAGCTCAGTTTTAGTTTGTCTTAAGCAATCACCAATAGACGAAGAAACAAGACTTTCGTTATCGTTAATAGACTTATTTCTCGACACCACATCATCTTCAGAGTCAGAAGATTCGGGGCTGATCAAAAATTTGTTCAAGTTACTACCAAACTTTTTGGAATTGGCAGCGTTATTATTAAATTTGGCTGAATTGATGGAATTCTTTCTAGTAGGAATAATGCCTTGAGAGTAACTTTGTTTGAAAGAAGGTCTCTTGGCATATTCATCACTGTTTAACATGTCAGCGTATGAATAAAAGGAAATGGAAGACTTCGACGAAGCCAATTTTGGTGGACTGGTTGGAGAAATTGGATGGTTAGAACTCTGACTTTCACTAAGACTGGTTGCAGTTAATTCTGGAATTGGAATTGTGTTTTGTTGGTGAGAAATGTTTGGACTTGATTGTTGATGTAACTGAGTCATGGAGTAAACGGAATTCTTACGAGAAGGAGTACCTCTACCCAATGCCATGTTAAGACCAATAACACTCGAGTTACGTCTCAGACTATAAATAATATCGACATCATCCAAGTTGGTGTTACTATCGTTAAGAATCGAAGTAGTGGCATCCAAGGCTGGAGGAATGTAATCTTCATTTTTGAAGTTCGACAACGAAATTGACGAGCCGTGACCTTGCTTGGATCTTAATCTGGTCAAAGTTGGTCTTCTTGACGCAGATGGAGGCTCGAACGGCGAGCAGGTACAGTTGTCCTGGACCGATCTTTCAAAGATATTCAAGTCGCCGTCGTTGAGGTTTGGCGAAGCCGGGTTGGGCGACGCAGGGTTTGGTGAAACTGGGTTCGAAGTTCCCACCGTGGAAAACGAGCCGGAACTAACGGTATTTACAGAAAGCTTTTTGCCGGCATCCTTGGAGTATAACCTATCGGGGATGTTGGCGGGAGTTGTGTTGGATGGTATGGATGGGGCTGGTTGGGAGTGGTTGGTGGCAGAAACTTCGGAATTGGCGCCAGCCGAAAGGGTTTTGCCGTCCTTTGGCGCCGAAGATATACTGGTCAGGTTTGTGTTGACGGCATTGGAAGAACTGGAACCGAAGGAGAACAAAGACAATCTTCTTTTTGAAACTTGGGTCATTTTGGGGGATAAGCTGGTAATTAAACTGGCAAAAAAATTACTTCATATATTACAGATGAGACAAAAAAATCAGGGTGAATTAGTTGGAATATGAGCTAGACAATGGCGGCGAAGTTCATATACTTGAAGGGGGGCAAAGCAACAAAATTAGTTATTAGATGAAACCTTGGTCAAAAAAAAAAGGTAGGAAATTAACTGGGAAATTAGATCTTAAAATACAAAAGAAGCGAAAATATCTGGGAGGGGGATTTTAGTGATTATCGAGACGGGGGAAACATGTCGCGCTGGTACCAGAGGAGCTACGGCTTACGGGGGGTGGAGGGGGGCGGCCACAGCTTACGGCGGAGGACTGTGCGGGTGGGCCCACTACGAGGCTGCACCCCCCGTCTACGACAATGCAAGGCTTGCCGGCGGTGACAAACTGGTGGTGCCACGGCCGTGGGCGCCTAACCTGTAATTTTGTCGACGACATTGAGTGACCACAAAAACACAATCGGGGACTTGAGTGGTGCGGAGGTTCTGAACCCCATGCAGGTGTCAGTGTCTGGCGAAAAAAATAATCTTTACTTGCTGGAGTCGATCCATTACCCCTGTCATTATTTGATCCCAGTTTCTGATCATCAACTCAAAGACGGGATGACCACATACAAATTTGCGGTGATGACCATGGGAATTCTTTGGGCTTCGATGTGGTGGAGGTCATGACGACAACGACAGCGACATGAAGGTTTCAAGGGCACACGCCTCCACCTGCAGTCCTGTTATCTAATCAGTGGGAGTGCGGCCAAATTCGGAAACTTTGCAAACCCAAGCATTTTAGAGTTTCAGGCAGCAGAAGTCTCCGACGCATGGATTGAGCTTGGCGCTGTTTCCGTTTATGCTGTTGGCATCGTGGTGTACGACATTGGCGGTTGTATCGGGAAGGTACCGGGGTAAGAGTACTGTATCGATACAACCGCTAATGTGTTACAGCTGAAGGATGTGCAGACCGCAGCTGAGCACTTTCCTTATGGGTTGTGGGTGGGGGTCGAAGCTTAAACTTGGAACGCTGAACTGAGTATCGCCGCTGCCAAACCTAAAGCCCCTGCTATAAACCTTAAGTCCAGCGCTACATGTACAGAAACAGCAACCAACCCACATCATATCCCCAGTACTCAGGCACTCTGATGTCAATTGGACAAGTCCGTGCGGCTCGCCCGTTCGTGTGGTTTGCAAAGGATAAGAATCGCCTGATTGAGCTGCACCCCCACCCCAAGGGCCAATAAGATTTACCGTAGATGTAAGGCAGAAACTTGCTCGATCGACAGTATCTGATAAGCAACACCAGGAATTCTCCACAATCAATGTAACACACCAAAATAAGCGTGACACTGTAAAACGTGTAAAACGATGTATCGCTCCAAGGTCAAGATACAAACGCTGGCTCCAGCACCTGGAGATCAGCCAGTCTCAAGGAGGGGGTGCACAAACAAAAAGATGCAACCTGCATCGGTGCCGGCACGAGCAGATCTAAACTTGTAAAGAATGTCGCAGAGCCTGGCGTACGGCATTCAGTCAGGTTGCAATGGATGAGAGCTTACATAATGGGGTGCAAATTTAGATAATCTCCTGTCGATCAAGGTCATCCTTTGACAAGACGTAACGTCATATTTAGCGAACCGTTCGATTGTGTAAACGTCACTTTCGAGCAACGGCTGAATTCCGTGATTCCATCTCGTTGCTCAAAACTCTTGTAGCTTGTCTCTGCAGATCCATTTCCTGTAAATCTTGGTTTCTCCATATCGTAGCCGAAACTATGAACGGCACCAATGATTCAGGTTGGCATCTGTTACGCTGCAAATGCAGATAACAGTCAGATAACAGTCGGGCATTTGTTCTACAAAGTGAACGTTAGGGGGTGTTTGTGTCGTGAGCTATCGGTTACTTCGTTGTTTAGTTGTTTGGAGCGACTGGAAAATTCGTGGTTTTCTAGGTGTTCGTGCAGTGGAGTTCTGGTCGATTTGAGATGTTCAATTTGCAGCCACTTTGCAGCGTTAATTAATTATAGACTGTGGCGAGGATTTAGGGTTTGTGGGATTTTGGATACCGGTGGCGGGATGCATGTGGGCTGCAGATATTGGGGTCGAAATCAGCGACTCTGTATCGTTTCGTACGGATTAGTTAGAGTACTTTGAAGTTATAGCCTTGAAATAGCCTCTATATTTACACTACATGGGAACCGGTGCATGTCGTTTCGCCAAAAGAGACATGTGAGTCCCCACACGCAACACACGCGTGCCCACTTCCCCTTTGCTGGTCCTCTATACCGCATATGTGTGTTTCTACGTAACACCTCTGTCTGGTGCCAAGTCTCAAGTTTGGATTTCGCTTTTCGCACTTGACACTCCAATGGACCGAATAAGATCCGTGTCGATATCGTCTCGAAGACACTCCCACCATGAGATTGAGCCGTTGGAATCGACCAAGTCGCCTTCATGGCTACTAAGTGAAATCCTTCTGAACTTTTCCCCGTCTCATTCCGATGACTCCTTCCAAATCACCATTGACAATTGCAACAAACTTATTGACCTCCTAGTTCAGTATCCCGAAATAAAGGCAGATTTGAGCTTGCAGACCATAATCAACAAGATCAATTACATGTTCTACAGCACCTCGGCACCTGTGAAAGCAGCCAGCTATAAGATTCTTCGATATTGCATTGCTAATGAAGATTCACTCTATATTTTGGTTCAAAACAGAGTGCTCATTTTCTTGATCATAACGCTTTCCACCGATACTTCATGTGATACCAGCGACTCGGGAGATATAGAGAAGCTACATGCTGTACGACTCATCCATCAATTTATAGCTGTTGAAAATGGTTGTAATTATTTATCTATAGGCATTATTAAACTGTTGATGCATTTACTTGATGATGAGTTGTTTGTGGTTTCATCTGAACTCAAACACGTCATTGAGGAAACATTGTTAGAGTTAGCAATCTTGAACCCACAGCTCTTACACCACTCCAATGGTTTCAATTTGGTGATAAAGAGTCTTACTTCCAATAGTAATATTGGCCTTCTGATCAATGGATTATTTGTGATTCTCAAACTATTGGAAACGACCGAGTTCCAGCATTTCTTTAGGAATGGCTATAATCTCAATAGCTTAATATCTGTTTTTGATGAGGAGTCCCTCGTCGAGCCACTGAGACAAAAGCTCCAGAAATTCCAAAAAGTTCTGTTTCTTTTAACTGTGTTTTTGAAGAACTGGAATGGTTTAATCTGCTGTTCGTTAAATCGGTTCCAAGTACTAGGAGATTTGCTCAAGAATTTGGACGGAAGTGACGTTAAACTCAAGGAATTCATTCTTGATATATTGTTGGATGTTCTTGGTATCAAACTGTTGCCATGGTTGAGAGGCTCTGTCATTGGTGACTTCTTGATAAAATTTAATCCTCAGGCCAAGTTTATTTATTCTGGAGAGAATGATTCAATGACTGCACACTACCTCAATCATTTTCGGGGACTCCTTACTTTCATTTTGGTTCGACTTGGGATTGTTGATTTGTTGCTTAAGAACATTGATACCTCTCTTAACGATAAAACAATATTGCTTCTCTCTCATCTATACAAGTTCAGCAAAACGTTCATTCCGCAGGATTTTGGTCTTGAACTTTCTGATGCCATTCTGTTGAATTCCCTTATCAAGATGAGTGATTATTCTATGAAACAACATCTGAGAACTCTTGAACCAGACATGGATCTTGAGCCTATAATTCCAGCTCCCAAGATTGAGGATTCAGAATTTAAGTCTCTTATAAATGCTACCAAGGTGTTGACTGTCAAGGAGTTCAACAGTTGGGATTGGAAATTAATCTTATATGTTTTTCAAAACCCATTGACTTCAGAAAAGAAATTTTTAGAAATTATGGACAAACAGCCCAAGTTTTTCAAGAGACTTTTGAGCTTTTATCGACCATTTAAATTCAGATTTTGCAATCTTCCCAATAAAGCAAGGGATCTGAGAAGAATTTTGCAAGTTGGTGTTTTAATCTTCGAAGTGTTTTTAAAATTTACATCAGGTATAAAATATCTTTACAAAAACAAAATATTGATACAAATGCTGGAAATTTTTGCCCAGGTTGATCCTTATAGTGGTATTACAGCTAAAAATCCTATTCTCGGAGAGAAAAACTTAACGTCTACTTTGAATTTTGGTTATCTAAAATTTGTTGGTAAATTGACGGAATCCAGTAATGGTATCAATTTATTGAGTCAATGGCAATTTTTCCAGCTCATAGACAATATCATAGCATCAAGTGAAAATTCCAAATCCAACAATGTTTTCATTCTTACTTTGTTCAGGAATTTGAAGTTTGGGAATGCTCAAATAGATAATCTTTTGTTCAAAGCTATGGCAATAGGGAACGTACAACTTCAACTCAAATTGATTGATCTTTTGCCAGGATTCAAGTTAGATCAAGTTAGTGAAGTTAGACTACTAATCTACAACATTTATCAACGGAATCTTAGTGAAAAGATTGTTCACAGTCTTTTTCAAAAATTTAGGATGGAAAAGCAAGATACGGCATATTTGCACTTGATTCTCCAATTCAACCCTCCTGTGTCAATTTTTGAAAAATTCCCAGAGGGCCAAGAATTGTTATCACAATTCCTTTCTATGTCAGAAGGGTTTACTTATCTTTCTCGATTCAATTATATTCATAGTAATTTTGATCAATGGCTCAAGCAAAAGAGTGAAATGAAAATTTTGAAGTACTATGAATATAAGTTGAACAACCGGTTCTTCCCATACTTCAATCTTATGGATTCGGTAAATTATCTGTTTTTCTTGAAGAGCTTACTTGATACACGTGAGGGCTTGTCCTTCTTCCAGGTGTTTAATGTCGAATCTGGTTTCATTGAAAAACTTACAAGTGACATTGAGGCTGGTCTTGAATCATCTAATCAGGATCTTTCTAACCTCAAACAGAACCTATGGATTTTGGGAGAAATCACATCTTCAAATTTTGGTATACAGCTTATTTCGTTTGATTTTCTTGAGAGATTCACTCAACTGTTTGAAAAGTGCCAGAACTGGGTTATCAAAAGTTTGGTATTTTATCAAATAAACAATCTAGCTTTAAGCAATGAAGGTATTGAAATTTTGGATGAATTCAAATGGGCCATTCAGTATAATAAGTTTGATAAATTCGAAAACTTCGGGTTCCCACAACAACTCGACCTTAATTTCTTCGGCAATGAGTTCACACTGGTCAACTTCCATAAATCAGACAAAGTACAATTTCATACCTCTGAAGATCTTAGTGAAGAAGAACAAATAATCATGGAATTAATCTTCAAGTTCCCCTCAAATTTAACTAAACTTGATAAACAACCCACAAAGGAGCTCATGTATCTTAAGAAAAACCATCCATCCCTATTCAACTATGAATTGTTCATGAAAATGATCAAATTCATCGACAACTCCAATTTCAATTTCAAAAAAAGAGACTTTGTATTTCGGCTTTTTGTTGAAAACACAAATCTACTTGAACTTTTGACCAAAAAGGCCAAATTAAAGTAATAATGTACATTATCCATATTTATTTTTCGTTTCTTTTCCTTTTCTTCGTAACAGCCGTGGTGGCAGTATTGAGATTATCCACACTAGTATCGAGTTTCTGAAGCTTGTGGTTCTTATAATACGCTGGTTTGAATCTGGATAATACCAAATTGGGGTGATTTCGCCTGAGCCAAAGCTCGATATCTTCGGGGTTTCTCTCGATATGAGATGCATCATCCACCGTCAAGTCGGAAATCGACTCCTCCAACAATAAATTCAATTTGACGTTCGAACTAACCTCAATCCGGTTTATATCTTGTAAGACCAATAAATCCTTGAGAGTTGGATTCAAATCCACCAAGTTCCCAACCCGAGCCGCAAGATCGGACGTATCATGCTTATCAACAGTTTCAGGCTCAGCTTCAGTCAACACATCCAACACTGCGTTGTTTCTGCGTTTGTAGAAGCTTAAAGCCTCTCTCAACTGACGCTCTTCCTGGAAAAGTTTGAGCAGGAGATTGTACTTGTGCACGAACTCATCCTGGAGCCGTGAATACACCTTCGAGATGTCACCATCATTCTCCAAGATCTCTTTCTCCAATGCACTGTCGAAATCCATCTTGTCAAGATTATTCACAAGTCGCACACTCAAACGTTTCGCACCGAACCTCGAAACTTTGGCAGCAAAGCTTTGCATTAACTTCGCACCGCATATCAAACGCACTTTTTCTCAACTCAGAACGCGTCTTTTCTTCACCATGTCCATCGTTTCTCTCTTGGGCATTGAAGTCCTCAATAACCCGGCCAAGTTCTCCGACCCCTACGAGTTTGAAATCACGTTCGAGTGTTTGGAACCCCTCAAGGACGATTTGGAATGGAAGTTGACCTACGTGGGTTCGTCTCGTTCCTTGGACCACGATCAAGAATTGGACTCCATCTTGGTGGGTCCGGTTCCAGTGGGTGTGAACAAGTTTATCTTCCAGGCAGATCCTCCATCTCCAGAGCTTATTCCTGCTAGCGAATTGGTCAGTGTGACGGTGATACTTTTAAGTTGTTCGTACGCAGACCGAGAGTTTGTCAGAGTTGGATATTACGTGAATAATGAATACGACTCCGAAGAATTGAGGGAAAACCCTCCAGCAAAAGTTCAAGTGGACCACGTTGTCCGGAACATTTTGGCAGAAAAGCCTCGTGTAACGAGATTCAACATTGTATGGGATAACGAAGGAGCTGCTGACGATTATCCCCCAGAACAGCAAGTTGATGAAGAGGAGGAAGATGAGGAGGAGGAAGAAGAGGAAGAAGAGGAAGAGGAAGAGGAGGAGGACGATGATGATGTCGATACAGTCAACGACAAGCTCGAAGAAGATATTGAGGAGGATCTTGAGGAAGACCTAGAGGAGGAAAAAGAAGACAAAATAGACTCGGAACCCAAGGCAGAGCAGCCTAACTAAGTGTATAGTATGTATTTTTATATACAAATCGTCATATCGTAAACAACTCATGTCTATGTGGTTAGAGATTGGATGAGTTCATTGATGCAAGAGGACACTGCATGTATTGTTTCTGCCGGTGGAGACAAAGACTTGTCTATAGAACTCCACCGATCCGGGTGCCATTTGATTCTTTCTTGTTTGAGAAGCTCAAGGAGCAATTCATCTTCAAGTTTGATCTGTTGAAAGAATTCAAGAATCATGGGTGCCGTTATGGAACCTTCAGCATGATTTGGGAGTATTGGTAAAGTTCCTGGATTATTCATGTAGTGCATACGCAATACGATGGAAGAGTCTTGTTTAGGTTCATGCAAGTACGGATCCCCTTGACGTAGAGGCTCGTCTGGTGTGGATGCTTGGGCATCTGGTGATGCTGGCTCTGACACTGGATCAATTCTTTGATCAGCAAAATGAACATCACTGTCGTTGGTTATGTCACCTATGATCTCGTAGGACACTTCTTTGTTGATAAGTCTGTAGCCATTAATTTCGTTTCTCGACAATACTGGCGTTTGGAATTGGGCTGGGTCACTGCCCACCACCGTTGCTCGGGGTAAATCTGGAATGCTGGGGCGTTCTGGCGTACCATCGTCAATCTGGCCAGGTCTGTGGTAGCTGTCCATGGTAGAATTGTCCATGGCAGAATTTTCCGCAACATCATTGTCTATCTGCCCATTGTCTTCTTCTTCTTCTCTCTTGTCTACATCATTGTGTATGCTGTCATCAATGCCTTCAAAGGAATTGGTCACTCGGCTCGGAGAAGCAGGTCGTGAATTGGATGGTGTCAGTTGTGATATAGGAGTGGTGTTCTCCCACCGTTTGAACATCTCGATCGGACTGCTCTCCTCCAGATACTCTTGGTCGTTATTGTTGTGGTGATAGTCAAACTCATACAGCATATCTGCCACATTGGTCTTGACAGAGTTCTGCAAGTTCAAGAGCTTGTTTCGAGGCATCGGCGTCCCCACACTCACCTTCCGCAACTTCTTCTTCGCCGGCACAGGACACGGCGTGGAATCACTATTAGCAAAGCTGATCTTGAGATTCAGCATTTCCGAGGTGCTACAAACAGACATCGACGTGTTTTGTAAGTTAGAACTATGGCCTGGAGTGATCATTTCGATATCAGAAACATTGGCTCTTTTCCGTTTCTTGAACACCGGCTTGCTGGCAAGAATATTGGCATCTTCTTCCTCACTGTTGTCGCTTTCGGTGCCGTGATCTATTGTTTGATTTCCCACCTCGAATTCCTGGAACTCCAAGTCTTCTTGGATGTCTGATAAATTGTTCAAATTGAGGTCGTCGAATTTCTTTATGGGCGAAAGGAAGGACGAGTTGACGGGCGTCAGGGACCCCACGTTGCTGCTGTTGATATCTATATCGATATCTAGGGACGAGGAATCGTCTATGGTGGAATCCATGATGTTGTTTACAAAAATGCGCATGATGACTTGCGACACGTCTGGCAGCTGCGAGGTGCGAGGTGCGAGGTGCGAGGTGCGATGCGGTGGCAGCACGGAGCCGTGGGGCCGGCCACGCCCCACCGCGCGCACCAACTGCGAGCTGCCATCAATCACAAATGCAAGCTGCCATCACCAACTGCGAACTTAACACCCGCCGGCGCACGCCCTTCCATCGCAGCATCTCCGACCGTTCCAATCGCATCGCAACCGCACTCTTATCTTATCAGCCAGCTCCCCCCTCCTCTACACCCTCTTATCTCAGCCCCCACATCCAACTATTGCTGTAGTTTCTCCACCTCTCCAACTCCGAAACCCCCGTTCTATACATCATCTACTCTACACTTATACCCATCCATCTGCTCCAAAAAAAGTCTTGGGCTCAATCAGGTATCTCTACACGTGCCAATGTCATGTTACCAGGCTGAGCAATTAAACTTTGCCGCACGACCTATAATTCAAAGCCCTTGCTGTAGATGTAACTGATCAATGGCTCCATTGTGTAAGTGGCTCTTGAATCAGCCACCCTTGCTCTATACATTACAACGGCTTGGCACCCTGCACCGTCCTTCCGTCATCTGGCCCTTCTTCCCACCAGGTGAAAAACCTTATCGTCGCGCCTCCCCCCCATCACCCCCCTCGTCTCTCGCGAATATATAAATGCCAACATCTCACATTTAATTGTGTTTTCTCCTATTCGATGGTTTTACAAAATCTATCAAATGCTACCTCCTCCAGTCTATCCCTCTTTGATATAACCCGGCTTACGTTCGAAGCGGTTCTTCAAGTGGTGATCATTTGCTTGGCCGGCTTTTTTGCCGCAAAATCGGGGATGTTGAACACAAATGGTCAGAAAGTGTTATCGGCCTTGAACGTCGACCTTTTCACTCCATGTTTGGTGTTCAGTAAGTTGGCACCCTCCTTGTCATTCAAGAAGATGGTTGATATTATCATCATTCCTATTTTCTTTGCGTTATCCAGTTCGATCTCCTTTGTGTCTTCCAGATTCATGGGTAAGATATTACACTTGAATGATCCGGAAACTGATTTTGTCACGGCCATGGCGGTGTTTGGTAATTCCAACAGTTTACCGGTGTCCTTGACGTTGTCGTTGGCATACACTTTGCCTGATTTGTTCTGGGATGATATTGAAAATGACACCAAGGATCAGATTGCTTCCCGAGGCATTTTGTACTTACTTATTTTCCAGCAATTGGGGCAAATTTTAAGATGGTCTTGGGGTTATAACAAGTTGTTGAGAAAGAGAAGTCCTGAAGAGTTGTCGACTTACCACAAGGCAGACGATGAAATGCAACCTTTGCCGCAAGAAGCCGATGGCTCGGGGACTGGTACTTCGGTGTATAATAATGATGAGAATGAAAGTACCTCCCTTTTGCCAACCCGCAGAAATTCCAACGTCTACAATGTGGTGGAGAATACGGTGGACGATTCATCTGATGCTGATTCAGAACCTCCAAAGTCCTGGATATCCGTAATACTATCAAACAAGTATTTGCGCAAATTCTTAGACTTCATGAACCCTCCACTATATGCCATGTTAATTTCGATCTTGGTGGCTTCAATCCCACAGCTTCAAAAGCTTTTCTTCACCAAGGGTACGTTTGTATCTAACACCGTCACCAAAGCCATTAGTCAACTTGGATCGGTGTCGATCCCATTGATTTTAATTGTGCTTGGTTCCAATTTGTACCCTTCCAACGATATTCCTCCTCCTTCAAAACACTATAACAAGATCATCTTGGGATCCTTACTTTCTCGTATGATTCTCCCATCGTTTTTCCTTTTACCCTTGATCACCTTGTGTGTCAAGTTTTTCAAAATCAGTATTTTGGACGACCCGATCTTCTTGTTGGTGGCTTTCATTTTGACCACATCTCCACCGGCTATTCAATTAAGTCAAATCACCCAATTGAACAATATTTACCAGAAGGAAATGTCCGGGGTTTTGTTCTGGGGATACGTGGTGTTTTCGCTCCCATCGACCATGTTGATTGTCGTGTTGAGTTTGAGCGTGTTGAAATGGGCCAATCCATAGGTGTAGTTTTTATAGTGATTGCATATTTAATCTTCTGGCAGGCTCGCACCGTTTCGCCGTATCGTTTTCCCGTGTCGTTCCACACCGGCACTATCTCGCTCCACACCCGCATTATCTCGCTCCACATCCGCAGCGCCCCATTTCCCGCAATTGTCGCTCTACATTCTGTGGCTCCATCCCGCAGCCTGGCCCCGCTGCCGGCGCGCGCCCTCGTCACACGAGCCCTCGTGCCCTCATCTCACCTGGGACTCCGATCGCGCTCGTCTCCGGTGGCATCGCGGCCCACAAAAAATTCTAATCCCCTACTCCTGCAATCGACTTCAAACACATCATGGTAAAAGCCAGAAAATTCGCCGTGGTGGGTTCCCGGTCTGTCGGGAAATCCTCGATGATCGTCAGGTTTGTCGAGGACTACTTTGTTGAATCCTATTATCCCACAATCGAAAACCAGTTCAGCAAGTCTTTTATCTATAAAAACCAGCAATACGAAATCGAAATCTTGGACACCGCCGGCCAGGATGAATTTTCCATGATCAACGAGAAGCATCTTGTAGGAATCCACGGTTACATCCTCATCTATTCTGTCACCTCCCGTCAATCATTCGAAGTCATCGAAGTCATCAGAGATAAGATTTTAAACTCTATTGGTACCGACAGTATTCCTATGGTTTTGGTCGGTAACAAATGTGACCTTAACTACCAGAGACAAGTGGAGGTTTCTGAAGGTCAGGAGTTGGCAGACTCCTTCAATTGCAAGTTCTTGGAGACCTCAGTCAAGGATAACTTGAATATCTCAAAGCTGTTTGAAAGTTTAATAGACCAGATCGAAGCTATCCAGAATCCCGTGGTCAAGGAGGAAAAATGTGTGGTGATGTGAACAGAGGCATTATTATTCTTATTATAAGATTGTAATACGATATCACAAGACGTGACAATGAATTAATTCCCTCAAGTTACAGCCCCTAACAGCATTCCCAAGTTTACAATTTCCAATTTATAGCAGGTATCCCCTTGGTCCTGCATTTCTACTAGTTTCCACACGGTTTTCTGTGACCCCACGCCCATTGACTTATCTTCCCTTTTCCTATTTCTTTATGTATTTGTACGGCTTGATTTAATGAACGAATAATGCGCATTTAATTCTCTTCCCCATACATTAATGCCCGGTCCTCATAAGAATAAAGACGGTATTCCCTACGATTACATTGTGATTATCGACTCCGGATCCAAGGGTTCGAGAGTTTATGTGTATAACTGGCTCAATCCGTATTTTGCTTTGGACAACCACCAGGACTTGAATCACTTGAAGACTTTTAAGGACTTTTCACTAGTCAAGCGATTCGATGTGAGAGACGATAATGACAACGATTCCGATACAGATTCTGATGACGACGACGATAACAAAGACCTGAAGGGTGAAAATAACGACAAGCATGAAGAAAAGGGGAAAAAGAAGAAGCCAAAGGGCAAGACCTTTAATGTTAAACTTCCAAAAATCAATACTAAGAAAAAGTGGCATAAAAAAATTACTCCCGGTATATCCACCTTCAACAGTAGTCCTCAGAAGATTGGAAATCATCACCTCAAACATCTTCTTGCTCTTGCTAGTAAAGTGGTACCAAAAAGTGAACACTACCGTACACCAATCTTTCTTCACTCCACGGCCGGAATGAGAATTCTAACTCCTACCGAACAGCAGAAGATCTTGGCCTCAGTGTGTGAGTATTTTCAGTCCAATTCGGACTTTTTCTTGCCTGACTGTGCTTCGCATGTCAATGTCATTGAAGGAGATATCGAAGGTTTATACGGGTGGTTAGCTATTAACTATTTGGTGGGAGCGTTTGACAATCCCTCAAAACATCAACATGGAAAGAACCATACTACATATGGGCTTTTGGATATGGGAGGTGCATCGACCCAAGTCGTTTTCCAACCTAATCAGACCGAAATCGATGAACACCAGAATAATATATACCGTGTAAGTTTGTTTGAGGTTCCGAAGAAGCAGGGCACAGAGAAAGAGGGAGAATCTGCAGGTTTAAAGTCTGACAAGCCTGAAAAGTCTGACAAGCCTGAAAAGTCTGACAAGCCTGAAAAGTCTGAAAAGACTGATTCAAAGAGAGACTCGGAAAATAAGGAGAACTCTGAAGTTGGAGACGAACACCAAGAAAGTGAATCTATAAACGACGGCCAGAAGCAAAAAGAGGAATCTGAGTCCAATGAACTACAAGATAAAAATCCCGAAGATCCAGGAGGTAATTCAAAAGAAAAAGAGCCAAACACTCAGTATTATACTACTCCAGAGCCTCTTTCATTCTCCCTTTATTCAGATTCATTTCTTGGTCTTGGAATGTCCCAAGCCTACAACAAGTACCTTGATTCTCTTGTTGAGAACAACCTGGGCAATTCAGGGCTTTTTTATAAACCTCCTATCCCAGATCCCTGTTTACCAAAAGGGTATGTCAGTGGTACTACTGTCAATGATGTCGGCTACGACTTCACTGGTGATTCTGACTTTGAAAAGTGTTTGAAATCCATTTTTCCTATCCTTTCTAAAAGTCCGTATGGATCATCTTCACAGGTTTCAGGAGACTGCCAACAGTATAGCGAAGGGGAAAAAGTCGGTTCGTGTTTATTAAATGATTTGATACCTGCCTTTGATTTCGACGTCAATCATTTCTATGGGGTAAGTGGATATTGGTACGCCATTTCAAAGCTCATGCAGTATAATGATAATGAAATAGCAGACCGGGGTAAGAAACCAGAAGATTCTGAATATGACTACAAAGTGATTTATAAAAACACCAAGAACATTTGTTCCAAGTCATACAGTGAGTTGATCGAACTTAACAAGCTTAAGCCTGAAAAACAACAGCTTTCGCTGGAGGAACTTACAAATCTATGCTTCAAGTCCTCTTGGATCTTGAATTTCTTACATTTGGGACTTGGGTTTCCTAGATTCGGCATTGACGAGGTAAAACAAGATGACAAGTTCAAATCTTTGCAGTTGGTGGATAAGGTCAATGGTTCAGAATTCTCCTGGACTTTAGGAAGAGCCCTTCTCTATTCTAATGATGAATACATCCAAGCTTACAATAATTATTCCCTTAAACATGGAAATTCAGGGGACTTACAACCTCGCTCAGGGTTCTTATTCTCACCTTCACCGGGATCTTTCCATTATGGAAGTGAACAAAACGAAGTCATGAAGAGACCAGAGTATAAGGAACCAGATCCTAACCAAAAGTACCACTACTATAACTATGAGATCAAACATGAAGACCACAATGAGCTGATATGGTCTATCGAACCACATAGATGGTATGGTATATTCATGTTTTCTGTTCTTTTAGCCTTTGTCTTTTGGTTGTTAATTGGGCATAAAGGAAGATCCAGGTTCATCAACGGATGTTCTACAAAAATTACAAGTCTCAAGAATAAATTATCCAGATGGAGATCTAGAAAGTATACCCCATTGGAATCTCAAGATCTAGAGCTCAATGATCTTGGAACACCCGATCAGTTTGTTATATCAGAATAAATAGAACCAGTCATAATATATTTACTATTTATATAATGTGTCTTCCACTTTCAAAGAGCCATTCTTAATCAGTTCAAATATCTTTGGAACTCGTTCTTTTGCAATGACTATATCTCCAACATGATCACGATCAATGTACAATGGATGTCTACGATTTCTGGGGAAATATTCCAGCAAAGGATCGATGAATTTACTCTGCACTTCCTCTAATGTGTATACGTTGAATCCTCTCTTTGGTGCTTCTGTGACACGCTTTGCTTCCCATTCTCTTTGTTCTTCCTTTGATGGTAACTGGGAAGCACCAGAAAATACACCTGCAATTGCAGCCGTACTGGATTCAATGCAATAAAATGTCATAGGAGACGTGGTGATTCCAACAGCTGCAATTGTAGGATCGTCAACATTGAACGTATTATAATAAAATCCAGTAATACTCCGTTTCTGATGTAAAGTGCCATATTTCACAAGACCATTGTAAAATGGAAAATTAAAATGGTATCCTGTGGAAAACACAATTCTATCAAACTTTGCTTTATGTCCGTCTTTGAATAAAACTTCTCCAGTCTTTCCATCTATTTCTTCTATTTCTGGTCTTTTGTCTACTCCTTCGGTACGTAAAGCTTCGTTGACCCATTCATATACTTCATTCTCGCTCCTCAGAGAAACAGTGAATGACTTCCCATGTTTGAAGCAGTATTGAATGGTATTGATGGCACTGACACCTCCTCCAACCACTAGAACATCTTTATCGACGAAATCCTCGTGGCTTCTATAACTTTTGGCGTGACTAACGACTCCAGGGAAATTACGATTAAGCTCAGCCAAACCACGAACATGTGGGATCACAGGCACCGAAAAGTGACCCACTGCTGCAATTACAGCATCAAATTCTTCTTCATACCATTCGTCAAAATTATCTCCAACTCTTCTAATACTCAATCTCCATTTCCCAGTCTCGGTCTTTACTACTTTTTCCACTCTGGAGTTGAACCTGAAATGTTTGTCAATCCCCTGTTCGGTAACAAACCCCTGGATTCTATTACATAACTCGACTTGAGACATAAATGGGTAAATGGTTCGGGACTCATCCTGATACTTCTTCTCGAATGGCATATACGAAAATCTAGTAAATCGAGAAGGCACATTGGTGTACAACTTCTCAAACACACCACTTTCTGCCCATTGCAATTGTCTAGCTCTTTTGTCGTGCTTCACCTTCACCGTATCAAATTCCAGTGTCCCTTCGAGATCTTGTGGAGGCTCCCAAGAAGGGTCTATGATTTCTGGATCATCGTACTGTTCTGTGTCCAAAAGATCCTGAGGTGGCACTTTGAGACCGGGATTATTGAATTGAGGGTTCCAGCACCCACCAGCTTTATCCTTTTGTTCGAATCCTACAACTTTTGTGAATTGAGGATCAGTGGGTAAAGTGCCATGGCTCAGACCACTAATGGTTGAAGTTCCACCTCGTTCAGTATGAAGAAGCTCATATACACTGGCAATTCCTCCAGGACCACCTCCGATCACAGCAACGGAATGAACGTTCAACGAAACCATTTCAATATGAGAAATGGGATTGGCTACAGATCCAATTTATAATGAGACGGCTTGATCTACTGTGGCATGTGGTTGCAATGATTGCGAAAAGTGTGGATGCATGTGAGCTGATAACCTTATTGCTAGTTTTTTGCAACAACGGGTGATTGCCGTTGTTGATCTCGATCTGTAACTCTGGTGCCCTAAAGATGTCTTCTTTGGGTATATTTCTCTTATAGGTACATTTCTACTTGGTAAATGTCTCTGAATTCCTTTGGCGTCGTTTGACGTGCAGAGAGGAAGTCTGCGAAATTTGCAATTTTCAAATCTTATGTTTTAATAATGTCGTTTGATATAAACTGGGAAAACCTCCAGGACTCGGGGATAAATGAATCATTGAGAGAATTTCTCGATGACCAGTTCAAGGGACTCACATTGCCATCTTTCATCAGCGATCTTACCGTTTCCAATTTCAATTTGGGCTCAATTCCTCCAGACGTGTCGATTATCCATATCAGTGATCCATTCGATGAGTTTTACGACGAAGATCTCAAAGACATCGATGAGCGTCTTAAGAACTTGAATATGAGCTACATGAACGCCCATAGCAGCTACGGTGACACTTCGAGCGAGGAATTCCAGGATCATGAAGACCAGGAATCGCAAGAGGAAGAACCGTTCAAGCCAATTGGATTGGACTTCCCCAAAATCGGGGGAAAGACAGGTGCAGAACTTCAGCAAGAACGCCTGCCTAACAGAAGCTCACTGGACTCTCTTCTGCTTATGTTGGGAGCGAACAATTTGAACTTCCTCCACAATCATAACATCAATAACTTAGGTATTGGAAACTTAAACACTCCCAGTAATAACCCTACAAGGGCAGACACTCCAACTCATTTCCTCCAGAATGTCAAACGTCAACAAACTCGAACGTCAAGCAATTTCATCAAATCGGGAACTCCAGCTCCTAGTAAGAACGAAAACGATATTCAATTGATCCTAGAGTTCAATTACCATGGCGATTTAGAGATAAACATTCTTGTCAATTTACTTGTGAATTACCCATCTCCTAAATTCATCTCCCTCCCTATTAAACTTCACATCACTGACTTGGTTATTCATTCCATAGCAGTAATTGCATACTTGAATAAGTCCGTATTCATATCGTTTTTATGTGATATCAATGAGAACACTTCAGATTACTTTTCGTCGGTGCATACCAATGGGGTAAGCACTCCTACACATATGTCATCTGGAGGAAACTTTGTGGAGTATGTTAATAACAGCAACACGCAAGAGAGAATTGATATAATCAAAAAGGTCAAAATAGAGTCAGAAATTGGAGGAGCAGAGCAAAATGTGTTACGAAACGTCGGGAAGGTCGAGAAATTCTTGGTCGATCGTCTTCGTGGCATCTTAAGAGATGAAATTGCCTGGCCAAGTTGGATATGTTTGGATATGAATGACGACGACAATGAACTGGAAAGTGAAGAAGATGAAGGTGAAGATAATTGATTTTGCGAACTCAGAACATTTTTCAATTTCAACTGGTAATGTCAATTTCTGCACTAGTTTCGAACTTCAAATTCAAAAAGCTCCTTAAGAGTGATCCCCAAACAAAGAATATCGTGCTTCTTGGTGACATTGATGGCAAAGATGCAATTGTGGCGATAGAAAAGTCTCATTTCATAGTGGATGAAGCTAATGTTAATGTGGATGAGATTATCAATGAGTTGCTGCTAATTCAAAATAATGATGTGTATTATTGGTCTGCTAGCACAATTTCCCAAAAGCTTCCAGACACACCAGGTGCTAAGCTCAACTTGATCTATCCAGCCACAGAAACACACATTCGGAAGTACAGTCCTCAAAAACTCCATTATATCAAGGAAACTCCTCAAATGTATGAACAATATGTTGTACCTTACATTCAAAGCATGAAAGGTGACCGAATTAAGTGGGTTTATAACATTTTGTTTGAGGGAAAGGAAAGTGAAACGTTTGTCCATCATGACAAAGATCCTCAATCGGGGTTTGTGCTTTTGCCAGATATGAAATGGGATCGTATTAGTATGGATTCATTATATTTGTGTTGCATTGTTAATAGAAAGGACATATCATCGGTAAGAGATCTAAATGGAAGCCATTCTGAATATTTGAAGTCTTTGAGGGATACCATTATCAAGGTTACGGTGGAAAGGTATCAGGTCCCTGCTGACGATTTAAGACTATTTGTCCATTATCAACCATCATACTACCACTTCCACATCCATTGTGTAACGGTGAAACATGCAGGTCTCGGTGACGGTATTAATGTAGGTAAGGCCTTGTTACTAGATGATATCATTGACAATATTGACTTAGTTGATGATTACTACCAAAAGAAAACCATAGGATATGTCCTTGGCGAAAACCATGGATTATGGAATATAGAGGGATATATAAATGCTCATGAAAACTAATATATGTATGCTATTAATAGTTAAACTCACTGCTTTGTGCTTTCACTGCCATTCTGGCCATTCTTAACATCTTCGTCTTTGGATCCAACTTTTTAGGCTTTGGCACTCCTGGTCTAGTGGACTTAGAACCGGATTTACCACCCGATCTACCCAACAGTTTAGGACTTTCTCTTAATCCAAAAGCTTTTGCCAAGTGTCCTAAATGTAATTCTTTGACATTGAAAATGTCTCTTTCACTCGATAAATGAGTAGCGTAAGCTCTGATATGGGAAGTGAATGCAAGTATGGCTTGGTCATGGACAGCTTGATCTTCAAGTAACCATCTTTCAACATTTAGGTGCCAAGTGGTAGCATGAATATCCCACTTGCTAGTGGTATCTTCTTCTCCATAAGAATTTTGAAGCAATTTTTCATAACCTTCAATAGGTAAGCTACCTTTAGGATGGACAACCAGAAGTTTAGCATCAACATATGATTCTTCAATACCCGGTAAAAGGAAAATCGTGGCACTACCTTCATTACCCACTCTTGCAGATCTACCGATTCTGTGCAAATGGTCTTCAATTGCAAACGGTGGATCATATTCAACAACTTCAGATATATTTGGCAAATCTAAACCACGAGATGCAACATCAGTACAGAAAAGGATTGAATGATTCGTTGACTCTTTGCTCTTGATAAATCCTTGTAAAGTGGATGTTCTTTCTTGTTGGGTCATCAGACCGTGTAATTTGAAGATTGCAGTTCCTGGACCTAATCCTGGAGCAGTCGAAATGCTTGTTTCATTTGTTTCTTCTTCATCTTCTTTTTGCTCTTGGTTCTTATTTAATGAGTTTCCTTCTCTTGTGAAGACACTGAAGTGGTAGTTAACAGAGTCAGAACAGGAGAAGAAGACAATCGACCTCTTATGTTCTTTGGTAGAAGAGAAGGATTTCAATAACGCATTCAATGCCACAAGCCTTAACTTTGGAGGAACTACCAAAACCTTTTGTGATAATTGGTCTGGAGCTGTCATTGTTTTAGGGTCAGAAATTCCATCTATTACAGGATCATCTTCTCCAAATTCCACGGTTCCTTCAACAGGTTTATCAACCGTTATCATTTCAGGGTTTTCAAGTAATAAATTACCCAATTTTTCAACATTCTCTTGCATGGTAGCAGAACATAAAACATTGACTCTCTTCTTTGGTAAACCTTGCCATTTGTTGGCGGTCTCGTTGATCTTACTCAGCTCAGAAATTTTGGTGGTAATCTTGGTGATGGTCTCTTCAAATCCCAATTCGATAAGTCTATCACCTTCATCCAAAATTAACCATCTCAATTGACTTAAGTCCAAAACTTTGGTATTTTCGATGTGATCTGCCAAACGACCTGGAGTTCCCACGAGTATATTCACACCCTTTCTAAGGCGGGCTTTTTCAGACTTCTTCTTTTCACCACCAATCACAATACCTGGGACAATCTGATGGTGACATCTGTTTAAAGTTTCGAGAACACTATAAATCTGGTTAGCTAATTCTCTTGTTGGAGCTAAAATCATGGCAAAGATCCCAGAATCTCTCGTGATCTTGAATTTATCTTCTTGCATTAACTTGTGGAAAATAGGCAACAAAAATGAAAGTGTTTTACCTGAACCTGTCTGGGCCCTTATGAACAAATCGCTTTTGGCGTAGAGTAAACTGGGAATTGTGGATCTTTGTACTTTTGTAGGAGTTTTGAATCTTAAGCTTCCAGTCAAATGAGACACCAACTTTTCATTTAATCCCAAACCCTCGAATGTAGTAGCATCTTTCAATGGAGCATTCGATGGGAGGTATGTAACATCTTCTGTGGGTTTTGTTTCGGTGTCCAAGGTTCCCTTAGTGTTAGATGTGAACAACGATGAAACATAAGAACTATTCTTACCTCCAGACTCACCTCTTCCTTCAGAAAAGCCAAATTTCTTGGGCCTTTTATCATTAGACTTTTCTGTTTCACCATTTTCATAGTCTCTGATTCTTTTCAATCTGGACTCATCAACTGCTATCGAATTCACTCCAGATGCCTGCTCTTTTGGTTTCTTGGCAGTTCTTCCTCTTCCTTGTAAAGTGAGTTGCAATTTTCTCCGGTCTTTCCATCTACCACCGGTGACCTTAACATTCTTGGTCTTCTTGGCTGGTACATCTTCGGTTGCAAAGTTTAAAAGTAATCCATCGTCGTCCTCCATGATGGTTTGTCTTTAGATTTTTTTTTCCACGCCGCACGATGAGATACAATTGATTTGTGTATGCGATAATATATTATACAATTACTTAGTGAGTAAGTTTATCTATGTACAGAGCCATGGTTTCTTCTGTTTCTAGTAAATTGCCTGCAGATGTTAGAGATGCTTTCGCTTCTTGAGTGGCAGGACTTTCGGAATCGAATTCGAGTACTTGCCATGGTTCCTGGTCAAAATGTCTCACGTGTCTAAGAGCCTCTCCCAATGAAGAACTGGCAAGAGGATCCGAAGATACGGGTTTAGCAGCCTTGGCCGAAGATTGAAGAATATGCACATTTTGGGTTGAAGATCTCTGCTCCATTGGTTCTCTTTTTTGTTGCAGTTTCTGGTTCTCGATATCATCCAAATACTTGAAAGATGGACGTAATTGGGAAGTTTTGCCAACAGGAACCATCACAACTTTCTTTCCAGTTTCTGTGGTAATGAAAGTGGCTGCATATATTCCTCCGTTTGTGTCATTTAACACTCCAGAGTGCTCGTGTTGGGATACGTTTACACCCCATTCCTCTTGCTTAGACTCATCGTAGAACTTGCTAGTATCTAATGGGAGGTTTACTCTCATGAAATTCGACTCAGGTTTGATTCCGGCTCCCATAGGGTGTACTCCCATAGGATTTCTCTTTGGCTTTGTCATGTATTGTAATAAAAGGTTGTTTTCTGCTCCGGTTTTATTGAGAAATATAGGAATTGATTCTATCACTGGATCCTCGATTTCTTCTTCACTTTCTTGTTCACTTTCAGAGTCTTCCATACTGGCAGTGACGTTGATATCTGTTTCCGACTCGTGTTCTGAGTGTTCATTTTCTTGGTCGTTATCGTCGTCGGCATCGACAAAAAGTGTATCTTCTTTCTCTTTAGCCATCACTGTGAGTTGAGTTTTTGTCTACGGATGAGTTCGCAATTTTTTTCATTTACTACCACCACCATAATGTCTGAGGAATTCGATATAACCGAAATATACCTCAAGTTTTTAGAAGATGATCTGGAGATGACTATGCCTATTGCGGCCATCGAGTCACTTGTGACAATGTTGCGAGTCAAACAACCGTCCACATCTTCTGAATTAATTAATCTAGTGAGAAGTAACATTGACAAGTTGAAATCCTCGATTTCCAATGCTATTTCGCTTTCAGCAGGTTGTGACTTGTTCATGAGATTTGTATTGAGAAACATCAACTTGTATTCTGACTGGGAATCATGTAGGCGAAACTTGGTGGAGAATGGAGAGCTTTTTGTCCAAAGAGCAAAGGAATCTCGTTCAAAGGCTGCCGACTTTGGTCTCCCATTTATTAAAGATGATGACATTATACTTGTACATTCATATTCGAGAGTTGTTTACCAATTATTGATGAAGGCGAAGAAGGAGAAATTCATTCGGTTCAGAGTTATTGTTACCGAATCAAGACCCAGCGAAAAGGGTTATCATATGGCTACATTGTTACGGAAAGCCGGTATTCCTGTGGAAGTTATTGTGGATAATGCAGTAGGTTACGTGATACATAAAGTTGACAAGATTCTTGTTGGGGCTGAAGGTGTTGCAGAAAGTGGTGGTATTATCAACCACATTGGTTCTTATCAAATTGGATGTCTAGCTAAAGCCAATAATAAACCATTTTATGTGGTGACAGAATCTCATAAATTTGTCAGATTATTCCCATTGGCACCTAACGATTTACCTAATCAAATAAGTCAGGTTTTGTCTGTAACCAATAGTAACATCAACACTTTACTCGAAACTGATGGGGAAAACCCAAAGAGTTTACTTAGCATACAACAGATTGATTTCACACCTCATGAGTTCATAACTGCTTTGATCACCGACTTGGGAGTTTTGACTCCATCAGCCGTGTCTGAAGAATTGATCAAGATATGGTACGATTAGCAACTTTGAGTCGCCTGCCTCAACTTGTGTTGTAAATCTTCAAGGTCATAACAGTCACTTTTGTCTGGGGCCTGTTTGACTTCTGTACATTTAATCCCTTTCAGATTCAAATATTCAATGTCCACATTGATGTTGGAATCTTTCATATAGAAAACATTCGATACAAACCGATTCCAATCAGAAGACGTAGTGTGATTCTTTTTAAACAGGTATGTAGCCAGCTCAACGATAACCCTCACGAAATCAGCAGCTTGCATGCCAAATGTTTCTCTGTCATGACATCCGTTCAACAACAAGATTCTCTTTTTGGACTTATCATTGGTCATATCGTTAGCAATGGCTTTTCCCACTCCTTTTAATACTACAATAGGAACAATACTCGTCATCAAAGATCCGATCGAATACACAACTACGTCTGCATTTCCAATTGTCGAACTAACTTTGTGGTGAGCGGTGGGCCGTATCTCTTCACCATACGGAGACACATAGAAGATTCTTTCTATAGGTGACAACAAGGGTTTAATATCCTCAGTCTTGGAAAAGTGCAACTGGCTTTTCTTTAACTCCGGGTGAGTATACTGTGGAACATTACCAGTTTCCTCGTCATCTGACACGTCTGAATCAGAAAAGTCGGATACCATATCGGATGTTGTAAGCAGGTGGTTAACAGAGGTTATATTAGCAATCACTTCATGAGATACGTTGGTCTGGCTCATTCCAAAGTACTCTAATTGTTTGGGATCCTCAGATGGTGTGCTAGGCCGTGTTTTATTAATTGGAGGAGGGTAATTATCTGGAGTTTGATCATCTGAAGGATGCGATATTTGACTTTGTCCGGTGATAATCAACCCGTTGTGGAGCAATGCACTGATGTGGTAGGTGAAATTTGTGTTGATACACGGTAATACCTCGATTTGTGGATCGATTCCACAAAGACGAGAGAAAAGCTCAATGGCAGAGTCCAAAGATCCAATGAAAAGTCTTGCTCCCGTCAAAAATAAATTCCCCACACTTGCCAACTCAAATCTGTATTGTTTCTTTGTTGTGTGAGCTGACGATTGATGCTTTGACCGCTTCAAAAGCTCTACATTTACGTGGATGAAAAATGCCCTGAACACCTCTCTTCTGGCAGGCTCTATATCCCTCCACAACTCGTGGCTCCCGTCAACTATTTCGTTCCATTCGACTTTGGCTTGATTGTGGTCACCAGAAAGACGAAATCCAAGAAGTTTCCGTAATGCCTGCTCCTTTTCTGGAATCAACCGAGTTAATCGAGACCGAATGTCTCCAATGGCTGGTCCTCCAATGACCCGTATAAGTTCCGAAGTGGACCCTCCGTTATCGGAAATTGGAAGAATATAACTCACTTGAGGTGATATATCATCGAAGAGCGAAACTAGATCGTTGGTGGCAGTCCCCCCACTTAAAACAGCGATTTTCAAGGGTCTTGACATAGTTGTCAGATTTGAAGTCGCGTTTTGGTTCTGCAAGTTTTGGCAATTTGCAACTTGTTGATGGCTGGTGGTGGGTTTATGTTTTTTTGGACTCTTCTGTCATGAATATTGTTCCGGAGAAGTCTCAAGAAAATACCTCTCCTATCATTGTATATATGAGTGTCTATATGCTGAAAACACGAGTCTTTGGGTGGTTGCTCAACATTCTCTTGACTAAAGAGCATACATTCGACTAATAGAGTCCAAACAGTACAATTTAAACTATACAAATAGGCAATTCCAGCTTATATGTTCATTCAAATATCCACTACACCACCCCCTGCTAGCCCAATTTCAAAATTAGCCATTTCTTCACTAATGCTGATATAAGCTCTGACTTAAGCATCTCATCAAATGGTCGCACTCTCGGCAAAAAACAGTCACCGTCAAGTAGTGTAGTTCCGGGACCAGGTTTGCAGTAGATTTCATCCTGGATTGGGTGCGAAACTTTTCAGTGAAAAATTTTTAGATCGATAATTTTTCAATTATACTATCAAACAAACCAATATGGCTAGTCAAGAAGTTTTAGTTTTAAGAGGTACCTTAGAAGGTCACAACGGTTGGGTTACTTCCCTTGCCACCACCGATGCTCACCCAGACTTATTGTTGTCTGGTTCTAGAGATAAGACTTTAATCACCTGGAAATTGACCGGTGGTGAAGACTCCCAATACGGTGTCCCAAAGAAATCTTTGAAGGGTCACTCTCACATCGTCCAAGACGTCACCATCTCTGCTGACGGTGCTTACGCTTTGTCTGCTTCTTGGGATAAGACCTTGAGATTGTGGGACTTGGAATCCGGTGAATGTACCAAGAGATTCGTTGGACACAACTCCGATGTCTTGTCTGTTTCTATCGCTAAGAACTTGAGACAAATTGTTTCTGCTTCTAGAGATAAGACTGTCAAGGTCTGGAACACCATTGGTGAATGTATGCAAACTTTCACCGGTCACAGTGACTGGGTTTCCACCGTCAGATTTTCTCCAAAGGAAAACTCTTCAACTGTTATCTCTGCTTCTTGGGATAAGACTATCAAGGTATGTATTATTAACTTTTTCAAGGATATTAGATGATGTTCAACATATTTGCTACTTCAGACGGGGCTCGCCAGCTCCGAATGAGACATCAAACTACACCAAGATCTCTGATTTTTTATCCAATTTTCGTTTTGCAATTATTTGTATACTAACAAGTTTTTAGTCTTGGGACTTAAGCGACTACAAGTTGAACGCTGACTTCATTGGTCACACCGGTTACATCTCTTGTATCACCGTTTCCCCAGATGGATCTTTATGTGCTTCTGCTGGTAAGGATGGTGCTATCATCTTGTGGGACTTGAACGTCCACAAGTCTTTGTACACCTTAAACGCTGGTTCCGAAGTCCACGCTTTAGCTTTCTCCCCATCTAGATACTGGGTTGCTGCTGCCACTTCTACTGGTATTAAGATTTACAACTTGCAAGAAAGATCCTTGTTGGACGAATTAAAGCCAGAATTCGCCATTGGTGCTAAGGCTAAGGACCCAGAACCAATCTCTTTGACTTGGTCTTCTGACGGTCAAACCTTGTTCGCTGGTTACACCGACAGTTTAATCAGAGTTTGGCAAGTTATGACCTCTTCTGCTTAAACGCATTAGATAATTAATGTATATTGTACAACCTATTCAAACATGTAGACTTTCCCACTGGCACTTCCGCCAACGACCCAATTCTTGGTTGGATGCATCATACATACTGCAGGGACAGCTCCAACGTTACCAGCAGTTAGGTGAGCGAGTATTTGCCCTTTTTGGTCATAAATATCAAATCCTCTATTCATGTTGGCAATTACAAATTTTTGAACCCCGTCTTCGGGTGCAAGTTGCCATTTAGATTTCAAGATTGATACCCACCTACCGGTTTGACAGTTGTGTCTAATCTTTGTTAAGGGTGTCAAGTTTTCAGGTATTTGATCCTCTGATTTCGCTTTACTTGGAATAGTAAATCCCTTTTCCCATTCAGTTACTGGTGGAAGCTTCTGGTACCCATCTAAATCAAATAAACAGATGTTGTCGTCGTATCCATTGCATACAATCCGGTTTTCAAGATTCCAATCGACACATGAGACACTAAGCCTTGAAGGATATGAACCATATGCATGGGGACTGGTATTATCCTCAAATTCAGACCAATAGGCATTGTTCTTGGAAACGTTCCTCAAGTCCCAAATCCTTAGCGTTCTATCTAATGAAGCAGATGCAATTTGGTGACTTGCATTAGGGTTTATAGCGAACGATCCAATCTTTTTATCGTGAAGTCGTAAAAGGTTTTTTGCAGCCATTTTAAATGGTGTGCGCATATCGTGCTGATAGAAGTTACCTGAAAGCGTTGTCATATACAAAATGTTGGAGTTGTCAGCACAAATATTGATATCGGAAACACCTAATGGATAATCATTAGTTTCGAAAGGATCATTAATATAAGCAACTTCACTAGACTCCAACTTGTTTAAATCTAATTGTCTGATCGACCCATCGTATGATCCAGTTATAAATTTTGATCCGTTGGTTGATAAGATTTTAGCAATTGATTTACCGTGAGGTTTCAAGATAGTGATCTTGGGGTCTTCATCTTCGTCTTTGTAAGAGTCCACTGCCCATATTCCCAAATATCCACCTGTGTCACCGGCTGCCACAACTCTATCAGTCACAGAAGGATGGAAGTTGATAGACGTAATTCTTTGATGAGTTATTTTTATATCCAACGGATCAAACTTCTCGAAGACTTTGAGATCGTCAAATTCCTTACGTTTCTGTTCCAAAACTTCGTCAGAGTATTCGAGTTTGGATTTTCGGATATGTTCATAGAAGTCACCAGCTGAAATTTTATCACCAAGCTCACGAAAGAGATCCAAAACTTCAGAATTTTCCGAGTTCTGGTCCTCTTCGGATTTCACTTTGTCCTTGTTGAACACCTTCTCTTCATTTTTCACATTTCCATGTCTATCAGTCACCAAATCCACCAACTGGAAATCACCAAACAAACGCGTTTGTTTGAGCTTCTCTATTTCTTTCTTTTTACGTTCCCTCTCTTCCTCTTCTTCTCTTAATTTCTGGAACTCGGCACTATCCTCCATCTTTACACCTGCAATACGTCTGGATCTTCTTGAAGGCTCAGCTGGTTCGGTTTTCACTTTGGGTGCTGGTTTTCTTCTTTTAGTGCTCTTTGGTTTTTCATCCGGTACCTCACGTGCAATTGAGTCATGGATCAGATCAAGCTCTAACAGACGTAAGAGCTCCTTGTTTCTTCGGATATTCTCCTGTCTTTTTCTCTCAAACTCTGATATTTCTGGCATTATTGAATTTTTCACTTGGTACAGAGGAACGAAACAATCTGAAAAATTCGTCGCACTTTGCTATCAAGCAATGGCTGCAACATTTAAAGCTACATGATTTCGTTGCTTCTGAGCACAAATGCGATCATTTACAAGATATATATGCATTTTCAGTACCACTAATATACTAATTCTAATTTTGATTTGTTAATTGTTGCGGTGGAAACTAGATAAGATTGACTAACTACTATGTTCTTACATAAGTGTAGACCTTCCTCCAATGTCATTGCTTGCAGATCCATCAGGCATATTTCCATCTCTTCCAGACACAAATTCTCTGTATACATTGTCTAATTTTACTCTTTCTTTCAATGAGATCGAAGGTTTGGTCTCTTTTAAGGATTCCAAGAAGTTTTCATGAGATATTTCGACAATTGAACTAAGACCGTCTGAGCCTTTTGTGGTCTTTTCTTGTGTTCCTATGAAAAGCTCTTCAATTTGCTGCAAAATCTTAACCCTGTCCGATGGTCTCATCTTTGCTGTCTTCAAATTGGAGGAATTTACTCTGAAAAATTCCACTTCTTTATCATTCTTGTTGACATCTTCAGTTTGGCCAAAATCTTCGTCGTTTGCAAGCTTGATGTGCACAGCTTTTAAATATGCATTGTATCCCAAACCTTGCATGTCAGCCCCACTAAAGCCCTCAGTACTCTCCGCAATCTTGTGCAAATCAACACCAGTTGCTAAATCCATCTTAGCAGTAATACTTTGTAAGATATCAAGTCTATCTTCGTAGCTAGGCATGTTACAAATGACACTCTTATCTAATCTTCCAGGACGAAGAAGTGCAGAATCAATCAAGTCTGGTCTACTGGTAGCAGCTAATACATAAACTCCATCCAAACCTTCAGCACCATCCATTTGAGTTAACATTTGATTAACAACTCTGTCTGTAACACCAGTTGAATCGTGTCCTCTTTTAGGTGCTATAGAGTCGAACTCATCGAAAAATAGAATACATGGCTTTGCTGCTTGTGCTCTTTCAAACAACTCTCTCACAGACTGTTCGGATGCACCGATGTACTTGTTCAAGATCTCGGGTCCCTTGATGGAGATGAAATTCAATCCACATTGTCCTGCAACGGCACTGGCTAATAAAGTTTTACCACATCCAGGATATCCATAAAGTAAGATTCCAGATCTGAGTCTTAATGGACAATTAGCAAAAATGGGAGCATATTTAGTAGGCCACTCCAAGGTTTCCAACAACACGGTTTTCGCTTCCTTCAATCCTCCAATATCTGACCAGTTGACAGATGACTTTTGAAGCTTTACACCTCGCAAATTCGAAGGTGTATATCCCTGTAACGCCTTGTCAAGATCAGTCTTCGATGCAAATACTTCATTATCGAGAATAGCATCGCTTGAGTTGAATAAAGATTCGTGATATATTCTATCGCATAACGTTTTAATATCATTCGGCAAATATCCCTCTGTTTCAGCTACCATGTCCATGATGTCAAAGCCAATTTTGCAACCCAAGCTATCTTCGAAATAGTGCAGTATCAACTTGGATCTAGTAGCTTTGTCTGGAGGAGAGAGGTGGTGGAAACCTTCAATTAAATGAGACAGGAATAAAAATCCGTTCAATGATTCCTTTGCACCTGCGGTTGCTATAATAGAAAAGTTCGAGTTAGGTTGTGAATGAATCTTTTGAACTTGGCTCACCAAAAATTCAGCCAAATTTCTTGAGTTAGAAGAATCAGTATGCTCCATTTCTGCTGGAATAAGCTTGTCCAAGTTGTCCAAAAACAAAACTGATGGCTTGTACCAAGTACTCTCCTGTAACCACTTACTAAGATGGTTCGTTGAAAGCAGAGTGAAGGTTTCGTTCATAATGGATTCACATGAAATTAACTTACAGTGGTATCCAAACTCATTTTCAAGCTTCTTATATATGTGTTTGAGAGCCAAAGTCTTGCCGCTTCCCGAGTTCCCATGAATCAAGATTCCACTGTTACATTCCACAGTCACAGACGCTATAGTTTCGTCTATTATCTTTTCAAATCCAATTGCTTCAGGTATATCGACGTTTTTCTTGGTCTCTTCGATGAACGAAACCGCTCTGAGTAGATCCTCTCCAACTTCAATAACAGGGCGTTTTTTATCAGTACCCGCCAATGGTTTGATCCATGCGTTCAAGTCATCATTTCTTTTGAACTTGAGCAATCCTCCATTCGGTAACACATGGGGGATTATTGGCAATTTTACAAAATTAGTGACAGGCGATTTATAAACCAGGGTCTCTCCGTCGAAGAACGCTTCTAATCCCTTGCTTATTCTTGCTGACCATTCCTTCTTCTCACTTGAATTGATATTTACCTGGTTAGCCTTTTTCGTTTGGGTTATGTAAGGATGGATGGTAAACGTGGAAGGGATCTTTGAAGTTTGTTTGACTGCTGGCTTCAACGCCAAAATACTTCCAGTAGTATCTTCAATGGATAATGCCACTGCCAACTTCCTCGTCACCCCAACATGGTTGGCAGGAGAAGATTGGCAATTGACGAGTTTGGCTATTATTCTTTTGTTCTCGTCCAACGGTACCACTTCTTTCTCGTTCTCTTTTTCCTTTCCCTCCTGCAGTGACTTCAGGCTAGGTGCCAGGTTTTTCTTTGAAAGGGGTCCAGATATTACAGAGACTGCCACGTACTCAGCTCTGTTCAAAACCGTCGCCACTTCCTTAAAATTAACATAGATCTCGTAGCCATCTGCATTTGCATGGTCCGGCAACGAATACAAGGCATGAGGTAACACAAGAGATCTCTTCAAAACAGAAGGAAAACTGGTGTAATCGTCTCCTGAACCACCGGCCCTGGATGATTTACCCAGCTTGACAGAGCTGGACCGTTTCTTCACACGAGGTTTAGGAGCAATTGCAACTTCACATTCAGGCGAAAGCTTAGCAAACCCAGTAGCCGTGGTACCTATATCTGTCACTAACAACTTGGCAGACGTGGTCTGACTTGGATAGACGACCAAAACCTGATTTAATGAAACACATCGAGTTTGTGACAAAAGCTTGTCTTCCAACGTTTGAGCATGTAACTCCACAAGCTCCCAGTCTGAAGAAGTAATTGGTTCCAAATTAACGTGTCTGGTCTCGTAGTTATTGACCTTCAAATTCAATACCACCGCCTCATTTTCAGACAACTTCAAGCTCTGAGCGAGAATTGAGTCTATTTCAAGTGAGTTTATACTGCTTGAGTTCCAACCAGACCATCCAGTATAGCTTTTGGTTCCCTTGTGGACAATCTCAACAATGACATCCTGGACCTTGATGTTCGCATTCAAGAGAAGGTTTCCAAGTCGGGAAGGAAGATTGACCAAATTTGTTCGCAAGGGAATGCTTACAATATTAGCTTTGTGGCCATCCATGGTGAAAAATGAAATATATTGGAGGTACGATTTCTCCAGGTTTTTATGCGATCTGAGTGCGACCGAGGAAAGCGTGAAAATTCACGAGGAAATGCTGCCACTTCGCGGTGGGGTCGTCACGCAGCTGCAACACTTACGCCAAAAGCATAGTGCCCATCTTCCCACAGACTCGGGGAAACCACAGATGCTCTGCGGTAGAAACTGGTTGAAATAAGATCTCAATTTTTCATTCAAATCTCTATAAAAATTCTATCTATTTACACGCATCTCATCGTAGTTCCTTCACTTCTTCTTGTCGTAGTACTCTTGCACCTCTTTCCACTTCTCCAACCGTTCATCTTTGTCATCATCTTTTTTCAGTTCCCATTTCTTTTCGTTCTTTTCCTTGTTAACCTGTCTGGCCTTTTCCATGGTTTCAAACGACTTCCTTCTGATGGAACGACACTGTTCCCAGCCAATGATATTTCCTAGGAAAAATCCAGTTATACCCCAATTAAGGGCCTTGGAGGGCTTTTTGTGGATGAGAAACGTCACTCCTCCAAGCACAGCCATGGCCTGGAATCCAGTCATCATGGCCTCACGGAAACAGGGCATCCCCACGTACGTCAGGGGCTTTATATCGGAGATTTTCACTTTGCTGAGCACGTCTCCATAGGGAGATTGATTTACAGGCTCTGGAGTTTCGTTGTCCTCGAATTTGGGTGGGAGGTCTTCGAGAAATTTCTGAGATGATGCTGCTGTTGCACCTGTGTTTTCTGGAGCATCAGAGATAGGGGTGATTTTTGAAGGCAGCTTGCCCCAGCCAAACCAGCCCATGTTGAAAGTGTCAAAAGTTCATCTTGAAATCGCGAACTGAATAAATATAATATGATTCACGACGAGCTCATTCTTGACCCCCAACTTAAGTATTGGGTCCTCATCCCCATTTCGGTGGTGATGGTCCTCGTAGGACTACTTCGTTCTAGCATCACCAACTTGATGAAAAAAGACCCGAAATTGGAGGAGTTCAAAAAGAATAGAGAGAAGTATGTTGAACAAACTGTTACCCAGCTGATAATCTTCTTACTAACAATGTAGGCAATTTCTCAAGCGAGCAACCCGGTTCAAGTCAGGTCATTCGGTGTTGACCCAACAAGAGTTCTCTATGAGACAGGAATACTTCATCGAAGTCTTGAACAGTGACGAATTTTATGCCAATAAGAACATTGCCAATGAAAACCCTGCTAACCCATTGACAGATCCCGGTACTAACGATGCATTAATGGACATGGCAAAGGGAAACATCATGAACTACATTCCACAAACTCTCATAATGGCCTGGGTCAATTATTTCTTTGCAGGATTTGTGATCATGAAGCTCCCATTCCCACTTACTGACAGTTTCAAGAGTATGTTGCAGCAGGGAATTGTGACGCCAGACTTGAACGTACGATATGTATCTTCCATCTCGTGGTACTTTGTGAATTTGCTTGGTTTAAAGCCGGTATATTCTTTGCTCATGGACTCAAACGCTGCAGATGAGCTTGTGCAACAGCAAAACCAACAACAATTGCCTAACTTGGGAGCTCCTGGAGCTCCAAAGGTGGACAAAGTGTTCGCAAAAGAGGCCGAGGATATACATATCTTGGGTCATCAGTCTATATATGATGGCATTGTTGACCGAGTGCTTGCTAACAGTTTATAGATTATATTGTCAAATATTAAAAATAGGTATTGGCTGCGAAATTATCGTATATTAAAGACTTGAATATTTAGACTTTGCTCTAAGTTTGGGGCCCATGAGGTAAAATGTGACTGGGATAGCTATCATGCCTATGCATATGAAGCCTAGTAATGAACCACCCCATCCAATTCGAAATCTTCCTGTGGCTAAATTATTAAACATCTGGGTACCGAATAATGGGAAGCATCCAGCCATCACTGACCTGAAAAAGGCGTTTCCTGCAAAGACAGAAGCCAAGTAATTCCAGAATGAACCTCCTAGGTAATTGAATCCACTCTGAAATACAAAGAATGCTCCGGCTTGGAATATAGCTGCACCTATTAAAGGAGCGATCCAATGTATATCTGGAGCTGCAGTCCATGAAAAAATAAATAATCCCAGAGGCATTAAAATAGATCCTAATATCATAATGGGGATGAAGAATTCTGGTTCCACCGGGTTTCCTTGAAGGACATATTTTGTGAATGTTTGGTCGAGGTAATAAACATATACAATGCATGAAAGCACCAATCCAACTACCAAAGAAAAGAATGTTGAACCAAATGCTATTAAACTGAAGTGATGAACTTCGATAAATACAATTGGGAAAGCCTCAAACCATATGTAAATCACGGAATAAACCAATGAAATATAAATGTTAATTGATAAAACAATAGGCTCGAATAAACTTATTTCAAAAGGTCTCCAAAGAGTTCGGACCAAGATTTCCTTAACCACTAACCCTTCATTTTCCATTTCACCTTTCGATGTTATTTCCGAATCCCCAGTAACCTTCCTAAGTCTCTTAGCTTTTCTAAGTAACAACGTGTTTTCATACGTTTCAGGCAAGAATAAGGCTAAAATAAATAATGCAATTCCTGAGACAATGCACATAAACCAGAAGCACCAGTGCCAGTCCTTCTTAACTATGAATATTGAGCCAAACAATGGTCCCAACGATGGACCAAATACAGTTCCAACTCCCCATAATGCTGTCATGAGTGGTAAGTTGGCTGGGCCTATAATATCCCCCAACGAAGCAGGACCTGTAGCTAATGCTGGACTTGAAAAGAAACCGGCAATTAGTCTTAACACAGATAAAGATACGATGTCATTGGAAAGGGAAATGGGAATCTGTAAAATGAAAAAGATAAACAATGTCAAGATATAGATGTATGTTCTCCCAAATACAGCATTTTCAGATAGTGGGGACCAAAACATAGGTCCAATTCCATAACCAATAACAAATGTTGTTAATGGTAGAGTTGCAATTACCTTACTTACCTCTAAATCCTCCATTATTCTATCAATTCCTGGAGTAAATATAGCTGATCCCATATACACGGCAATAGTAAGAAAGGCTATTTCAAATATAAAGACTCCCTTAAGCCAAACTGGCCAGTTTCTGGGGTTATCTTGGTCTACCTCATCGTCCCATGTTACAACTATTCTTTCATTCTCTTCAACTTTTTCAGTCACAGAATTCCCACTTCCAAAGCTCTTTCTTTGTGCATGGTGGGTTCCTGTAACTTGTTCAGACGTTGAAGTAAGACTCGAATTGACAATGTACTTTTCAGGTACTATGTAATTAGAACTTTCTTCTTTGTACGAGAAAAACTGATGTCTGGAAAAATGATACACAATACGTCCAAAAAAGCTGTCTCGTAAAAAATTGTATATCACCATATATTAAGGAAGGTACTGGGTTTAGGCAGATATAGCTTTATTTATACGGCTACATCGTGGTTACCTACTTGGAAGGTCTTGTTTCTTGTATTTTCGGGTACTTTCCTGTTTTGGAACTGTTAGAGCGGCTTCTGATTTAGGCAGCCCCGAAATTGTTGATACCGAACAAGGGATCTGTAAACCAATGTTATATTATATATTACAAATGATATAGTAGAACCGAGCTCATATATATCGAACTAGTGGAAATTGGGCTTTATACAAGAATATGTGTCTATGGATTTTTAGTTTTCTAGCAAATCCACAAGATAGAATCGTTAACTTTTCTCTAGTTCACAGCACGAAGAACATCTGAACACAAATATAAACTTCCACACACTACAATCTGTCTGTCATCGACATTTCTCCTTTCCACCAATTCGTCTAAAATATCCTCAATTGTTTGCTCGTCTGAGGTGACTATCTCGTCTTTGAAATAGTTTTTCGCAGCCATTCTTACTTCTTCTGTCGAGTATGAAGACACCCATGGCATTCCATCAGGCTTGGAAAAAGTAGCAGCTACAAGGGTGTCAGTGTCTTTATCAGCAATATACTTGACCAATTTTTCAACCGATTTTCCCTTGCTCAATGCTATTACGAATATGATTCCTCCTTTTCTTATAGATTTAAGGTATCGTTGAAGCTCTAAAGCAGCACTTTCGTTGTGTGCACCATCTATGAGGATTTCCATACCTCTAAACAGTACACTCTGGAGTCTGCCTGGCCATTTCACGCTCTGAATTCCCAAGTTGATGTTGGTCCTGGATATTTCTTTTGTGTACAGCTTCTTTAAAAGCTCAATCAACTTAACAGCCACACTCAAATTTTGCAATTGGTACTCACCCTTTAAGGGAGAAAACTCTCGAAGTTCTTTGACTTCAACATTACTGCACTCTTCAAACAGTTCTTCGTTGCTTGCAGCATCAACTTCATATAAGGCTGAATTGTTCTGCTTTGACTTGAACTCTACCACTGTCTTAACCTCAGAATGGTTCGAAGCATCTAGCACGCACGGTATTCCCGGCTTGATGATTCCGGCTTTCTCGTTAGCTATCTCTGACAAAGTAGAGCCAAGAAACTTTTCATGATCAATACCGATTTTAGTGATTCCACACAATATTACCCCACCCTTATGGCTGGCACCATTATTGTATGGCAAAAGTACATTGGTGGCATCAAGTCCTCCACCTAATCCAACTTCAATTACCGCATATTCCACTCTTTCTAATTCAAAAATCTTGAAAGCAGTAGCCGTAAGTAATTCGAACTCCGTACATCCTATGTTATGAAGTTTGTTCTCCTTCAACACCAAGTCTGAAACAGATTGAAACTTACTCAAAGGATAAGTCTCGTTGTTAATCGAAATGCAGTCATTATAATATAAAAGATGTGGAGATGTGAATCTTCCATTCCGAATTTGTGCTTGAGTCAAGACGGATGAGATATAAGCCACGGTAGATCCCTTCCCATTCGTCCCTGCTATATGTATAGACTTATATGAACTTATATGGGGGTTACCTAACACAGATAGAAGACGGTTGATCCTTGACAACGCCAAATCGATACCCATGTCTGGTGTTTGCTCAAATGTACGTTCTAACGGTATTGATCAAGATGAAAAATTAAGTCGCACTTTTATTACACCACCAATGCCAGGCCAGTTCATACAAAAGAGATTAGATTCTCTTGATAGCATAGATACAAAGATCGTCTCCTTGTTGGGGAATATGTCTCAATTGTTTGAACAGTATGCTTCGACGGGAGATAAACAGGAGACAAAGAAAAGAATTGAATCGCAAACCCAAATACTATATCAAACCCTCAGTGACATTGCCATAAATCTTCGGAAAGAAGTCAAGATTATGGATGATAACATAGGGGTATTTGATAAAAACGAAGATCAGGTGATGATTCTTCCTATTCCAGTTGATCAGAAGAATACACAATTAAGTAGAAGGAGATTACACCAAGAGCTTCTGCAATTGAACGAGCTCATTCCTGAGGAGCCTTCAGACGACCAGACCTTCCATGAGCCTCCTCCTGAACCTGAAGTAAAACACGAGAAAAAGACTGTTCCTGAACCTCAAGTTAAAGTTGAAACTGATAAAGAAGCAGAAGCTCCTAAGGTGGAAGAAGCAGATGCAGAAGCAAAACAAGATGACGACTCTGACCTAATGGTGATCGAACCCCAACAAGACCAAGATCAAGCGCCTGAAGTAAAGCATGAAGCACAAGAAGAGCAAGAAAATCCTTCTATAAAACAAGAAAACGACCAAAAATCTCCTAATGACAACAACGATGATATATTTGAAGACATTGATATGTCAATGTAAGCTTTATTAAATTATCTAATATACAATTACAACTCTTCTAAATATCCCTGCTGAATAAGCCTCTCCACGTCAGACTTTCTGACATAGAACTGAGAATCCTTGATTAAATTAAACACCCCGTATTCGGTTTGTACCTCTCCCCCGTCTTTCAATACTCGTACATCAATGAATATACTCGTAGGAGGCTCGAGATCTCCACTAAGATCTATGTCCCCGAATTTGGATTTGTAGTCGACAAGAAGCTGCAGATACCCCTTGAAAAATTCCTGTTCATTATTGCTAAGATTCTCCAATGACAATCTTGTCGTGTAAGTTGGGCCTAATGCTCCGTTCTTCATGATTGATGGAGGAACTGGTGTACCGTTAGGATCAGAAGGGTCAACATTCAACCACGCAAATTCGTTGAGTTTGTCGGCTCGAAGCTTCTGATGAGCCAATAGACATCTTTTATTTCTTCTCATAGACAATCTTGCCACAAATAACTGACAATCGTTAATTAATGTATCTTCTACTGGAGCATCTTCTGGAATCAATTGTCTTTGCTCCATAAGGTACTGTACGTCTTTGCCGAGGTCGTTTGTTTCTTTGACAATATCATTCACAAGGTCACTCTGGTAAAGCGTCACCTCAGGAAGATTTGCCGTTCTACTGGCATCTAGTACAAGCTTATTTCCTAGATCTCCAAACATGGTGCTATTAAGTAGAACGCGACTAGAATGAAAAATACTTGGGAACAAATCCGCGTTGGTGTAGGATATGCAAATGGAGAATATGAAATACACTGTTATGTTTTCGGTTAGTTTTGTTGTCAAGCAACACCATATGATAATCTCATGTTCATGTACTACGCGTGGGATAATTCTAGAATAAATAAGATCCCAAGTTCAGTATCTAACGGATCCATTTTCCATGTAAATTTGAATTTGTCCTATTTGTTTGTTCTAGCTCGTATGGCGCAGTGGTAGCGCAGCAGATTGCAAATCTGTTGGTCCTTAGTTCGAATCTGAGTGCGAGCTTGATTTTTTTTTTGATGTTTCTTGACCTTTGTCTACTTTTTTTCAAGCCTATTTGATTGATCTCACGTTCTGACCTCAACTACTTGCTTGACCTCGACTCCCGTATGTCTCGAAATATTTGACTTTTCCCTAATTCATAAATGCTTACAAATTCTTGCTTCCTCAATTTCGCAGCTAACAAAAATCGCATCGAATAATCTTCCTCATCACCATGAGTCCTGCTACTATAATCTGTATTGGAATGGCCGGAAGCGGCAAAACCACATTCATGCAAAGGTTGAATTCCCATCTCCATGGGAAGAAGACTCCACCATATGTTATTAATTTGGATCCAGCTGTGTTGAAAATTCCTTACGGAGCCAACATTGATATCAGAGATTCGATCAAATACAAAAAAGTCATGGAAGAGTACAACTTAGGTCCAAATGGGGCTATTGTCACATCATTAAACTTATTCTCCACCAAAATAGATCAAGTCATCAAGCTTGTAGAGAAGAGAAGTGAGTCTGTTAGCAACGTTATTATTGACACACCAGGGCAAATTGAATGTTTCATCTGGTCTGCTAGTGGTTCTATTATCACTGAAGCTTTTGCTTCTACGTTTCCTACTGTCATTGCTTATGTGGTAGATACTCCAAGAAACACCTCTCCAACCACTTTTATGTCTAACATGTTATACGCATGCTCCATTTTATATAAAACCAAGTTACCAATGATTATAGTTTTCAACAAAACTGATGTGAAGGATGCTGAATTTGCCAAAGAATGGATGAGTGATTTTGAGAACTTTCAAATAGCTTTGAATCAAGATCAAGATTTGAATAGCGAAGATGGTTCAAGTTATATGTCCTCGCTTGTTAATTCCATGTCTTTAATGCTCGAAGAATTTTATTCCACTTTAGATGTGGTAGGTGTAAGTTCTTATACTGGAGCCGGATTTGATGATTTCTTGGATGCTGTTGATAGCAAGGTTGATGAATACAATGACTACTATAAGGCAGAAAGAGAAAGAATCTTGAAGAAGAAGGAAGAAGATGAGAAAAAGAGACAATCTGGCCAATTGAATGCTTTAATGAAAGACTTGAACATTAAAGATAAGAAAAAAACCAATGATGATACTGAAGTTTTGTCTGATTTCGAAGAGGAAGTTGATGATGAGTATCAAGGTGAAGTATTGAGAGACGAAGACGAAGAAATTCAAAGAGAATATACTTTCCCTGAAGACAGAAATTCCGAACTTGACAGCACAGATACAGATTTGCAGGCTCGTTACCAAGCAGCTCTTGAAGCCACCTCCAAGACTGCTTCTTCAAAAACAGCAGAAAACATTGCTCAGTATATCAAACGTTAATTGTTCGATATTTTTGTTTGTTCCTCATAGACAGCTTGTATTTTAATGAAAAATGATTAAACCAATCTTTCTTGAAGTATTTTATCTAAATCGTAAGACTCTGTATACTCGGGTTTGAAGATTAAATGGGGTTTTTCTTTGGCAAGATGCAAGATGGTTTTACCAAACTCTGCATTTCCCCAAGCGAACCAACTTCTGGTAAACAGCTGACCATTTCTTGAATTTACATGTACACTTTCATGGATCAAACCTAATCCAGCAGTGGAATCCATTACTAGTTTTAAATCTCTCAAGATTTCTTCGTCGTCGTCAGTAGTCCTCATAGCCACTAACAAAGACATCGGCCAAGCATTGTGTACTCCAATGTGAGGACCACCAATACCCAGTAAGAACTTACCCTTTAAGTAGTAAGGATTTCCCTCCTTTGAGAGAATCATTTTTCTTGTATTCTGATAAATAGGATCATCCACCGATTTATGTCCCATATCTGGAGCAGCAAGAAGAGAAGGTATGTTTGCATCGTCCATAAAAACAGAACCCCCATAACCGTCAACCTCGTACGCATACACTTCCCCAAATTTTGGGTGACTTACAACTCCGAACTCTTCAATTCCAGCTTCAATGGACTTAATAAAGTCATCAGTTACTTCAATCAAAAGAGATATATCCATCGAGGTTTGCACTTTCAAATCCTCCTTCAAGAACAATTGCCTGACTTTCTTTAATTCTGCCAATAAGTGCATATTACCAGGAATAAAAAATTGGAGTATACAGGCATCATCTGAAGGTCTGAAAGCAGATCTGACCAAACCAGTTCCAAAATTAACAGGATTCCCGGTTCCAGCCAAGGGAAGTGTTTCTGTTCCAATGTTCGTGTCTCTTTGGAAAGAGTAATAGAATGGCAATACATTACCAGTCTCAGGATCGTATGTGGGGCTTGACTCACGCTTTAATACCACCAAAATCCTTTCGTACGCCTGAAGCCAGAGATCATCAATGAACGAATTATCTTTAGAGCTTTCAAAATATTCGTTTGATAAGGTCAAAAATGAAGCCAAAGAGTCAATCTCATACTTACACTCAAATACTTGTCTCCAGTCTGGACGAGGATGGACATTATCGATAGCGGACGTGCCCTTTTTAATTCCAGAACCAACAGGTGGGTGAAATGCATTACAATATGCTGAGTTCAATATATATGATACTTGTGTGTTGATTGCACCTTTGATCATCTCTCCAAGTGCAGAATCGTATTTCACAAATGGCTGATATACAGACAATTGTCTAGCCGAATCCCGAAGCCATTCAGCATAAATGTCACCAGTCACAATGAACGTCTGTGGAGTGACAATTTTTTTAGATGATTTTTGCTTGGACGACGCATGCCACAATATAGCCGTATCCAAAGTGTTAGGGATACAATTTTCTACCAACCGTGCCAAGTCAGGATCTTTTAATTTCAACTTCAAATCGTCAATGATGTACTCTACCGCATCGGACTTGAAGGTTCGACATTTTGGAGCAGGCCTCATAAATGCATACTTATATTTGCCAAAAGACAAAGGTCCGTGCGGAACCTCTGAATACTGAGTGTAATCTGGGCATTTGGACGTTTTGGAGTCCATATAGTCGAGATATTCATTATCTACTTTGACTCCACTGATCCCCTTCCCCTTTTCGAACTTCTGCTGAAACCGATCAAGGCCATCAATTGAGTCTTCAGAACCCGAGCCCTTGTTGTATATATAGAAAAATAATACAACTGTTAGCAACAAAAGAGTCAATCTCTCGGGACGGACTCGATGATCCATTATGTATACTGCCATGAAAGAACTAACTGTTGCGATTGCAAAAAAAATTCAATGCGAAAAGTATTAATGTATTCATGTATGTACAAGTAGTTGTCTATAATTATCTAGTAAGATATATATGGGAACCTGAGACGTTAGGTGTTACGTTGGTCAATCCTGACTCGGCAAAGAACCGGATAAACTGGTCCAAACTGTCGTGACGTTGCGTAGACTCAGCTATTTTCAACAAGTCTTCGTAATTGTAATCTTTATTTTTTTGCACCCGGGTGTCGACATGAGACTCAAAGCTGTGTCTGATTGCCGGATCGGTTGTGTTGAACATCACGGCATATGTTTCGAAATCCAGAGAAAATCTGTTGAGAAGTCCCATCAATTCGCTGTGGTCCTTCTCGAGCACCGGTTTTTCCACTGTAAGCATGAATAAATCGTTGAACTTCATGTCGTAAGGAAAGATTTCCGAGATCTGGTTATTCTCAAGGAGTCTTAAGGTCGAGTGCATGTCAAAATCATATGTCTCGTCCGCGTCGTCTTCTATAGGAGTGGTGTTTTTGGTGATCTGTACGTCTTTTGCCAGCTCAAGCTCATCACATAGCACATCCTCAACTGTTGAGTATTTTCTCCAGTCGACCAGAGCCAATTTCTGCCTGCTAGGGTTGACGTTGTCGAAATCCAGTTTCGACTTAATGGCAAGTTGGAGAATGTCGTGGTCTATGAGTTCAGTTAAATAATAACTTCGAGGAGTATCGAACTTCCGAACCAACAGTTTCATCAGCAGCTGGAAGTTCTGGTACGGGAAGTTGATTTGGTTAATGGAAGCTTCGCAAAATAACCGGCTTGGTTGCTTCAAGAAAATGGTAATGGGCGTAAGGTGTAATAGTCTCTGGAACCATGTGAACATATTTGTGTAAGAACTGGTATTAGGAACCAGTTTCTGCGGATCATATGCAGAAGCCAATGACTTCATTAAATTTCCTTGAAACTGGGAATACTTGCTGACAGTTGCACGTTTGGTAGAAGGAATTCTGTCGAGAGACAAAGATGCCTGTGGAGGTCCAAAAGCCTGATCGGTTGACCGGTATTTGTCGTTAAACAATTCTTCTACCAGCATTTTTTCAAGTGGGTCCAACTCTACTTGTTTCAGGAATAACGGCTCGATCAACATGCGTTCCATGGCAGGGAAATCAGACGCTTCTAGTTTGATAGACTTCAAGGTTAGATGATTATCGATGATGTTGTTGTGAGTACCAGCCAGTTTCTCCAACCTGGATCGAACCCCCGGGTTGGATACTCGGTATGTCTTGTCGCAGCATTGTCGATATATCGTGAACAACTCCTGTACATGTTTCGGTAGACGATTTAAGGTGATCTGAGACATGAAGATGGAGATGTGAGAATTGCAGCTTTCGCGATGAGTTTGGAAATTTCAACCAAACCAATGGAACTAGATGAAGAAGTGATAGATGTGGGGATGTTCGAGGAGCCAGAAGACTTCAGACCCCCACCAGCAGAACACCATTTTGTCACGTATGACCGAGTCGTTGACAGACTGCCCAAGGCTGTTAATTTGAGACTTGTAGGACAATCTCCATTATGGGGCCATTTACTATGGAATGCAGGAAAGTATACTGCCAACTATCTCGATGAACACGCCGAAACTCTCGTCAAGGGTAAACGTGTTCTTGAACTTGGAGCTGCAGCTGCATTACCATCCATTATTTGTGGGTTGAACGGAGCCGAGAAGGTTATCAGTACCGATTATCCAGACCCAGAATTGATTGCAAATATTCAATATAATGTCGATCACTGTGATGGTTTAAAACCTGGCTTGGTGGACGTTAAGGGATATATCTGGGGAGGAGATAAGTCAGACATCTGCACATGTGAAGAAGAGAAATTCGATTTACTTATATTGCTGGATTTGGTTTTCAACCATACCGAACACCACAAGCTTTTGGCTGATAGTAAAGAACTCCTTAAACATGATGGTAAGGTGTTCGTGGTGTTTTCACCGCACAGACCACACCTCCTTGCCAACGACCTCGAGTTTTTCACGGTGGCAGAACAAGAGTTCGGATTCAAGGTGCAAAAGAACGAATTGGTCAACTGGAAACCAATGTTTGAAGAAGACGATGAAACTGTCGAAATTAGAGCTAGAGTGTATTCCTACTTTTTGACATTAGAATAAAAATGATAAAATATATTATACTTTATAAAGATTTAGTACGTTAAGATTTGAGCATTAACTTATTTATTGACTGGATGGACCTGGGTTCATTCTTCTCTTACCGTTAGTCAAGGTGACGTTAACAAATCTTCTGGTGTACAACAAACGCTTGTAAGCTCTACCCTTTGGTTGCTTTGGCTTTTCTTGCTTTTCAACCTTTGGAGTTTGAGACTTAACTTTACCAGCACGAGCTAAGGAACCGTGAACTTTTCCCTATAGATAGTTAGTATAAATTACGTCAAATGAAACCGATACATTAGATTTGAAACAGGATAAAAGGGTAGTCATGATAAACGTATCCAAGCCTTCTTGTGGGTCATGTCTTTCTTTGGGCATCTGTTCATGTTATGGACTTGTTTCTTAATTGTTTTGGGTCGAATGGCCACACTGAGTTATGGTGAAAAATTATGGAAAATGGAGCTACATTCGGTGGATCTTCAAGGAATCTATTCTTCTGGAATACATCATCACACATCCGTTCGTTCTGTTTCAATATGTATCATTTTAGTGGTGATAGGTCGACATACCATTTTGTCTTATTAATATGTATGGATATTAAAAATTTTATCCCTTCATTTTCCTGAGCATTTGCCTAATGCGAGGTGTGCCGGCAGGACACGCCCGCGATCCAGGACCTGTGACTGTGAGTTTGTCATGTGCGCGTGGGGCTGGTGCCCTGTCGCACCCCAGATTCACACTCCCACCAGAAGCTAGCAATGGTACCACACTCCCAGTACCCACAGTACACAATCCCATGACACAGGGGCCCTGAAGCAAGTCTCAGTAGTATATAGTGCAACCCTATAGAGAAACAAGCGTGTCGTTCTAGAATCTATAGCGTATATTCATCATTCATCAATAAGTCCTCACCACAATAGCTAGTGTGGCCACAATGATGGCAAGAATAACCCCCACCAAGGCAGCCATCGACTTTCTGGTGGCCGGATAATAATTATATACGAGCAAATGTTGCACCTGGAAGTACCGGATAAACCCAAATATCAACGACACAATCCCAAGCAATATGAATATAGCCCCCAATGGTTTACCATACTTTTCAAAGTGATTGGAGTCTGGCACATCAAGATTGACCACCCGGTCATGGACCTTCACTTTAGAGTCTTTCTGCAACTTGAACAACTGGGTGATGCCAATTCCAATTGTTATAAACGATAAAGACGTACGGAGCCATGCAAGAAACGTTCGTTCATTAGCCATCTGTGGAATGTTAGTATGAGAAATCGATTAATGCCATTTACAATCACGTACGTGGTCCCGGGCCACCGAGCCCTTGTTTTCCAACGACACCGAGCCTTTGAAGATGTCGAGCGAATTGAACTGGGGGATGTCAGGGTCTAGGTCGGGCAGATGCTCCTGGTGTTGGGGAGGTTCCATGGTGAGTTGGATGGAAACAGATTGTCTATGGCTTAAGTGCGACATCGGTTCGGCCGCACGTGATGGGGGATCATGGCGCCATAGTAGTACGGTACGGGTGCGGTGGGGTGGGCTGGGAAATATAACGATAGATGTGGCACCGGGAACAGGCCTGGCAAAGTTGTGGGTCTTGGTGTGTCGGGCGTGTGGGAGGGTTTGTATTGTTGTATATTGAGTCGGTTGGAGGTGTGGGCTTGAGGCTCGTTTTGCAGCCGCTCCTGTCCACACTTCTCGCACGGATCTGTGTGGGCGCCACGCGAACCGGCCTGCCTCGCGGTTGTTCGCACCTCGCCGATGTTCGCCCCGCGCTCCACCATCGGCTCCCTCACCACTACTCCGACCACTCCATCCACGTCCTGCAACTCGCGTCTGAGTTTCACCAGACTCCCCGTGTCGTCACAACATCCCGGCTCGTCTCTGCCACCATCACTGCCTCGTCTACTCCATCTCGTAACCCCCGGTATACGAGCCATTACGAGGGTATGTTGACGCGCAAATACGGCAGTGGCCTTTGAGCCTTGTGCTCCATGCAGGCGCTCGTCCAGGGCCTCAACTGCGGTCAAATTGTTAAAGTAAAACCCAGAGTCTCGATCAGGTAAGTGACACCTCGAAACCGTAGAAGGTTGATTCGGTTGTGAGCATCCTATGACGTGGTTGTTTATTTATTGTTGTCGTATCTAATTATATCTGCAGCCACTTAAAGTTTAAGTTTGGCCAAGTGCCGAGCCCTACCCATCCTGGCGACGCATTGGCGTTGGCGTAGGTGTAGGCGTAGTAAAATGCATGGCATGGCATGGCATGGCATGGCATGGCGTTGCTGATGGCACTGCTGGGTCATCCACATTCTTGTTGACATTGGGGTTGGGGCTGGTGTGGTTGCTGCCATACTGGTGTCACCATAACTGCTGCCTCGTTTATCTTTATTTTTGCATGTGGCAATCTAGGGTTTCGGTTGTTTACGTTGTCAGTTTACGCATCTGCATTGTTCGCATGTTATTTCCACTGCGAGGTTATGTTCGCGCTGGATGCGACAATTCCGCGACCCCATCGGCGACGAGTCCTTGACAGATGGTGACAAGGCCGATGAGGCCTTGACTTGTTGGTTGACTACGCAAGAATAAAGGGTAAACCTCGAGTTTATAGAATTACATGTATCACGACGTGTTTCCCAAATGAGAAATAACGTCAATGTTGCATATTACAACTGAGATCTGCAATCGGTTGATCCGTGTGAAAACTTTCTTTTTCCGTCCTTCTGGCCAAATCTATTATTACCTTATATACTATAAAAATGCTGAAAACAAGAATCAGTGTAATGAAGCAGTAGACATCTACTTCTGTGGTGTGTGTGTCTCTCTGTTTTGTAGTCTCTGATGTGTCTACTCTTCTACATCAACAACACACCCATGGCCAATAATGCTGGAGCCACCATCATGGTGCTGGTAGCTAAAGATAACTTCAAAAATACATTGGAGCTGTAGATATCTCTTGCACCACTGTCCCGAGATACCGTGAGCTTGTCGTAGCTTCTGATTTGTCCCACTTGGCCCGAGAGTGAACCCAAGCCAATGTCTCCGGACTCTGGTGTGGCAACCTCATCGTACATCAGAGTAAAGGTTTGGGAGTATGCTGATTCGGTGGTGGTGAGTTCTCCGGCCGAGTTGGTTCCGGTGGCCCACACCAAGGTGGTGGTTTTGGAGGTGGTGGTGGCAGCTAATACACTGACCATAAATTGAAGCCAAATCACAACTGAAATAAATCTCATGTGGAATCGATGCTAATGATTATATGATAAATATGAAGGGGGAGATTAAACGATCCGAATTTAACGAAGGAAATGCAAAGATTGGATACGGGTAATATATATCACAATCCACAGCCTGGGAAGACTTAAACAGTTGTTTTCAAACAAATTCAAAGATGATAAACTACAAAAATTCTTCAAATCCAGGAGTGGTATTTTTAACCATTACAAAAAAAAAAAAATCCATCATTTCACTCCTGCAGACAGCCCCCTCCTTTCAGTTCTTTTGTTTCTTATGACAAGGTGTTATTAGCTCTGACTCTTATATTACTTCACTTGGGTTCAAGTTTATTCGGGATACTTGGTGGCATTACCTTAACCGCTGGTATTGCGGTTTCTCGGCTTTGTTGTGTTTACTTGGCTGAGTTATCAATTCTTGGTATCGTCATTTCTTGGTAGGCTGATCGCATCCGATCTTACTATTTTGGCCTTAAAAGTATGGTACCGGAATTCCAAATTTCACGCCATCTGTCGGTCGCTGCAAAGTTTTCTTATTTTTGCGCGGTGCGTCTATCCGGTACGACATCACCGGCCCGTCCGTCGTGGCGAGCTTATCTCTGGAAATGAAACACACACACCTTCTCTGTTTATATGAAATAGTCAATCGTGGGCTTCTTCGATGGGATTGACGTAACGTCTTGATTGTTCGAGGCTTCAAATACCTTGTAGTCTCGATTGAATGATTCATCGATCGAGAGAACCAGGGCAATGTTCCCGCACCGATAACAGTAATTGGGAGCTGACCAGACCGTCACTAGTTTCTTATCAAACATCTCTTTATATCCTTCCATTACAAGTTGATGTGCTCTGGCAATCAATGACACGTTGTTGGTGTGAGCGAATTTTTTCACCTCGTTATACCCAAAGAGAAAACCAGCTCCTCTGGGGGAAATTGACCAACCTGGAACATCATCAGGGTCTGACCAAAGCAAATCACACATGGCTCCCTCATGGGGCACTTCTTGTTTTCTGTTGATTACTCTTATCTGGTCGATCGAATCAATCATCGGACTGAGGCCTCCGTGGATGCAAAAAACCCCATCTTTCCCTCCAATGATGGCTCCAAGAGATAAGTAGTCAAATACTTCACAACAGTACCGCCACACGTTGACACTACCGTATTTCCGAAGACACTCATCGTAAAACCCGTAGACGGTGGTTATCTGCCTCGTTTCATGGTTTCCTCTGATCAAGGTGATTCTATCTGGGTATCGTACTTTAAGTGCCATAAGAAGAAGGAAACTCTCTAATGAATAGAACCCTCTATCGACAAAATCCCCCAAAAAAATGTACTGGGTGGCGGGGCACTCTCCTCCTGTTTTGAATAGGGTCAATAGATCATGGAGTTGTCCGTGAATGTCTCCACATATAGTGATGGGGGTATCTAGCTGTTGGATATTGCCCTCTTCAATAAGGATCTCGATTATCTTGTTACAAAGCTCTTCCACATCTGCTTCTGGTATAAACTTGCAGTCCTTGATCCGCAGGATTGTTCTACACAACTCGTTAGTCTATATGGTCGGTGATACATCACATTACTGGTACTTACTCATCTAAGTTAAGCATGGTGATAAAACGCGTCAGGAACTTTTCGCAGTTTTTCGCAGTTCTACAATACATTACAATATACAATCTCATTAGTTTCTTCTGGTAGGCAAAGTGTACTTCATGAAAGCCCTTTGGAGTTGCTTCCGGACCGTTACTTTCTGGGCTCCGACAAAACTATCAATACTTACTTTAATTGCACGATTCAAGTCATTTTGACTCACAAAGTCGCTCAATCTCATCTTGGCAAATGCTTCAGCTATTCTTAAAATACTTTCCAAATGACGGACTGTGATGGGGAATGACTCTGTAGCAATTGACTCTCTTCTTAAATCAGCATATACCTTGGCAACTTTATCCATATCCATTTGGTGTAATTTAGGATGGACCTTGGCTCTGGAATAGGCAATATATTTGCTTAACAATTCTTGGCTAATTGGTGATATTTCCTTTTCCTTCTGTTTGTTCATTTCCTCGAGTCTTCTTTGCTTTGACTTTTTGCTTGGTGTATCAAGTTCCATCTCTTCTCCTTCACCAACGTACAAGTCGTCATCTTTGTCACCAAGATCGGTGTCGGGATGAGATCTCATATGTGAGTCAATAACGAAACTGGCTAATCTTTCATCCAGTTCTTCATTGACAATATCTCTTACTACACATAAGATATCGAATCTGGACAAAATAGGTTCTGTTAAATCGACGTTTTGAGATAAGGTCAACGTCGAATTATACTTGCCTCCATTAGGATTGGCTGCAGCAACAATGGCACATCTAGCTTGTAATGTGGTAACGATACCAGCTTTGGAAACAGAGATACTTTGTTGTTCCATAGCTTCGTGGATCGATGTTCTATCTTGGTCGTTCATTTTATCGAATTCATCAATTAAACAAACACCTTTATCGGCCAACACTAATGCACCACCTTCCAAAGTCCATTCACTTGTCAATGGGTCTCTTCTGACCGATGCCGTCAAACCCACTGCAGATGCACCTTGACCAGTAGCGAACACAGCCCTGTTGGCAGTCTTCTCAACGTATTTCAAGATTTGGGACTTAGCAGTACCTGGATCTCCTAGTAACAACACATTGATATCACCTCTAATCGAATGTTTACCATTAATATCTTTTGGAACACCTCCGAATAAGGAACAAGCAATAGCTGTCTTGATATCTTTATGACCGTATATAGATGGTGCCATAGAGGAAATGATCTTGTCGATGATTCCTTTCTCTTGACTCAATTTTCTGAACTCTCTTTCTTCTTCTTCGCTGAACAAATTCAAGTTTTGGTTAGAAATTTCCTTCTTACTGATCGAATTGGCTTCAATAATAGTAGCAAAAACTGGGAATCCACTCTTCACGTTCAAGTTACCATCATAGTTATTCTTATAGATACCAGTGACTTCAATTTCTTCACCGGGCTTGGCTGTATCCACCAAATCACTTAATAAAATTATTTCTCTATGTCTTGGTAATCTACCAGCTGGAACAGATCCAGGACTTTCTTGTAAGGTGATTCTTTGATAGTTTCTGTACAATGTCTTTTCACTATTGATCTTCAATGGACCCTTAGATTGACAGTTGGTACAGAATGATATTTTAACTTCGGTGTGAGATTCTTGAATAAATGGACCCAAAACAGCTCCACATTTGAGACAGTCAAATTTCACATATTTCAATTGAGGGAAAACACCAGTTCTCTTTGTCACCACACCATTAATCTTGATCAAGTTATTCAAGTTATTCTCTCTTAAGTCTCTTAAACTAATCAAATTAGGGAAATTGATGATTCTTACGTGGATCTCTTGATGAATTTGGGAATAGTTAGGGTAATGTAATTCGGTGGCTTCCATTGCAACAATGTCAAAGATCTTCAATACTTCATTTGGACTGGTAGCTAAAAATAATGCCAAAATAGCCTTGGATTCTGCTAAATGATTATAAGAAACCTCTAAAGATTCACTGTTAACTTCACCCAAAGATCTAATTCTCGCACCATAGACAGATCTACCCTTCTCATCAGTGTATTCCAAAAGGAAGGATTTCAATTCTCTAGCAATAGATCTTGATACAGAAGGTTGTAAGATCCACTCGGTGATGCTGGCAGCCTTGATATCACTTAAACTTTCCAAAGATAATTCTTCATTGAATGGATCAATTTCCTCAAGATCATCCATTCCCTCTGCCTCATCATCTAATTGTCTTCTTCTTCTTCTCTGAATTGGTAATCCATATTGATCCAATTTCCCTTCATCGTCATCTTCACCATCCACGTCCAAAAACGCCTGGCTTCTGGAACGGTTTCCTGTGGTCATTAACTCATCTCTTCTGTTTAATTGATTATCAATTCTTCTTCTAGTGGCAGCATCTAATTCTTCATATTCTTCGTCATCGATGTTACCGTCACCCAAGTCATAGTGATCTTGTGCTTCGTTACGTCTGTAATCACCCTCGTAGTTATCCATTAAATCTTCTCCGTCTTCCTCGTCACTTGGATTTAAATCTTCAATATCATCGTGGATCTCTTCTTCTTCATCTTCAAAAGGTCTGGAAGGTGAAGAAGGAAGTGGAGGTGATGATGGGATTGGTGATGAGTGATCACTAATCATCTCATCATCATCGTCCACTTGTCTTTTTCTAGGGTTTCTAGTTGGACTTGACATGTCTAGTTATTATTAGGGAAAGAAAAAAGTAGTCTTGATTGAAATATATTTGTACGCGATAATTTTTCCAATCAACGCGTCTAATAATTTAACTGTTTTGGGATAATTAATTGGATGATAGGCATGCACGACTAGGGTTCTCTACAATAGCACAAATATTCAAATGTGTGGCAGCTTCTCCAGGTTGGAGAGTTGGCTGTGGACCATGTAAGACTTCGGCTTACAGAGCAGTGAGGCAATATATTTTAGTTGTTTCCAAATATCAATTAAATTAAATTGATAGGCTATTCAGATATAACTATATTGGTTTTTCTATCTTTACTTTCAATATATATATGACTTGTAATATTATTGATCTCTGAATTTTACAGCAAATGGCAAAATTCGGCACTTCAACTACTTGGCCTGATTTTGACCTTATTTTTTAATTTTTCTACTTGTTATCATTTGTTATGCTTGTAGCGAAGACTACAGAAATGACATATAAAACCAACGGTTCTCAAATAATTCACTGAAATACTTCAAAACGAACACAAAGAAGGATGGCATTGTTTAGTTCCTTTATACATTACTTGTTAACATTCGTTACTTTTAATTCTGTGTACGAGCCTGTTACAAGTAATTTGGCTACCAAAATGGTTGCAAAAACAGAGACTCAGCAAGATCTCAGTTTTCAGTTTGGCCATGTGGATAAACTTAGCACCAGATCAGAGTTCTCTGACCTCAGCAAAACGTACATACTCGAAGCTCACCACATAAGCATTACCAAACATTTCAACTCAAAAGATGAGCTTTTAAGCTCCAATTACTTCAAGAATCCCAAACGGCCTGTCAACGTCGTCGCTAAAATCAACGGAGATAATTCCTTTTATGAAGTTGTTTCTTATCCTAAAGAACAGCAATCTGGAAAATTGATTCTTAGAGAGACTAGTTATGGTTCCCAACAGTCTGCTGTTCTTCTTGATCAGCCTATAACTAAATGTGTCTATTCCAATAATAATAAAGGCTCGGTATCCATTTCAAAGAGTAATACCTACAGTAAAAGCTTCAATCATGTTCACGGTTTTCAAGTCTCAGCCAGCTACTCTGTCGATCTCATGAATATTTTAACAATGGGGTTTCTGAGCCTTTTAAACCTGGTGATTCCAGGTCTTGCAAATATGACAGTTGGGCTAAACGTAGCCTTGGGTGTAGATGATCTGATTTCATCGTCACATTCATTCGGGGGATCTGTCAGCTGCGACACAGGAGACAAGAATGCAACCCAGATTTTCGTTTCTACAAGATATGTCTATTATCCGGAGGCCAAAGTTAGATATCACGTATATCAGATGAAAAAAGGCACAAAAGCTTTTGAGCTGCAGCCTCGCAGTTTGGGTGCAACTCCATGGGAAAATGCCTACAGTTCTGAAATGTATCCCGAATACGGTCTAGTATTTTATGATAACAGTGCAGGCATGGAATATGCTTGTGTCAATGATGTAGAGTATCTTCAACCAGAGGCCAACCTTTCTTTCAGAATTTTTGATCCTCAATATGAGCCAGTGGAGGGCCTAAGATTGGCATTAGCTTAGATTCTCGGTTCGCGATTACATCTGAAAATATATAAATTATTTGATTTACTTAGAAGATGGATAACAAAGAATCCGTTACGGAATCGTCAACCTCTGATTCTGTCACGACAGTGGTGGATTATATTCAAGAGCAGGATCAGCTTGAGAGGCAGGCTAAGGAATTGATGCCCTATGAACCAAATGAATGCACATATAATAGAGGAGAGCTTCGCCAACCGGTGTTTGCATGTTTAACATGTTCTCGAACTAATGAGGGTACCCCAATAGGAGTCTGTTATTCTTGTTCGATTCAATGTCATGCGTCTCATGACATTGTTGAATTGTTTTCCAAAAGGACTTTCGTTTGTGATTGCGGAACCACTCGAATGGCCAAAACGATTCATGGTGGTTGTAAGATAAGAAATAGCGTAACTCATGATGAAACATTCAGACCCAGAACAGGTTCTACCTCATCTCAAACACATAGGTCTTGGGGAAGCCAAAGTTCTTTGGACATGCCTGCGGATGATGTCCCGGGTTCAAATACTTATAATCAGAATTACCAGGGTAAATTCTGTAGCTGTAAGGAACCTTATAATCCACTTGAAGAGACAGGAAATATGATTCAATGCTACTTTGGCTTTGACTGTGGTGAGGATTGGTTTCATGAAGAGTGCATTTTGGGCTACAAGAAAGGGGTTTTAAATAATAAGTACTCGAAAGACTCTGGAACTAACCTCCTCGACAAACTTCCTGAACCTGGCGTGGATGCCGCAAATGATGTATCAATCAGTAACGATGATAAAGGAGAGAATGTAGTGAAAGTTCCGGAATTCCCGTCGTTGGACGATTTTGATGTTTTCGTATGCTGGAAGTGTGTACAACTGTTCAAGCAGGTGTTCAAAGAACTCGAGCAAGTACCGGGTTTGGTCTTGGCCTCTCTACCCCATTTTAAGGAAGTAGAGTCAATAGAAGAATGGAAACGGTTGAGGAATTCAGAGAGTGATAACGAACCCGCCTCGAAGAAAATAAAGCTTGAATCTGGCACTTCGTCAGTGGAAGCGCCCAAATCTGTATTTTTTCATTTCGGATTCAGAGATAAGCTTAAGAACTTATGGGCAAATACTACAGATGAAAAGCTCAAGAACTTTTTAATCAACTATCTGTTCTTATACGTGTCGGATCCCGTTTATGAGCCACCAGAAGATGACGATAATTCTTCGACTTTGGAATTGGGAACTGAAGCTCTCCAAAATTTACCTAGAGACCAAGCCATAGAAGGACTTCAGGCATTCGATCAAATAAGATCCAAACTAAGGGACTTTCTCCGACCATTTGCAGATGAAGGCAAGATTGTGACCGAAGAAGAAGTCAGAACGTTTTTCTCCAACATAAAGAAAGAAGATAAGTAACGATATATATATTTACGTATAATGAATCATATTTACAAAATAATAAGAATATTAATGACATAGGTTAAGCAGCAGCAGCAGATGCTGAAGCAGAAGATGATGATTTAGATGCCTTTTTGGACTTCTTCTTCTGATCTAATTTAGCAAATTCTTCTTTCCAAACATTGCTACATTCTTCTTTGGAGACACCTGGGAAGATGTTATCGAACACTTCTTGGTACCACTCAACTGGGATAAATGTCACACCTTCCTTGACTTCTTCTGGAATTTCTTCCAATTCATTTTCAATATCTTTAGGGAAAATGATGGTGTCACATCCATATCTCTTGGCACCTAAAGTTTTTTCTCTTAATCCACCGACTGGCAAAACCCTACCAGTAACGGTTATCTCACCAGTCATGGCAATATTTGGAGGTAAAGACTTGTTGATGGCTAAAGAAACCAAAGAGGAGGTGAATGAAATACCAGCAGATGGGCCATCCTTTGGAATGGCACCATCTGGGCAATGAACATGAACATCAGCAGCCTCAAAAAATCTATTTTCTGGGAAATTCTTTACCATGAACAGTTTGGTGAATGAGTAAGCAATGGATGCAGACTCCTTCATAACATCCTTCAAACTACCAGTAACGTGAATACCAGCATGTCCTGAGCCTGAGCCAATAGAATGGGTTAAGATAGACTCTATGTACAAAGCATCACCATTACCAGAGGAACTGTATGAAAGACCAGTGGCCACACCAGGCGGTGGGATATCATAAACCCTATCTCTAGTGTAAATCTCAGGTCCAACGTAGTCCTTCAACGTCTCAGGGGTAATTTCAAGTTTGACATCATCAGGTATTTCGAGCTTGACAATCTCTTCTTCGGCATCTTCTTTAGGTTCTTCCTTTGCTTGTTCACTGTTGATGTCACTTGGATCTTTAGAGGGTTCATTCAAATCAAAAGCAGGTGCTTCGACTGGACTAGTATTGATGGTTTCAGGGTCATTGGATTCAGTTGTTACAGCAGGTCCAGATACCAGAGAAGCACTGGCGACGACAGGTTCATCAGCTTCTGCTATCTTAGGTTCGATAACCGTTTTTGTAACTTCACCTTCCTTTGATTCTTCGATTTGTTCAGCAATCTTCAAAGAGGCCTTACTGAAGATTCTAGAAACCAATTTCTTGACATTTCTTAAACCACTTTCACGACAGTACTTTTCGATCAATCTTCTTATTGTGATATCAGGGATTATAACGTGGTTACCTTCCAAACCAGCTTTTTTAGCTGCATCTGGAATCAAGTGTCTCTTTGCAATTTCAAGCTTTTCATTATTAGTGTAACCATTGACGTTAATAATTTCCATACGATCTCTCAAAGGAGCAGGAATATTACCCAAATAGTTAGCAGTACAAACGAACAAAACTTTTGACAAGTCAACTTTGACATCAATGTAATTATCCACAAAAGCATTGTTTTGTTCTGGATCTAAGATTTCCAAGAATGCAGAGGCAGCAGCACCTCCACGACTCAAGTCCAACTTGTCGATTTCATCGATAAGCATAAGTGGATTAGAAGTTTTGGCCTGCTTCAACGATGAAATGATACGACCTGGAATGGAACCAACATATGTTCTTCTATGACCCTTTACTTCATGAACATCTTGAATACCGCCCATGGCAATTCTCACATATTTACGGTTTAAAGACTCAGCTATCGACTTAGCAATTGAAGTCTTACCAGTACCTGGAGGTCCAGCAAGACACAAAATCTTACCGTCGACTTTACCTGAGATTTTACCCATTGAAATAAATTCCAAGATTCTCTCCTTCACATCTTTTAAACCATAGTGGTCACGTTCCAAGATTTTTCTAGCTTCCTTGATATTGAAGCTATCCTTAGAATAAATACCCCAAGGAATAGAAGTCAACCAATCCAAGTATCTTTCGCTGACTCCCAACTCACTTGAGTGTTCATTTTGGTTTTCCATTTTGGCTCTTTCAGCTGTGTAAGCTTCCATAGCTTCTTCAGAAAGCTTCAAATGTTTCAATCTTTCATCAAACTTATGGGTCTTTTTATCTTCAGACTCGTTGATTCCAGCTCTCTTTTGCAATTCTTTGATGAATTCCTTTATGAAGAGTTTTGTCTGGAACTCATCAGCCTTGCTACTCAAGTTATGGATTGTGTTTTCCTTTATGAGATTAGCTCTCATTTCAACCTTCAATAACTCCAAGGCTTTAGATAATCTTTCTTCTACATCCAAAGACTCTAAAATCTCTTGAATCTTTTTAGGGTCACCATGAATTGTAGATCCCACAAAATCTGCAAACTTTGGAGGATCATTGACAAGCTCAGTACCTTCTTTGATTTGAAGCTTTTCTAATGGGTTCTTGCTCCCCATTTTACTTAACAAGGTCTTGATGGCTTCAATAAGAGATCTGATATCTGGGGACTGGACATCAAACGGCTTATCCTCAACCGGCTTTACTGTTGCATAGGAAACCTTCAAATCCTTAAGATAAGATGTCGAAAATTTATCCATTTCTATCACTTCTTTCTTTTCACCAGGAGTACTAAGTTCCTCCAACTTACATCTTTGCAATGGATAACCCAATACATTAAAAGTACCTGGACGAGGAGATGTATGTCTGATGATTTGACAGTGAACACCTACATCGTACACTGAATCTCTGCTTTGAATGACATCGGTATCACCCTTCTCTTGGTCTTTGATGTGGAATAACACAAAATAAGGTTCTCTCTTGTCAATGATAGTATAAATCGACCTTATCACTTCTGGATCAGTTATGTTGATGGCAAATGGACGGCCCGGAAGTGGTGGTCTGTCCTTCATAGGAATAGCCAACAAAGGAGGATAAACCCCAGTTTGTGGGTCTGCTTCCATTGACTTATCACCAGAACCATCATCCTTACCATTTCCACCATTACCACCAGATGCTCCACCAGCAGCAGATACACCTCCGGAAATCTTAGTGGGCTTGGAAGCATCGGCAACCAAGTTTTTGTCCACATCTTTCTTATCTTCCTCGATCTTTTCCTTTGGATCTTCTTCGATCTTGGGCTTATCTTCTTCGATATCCTTATCGTCTTTCTTGTCTTCAATCTTTTCAGGAGCCTTGTCATCCTTATCCAGTTCAGACTCCTTTTCTTTGAGGAACCATTCCAAGTCACGATTTAATGGCTCAATAATTGAATTATAACTGGAAGGCAAGTAAGAACTAGGAACTCGAGGGATTTCCACTGGTTTGACGATAGAGGTAGCAAATCTCACACTCACTCGCGTTGAAGTGCCCCTGGACGTACACCTTACAGTGTTTGACACCCCGGGAAAATATGCTCTTGATCTGATCATAGTTAATATGGGTTCAACAAAGTGTTAGTAATGGAGAAATGATTTCAATGCGAAACCGGAAACTGCGAGTGCGGGAGAAAGTCGAGAGTGAATCACGGTAGCTGACGCTTCGCGGTGGCGGTTGGATTGCAGTTCGCGGTACGTTTGGCGCCAATGCGGTAAGACTTGGTTCGACATGGTGCGAGGTCGGGCTGCACTGGCCCAGCAGTTGAGTCACCTGAGAATATACTTCTATTATACAGCTAATTAATCTTAAATACACGTCTCTTCTTCTTTTCAAATGTCGGCTCCTTAACCACCTTCTTGGCGTTGGGGGACTCATCACCTTCTAAGAAGTTGCCATCTTTGTAGTAGTCTAGAGATGTCACTCCATCTTGTTCTACATTCAATCCTCTACTCACACTTCGTTTTCCCACCGAAGAACCAGCCAAATTGAGTCTTTTCAAAGGTTTCTTCTTTGATGAGGTTCCAGACGTGTTCATCGAGTTGGCCAACGTAGAATTGGCTAAAGTAGAGTTTGCACTGGCAAATTCGTCATCATCTTCTGATGCGTTATTGGAACTATTCACATTCGAACTGGCAGTTATAACTGTTACGTTCTCATCGGTCATTATAGAGGTGGAGTTGGCATCTGGTTCTTCACGCTCTTCGATGATCTGTTTCTCGATGTTCTCTTTATCCTGTTCAAGTTCCCGGGGTTTGATTTGCTTGGTCAGTTGATCAAAAAGCGTTCCATATGGAATCGAATCATCGTCACTTGAGTCCGATTTATCAAAGTTCTCCACAAACGATATTCTGGATGGGGACTTGTTGGGCGAGCCCGGCTGATATGCTCCTTTCTTCGTAGGAGTTCGCAACGGTTGCGTTTTTTGCACCATTTGTTTCATGGTCTTGGAGGTGATATACTTCCCTCGTTTCTCCGGTTGTGGAGCTGGAGACACCAATAACGGGTTGCGTATGTTGGTCCTATTGAGGGAATTCAAGGTCGGACTCAAGAAGTTTTTCGTGTTGAGAGCACGACTCAAGTATGGCGATGTAGAATACGATAGGTTATTCTTTGCCAGTAAATCAGTTCTGTGACTGGAGCTCGATGATGCAGTTATAGCTTTCTGTTTGAGTTTTTGTTTCAATGATGCATTGTCTTCTTTGAGCTTGTCAATAGTGGCTTCATTGAGCTTCTCCTTCGTATTCCATTCTTGTTTGAGTTTATTTATCGTTAGTTCGTAATTGAGGCACTTCTGTGTGAGGTCTGATTCAGAAGTCGTGGCAGGTTTGTCAGATGAAGAACTCGAGTGCTTCAAATTGTGGAGTGAAACTATCCGCATCACTGCTAGCCGAATTAGCTGTTTGCGTTGCGTGTCTGTGTCCTCCAACACATCTAGTTCACGTCTTCTCTTGTAGTGTTCCTGGAAGTTCATTGATGTTTTTGTTTTGGTTTCGCGATGCACAAAATCGCAGCTCCAGAAAACCAATTGCAACATCTGATGGGGACACAAAGTTCCGTGTATGAAGTATCTGACGGCCAGTACCGCAAGGAAAAACACCTCAGCGTGCAGGATTTGACCAGTGGAACCGTAGAGGGAGTTTCTCAAAAGGGAAGAACCGTGGAGGTTGACTTAGACCAATATAAGGGCTCGATCGATGAGCTCAACAAACAGAAGGGCCGGATAATTCTGCCAGATGATGTACTTGCGTCTCATATGTCAACTTTTGTGAAAGTTCCCTTCAAAAAAACAGGACTCCCCGTTGACTTGCCCAACTCGGAGTTGTTGAAAGTGCTACATTACTATGCCAGTCATCGACTGGCCAATCAAGATTGGAACTTGGAGAATAAGCTTGATGAATCGGCCATGTTGGCCTTAGGAATGTTGGTTGAGAAATGGGCAGATGAAATGGTCACCGAAGATACGGCCAGGATGTTTGTGGAACGGGTTCCGGCACTGGAACGGACTCTGTCACTGAAAAAACTGGCACTGCAGTTATCTCCAGATCAACAAGAACCTCAACAAAGTAACAGCGACGAGGATGAAGATATTTACTTCTACGATGCATTATGAGTTAACGAGATATGTATGTATGATTCTATTAGTATACAAAGTTTTAATTTTCCTGTGGAGTTTGGGTTTCTTCCTTTTCAGTTTCGGTAGGTTCAGTGGAAGCACGAGCCTTCTTTTCCTCTTCAGCCTTCTTTTGGTAGATAGCTTCCTTACCTTCATCCTTGGCACTGGTAGCGATCCCAAATACTCTTAAAAGTAATTCTTGAGTGTCTTTCTTGTTGACCATTAAGTTGACGTTGGTCTTACCCTTCCATAATGGCAAGAACAAATCCTCTAAGCCATCTCCTCTCTTGACAGTTAAGAAAACACAACCCTCTTCGAATTTTTCAAGCTTCTCAGAGAACTCTGGGTCGATGTTCAACTCTTTGATGTAATGAGTTTTTGGGAAAGCTTCTTGGAACAAAAGTTCCAATAACTTTAAGCTACAGGTGACCTTTCTTTGGTCTGATAAGTAGGAGTTGATGGTGTTTAAAGATTCGTTTTGAACTCTCCATGGACAGCTTCCACTATCATTTCTTTGGGCCACAAACAATTTGATACCTCCATGAATAAGCTTCAATTTTTGGTCTTCAATGGTCAAGATTTCTCTAACAATTGGTGACACATAGTAGATGGTTCTTAACGGTTCACCAGTAGCATTTCTCACAAGAGTACAGTGCTTAGGGAATTCTTCTTTGAATCCATAGAATGGCCAGCACTTTTCTAATTCAGGGTTTGTTGGCTCAAGGAAGTTGAAAGGTTCTTCATTAGAATCTCTTGGTAATTTTTCCTTCTTCTTTGGAGCTTCGGTGGCTTCAGAAGCTTCAACTTTAGCCTTTTTGGTTGCAGGACCTTCAGTGGCTCCTTCAGGATCAATCTTTTCGAAAACGGTAATGAAGAATCCTCCGGTATTTTGCAAATGTGGATAAACTCTGATACAGTTCTGTAAGTTGAATTCCTTAGCTTCTTCAGCAGTTGGAGGGAATGCAGTTTCTGGAATGTCAGAAGCACCTTTCTCTCTAATTTCCATATCCTTTCCGAATACTTTCCAGTCACTAATACCTGGACGTCTAATAAGACCTGGTAATTCATTGTCACAATTGACAACCTTTATTTGCTTACCCCATTTTCTTAATGCAGATGCAACAACAGCTTCGTTTTCAGAAGGTGATAACGAACAAGTTGAGTACACTAATCTTCCACCCTTCTTCAACAATTGCAAACCTCTATTAAGAATATTGACCTGTAAGGAGTGTAATCCCAAACCATTTCCAACAGTGAAGTCCTTCCAAACATTGACGTTCTTTCTCATGGTACCATCACCTGAACAGGGAACATCACACAAGATTCTGTCAAACTTAAGGAATTCAGTGGAGTTGTTCAACTTGATTCTAGGGAACAACTGAGCATCGTGGTTTACAACAACAAAGTTTGGAGAGTTCAATCTCTTGACCTGATGAACCAACATATGAGATCTCTTGTAGTCAGAATCGTTAGCCAAAACAAATCCAGTTGGCAATTCTTGCTCATCGTTTGCATGCAAGGCTTCCACTAATTGTGCAGTTTTGGAACCTGGAGCAGCACACATATCCAATACAGCATGATGTGGCTTGACATCCATCAATAAAGGAGGAATCATGGAAACGGCTTCTTGTCTGGAAATATTTCCAACTTCAGTTTCCAAGACCAAGAATCTCTGGGTGGCAGCAAATTCTTCGTTCTTTCTGATGACAGTCTTTGGAACATCAATTTGCCAACCCAAATTGTTTGGGTAGTAGGACAAGTTTCTTGGAGCCAATTTGACACCTTCAAATTCAGCATTTTCAAGTCTGGAAACGTGATTCTTGATAAAGTTTTGGTTGATTTCATTGGCATGAGATCTGGACCCAGTGATTCTGAAGGTCAAAGGCAAATTTTGTTGACAATGTTTCTTGAATGTGTCCCATTCTTCTTCAGGAATGATGTTCATAGCTTTGTAGTAAGCTTCCCACTTCTCGTTTTCACGAGGAAGCTCTGTCCAGTAGTCAGTTCTCTTCTTAGGAGCAGATCTATTACCGAACTTTTTCGAGTCACCCCCTTTGTTTTTTCTGAAGTTTCTTTTTCCCATGGTTATTAGTGATAATGGAGCTCTCCAGTTTACCATACAATTTTTCAATTGATTAATTTTTTCAGTCGCATCTCATCTGATCCGGGACACGCCTATTAGATAACACAATCGATGGTATTAAGAGCATGGACCCTTGAAATTTGATCCAATTATTAAGTCAAACACAAGGCCAAAACAGACTGCGATTTTAACGGCACCCATCTTACCTTTCCCAGTCAACAACGAAAATTTACATCATATTGTTGATGCACCCAAGCTGTTAAACCTCGTCTGACCGCGAAGATCTCCACAAATTTCATCTTTCGCAACTGACCTCAAATAAGCTTTATATCGTTTGCTAGTTATCACCAGTTGTTCTATTGGCAGATGACAAACCAGAAGTGGAGATACCGCTTCAGTATTGTATGTTGACTAATTTTTGACCGGTGTTCACACAGAAAAACTCGTTTCAAGTTAGACGTCTTGTTTCTGCGTGACATTTCGTGTATATTTGATTTTACTAACATGATGACTTAGATTGGTTTGGTGATTACTGCCACAGCGTACGCCAAGACAAATGTAAAAAATTATTCGATGCCAAAGCCAGGTATCTGCAATGGGATTGTAAATCAGGACGTTGCAGCCATCTTTCAGAGTTTCAGCAGCTTTAAACTCGTAAATTATATCTTATTGGGCGGGTTCGTGTTTTTGAACTTGTTCAGATGGACGTTATTTGGCAAGCTTTCGGAGAAAGAGATAAGCCATTTGAAAGACAAAATCAGCTATACCATTTGGGAATTTTGGTTTGGCTTTGTTATATTTGTTCGAGAAGTGAATCTGAATCAGACCCTAGACCCTTTTAATACCGTGGTCCGGGACGAGTTCACAAAATACTCTGGATTGTTTCTTTGTATTTTATTACTTAAGAGTTTCCACTTCATTTGTGCCGAAAGGGCTTATTCGGCATCGATGAGTCTTAATTCGCCTAGTTGTACTAAGCTTGATAGAGACCAATCCCGAAGATTGGGATTTGGAGTTTTGTTACTTAATGTGATTGACTTATTATTGATGGGGTCTTTCTTCTATCAGATGTATTATGTGTATCACGGATCTTCTGTGCTACGATTCAAAGATAATATTCTTGTGGCAATTTTTGGGTTTGAAATTTTCCATTCGTATCCGTTAATCTTTTTCACAGGATTCAAATACATGCTTGATTACTATGATAAAAAAAGCGACAGTCAATCAATACAAAGAAAGAATAAGTTGCTCAATCTAGCAGAGTTGTTTGTTAATTTGGTCCGGTTTACCATGTCTTGCACCTTTGCTATTATATTTCTATACTTTTACACCTTCCCATTCCACATACTTCCATCATCATACTTAAGTCTTCGACTCCTCATTGTTAAAGCCCGGTGCTTAATCAGTTTCGAGAGACGAAATATTAAACTCAAAAAGCTCAATCTCCCCACCACCATCGAACCCGAAGCTAAGTGCATCATTTGCTTCGACTATCTTGTCAACTCAAGTGTAGACGGAGTCAGATGTTTGAATGGATGTGACCACAACTTCCATTACTCTTGCTTGAAAAGTTGGCTCAATTACTCGCATAACTGTCCTGTTTGTAGAACCAAAATATAGTGGCATTTTTATTTAATAATATACAGTTAATCGTCAATAATAAAACATCAAGAAGTGAAAAAAACTATTTAAAAGTACTCATGGCCATTTGAACTGGTAATCTCTGCAGTCAAAGTATCAATATCCGCATCTTCATTTGTAAGTTGCTTGGCCAACTCTCCAATGTCATAGTCATACTCTTGTTTTGTTGTCGATAATCGTTTGTTGGTAGGCTTATAATAACTATGGCCATTCTTATCGTCGGTACCTTCACCACCCGAATCTTCACTATAGTTTTCCATGTCATCCTCTCCATCCACCTCGAGCTTCACGTCGTGTCCTTCATCTAATTGGTGGTCTTCCTCACCTGGTCCCAGTTCTAGTCCTGGCTCTTGTTCATCAACAGAACCTTGAGCTTCTTGAGCTGCAACAGCAGCAGCTTCTTCAGCAGCCCGTTGTGCTTTGAGCTGTTTCTTCGTCATCTTAGACTCACCTCTTTCTTGGCGTAAAGCCTGCTGTTCTCGGTATTTGGCGAGAAAGATCTTTAACACTTCAGCATAATTTTCAAACCCCAAATCATGCATCGAGTATAAAATATCCTCTCCATTGATGGTCTTACGTTTGTCCCGAAGACATCGATCACTGGCCTCACTAGTGACAAATGATATAAACTCAGAAACACATTCTTGCATACATTCTTTGGCGTCTTTCGACACTTTAGCACTGGCAGGTAAAGTATTCTTCATTAATCTGGCGACATTCGCAATCGGTAGCCACCGGTCTTGTTCTCTTAACTCGACTTCATGAGGGTTTATTGAGTTTGGATCCATGGTAGATGTGGTTCCTCGGAAATTACTAAAATGTGAGTGGTTGTGTAAAACTGGGGATTTTGTGTTAAGAGTGATTACTTTATACTGGCTGTCAATGGCTATTTTTCACGGGCACCGGTGAGAACTTGGAGGGTGCGGGCTGTGATCTGCGCACCAATCTCGACGGTGTGCGTATTTCTCAGCCTTGTTGCCAGGTCCATCTCCGTTCGGAACAAGCTCCTTTTTCGGGGCCCGTTTGGGAGCTGGCCACCGCGAAATGTCCATGGTGCGAACTTGTGTTGACACGTCTGCTACCTCTTCTGACATTTATCGAATTGGCTGCAAAAATGTCTACGAAACCGGCTGCTGCAAAAGGCAGTCCAATTGGTGGGGAGAGTAACACACAGACGTTCCCTTCCCCGTCAGCTCCACTGGGGTCCTCTGGCTCCAGAGGGGCCAGTCTTTTGATGCTTGTGCAAATCGTTTCCAAGTTTCTCACGTTTGGTCTTAATCAGTTGCTTGTACGATTGGTTTCTCCTGCATTGTTTGGAGCTGCCTCGTACTTGGAGCTTTTGTACTCCACCATATTGTTTTTCAGTAGAGAAGCTGAACGGTTGTCGATTCAAAGAACAAAGTCGGGAGACCAGATGCTGCAAACTTACCAGAGTATTGTTAATTTTGGCTTCATTTCTATTGCCATTGGCCTACCAATTTCGTTGGTGCTTATGGGGTATCAATACCAGGGAGAAATGTTCTTGAAAGTTTCGTCTATAGCCAGCTATTTCAGCTACACTGTGGGATTATATTGGGTGCTGGCAGTTGTTGAGTTGCTGATTGAGCCCTTGTATGCTCTAAACCAGTACACTTTGAAGTTTGGTAACAGAAGCAAGTTCGAAGGTGTTGCTGTGTTTTTGAGATGTGTGGTTACAGTTGTGGTTGTTCGGACTGCATCGGTCTTGGAGGTGGAGCAGTGTGATAAGAATGGGTTACTTCTACTTGGATTCGGTCTTGGTCAGCTAGCTTACTCCTTGACGTTGTTTTTGCTCTATCTCAGAAGCCTGAAGGAGTTTCTGGGCATAAATCTCCGGCCCAGTCCTATTAGTTTGAAAGATAAGACGTACTTCTGGGATCCTGAAGTATTGAAGTTCTGGAAGATCTCGTTTGTGCAAATGATATTCAAGCAGATTTTAACCGAGGGAGACAAGTTTCTTGTGAATGGGTTTTTCTCGGTAGAACAACAGGGGGTCTTCTCTGTCATGAATAACTATGGTTCCATCATTGTCAGAATCTTGTTGAACCCAATAGAAGAGTCAGTAAGGCTTTCGTTCACAAGGTCTCTTAACAATAAAAGCTCAAATTATAACGACGCTGCTACGACTCTTAAGCATTTACTTACATTCTACTTATACTTCTCCATTGTCTTAGTGGTTGCTGGGTTTTTAAATTCTTCGTTTCTCCTTAGATTTCTTCTTGGAGGCAAGTCATCTATATGGGGATCTACTAATCTATTCAATTTAATGCCCTGGTATATATTGTACATCCCATTCTTGGCCTTTAATGGGGTATTTGAAGCGTTCTTTATGGCTTCTGCCAACTCCTCCCAAACGAAACAATATTCCTACTTCATGTCAGGAGCCAGTGTTGCCGTGTTAGTTCTCATGTATGTCTTTCTTGAGCAATTAAATATGGGAATCTCCGGTTTGATATTGGCAAATTCGGTCAACATGTTCAGTCGAATTACATATTGTTCTATTTTCATTATCAGATACCTCAAAACTCATCTGGTGCCGGTAAATTTGGCTGCAATCTTTGGTTTTTGCATCCAAGCAGTCGCCATAGGATCTTTGGCGTTTTATGGCAACTATACCATTCTAGACCATCAATTTGCAACCTCCTTCAATGACGTTTTCAAAAGCATTGGATCTTGTTTAGTGTTGGTTGTTACCCTCTTATTTCTTGTCAAACAAGATATAATAAATTATATAAAACATAGATAAAAAAAACAAAACCGGAGTGGCAACACCAGATACTCCAAATCTACTACATAACCAACGAAATGCCGTCCGCTTCGCCTCCGCTACGGGTAGCCTACTGTGCTGAATTACTTCCCTCCAGTGATTGTGCTACTCATTGCTGAGAGTTGCCAGATTGATTACTCGAATCGACAGACTCTCGACCGCAGGGATCGAACCGGACACTTCAATTGTAATAGTAGAAATAAAGTACGCGATCAGTGCGCTCCTACCAAAAGCCATCACAGCGTAAAAATTAGAAAATTTCTGGCTTATCAGCATTGAGCAAAGTATAGTTATGTGTTTTAATACTTTCCAGCATCACAAAACACATGATATTAGTATCGTTGTACTCAGTTCCTTGTATATGATACATTTAACCTGTTCAATTCTTTCTATATTCTAGTATGTTGTCGCTGGATCACAGTTCTCGCACCTGACTCCACGCATTTCTCACATCTTAAATTCTTCACTTTCCCACATAATCATGTCTTTGGTAGAAGTCCTGAAAAGCGTGGGCGAACTAGCAAATGCAGTCAACACTAAGTCAAAGGAACTAGACCAGCTAAAAGCTTTGTATGCTGCAAAAATCCATGCTTTGAATCAATATCTAAAAACACTCCCATCGACCTCAAAGGATCACGATGCAGATGAGGAAGCATTTCAAACCCAACTTAAATCCCATATAACTTGCCCCAATTGTGACCACAATATATGGGATAATGGTAAAAATAGTGAGTTTATTCTCCTACCCAAAAATGCCGTTAAAGTATCGGCTGAGTCGACAAAGGCAATGGAGAGCCTACAGCGACTCAAGCTAGATGAAGCTTCCTCAACTCCAAAAACAAACACATCTGAACCCAGGAACAAAGTAGCCAACCCGGTGGAACATATGAGCACCAATACAACACATGCTAATACAACTCAAGATAAGAAACAAAAGTCGAAAAGGGTCTGTTCGTACTGTAAAAAAACAGGACACTCCAGAGCCAGATGTTACGTTCGACTAAACGGAGAACGGGTCCAGTAATAACTAATATGTATATTAATCGTTAATCTATAATACATTTTTTAAGTCCAACAACGGAAATAATCATAGGCTTCGATTACTTTGAAGCTTGAACCATTGCTTCTAGATGAATGTTAGTATCAAAATTTTGTAATTGGTCAAAAGTGTTTTCTTCTTTACATACCTCTTCTAGATGCATCCTGCAACAACGTGCAATCAACTGCGTTAGGGTTAAGATGGATGTAACGCACAGTGGATCCTCTGATGAACAAATTCTTGACTGAATTTAAATGAGGGTATTTGGTTTGGTTGGTGCATGATATGTTGTCCAACTTCAAATTTAAATATTGATCAACGGATTTCAATACTCCCTTCAATTCCATATCATTCTTTAATTCAACTGTGACTTCTTGATCCACAAGAGTCTTGAAAAAACTGAAAAACAACATAGCTACAATTCAGACGTTGGGATTTATGAAAAGAAAAAATTGTGCGAAAACCTCAGAAAACTCGTACATTTACAACACTAATATTACTCTTATATTTTTAGAGATGATTCGAACTACCAAACAGGGTTTTCTCAGCTCCGAAGATTGCATGTTCAAGGCTTGTGTTTGCTTCGTATTCGTAACTGCGGATTTCTTCTGCTTCTAAAAGCGACCTGATTTCATGGTTTTTCGACGTTTTCTTCTTATGTTTGTGCTTGTGTTTGTGTTTGTGCTTATGACTGTACCCATGCCTGTGCTTTTCATGACTATTTCTTTGTTCTTTAGCACTACTGCCCATGTAATGAGCATGTAAATTTCTTCTTTTGGCTTGAATATGGTGATTGCCCTGCAATGGTTCGAAGAATGGATCAGGACGTTGTTCTCTATCTCTTATATCATATTGACTGTAAGGTGTTGATGCAGCATTCGGAGGCGTCATTGCAGAAGGTGATAACTTGTCCCACATAGGGATATTTTCCTTGTTCTTCTTGGATTCATGTTGAAGATTCCAGTCGATCTTACCAGCAAAGTCAGAAGTATAATCCACATAATTGATGCCTGACACAAGGGACTCCTCTTGGCTGTTCTCCATCAAACACTCCCTGGATATAGGTTTATTCAATTTGGGATGTCCACAATGTTCAAGATCTGGATTATCATAGAAGATATCGATGGTTTTCTTCTTCTTGGGGGGACTGGACAAGAGAAAGTTCTCCATGTCTTGCACGCTCATCATGTTCGGTGGCTTGAACTCTTCCAGCATGTTGGCTTCCAATAACCCCACTATTTCCTGATAACTCTCCACAAGAGTCTTCTTGTCTTTGGACTTGGATTCTCTACCGAAATTGGGTTTCTTCTTAGCCTTCACTGCGGCCATCTCTATTGCTAGAGTTCTTTGGTAATTGGATGGAGATCTTCCTCTGACCACCAAATCTGGTGTTTGACAACTTGCTAATGTGGTATATTTTCCTTCACTCAAAATACCCAAGAGCTCAACCCTCAAAGTAAAATACCTGTTAGTCAAGGTATATTTTCTAGCATTAACTGAAGTGTAAAACTGCATTCTTTCGTACTTTGAAACAAGACTGATTTCTCCTTCTGGATAATTCTTCAATATTGACCCTTCCTTTGCCAGCTCAATGGTACTAGAAGGAAGAAAGAAGGCTTGGTTCAATTTATCGAGCTTCGAACGATTTCTTATGTTTGTCGAATTCCTAATCAAATCATGACTCGGTAACTTTCCCGGCACTGCAGCATAAACCGGTGGCAGGTATTGTGGCCCTCTGTCCCTCTTTGCAGTGTGTTGAATTAGCTCAACCCCAATGCTTTTGTCACAGCACTGTGGAACTATCCTGATTGCAAAACACTCGATATTTACCAAGTTTCCCTCATCATCATATGTATGAAACTTGTCGCTCAAAAAGGCATCCAAGGTGCAGTTCACTAATTTGAAAGCTGCCACCAACGAGAAGTAATTTCTCTTGTATCCAATCCACTCTCCACGGAAAAAGTCAAAGCCTCTGTCAATACGAGCTTCAATTATGGGAACAACGTTCTCGTTTGTTGATGACAAGAATACTTCTCTGTAGACATCGGTCGTTCCAAACGGTGGGCCAATTTTGAACTGATCTCCGGATCTTGGTGCTACTTTCGAAGGACTATTGTCCCTTTTTTCGGCTGGTGATGAGGTTTCTTTTTCCACCGCTGGTGCTGCTTCTGTGGTTAATTTTGCAACTTTTTTGGGTCCAGTTTTTGGCGCTAATTTGAAACCTTTTTTTCTTCCCCTTTTCTTCTTAGTTGGTGCATCTTTTGTCACTATTTCCTTTTTGGCCCTTTTGATTCTAGCCATGGTTCTCAATAACAATCGATTAATTTAAGACTAGTTGCAAATGGGTTTGTGGATTACAATATCCGTGGCCGCGAAATGTAACATTTGGCTGCAATTCATTTGCAGCAAGATGTACTTCGATAGACAGAAAATAGGGAGGTGAATAATTTCAGGAGAAATTCATTCTAAGGAGAAAAGCATATTTCTTTTAAGTTGTTAATACTGGCTTCACTCCTTATTCGGAGATGGCTTTGAAAGTTTTGACATTTAGAGCTCCAATAATAAGCGTGCTTGCTCTTTGGACAGCTGTCTTTTGAGATCAATCCAATTTCAAACATGCCTAAACCTCAGTAGCTTGTATACCATATAAAACCAATCAAATACCATATACATTACGATCCTGATGTAATCTACTGCTTAAGCTTATCGTAGAAAGTGGTGTTTGCACTACTCATCGAGGAAATATATACGCACCAATTTTTCAAACAGTTCCATCTCAAGGTCAATATAGAATGGGAAAAAAGGCTATAGATTCTCGTATCCCAGCATTAATCCGTAATGGAGTGCAAGAGAAACAAAGAAGTTTCTTCTTCATTGTGGGAGACAAAGCAAAGAACCAGTTGCCAAATCTCCATTATTTAATGATGTCTGCTGACTTAAAGATGAATAAATCAGTCCTTTGGGCTTATAAGAAAAAACTTCTTGGCTTTACATCTCATAGACAAAAGAGAGAAGCCAAAATCAAGAAGGATATCAAGAGAGGTATTAGAGAAGTTAATGAACAAGATCCATTCGAGGCATTCATTTCTAATCAAAGCATCAGATATGTTTACTATAAAGAAACCGAAAAAATTTTAGGTAATACCTACGGTATGTGTATCTTACAAGATTTTGAAGCAATTACTCCTAACTTGTTGGCAAGAACTATTGAAACCGTTGAAGGTGGTGGTTTAGTTGTTATAATGTTGAAGTCTATGACTTCTTTAAAGCAATTATATACGATGACCATGGACATCCACAGTCGTTATAGAACTGAAGCACACAATGATGTGGTCGCCAGATTCAATGAAAGATTCTTGTTATCTTTGGGATCTTGTGAAAACTGTTTGGTGGTCGATGATGAGTTGAACGTTTTACCTATATCGGGTGGTAAACACGTTAAACCTTTACCTCCGAAGGATGACGATGAATTGACACCAAAAACCCAGGAATTGAAAGATTTAAAAGAGAGCTTGGCCGATGTAGAGCCTGCAGGTGCTTTAGTGGGATTATCCAAAACCGTCAATCAAGCACAGGCCATTTTAACATTCATTGATGTTATTACTGAAAAAAGCTTGTCCTCTACTGTGACTTTAACAGCAGGAAGAGGTAGAGGAAAATCTGCTGCACTCGGAATTGCTATGGCAGCTGCCATCTCCCAAGGATACTCAAACATTTACGTCACCTCCCCATCTCCAGAAAACTTGAAGACCTTGTTTGAATTTGTATTCAAAGGGTTTGACGCATTGGGATATACTGAACATTTGGACTATGATATTATTCAATCTACAAGTGCTGCATTCAACAAAGCTATTGTTAGAGTTGATGTGAAAAGAGAACATCGTCAAGTTATTCAATATATTCTGCCTGAAGATCACCAATACTTATCTCAAGCCGAATTGGTGGTAATTGATGAAGCTGCTGCTATCCCATTGCCAATCGTTAAAAGATTGATGGGACCTTACTTGATTTTCATGGCTTCCACTATTAATGGTTATGAAGGTACAGGTAGATCTTTATCTTTGAAGTTGATTCAACAGCTTAAGGACCAATCATTATCCAAGGATATTTCCAAAGACACAGTGGTTGTTTCAAGAGATAAAAAGCATGATGGTGAGCATATCTCTACTACTAGATCATTACGTGAAGTCGTTTTGGATGAGCCAATCAGATATGCACCAGGAGATCCAATCGAGAAGTGGTTGAATAAATTGTTATGTTTAGATGTTACGTTGACTAAGAATAGTAAGTTTGCAACCAAAGGAACCCCCCATCCTTCTGAGTGTAACTTATTCTATGTTAATAGAGATACCCTTTTCTCTTATCATCCAGTATCGGAAGCGTTCTTGGAAAAGATGATGGCTCTTTACGTGGCATCTCATTACAAGAACTCTCCTAATGATTTACAATTAATGAGTGATGCTCCAGCTCATCAGTTATTTGTCTTATTACCCCCAATTGATCCTAAAGATAACAGAATTCCAGACCCTCTCTGTGTTGTTCAATTAGCTTTGGAAGGTGAGATCTCAAAGGATAGTGTCCGTAAATCTTTATCAAGGGGCCAAAGGGCTGGAGGTGATCTTATCCCATGGTTAGTAAGTCAACAATTCCAAGATGAAGACTTCGCTTCATTATCTGGAGCAAGAGTCGTCCGTATTGCTACCAATCCAGAATATTCTGGTATGGGATATGGATCCAGAGCCTTGGAGTTATTACAAGACTACTATGAAGGTAAATTCACTGACATAAGTGAGAACAACGAAATTAATGAACAATCCATCACAAGAGTTACCGACAATGAACTTGCCAACGCTTCTTTGAAGGATGAAATTAAATTGAGAGACGCAAAGACATTACCACCATTATTGTTGAAACTTTCCGAAAAACCACCATACTATTTGCATTATCTTGGAGTATCATATGGATTGACTCCTCAATTACATAAGTTTTGGAAGAGATCCGGTTTTGCACCTGTTTATATTAGACAGACTGCGAACGATTTGACTGGAGAACACACTGCAGTCATGATCAATGTGTTGAATAACAGAGATAATAAATGGTTGGTCGAATTCTGCAAAGATTTCCAAAAAAGATTTTTGCAGTTATTGTCATATGAATTCAAGAAGTTCTCAGCTGTTCAATCGCTTAGTGTCATCGAAGCTACCGAAATAGCTGAATCCAAATCTAAGAAGCTTACCAAAGAAGACTTGGACGAATTCTTGTCTCCTTTCGACTTAAAAAGATTGGATTCATATGCCAACAATTTATTGGATTATCATGTCATTGTCGATATGCTTCCACTCTTATCGCAGTTTTATTTCAATAAGAAGACCTCCGGAGTTAACTTGTCGTCTGTACAATCTGCTATCTTGTTGGCCATTGGTCTTCAACGTAAAAACTTGGATGATATTGCTAAAGAGTTGAACTTGCCTGCTAATCAAGTTATGGCTATGTTTGCCAAGATTGTGAGAAAGTTCTCATCTTACTTTAGAGAGGTTTTGAACAAGTCAATTGAAGAATCAATGCCTGAATTGGAAGATGAAGCTGTCAAGGAGATGGAAGGAAAATTCGATACATTTGAAAAAGTTGACAATCAAGACTTACAAGAAGAGGGTGAAGAAGTCTTGAGTGAATTGAAGTTAAAACAAAGGGAACTTATCAGCGCAATTAACTTGGAAAAGTATGCTATAGCTGATGATGGAGAATGGGAAACTAACAAGAACCTCGAAAAAGCTGTTAAAGGTAACGGGGTTGTTAGCGTCAAGAATAAAAAAGCCAAGCGGAAGCAAGAGAATGCCAATGATATATATGAAGAAGAACTTAAGGATCTTAAAAAGGCCAAAAAGAAGTCTAAAAAGTAAGTAGTATTAATCTATAATTGATATATGTGTCTATTTACTCGTATAATCTATTATTTGTTGTATGGTCCAAATCACCATATCGCTGATATTGCTCGAATCGTCATTTTTAAAGGCCCTTAGTTGTAAATCAATAAGTGCATGTTCATTCAAACTTTGATTAACATCTTCGTCGATGAACAAATGCTTATGATACTTTTCAAATGCAGGCCATACATAATCATCAAAGTAATTCGGTGGATCGACCCAAAATCCCGCTACGGTAGAATAACCTTTCCTGTTACTCCTTCTGAATTTTAAGCACTCGTAAGTTGAGTAGTAAAATAACTTTAAATCAAATAACAGGCTCAAATTGTCATCATGAAACAACATGAATCCATCAACCAATAATATTTGGTAGTCGTGGAGTTTATCCTGCAACAATTGTTTTAAATCTTCAATTTCTTGTGTGCTAAGCTTTAAGTTTACGTCCGGTTCCAAAGTGTCTATTTTATCCGGGAACTCTTCACCCTTTTTCACCTTCTTGATATGATCCTTGAATTTGTCGAAATCAATGGCATCTGGAGAATCCCAATTCTGTTCCTTAGTGACTGGATCTAGAGGAATTTGATCATCAGGAAGATAAAAGTCATCTTGATGAAGAATCTTGCAGTCGAGCAAATTGACCAAATTCTTCGTAACGGTAGTCTTTCCCGAAGAGGAAGGACCACTTATTCCTATTATTATAACTGGCTTTGTCGGAGTAGTTTGGCCATCATTTTTTGTAGCGGAGTCCATAGTTCAGCTAAAAAGAAACAAATAATACCCAACACAGTCTTATCGCAGAATTGACCCACAGAAAAACTACGCAGTTCGCAAACCCGACTGAATTGGTGTTCGTGGACGAATCGAGATGAGAACTAAGCTAACTTCAAAATCACATTCAGGTGAAATTAGTGGTTTGTTATCATGGTCAAGATCTTCAGGTGAATGATTTTCATCTGCTAACTTAAGGTTTTCCCTTTGTCTTATGATCATAATCAAAATTATTTGACGTCAATTTCTCACTTCATACTCGCCATTATTCCACTAAGTGGGGCATAATGTCGAGGGGAGATATACCTGCAGAGGCTTTTTGTTGAGCAAGCTTAGAGAGGAGGAGTAGTTTCGACTTCGGACTTTCTTTCTTTTGGGGGTAAGGTCGCATGTTGCCCCTGAATTCTATAGACTTTATTACAGTTGCAAAAACTCTAAACCTATCCAAAAGTCTTAGGATCCATGTGGCCGAGGATAACAAATTTGGCAACCTAAGGCAATGAAAGACTTATGCCAAAATCTTTTAAAATATCTAAAATCCTTAAATCCGTCGACTAGTGTATTATTAATATAACTAATTATAATTCAATCCAAGAAAACTATCCTATTTAAGTAATTATTCGACCCATCTCCCTCTGAGTGATTGTTCTTTTAATGTATGTTGCGGTGAACAACCCTTGTTCCTCCCTCATATCGAACAATCAAAATGAGTGTCGAATGCTATTATACCAATTGAGTAAAGTTTAAAAAGGGATATATTCTGAAAAGGTTGCAACTTCATAGCTGCTTTACCCAAGTGAGGTCGCGGGATCCAATTACATTACTCAATCGGGAAATTTGTATCAACGCATCACTATGCATCTCACAATTTCCCCAATGCGGTAATTTCATTAACCATGATACCTGATTATAGTACCAAATACAGTAGTCAAGAGAAATATAAAAATGTTTGATGTCCCACATGTAAATTTCTGACTCAAAAACTTCCACATCTCCTTGAAAAGTGGTGTTGCTAATAAACAAGTTTGCATTTATTCACCAAATCATTTACTGATTGTTATAGACTAAATTGCATAGGTTTAATTCCTTTAAATTAATTTAATATATCCTTCACTCGTTAGGTTTATCTATGCTTATACCCTCCACAAAAAATTACTGTTCAAGTTGATATCCTGTATTAATCTGATGAACGATCCACATAAAAGTGATCTGGTTCGAAAAAAGGAGTTTCAACTATCCAATGATGTGAGTGAAACTGATGAGGCTCTGAATGATACTCCATTACGCCGAAGTAACCCACCCAAACTTTCACCCTCCAATTTACTTCCTGATATTAAAGGTTTCAATATAGAAAGATCCAAATATCAGCATTATGGTCATAAGTCTTCGATGAATTCTCAATCACTTGAGAAAATCATGAATGAAGAAAAGTCAAACCAAAGGTTGGGCTCTATTCAATCGTCGATCGCAGAACTGGAATCCGAACCAAATTCTGCCACGAGTCTCAAACCTGAGTCTGACTCTTCCAAAGGCTTAACGTCTGTGAATAGGTCACATTCAGACTCAAATTTGAGCAATAAGAAGGTGGTTGGAGAAACCATGGGGAAGATTTTGGGATTACCATCCAACGATGTTGATTTTTCCAACACGGTTTGGCCTTACAGTGATGAGACTTTATCTGAATTATTAAGATTCAAGACCGAACAAGAAAGAACCAAACAAGAAGAAATGAGAAACGAATATGCATCCACTGCTTTACAGTTACTAAACTTAGTCAAAAGCATGAACGTCAGTTATGAGTTGATTCCTCAGTTGTTTCATAATTCGTTGTCTGATTTGAGGACCAACATCGATATGCTCCGGGGAAATCCTGAAGAGTCGATGACGTTGTTGAAAAATTACAACCATGCTACGAAGAGAAGATATTCTGACGTCAAGTCAAATTCTTCCGGATCAGATATCAATGAACCTCATTTGAGAAGTGAATTGGTATCACCTGTGAGATCTCCTGCCACACTGCCAAGCTCGGTTCATAGAAGAGGAAGATCGGATGAAAGCGAACAAGTAAGTGCCAGTAATATGCACTCGCCTATCAGCTCATTGGCCATTCCTCAATCTCAGCAGCATTCTCCAAGTCATATGCCTCAAGGCCCTCCACCTCCAGGTATGTATCCTGTTTATTATGCTGCAATGGCACCGTTACCTCCAGGTCACCATCCAACAGCACCTTCCAGTGGTCCAAATAAATCACAGGCAAGTCAAAGCTCTAATGAGAAACTGTCTTTGGGGTCACCTTATCAACAAAAATATCAACAAATGGTTTACCATGGACCACCATCGGGTCTGGCACCTCCCCCTCCGGGGCCTGGTTCAGGTGCTCCTCCTCACCCTCATCCACCGGCATACCCAGCAGGTTCTTATTTCCCACCTCAACAATACTATTATGTGGCATCGTCACCCAGCCAAGCTTCGGGCCAGGCTCCATACCCTCCTGGTTCAATGATACCCCCAATGTCACACCCTTCTCATACCTTTGGATCAGAGCCAAAGGATGCCGAAGACTACATTAATCCCAAGAAGCAAAAAACAGTGTCGACAGGGAAAACTGGAAATGGGAACATTAACTTTATGATTTCAACTCCAAAAAATCCACCAGCTCGCAAGTACAATAATCCGAAGGAGAAATCAAAGACCTCCGACTATTAGTGATAAAATCATAATATCCGGATGGGGTCCTCATAGCTATTATTTAGCACTAATGATTTTATGACAGTCTAAATTTATTCTAGACGTACATACGTTATACCCTAATATATATATATTACAAGTAAGAATCAAACTGCTGCAAAAAAATCATATCGGCTCGATGCAGGCTCTCAGCAACCGTTGCTCAGTACCGGAGCGCGAACCGAACGGAAACGGGTTTGACATATAAAAGCATCAGAATCCCTAACGTCTGCGAAGCCGCATAAACCTTTATACCGTTTTTTTTACTTCTCGTGACACAACTGGCTGTATATGAGTCAGATCATTGTTTATAAATTTTCCTTCTGTATGTCACTAATATTTTAACCTATTATTGAAGAATGAAAGCTTTAAAAGACGATAGCCCAGACTCAGATCATGAGATGACTCAAGAAAAATCTTATCCGTTTACCGTATATACTCCAAAAGAAAAGTACATTTTGATGATTATCCTTTCTCTTATCGGTTGGTGGAGTACGATATCGAGTCCCATTTATTTTCCAGCTTTACCAACGATCAGGTCCCATTTTCATGTAACCAGTTCCATAGCTGATCTTTCAGTGGTGGCATATCTTGTATTTCAAGGTGTTATGCCGACTTTTTCCTCGACTTTTGCTGATTCTTTTGGAAGACGTCCCGTTATCATGATAAGCATGTTAACGTATGCGGGTGTGTGTGTTGCTATTTCTCAGACCAACGCTTATTGGCTTTTAACGGTTTTAAGATGCGTTCAAGCTGCAGCCATTGGTCCCGTGATTGCTATTTCATCCGGAGTGTCTGGTGATGTCTGTACTGTTTCTGATAGAGGAGGGTTTGTGGGGATGGTTAGTGGTTTGCAACTTACAGGAAATGCATTTGGAGGGTTAATTGGAGCGGCTTTGATCAGTGATTTTGGATGGAGAGGAATCTTTGTATTTTGTGCTATTGGTAGTGGTATAACTCTTATATTTATTGCATTAGTATTTCCAGAAACAATGAGGCTGATTACTGGTAACGGATCAGTCAAGCCAAAGCATCTCATTAATGTGGCACCAATTTTTTACCTTAATCATTACAAGAAAAGGTTGACTGATGATGTCAATACATTGGTACCGAAGGGAAGACTTGATTTGTTGGCCCCTTTCAAAATGTTGGCTGATGTCAATATTGTTTTGACATTATTTCCAATTGCACTCAAGTTTGCTTTATGGACTATGGCATTGACTTCACTTACCGCATTAGAAGGAGAAGGCTACAACTACTCGGTGTTAAAAGTGGGATATATTTATTTGCCTCAAGGTGTTACTTGTTTCTTGGGTTCTATTGTGAGTGGTAAACTTTTGGATTGGTCTTATAGAAGAGGTAAAGCAAAGTATGACTCACAATACGAGGACTTACCAGTACAAGAAAAACCCAAATTTAACGTTTTGAAAACCAGAATGTTGGTTTTTGTATTCCCTTGCATATTACAATGCTTTGGTAGTATTATCTATGGATGGTGTTTGCAATACAAGATGAACATTTCATCCATTATCATATCCACTTGTATGATTTCGTATGCTTCGTCATCTTCGATCTCCATTTGTACTACAATTTTGGTAGATTTGAATCCTGACCATGCATCTACATCTGCTTCATTAATGAACTTATCAAGATGCCTTTTGGCGGCACTTGGAACTGGTGTTCTATCTAAAATGACCCAAGCCATGGGTATTGGTGGTTGTTACACCTTTTGGGGATGTCTAAGTATAGTCAGTGACTTACTCTTGGTTTATGTTGCATATTGGAAAAAAGAAAAGGAACATTAATTTTAGACGTTATAGATAATTTAATTTGATAGAGATTTATGGATAGACAATAAAATATTATGACAGTGATTAAAACTTATTACAACTTTCCATTTTAAGCTATATAAAATGAACTATTGATGATGAACATGAAAGGAAGATTTGGAATAAATATGCAGGTTGATTAGCAGATCTATTGGGATTGACATTGAACACCACTTCCACCAGCACCTTCTTCATCTTCAGAGTCATAGGCATCACGTCTATTACCAGATTGATGTTTGTAAGGATCCACATCGACTATATCACACTCATCAACTTCAGCACCCTTTGGAATATCAACCTTAGGTCTTGGTGGTAAGATGGATTCTAATTCCTTCAATTTCTCTTCGGATGCGAAAGATTGTGGTGGGAACTTGATGGTAAATTTGATGAAAAGATTACCTCTACCACCGTGTCTATAAACTGGCATACCTTGGTTTTCAATAACCTTAGTGGCACCTGGGGAAATCACTTCACCTGGCAAGATTGAAAATTTAATGTAATCACCTGAAACATGCTTGAAGGCAACATCACCACCAGCCAAAGCAGTTAACAAGTCAATATCAGCTTCGTAATATAAATCGTTACCCTTTCTGTTGAATTGATCATGAGGCTTTTCATCAACCACAAATACAACATCTCCTGGAACAACACCGGGTTCTTGGTCTCCCTCACCACTGAATACAATCCTTTGACCATCCTTCATACCTGGATCAATGTGAACTTGTAAGATCTTACGTTCACTTTGAGTCTTCTTACCTCTACAGGCAGTACAACGATCCTTAGCATCACAAATGTCACCAGTACCTTGACAAACGTCACAAGTGGTTTGGAATCTTTGAATCATAGGACCCATTTGTCTGGTAACCAACTTGATACCTTGACCGTGACAAGAAGAACATTGTTTGATCTTACCTTCTTTACCACCTCTACCTTCACAAGTCTTACATAATATAGTCTTATTTAATGCCAACTTGGCGGTTCTTCCCTTGTATAATTCTTCTAAAGTACAGGCAATAGAATGCTTGATATCTTTACCCTTGGTTGGACCTCTGGAAGCACCTCCCATACCACCAAATCCGCCACCAAAGAATTGGGAGAATATATCTTCAGCTCCCATACCTCCCATTCCACCAGGACCACCAGCACCACTCAAACCTTCTTCACCATATTGGTCATAAATTTCTCTTTTTTGGTCATCAGACAAAACTTCGTAGGCTCTGGAAATATCCTTGAACTTTTCAGCAGCTTCTGGAGATGGATTCTTATCTGGATGATATTTTAAGGCAGCTTTTCTGTAAGCCTTTTTCAATTCAGTATCTGAAGCAGATGGACCGACTCCCAAGAGGTCATAGAATTTGGTATCTTTGGCCATGATATAATTAAACTATTAATGTAGATCAAGTTCTTGCAAAAAAATTCTAATCGTTTGCAAAAAACGCTGCGCTACACTATTTGATTTTGCGATTTTTTTGTAATCAAATGTTTCCATGAGGTTCGATGGGCATTTGGTCCAACTGGCCGCTTCAGTGTGTGCACCAGAAACACCATGCGTCTCGTGTGAAAAATCACCAGTGAGCGACAAGACGGTGCGTGAATCCACCAAGGACGGATTGTTGGTGCACGACCGCAGTTTCTGAATTTTTCGCAGTCAAAGTTCAACTGTGGGGGTTTGGCAGGCCGTCGCTGGCTGCTAAATGAAACAGCAACATTTGTAGTCGGGGTTAAACAGAATCTTTAGAGACCAAGATATTTGAAATTTGCCATTAAGGCTAAAATAAGCGTATGTGAGCCCTTGGGATTTTTGGGTAATTTCTGCCGTCTTCTGGAGCCCCTTATGAAAAGCTGCAATCGGCCAAGATGTGCTGAGGTGCCAGCCCATTTCTGGTAGATATAACGTAGGCTATAAGAGTGTGATTAAAACCAGGTTTAAGTCACATTAGTATAGCATATTAGTACTGTCGTAAATAAACAAATGAATGAATCTTCTTCCACATTTACTGCCGGAGTTATTCATAGCAACAAACACACATACGGTTGGAAGCATTTATGTGAAAATTGTGAGATTCGCAATTTTTATTGAATTTGTTTGTGCTCAGAAAGAGAACTATTTCCGAATACGAAAGACAATGAAAAGAAAAGTGACGACATTGAACGCCCAACATTTTGTTTACGAATGTTAACAGACCGAGATATTCCTCGGGGCGGATGTCAAGTGTTGTCGACATTGCCACCATACATGGTCCAGCATACTTGGACGTTGAAACTAATTAACCGAATTACAGCTTTATATGACGATCATTGAGTTACAAGTGCCTATCTTTACAGCATCCCAAGATAAATTAAATTTCAGTCCCTTGCATAGGAAGCAAGATATCAGCACAGAGTTTACCGCTTAAATTATCCTAGTTAGCCGGAGGCAGAAGATTTAATTGGTGGAATAATCCTGGAACGCGTTCTAGCACCACAATGTGGTAATTGTCTCTAATACTTACTGTACGTTTCGGGTTGTGCGAAAAGTTTCCTTGTATTAGCTCCTGCGAGTCTAAACTCAAAGTCAAAAGAGTCAACTGCGCGTCTGTTTTAATCAATTCCTGTCTATTTCCGGGCTTTACAATATCTTGTTTACATAACGAATGCATCCATTGTAATCTTCTTTACAATAGATACCTACGCGAGATCTTGTATGAGTCTCTCCTAAGCTATCTGGTTTTATTTGTTTTAGCAAACAAACCTGAAATACCGGCGTGGTTTCTTTAATGCATTCTCTATGATGCCTAGGTTAGGACCTTCATTATCCATATCTGGCACTACGTGATGAGATATCGATGCACAAGAAAGCTTCTGGAACGGGGTATAGTTGATATTTATGATAGCTCTATTGATGTTGCCGGTGTTATTCCCGACTGTTACTGTTGTTCTCGTTATGGTTGTTTTGAATAGTGATTGTGATTGTAGTTGAAGTGGTACATTGGATTGTCTTTTCACCGATTGTTGTTCACGATTTTTGCTCGTTTGGTTCGGTGAAAGTTGTGCGAATCACCAGGTTTAAACTCAGGTTAAAGTGGGTTGAAAATCAGCTTTTTGCCTCGTAACCTACTGAAATGAACCCTATTTACCGATCTGTATATTTGATTATTGAATTAGAAGCTCGTCCCCCGTGAGTGTGAACCCTTTGTTAATTGTTAATCGTGCACATATCTCAATTCATTGTTAACTCGCGAAATTTTGCAATAATTCTTAGTTACATAAAGGGCAGGTGAACAATAATGCTTATTATTACTGTGAAAACTGTTTATTATAGGAAATGGCCCAACCAATTTTAGGGCAGGATCCTCTTTAATTGTCATAGTTTGTTTGTATCCTTTTACCGATCAAATAAACTTTGGTAGTTAAAAGTTCTTGTTCTTTATTTCTTTCATAACAATAGTTATTTATGTTATTCGTTGGGCTATAAATTGATACATAATTCTCTAACGGAAGGGTTTTTTTATCTTTTTCAATCACCTTCAGTTGAAAGTTAAATTCATTCGCTATGCATTTCACTAAACTTTTAACTGCCATTGCAACTACTGGTTTGGTTGCAAAATCTGAAGCCTCTCTTTTATCGGCTAACTTCAGTGATTACTTTGACTTTAGTATTAATCTTCCAGGTCTTCCAATAACCGGATGTGAACCAACTGAATTGTTTCAATTCGGATGGAACTCTGACTTAAACATTGATATCTTGAAGAGAGAAGAAGCTGAAGAACTTGGTCTTACCAAGAGAGCTACTTCCGTTCCAAAGGCTGCTTTATCTGTTAGTGATGTTGAAAACATCGAAGGCGACTTATTCAAAGTCACTCTTAATTTCCAAACTGCTGCTGCTCTTGACTTGTTCAACATCACCGGAGCTAAGGCTGGTACTGCTGTTGTCGGTGGTTTAGGTGTTAGCAAAGCTCAAACTCAATTGATTGCTGGTGCCGAGTCTGAAGGTAATATCTTGAACATTTTCCAATGGTCCGCTTCTGTTTTGGTCAATGCTACCATCACTGGTGACTTATTCTGTTTGCCAGAAGGTTTCAGTATTGAACTTGATATTGACTCCAGTCTTGCCATTGATTCCCCACTCTTGGAATCTCTTGCTGACAGCATCTTACCATCCAAGGTTATTTACCAAATCGAACAAGACTTGGAAAACGCTTCCAAATCTATCCTCAGCAAGAGAGATATCGAAGAAGCTATTGTCATGAAGAAGAGAAGTGAAGTTGAAGAAAGAGCTTTACTTGACTTCAACTGGAGCAGTGATGCTTACTTGAACATTGGTACTGACAGCAACCTTTTACCAAACTTCTGTTGGAAGGCTTGTGATGACAGTTCTAGCTCTGAAGAATCTTCTTCTAGTTCTGAAGAATCTACCACTACCGAAGAATCATCAAGCTCTGTCCTTATCACCACCGTTGTTGACCCAACTGTTGGTGAACCACCAGCCACTACTTCTTCCGAAGCTACTGATGATGATTCTTCTTCTAACACTGATGACTCCACTACTTCTGACGATTCTTCTGCTACTGATGGTTCTTCATCCACTGATGACTCCAACACCTCCGATGACTCTGCTACTTCTGATGACTCTTGTCCAGAATGTACTGACTACACTACTGGTTTCACCACCACCAACTCCGATGGTAACACTGTCACTGGTTCTGAAGAAATCATTGTCACCACTGACTCTGCTGGTTCTTTGACTACTGAAACTTCTATCTTGACTGCTACTACCCTCACTGGTGACTGTCCAGAATGTACTGACTACACTACTGGTTTCACCACCACTAACTCCGATGGTAACACTGTCACTGGTTCTGAAGAAATCATTGTCACCACTGACTCTGCTGGTTCTTTGACTACTGAAACTTCTATCTTGACTGCTACTACCCTCACTGGTGACTGTCCAGAATGTACTGACTTCACCACTGGTTTCACTTCTACTAACTCTGACGGTTCTATTGTCACTGGTTCTGAAGAAATCATTGTTACCACCGACTCTAACGGTGACTTGACTACTGAAACTTCTATCTTGGGTGAAGGAACTGTCGGTGCTAGTACTGTCACTAACGTTATTGGAACCACTGTTGTTACCATCACTTCTTGTGATGACCACAAGTGTTCCCCAGTTCCTGTTACTACTGGTGTTACCACTGTCTGCGATGATACCACTTCTTACACTACTTACTGTCCATTGACCGATGAAGAGAGTACTTCTACTCAATTCTCCACCACTGTTGTTACTATTACTTCTTGTGCTGAAGACAAGTGTTCTGAAGCTACTGTTACTACTGGTGTCACTACTGTTTCTGATGAATCTACTATTTACACCACTTACTGCCCAATCCCAACTTCTGAAGAAGAAGCAAAGGTTCCTTCCACTGAAGCTGCTCCAACCACCGGGGCTGCTCCAACCACCGAAGCTGCTCCAACTACTGAAGCTGCTGTTTCATCTGGTGCTGTTCCAACTACTTTGGCTGTCGAAAGTACCAGTTCTGCTGAAGAATTTGCTTCTGCTTCTACTTTCGCTGGTGCTGCTGCCAATGGCTACACTGCTTCTATCGGTGCTATGATTGCCGGTGTTTTCTTGCTTGCTATTTAGAGTTGATCTTTAAATTCAAAACCTTTTTTTCGTGTCCTTAATAGAACGGTTATTCCAAAATAAGATTCTTAAAATGAATTCTTGGTTTTACTACACTTCATAATCATAAAAATTTAATTTCGGAGTTTGATGAGTTTCAGACTGGAGTTCCTTGATACCTTTTATTTTCTAATTATTTAATTTCATATATACAATTTTTATTGTTCCTTTTCGCTGGGGTCCTCTCTTGTATTTTTGCTTCTTGGCCACAAGGAAGGTATTTTTATAACCTGAAACCGGGGCTCAACACATCTTTCGACAAACCATTGTTTGAGCTTACTCTCCACCAAGACTGAAATTTTGGGTACGTCCTGCAACTTAGCTCTTGAACCAATTAAGGATTTAGTGGTGAATTCCAATCTATAGTCAGGTGAAAAAGAGAATCTAATAGCAGTACCGGACTGTTTTTCGGGTCTCTTGTCCAGTTTCTTAGAAGTGGAACTATTAGACGGGGAAGACAATAATGCAGAGGACTCAAGTGGAGGAGAAATTTCATTATCTGTTGCAGAATTGGATTCCGCTTCTTCTTCATTGGGACTGAATAAAGAAACAGCGAGACATCCGCTGAATCTGACTAATGAAACAGATAATTGGATGGGTAATGCAGCTATCATTGGTCTTGGATAGTTGATTAGAAGCCTAGTTTCAATACCTAAGGTGATGGTATCAGAAAGGTCGACATCAATTTTGGCTTCAAGCCTTCCTGAGCTATCAAGACTTTCTTTTATTCTACAGTTGGATAAGATGGGGAAATCATCACCAATATCAATTTCTGTAATTCTTATTTTATCAAGGTAGTCAGGAAATTCCAGTTTGGATAAGAAATCGTTCAATGAATGGAATATGTTGTCCGATATTAAAGCCTCACTTCTAACCTGTGAAATAGTCTGAGCAATTAAAACGTTAAACCAATCCAAACTTTCGGATGCATGATTATTAACATCATAATACGTCTTTTCAAGAATGGTTGCAATGTTCGTAGCTTGAACGTCTTCATCTTCCAAATCGTCAGCATCCTTGCCAGGTGCTTGGTTTTTTTTGTCACGTCTAACAACTACTCCTGTTCCATCCTTGCTGCTTGTATTGGGGGTGATATTTGACACATCCTGAAACACAAAGAACTTGATGAAAATACCTATCACCAATATAACGCTCAATTGTCCTAAAACTAAACCTTGAGTGAAACTTAATGAAGAAGATGTCAGTGGATTATGATTAAACTCTTTTCCTAAAAGATCTCTTTGCTGTTTTAAAAATTCCTCTTGCTGTACTCTCAATTGTTCGGAGACTTCTTGTAAACTAGTAGCCAGTGAGCCATCACCCAAGTTTACACTTTTTATCACGTCATTGTAACCCATTCTGGCATTGAGAGATCAAAGATATCAAAATGATGAAGTAGAAAAACACTGAAAATTGTAACTGCGAAAAATTATCTTTTATTAACAGTATTGAAATATTTAATTATTTACCTCTTTACTAGCCTTTGGTTTTCTACTAACAGGCTTTCTAACTTTTCTTCCTCTAGTATTTGTTCTGGCATTATTTTTAGGGTTTGCAATAATGGTTGAATCACTCTCCACGTCTTCATCATTGTTGTTATCACGGCTCATCCAGCCTTTCATGTTGGCAAAGATGGATTTACTGTTTAATTCCTTATTGGCATTGCCAATATATTTGGCAGCAAATTCAGCCATTGGAGTGGAGTGACGAGAATTCATATCTGACTCTGAATCACTGGCCCCATTCGAGTCTTCGTTCTTTTTACCTCTGATGTACTCTCTGACCTCAAAATATAAATCTTTGGATACACTATTTATATTGGCAGTATTTTTGGTCCAATAAGTTCTGAAATCGTTAACATGCTTTTTGAAATCCAATTCGTTTTTCTTCAACCAACTCACATTCAACTCCTTTCTGGTGGCTCCTCTAGCAAAGTTTCTCATCAAATACTTGTCATAATCTCTGATAATCTTGGTGATAATGTCGGATGTGGAAATACCCTCTGTTCTTTGGGTTGCCAAAAACATTCCTTTTTCTTTTATAGGCTTATAGATATCATCAGAATCAGTAGAAGCATAAGGTAAATCATCATGTGCAACATAGTCAATGTTGTGTTCTTTCAAGAATTTAGGTGTAACACACCAAGGAGCGTCCGGTATGACTTCATCGACCCATTTACAATGCTTCAAAGTTTCACATCTTTGATAATCTGTCAAAACAGTCAATCCCTTACGCTTATGCGTTTCAATGTCTGAGGGAATTCCACAAACCAATTGGGTATTAGGAAATGCTTTCTTTGCTTGCTCCAATTGTCTCATGTGGCCCAAATGGAAAAGATCAAACACTCCATCGGCATAAATTCTTATAGGTCTATCTTCCGGTGGGATGTTGAATCTGAAACCAATTGGTCTATACTTTCTGATATCTTCCGGCAATTCTTCATCGTATTCCTTTTCTTTGGCTTCAAATTCTTCTTGTTGCTTTGTCTTTTCGAGTTTCCTCTTTTTCATCTCTGGACTGTGTAAGCTCCTGTTGGCATTGTCTTCTTCACTCTCAGACTCTCTAGAGGAATTATCCTGGTCATCTTCTCTTTCGGATCCCCAATCTCTTAATCTCTTTCTTTTTCCGAAAAACGATGTGAGTTTAGGTGCAATCGATTCAACCGAAATGCTTCTAGTAAGGGGACTTTGGCTTCTAGATTTGCGTAATTGTGGGGTATCGGACATTATGACCTGATGGGAATGTGTCGACTATAATTGCTGTTACTCGTCAATTATTGCTATCTAATCAATTGCCAGTAATGCCGATTAAATTTCAATAGTCAATTTTGTGCAAAAAGGTTTTCAATTTTTCGGAGTGAGAAGTTGCACCATTGAAATTGCTAGTGTGTGAATCTTCAATTTGTCTCGATTAACTGACAACTACTCAGACATCTTCACCAGAGAACAGAAGTTTCATTAAAACGCATCACTAGACTGTTGTTAAGCAATTGATAATTCAACCAAATCACTAGTTGTAGCTCCTCACTTATTCAAATGAGAATTTACAGTGTATCTGACTTGCGATTTCTCAAACCAACCACCCTCTTCTCATGGATGAAAGGTGGATCTCCCGGACCTTTTGCGGTGGTCGATGTCAGAGACAGTGACTATGTAGGTGGCCATATTAAGGGATGTCTTCATGTCCCAGCCGGCAATTTCCAGGAAAACCTTCCTGCCTTAAGACGCAAATTAATGGACATGAAGGCACAAGACGTGGTTTTTCACTGTGCCTTGTCTCAAGTACGAGGTCCTTCCTCTACACTCAAATTTCTCAGATCGTTAAATGATGTGAAGGATCCACATGAAATCGAGTTTTTCAACCAATTGAGTGTTTGGGTGCTACAAGGCGGATTTACCAAATGGCAAGAGGCTTATGGAAGTGACGAGTCTGTCACCGAAGGTTACGACAAGGACATTTGGGAATTTGGGCTTTGAGATTTGAGCTCTTGTCACAGCCAAGGCTGATTTGCTAGTGAATGTAGCAGATCTACTGGTGGATCTAGAAGTTGTTTGCTGGTGATGAACAAGGCTAAATGCAACGGCCAACGGCACTGACTGGAAAGGGCAGTAGCACCAGGCATACGGGGCTGTGAAAGACGCGGAAGCCATGGCGCGATACCCCAGAGTCATGGCGATGCATGGTGTGAGGCTATAGTGGAACACGAAAAATCGGTGCATTACCGGGTAACGTACACGAATCCTACATATATTAGGTAAGATTGTCCCTGTGGAATGTTACGAGTGCACCAGACGCCTTTTTAAACGGCCCCTTGTGACGAGTTTATTTTTTGCGTCTTGTAAACACTTATCCTGCATCAAAAACTCTAATGAGTTGCCTATTTATAGCAAAGTAATAGCTGCGAAAAAAGGGATATAAAATACTGACGGTTTGCTGACTTACATAGCTAATTAATATGCGTTTCTTAAGTGTGTTGTCTATTCTTTTGGTGCATTTGGGGGCAGCCACAGCAGCTTCGTCTACCACTTGTAACCCACTTAGTACTTCTTGTTCTCCAGAAAAGGCTTTGGCCACTGATATTTCGCTTGACTTCAAAGAGGAATCTGACGACTTTGATGTACAATCGACCCCTTCTGGTGTCAGCTACGGTGATGATGGTTTAACATTGACTCTTGCAAAGAGATTCGACAATCCATCTTTGAAGTCGAATTTCTACATTATGTTTGGAAGAGTTGAAGTATCTTTAAAAGCCGGTAATGGAACTGGTATTGTGTCATCGTTTTACTTACAATCGAATGACTTGGATGAAATTGATATAGAGTTGATTGGAGGGGATACCACTCAATGGCAATCTAATTACTTTGTTAAGGGAAACACCGACACTTATGACAGAGGTGAATTCCATGACACCTCGTCCAATCCTCAGAATGATTACCACAATTACACAATCGATTGGACTAACGAGAGAATTGTCTGGTACTACGACGGAAACGCAGTGAGAACTTTATCAAACGATTCTTCTCAAGGATTCCCACAATCCCCAATGTACTTGATGACTGGTATTTGGGCCGGAGGTGATCCTTCCAACGAGGAAGGAACAATTGAATGGGCTGGAGGAACTACTGATTACACAGAAGCTCCATTTTCCATGTACATAAAATCATTGAAGATCAGTGACTATTCTTCAGGTGATTCTTATATTTACACTGACCAATCAGGTGATTGGACTTCAATTGAAGCTAAGAATGGAGAGGTTCTTGGAAGACTTGGTGATGTGGACATTGATACTAGTAATAAGGATGGAGCAAACGACTCTTCTAGCAGTGAATCGAGCTCTAGTTCCACTTCATCATCCACGTCAAGCTCTCTGACTGAAGCTTCCAGTGAATCATCTGAATCGACTGAATCTTCCGAAGTTGATTCTAAGTCGACTGTTTCCAGCGACTCGGCCAGTACGTCCACAAGCTCAGAAGGTGCTGAATCTTCTGCTAGTTCTAATTCTAACTCGAGCTCTGACTCAAGCTCGAGTGCAGACTCCGATTCAGGCTCTTCAAGCTCTGGTTCTTCAAGCTCAGGCTCGGGATCCAGTTCAGGTCTGAGCTCGAGTTCCTCAAGTTCCTCGAGTTCAAGTTCGAGTCACGAGGCTTCAGAGTCTGATAGTGGCTCCACAAAACTATCTGCATCATTCATCACATTCGTAGCTCTTGTGGCATCGATCTTCATCTAAATTAATAACTAGAAATGTATATTACAAATAACATAAAACTTTTAAATGCGTGTACTCTATATCAAACTTGGACCATTGTAGCTGTTGTAAACATTCTGCTGAGGCTGGGGTTGCGTTTGTTGCTGTTGGAAGGGTTGCTGTGCGAATGGTTGTTGGAACAGGGCAGGGAAGGTGCTTGTTTGTTGAGGTTGCATCGGGAACTGTTGCGTAAACTGGGCCTGGAATGGTTGTTGCTGCTGTTGTTGTTGCTGTTGTTGCTGCTGTTGCTGCTGTTGCTGCTGTTGTTGATACATCTGCAGCTGATATCCGGTCGATTGCAGTTGGAGCCCCATTTGAGCATTATTCAAGTACTGTTGCTTCTGCTGTTCTCTTTGAGTTTCAGGGAAAATAGGTACGGTAGGCAAATTTTCCAATCCCCCAGCAGTTGGCTGAGGGCGGAGCTCTTGTGGTTTCGCTTGTGCAGCCAGGTTAAACAATGCTGTTGTGGTTTCTGACACTTTGAATGGGTTAGAACCAGTGGCATTGGCTTTAATAGGTTCCTGTTTTTGTTGTGATGAGAAAGAAAGGGCAGTGGTATTACTACCCAGGGCAAACCTACTATTGGCAAATGGATTGGAAGTATGATCTGGAGTAAAAGCCAGGGCAGCTCTTCCATTCTTCACAGCACTACCGAAAGGATTGGTATCATTCCTCTGGAGTCCGAACTGTGTATTCTGTTGGGGAATTTGTTGCTGGGTAAAGCTTTGTGTGCTTTGTTGCTGTATAGGTTGATAAGAAGGCTGATTGAACAGCTGAGTGTGTTGTTGTGGTAATGGAGTTTGGAACTGTTGCGTTTGTTGCTGAGTGAATTGAGGAGCCATTTGTTGAATTGGTGGTTGATTACCAGTAAAAGAGGGCTGGAGGAATGGGTTTGTACCAGTGGATTGAGGTTGCACTTGAGGTTGTTGTTGGGGTTGTTGTTGTGGCTGTTGCTGCTGCTGTTGTTGCTGCTGTGCTTGCGGTCCATATCCTCCGAAGCCAGCTCCAGTGAAAGCAGGATTCAATGGTCCGGGCTGCTGCTGAACAAACTGAGCTGGTTGTTGCATAGTTTGCTGTTGCATAGTTTGCTGAGGTTGTTGGACTTCAAAGACTTGGCCTTGTTGGATAGCAGGCATTCCAAAGACTGGACCTCCATATGGATTTTGCTGTGCTAACTGTTGCTCCCAAGGATTGAATGTGCTTTGTTGAACAATCAAGGAATTTGCTCTTTGAAGGCCAGGATTAGAAGCTTGCTCAGCTGGTTTGGCCTCTCTTGGTTTAGCAATATCAGCAACCCCTTTAACAGGTGAACCATCCTTTTTGTATTTCTTTTCAACAAGATATTGTCTTCTGTTCTCTTCAAAGTTAGGGTCATCCAAATATTCCTCCAAGGACGAAGTTAATGCTGTAGGTGCATGTTTGATGGTTGGAACGTGGAGCTTAGTTGAATGTTCCAAATGTTTAGCTACTCTCAAGTAATCAATGACATACTTAGTTTGATCAACAAACTTCTTGTAGATCTTCAATGCTCTTTCAGCATCAACCCGGGACATTTCAAAGTAATGTTCTAAAAGATTTATCACACCTTCATTCAATTCTTGGAAAAGCGCCAAAAGATCGTTTACCAATAACCGGAAAGCCGTCAAAATCACATCGTTGTTGACATCGTTCTCCATGAAATTATTCTTAAGTAAAGAATCGATTTGTCTTTGTACACTTTCAGCTTCTCTCAACAAACCCTTTTCTACTGACAAGAACCTCAATCTGCCTCCAGCTTGATCGGTACTGTTATTAGACCTTTCATCTCTGACATAATCAGTCTTTGTAGACATATACAGCTTGACACGAGTTTGCAAATACTTTGCGTATTTCATGCTCCATCTAACGTCACTAGTCATACCGGTACTTCGGGAAATGGTGGCTTGATCTAAATTAAGTAACCCAGGCATTCTTTCCCCAATGTATTTCAATGTAAAGTCTTTATCACCTTCCCGGATCATTATATGAATAACAATCAAAGACTTGTAAACCACAGACCAGGCACTGTCTCTAAGTCTAACCTGCAAGGTCCTCATGATGGTGTTGAAGTTTTCCACTTCTGTAGGATGGTGAACCAGAGTTGCCAATAGAATTGGCTCGATGTATTTCAGTTTGGGTGCAGCCAACTTGACTTTGGTGGCCCCCTTAACGATTTTCTCATACGTGGTCATGATGTATCACTTTGTGCAGAAATCAATGGGATGATTGTGATGTATATTTAGGTTTTCCACTGTGTCCGGATCCAAATCTCACTTTCCCTCTCGACGAACTCGAAGATAAAGATGGGCGCGGATCCTGCCACTGCGGATCCAGCAACTGCGTAACCTGCTGAAACAACAAGATATATAATTAAATGCATATATTGAAACTACCGTGGCTAGGGCATAATGGTACGTGAATTTTCAAAGAGAGTCTTTGTTGTCGTATATACTAACCAATTGTAGCCGAAGCTGAAGGAAAAAAAATAGAATGCTATTCTGTTTCTGTGAATTCTGACGGCTCAAGACTCGCTTCTGGAGGTCTTGATGGAAACGTAAAAATATGGGACACTCAGACGATATTGGGGTTCCGGACTGTGGATGGAATAGATCCTTCGAAGATAGAGGAGTTGGACAGACTTTTACCGCCCAAATCACATCGTAGGCCCATGTGCTCCATGAGTAGACACAACGGAGTGGTAACCAGTGTGAAATTCTCCCCCAATGGCCGTTTTTTGGCGTCTGGATCTGATGATAAGATCGTTTTGATATGGGAGAAAGATGATCTGATGATTAACCGTCCCAAACAGTTTGGAGAAGCTGAAGCTGACTTGGAACATTGGACTGTGAGAAAAAGACTTGTTGCTCATGAGAACGACATTCAAGATATTTGTTGGTCTCCAGATGGCTCATTGCTTGTGACGGTTGGGTTGGATCGACTGATTATAATATGGAGTGGTTCCACTTTTGAAAGAATAAAACGGTACGATATCCACCAATCGATGGTGAAGGGTATTGTGTTTGATCCAGCTAATAAGTTTTTTGCAACTGCTTCGGATGATAGAACGGTTCGAATCTTTCGGTACTCCAAAAAATTGCATGAATCTGTGAATGATTACGAATTCCAAATGGAACATGTGGTATTCGATCCGTTTAAGAAGTCCCCCTTGACGTCTTATTTCAGAAGAATGAGTTGGTCTCCCGATGGCCAGAATATTGCCGTCCCCAACGCCACAAATGGTCCCGTTCCGTCTGTTGCAGTAATAAAAAGGGGTGATTGGAATACGGAAATATCATTGATCGGTCACGAGGCCCCTTGTGAAGTCTGTTCCTTTTCTCCTCGACTTTTCACGCAAGATGCATCCCCGACGAAAAAGGAAAGCAGCTTCTATACCATATTGGCCACCGGGGGACAAGATAACACGCTCGCAATATGGAGTACCCTTCAGAGCAAACCTTTGGTTGTGGCTCAAGAGATTGTTACCAGCTCCATCACTGATATTTGCTGGAGCAACGACGGGGAGACTCTTTATTTCAGTTGCCTTGATGGAACAGTAACTTGCGTGGCCTTTGAGAAAGGTGAATTAGGAACGGTTGTTAGTGCTGATCAAGTGGAATCTCAATTGCACAAGTTTGGAAGAGACAGGGAATCCAATGTGTTCCCTGAAAGTATTGAACAACTTGAATTGGAGGAAAAAGCCAGTGAAATTGGAGATTTAGAAAGTAACGAAAAATTGAAAATCATTAAAGAAAAAACTCCCGAATCCGTCAAGATTGTTTCCCGAAGTACAACCCCATCTCTTCAACTGACAACGGCTCCGTCTAAATCAGAAACCCCCAAACTGTCTCAGGTAGACCGAAAGACCCAGACCCAATCTATAACCATTAAGAATGGAAAAAAACGGGTAGCTCCTATATTGGTATCGTCACTGTCTTCAAAACATAGACCAAGTCAAGACATCGTAGCAAACAGAGCTATAAAGAAATTCAAACCAAACAGTAAAATTTCCCATCCAAGCTTTTTGATTCCTAGATCAGGGGTTATTACTGCAGTCCAAGGTACAAGGGCAAGAAGTACACAAGAGGAAGGTGAAGTGAACCAAGAGAATCAGGATAATGATAATGACGATATTGGACTTGATTTGGCAAATGGCCAAACCTCTAATGCTAATTTGTCGTTAGCCACAGTAAAGAAACAGAAAAATAAGATCAAACGTCAAATAATGGAAGCAAAGTATCCAAATCAATTCAAACTCATCTCCTCGTTGCCTGCATCATTATTCAATCATAGTTCTTTGATGCAACATGAAATGAGCCAAATCATTAACTCACACGATTTGGAAAATGCTATAGATTTATTCAGCGGTACCAGTGCTTCTGCAGATACAAACGATGAAGACATAATATTTGCAGTCATAGTAAGAGGTATCACGCACCAGATTAGCTCTCATTCCCAGTTGTACGAGGAACCGGACCAAAAGATTCGTTCAACCATTGAAGTTAGAAATGGTCCTGCCTGGGTAGAGGATGAAGATGAGATAGACTTAGACTACAATGAAAGGATTGATTTCCAGGATCCAACAGCAGTAATAATAACCAATTATTTGGGCAAAGATAAACACCAAAAGCAGATAGTGTTTTTTCCATACAAAATCCAACACAGTTTACCAATAATCATGGATGGAATGTTAATGTACTATGTTCTAGTATCTTTTGATGGAACGATGCAGTTAATTTTTGCGGAAACAGGTAGCTTGGTTTGCCCTGGAATGGAATTGGGAAGTAACATAGTCTGCTTAAAACAATCAGGAAAATTTCTAATGGCCATCACAAACACAGGGTTAATCCATGTTTGGAAATTGCCCTGTATACCCCATCAACGCCAGATTAAAGCAGTAATAAGGGGAGTATCCTTGGCGCCAGTGGTAAATTGTCATTTGGTAATTGAGCAGGACTCAAATTCACCTAACAAGTTCAACAGATTCATATCACCTCTCATAAGGGCTATAGAAGTCGACCCAGAATTCGGACAGCCATTTATCATTCTCAGTGAAAATAATAATGTTTACAGGTATTCAACAGATTTAATGTGTTGGACAAAGATTGTTGATGCTTGGTACTTTAATGTAATCGATCAAAATACCCTGAATAGTTCCAGTCCAACCTTCGATCATTTCTTCAATATCAGCATAAACGGGTTCAAGGATGACATTGCCAAAGCTAAAGCTGGTAAATATATCCCTGGACCTAAAACAGGGGAACTCGAAGAGGTAATGAGAGAACGATTCAACGAGTTGAATTGTTACAAATAATATAATGTAAATATGTAAAATATATTTCTCCTAATTCAAATTTCTTCAAATCTCTCCTTATCGACCTTAGAATCAACTTCTTCGGTAGCCTCTTCTACTTTCTTCACTGGTTTGGGGAAAGGATCTTCGAATGGAAACTTGATCAAAAATATAATTGAAGATATCACTGAACCCACAGAGAACATCCAAACAGTCAATCCAACTCCACCAAGTTGAAGGAATGGCAATGCAAACAACCTTTCCACAGGGTAAGGTAAAAATCCTGGTGGTAAATAGAAAAGCACCGACTTCCTGAACCATAATCTAGCAAACCATATTGGCAATACGGTTGTTAGAGTGATTAAAGTTCCCAAATATTTGACTACGGAAGCTTTTTCATTTGAAAGTTCCTTGTTTAAAGTGTCAATTTCCCCAGTAAGTTTATCATACAGACGATTGAGCTTTGTCCATTTAGCATATTGATCTTGTGCACTTATTGATTTTCTTTCCAAATTGATTTGTCTGGCTTCCTGAGATTTGCTGGAGATTTTCAGAAGTTTGGAATGGCCGAAGCTTGGGGCCAATTTGCAATAGAATTTCCAAACTAAGTCTTCAATATTCTTCTTCCCAACGGATTCTATGACATTCTTGAGTATTAAAACTCCCAAGATCGTTATTAATAACGTAAATGGATGTAAATCGAACGAAACCATGGCTAGCAAGACCTCAAAGTTTTCGCACTTTTTTGTCAGATTTGGTGATGGTGTTTTTCATCTGGCAAACTCCCTCAACATCATTTTTGTGAACATTGTATAAACGGTTGATTCGATCTACTAAAGTCACATCATGTCAAGTGGAGGCGAGGAGGATTATGTTCCTTGGATAAAACAGTTCTGTGATCTTTTTGGTCATGATTATTTTGTGCCGGTGGCTCAAGAATTTATTGAAGACGATTTCAATTTAACTGGATTGTCCCTGCAAGTTCCTTATTATAGGGAAGCTTTATATACGATTTTGGATTATCAAGTGGATACTGCTGAAGACAATCCAAAGGGAAACCTGAAGACAAAGAATGATTTACCCAACAAGGCTTTATTGGCTCATTCTGCTGAATTATTGTATGGATTAATACATGCCAGATATATAATATCCAAACCCGGTTTGACTGCCATGGCATCCAAATTTGAGAGAAATGAGTTTGGTTCTTGTCCCCGTTACTATTGTGATGGAATGCATTTGATCCCTTGTGGAGCTACTGATTTAGCAGGACAAGAAACGGTTCGATTATATTGCCCCTGCTGTAATGATATATATTTACCACTGAGTTCTCGATACTTAAACATCGATGGGGCATTTTTCGGTACCACATTTCCTGGATTGTTGATAAAGATGTTTTCGGAAATCGAAAACCAATGTAGAATTAGAATTGAAAAGGTCAATCAAGACGAATTAGGATTGAGATTGTTTGGTTTTAAGGTGAACGAGCTTAGTGCTAGTGGACCTAGGATGAAATGGTTAAGAATGCATCCTTCATCTGAAGAAGAGAAACGAGAATTTGAAAGCTGTGAATTATCGATTCCAAGTTCTGATGAAATGGAAGATAGTAACGATGATATAGATGAAGATGACGAAGACGACGATGACGACAATACCATGGCCAGTTCAGGGTCGTAAACGAAGCCCAGATATGTTAGTTTCTATATTTTTTTAATACATCAATACATAAATAATTCAAGTACTTCATAAATCATTGTTAATGAGTCAAATTGACTGGCTTACCAGGTTCCCAGTCTCTGATTCCCATTTGAATGTTTATCCAATATTTGAGTCTGATTGCTTCTAACATGATTGCATTCCAGTCCAAGTGATCCTGGGAGAGTAATTGATCGAGAATTTCCTCGGTCTCTTGTATTCTACCATCATTTTCATCTGAAAGAGGTTCCAAATCTTCCTCTGACCCAGCAAATTCCAAAGACTCATGGGCTTCCAAAACAGTCATCAACATCGACTTGTATTCTAACAGGGATTCTTCTGATTCAGACTGAAGCCCTTCAATCAATTTCTTTGACACATCATCTTGGTCTATATCCAAGTGGTCCGGATGACGGACTTTGATTGTATGTGATATCCTAGAGTATGGATTTTGAATGGTTGCAAATGCTTTGTTAAGAATCGAGGAAAAGTTTTCAGTAGGAGCCTTTTCAGAGTCGGTAGTTTGTTCTGAAATGGCCTGGGATCCAATTAGAATATCTGGATGATGTTCACTTTGGAGCACTCGGAATTCTCTTCTTAATGATTTGGGAGATATCTTGAATGAATCTTTGGGAGGACCTCCATTAGGGAAACTTTTGGGGAACAAGTCAAAGTACGAGCTGATGGTAGAAGACCCAGCCGAGTAGCATCTAACGCCGGTGAATTTTGCCACCAGTGGATATAGTCTTTTAAAAGAGTTCATGTAAATTCGGTGGTACATCGCAATTGAATAATTCCGCATTTACTAATCTTCTCATCTCATCTAAGCATACGTCATGTTCAAGAAACGGAACATAAAACTGGAGTCTGTCAAGAGGAAAATAGACAAGGTAGACCCAGTGGATTCAGAGGAAACCACAGAGCCTCATGTGAGGAGTGAAGTTAAAGCCACTCCCAAATTCAAAAAAATCAAAAAACTACAACCCAAGACTGCTGCTAAACCATCCAGGGACACTGAATATAGTCTGAACTCATCCTTGAAGACCGAAAATACCGCAGTAGTCGATGTCAGTCCCGCAGAGTCAGAATCACAAAAGACCACAAAACTTAAGCCTTTAGCCGTAAACATAAGGACGACCACTATCACAGATTTCCAACCGGATGTGTGTAAAGACTTCCAACAGACAGGCTACTGTGGATATGGAGATACGTGTAAGTTTCTCCATATCCGAGGCGAAAGCAAAAACAAAAAACCAGTTGAAAGAGAGTGGACGCAGGTAGGGAAAACTGCCGTTCCTGTAACTCTGAATATCCCATTTAAATGTGTAATTTGCAAGCAAGATTATAAGAATCCGATAAAGACACCATGTGATCATATATTCTGTAGGAAATGTTTTTCCGATCGATTCAAACAGAAGAAACTGTCATGTTTTATCTGTGGTAAAGATACCAACGGCATAATGCATCCAGTATCGGCGGAAGAGCTCGAGAGATTACTTGCAAATTAGTATGTATAATAAATCCGAATCAAATGTACAATAGCTGCTAAAAATATGCGCGATTCAATTTCTGTAACACCGGTGCATTCGGTACGGTTATATTCTGTTAATTGGTTCACATAATAATGTCTGCTATCCAAGATCAGATGGAAGGTCTTCCCGGATACGACATTCTCATGGGGTATTGGGAAGAGTACGCTGAAGAGCACTTCAATACCAAAGATCCATATGAAGATGAGAATGGGAAGAAGCGAAAGCTCTCGAAAGAATACTCAACTTTAAAAGAACAAAAACTTTGGCAAAAAGTGCAACTGAAAGCCTGGACACACGACAAATGTTTTCTTGGGTCATGTGGAGTAGGAATGGATTGTGGGCTCGGGTTGGCTCCGTTAGCTGTGCTTTTCTTCCCAGTTCTTGGTCCCATCGTCATGTATGCGGTGCATGCCAGATTAATTCATATTGTTACAGCAGAAATCAAACTTCCAAGCAAGATGGTTGCAAAAATGGAAGCAAATATATTCTTAGACTTACTCATCACCTTTCCTCCGATTATAGGAGCCTTTTTAGGGTATCTACATGCGTGTTCCACTAGAAATGCCGGTATGATACATACGTACTTGATGTTTTTGGCCCAACAGAGACAGGAAAATAAAACACCTAACTACGTTGGTCGGGGGGCTATAGGCTCTGGGCCAGAAGCTCCTCAGGCAGCATACAGTGGAATGACAAGAGAACTTAACTATTTGAACCCTCCTCCTAAGGCGCAAAAGAAACAAACCTTTGGAAGGAAGCCACCACAACCGCAGCAGAACATCATTGTCAACCTGCAACAACAATCAGGGTTCGTGTGAATAATGTTATTATTACTATTATTACACACGTTGGGAAATCAGGTGCAAAATTGCAGCCTCATTCACAAAACGCGACTCAGTCGGAGACATGATTGGAAACTCAACTAAATAACTAAATCGCAGTTTATAGATTGAATGTATGAAAGACCAGAAGGAATAGAAAACAGCCGTATTTGGGTTGACGGGTGTTTTGATTTCACTCATCATGGTATGTAATGATTTTGAACTTTCAAGCAGTCCACGAAATCTGGGGTATACTAACAATGTTAGGCCATGCCGGTGCTATGCTTCAAGCAAGACAACTTGGAAAAGAACTATATGTGGGAGTTCACTCCGACGAGGAAATCTTGAAGAACAAGGGTCCTGTAGTGATGAAGTTACCTGAAAGAATGAAATCTGTCGAAGGGTGCAAATGGGCCACCAAAGCCATTTCTGATGCCCCATACGTAACAGATCCAAAATTCATGGACAGTTATGGTTGTGAGTACGTGGTCCACGGAGACGATATTACCACGGATGCAGATGGAAATGATTGTTACCAGGTTGTTAAAGATTTGGGCAGATTTGTTGTGGTGAAAAGGACGCCCAATATCCTGACAACTGATCTTGTTGGTAGAATGCTCTTGGCCAACAAAGTACACCATCTACCACCAATCAAGTCTTTGGACCATCCTTTATTCACAGAGGACAACATTGATAGATTCAAGAAATATGCCACTGATGAAACCGGGTTGGAACCCCATTCGGCTGTGTACATTGCCATTGAAAACAAGCCACTACATAAACTTGTTGAACCATCAGAAGACGTTGCAAAGCAGTATTCCAAATTGGTGTATGTCGATGGTGGATTTGACTTATTCCATCCTGGACACATTGAGGCATTACGTATTGTAAAGGAGAAGGCAGATAAATTGGGTGCAAAGGTGATGGTCGGACTCCATGATGACAAAACCGTTAATGACAACAAGGAATTGAACTATCCTATCATGACGATTTTCGAAAGATCCCTATGTGTTCTTCAATGTCGTTATGTGGATGGAATTGTGTTAGGTGCTCCATATGTCCCAACGACCGACTTCTTGCTGAAACTTCCAGGACAAGTGGCTGCTGTTTTCCATGGACCAACTCCAATTGATGAACATATCTATGATGATGTCAAAGCAACCGAGTTGTTCCAAGAGATCGGGGCTCACACATTCGATGAAATCAACACCAAGTTTATTGTCAATAGAGTGTTGAGCAACGTAGAAGCGTACGAAGAAAGACAGAGAAAAAAGGGATGGAAGGCAGACAATGAAAAGAAACTCAAGGAGATCGAAGATGCTAGGAAAAACGTATAGGTTAACTCATTACGTCGTTTATTTATACTATAGAATTTAATACACTCAGATCAAGTTGATTAAAGATGAGTGAGCGATTTAATCAGAAGACATCAAGTAGTTATCGATCAATTGCGATCTCTCCTTGATATCTCTTTCGTTTTCCTGGTGATTCAGGTTTCTTCTCTTGGACTTGCCAAATAGGTTATAGTCAACATCGGAATCAAGAAGTTCGTCTCCAGGACGGCCCCAATTGCCCTTACCAGCACCATTTTTTTTCACTTTAGATGGGTTGGTTCCGTAATAACCATTATGGGTGAACCATTTTGGTTCGGTAGATTCGACGCCCCATTTGGAAGTTCTGGTCATATTGAAGTAGTTTGATTGATTGATTGTGTGGTTAAGAAAAGCTTGTAATACAAAGATATCAAATTTAATAACTGGAAAATGTCCCCTATTTATACTTTGACACTGTCAAAACTGTGGGGTGACTATCGTGTGAAGGGGAAAAGTGTGGAACTTTCCAGACTGGACCAACAATCGCGGTGAATGACTAGAACCAGCGCCAAGTTCCACCGCGGACTCGCGGAACCACGGCTCAACAGCTTTTGGGTGAGTCACGGGTCACGCGACAAGCCATTACGGAACAATCATCAGAATTGACACGTATTTCCCAGTTGTAGTTGCATATTATGTGTCATAGAATTGGGATGGCATTGAAATTCCTTGTGCCACCACATACTTGCAGCCTCAATGATAGCCAACTTGAAATTTGCAATTGATTTCTCATTTCCACAGTGTGCGCACCAATCGGGTAATTGGCTGTGTGACTTTCAGTAAATCGACAATAAATATTATTGTTTAAATTGTTATGAAAAACTCGACTAATATTTTGATTTTTGAGCCACGAAGTGGGAACCAGAATTTTTGTGACTCGTCTGACTCTTATCGGATTCGGAGTATTTATTCAACACCCAAACCTTGTTTAATCTAATAATAACTCAGAAACAACATATACAGGCGAGTATAGGGATTTTTTTTTGAGTTTTTGGGATTTTTCCGTCACAGTGATGGGCATTATTTTTGCAACCATAATAATATTTTGTAATTTACACATCGTGCCTCAGAAATTCGTGCTAAAAATAATTGCCTAAAAATAAAAGGCACTGATGTATGTCAAATTGAGATCAGATTTGCTGGTGAGTATCGATGAGAACAAGTGAATAGATGATAGATACCTTCAGTTGTGTCAACGGAGATTTAAATCACGTCAGAGTGTGTATAGAGTCGACGGTTTTAGGTAAAGATGCAGACGGTTGCATTGAGGCCTAATCTAAACCGATCAAATCGCACGTGGTAAGCTTTTATTCCGATAGCCTTCGTGTTGCTTCAGGCACGATTGTCCCTATCTGACAACACAAGCCATCATTTCCCAAATAAAATAAACAATTTTTCACTTCTTCCTTCTTCCATATTGTGGTGTTGTAACCCTTGTTTGAAGAATGCTAGATAATTCTGCCTTGGTTAGGTTTAATAGAAAAACCATCATTTATGGAATATTCATAATTTGGTTGATTAGTATTAACCTTTGGCTCTATAACTATAAATACTCCCCAAGTACTATAGTTAATGAATCCAGTATTTATGATGAAGAATACGGTGCCAAGGCTCCGGAAGTCAACTCGCCTTTGAAACTTGATGCTTATAACGATGCCAACATTAGACAACTCGTGAAAAAATTGGGAATCAAGGACGTTAGACATCTTGATGGACATTCTACTGTTTATGATGACATTTTATCAAGACATGAAATTACTGACATATTGACCAATCTTGATTTTAAGGAACGTTGTGACTTATATTTCAGAAACTTGTATGTTAGAGACAGAAACTGGTTTGTTGATCCAAATGCCGATTTACCCTTGGATCATAGATATGAATTTCTGTTCGATAAATTCAAGAACAATGTCATCAATGGTATCAAAGACGAATATGCTAAAATCGTCAACTCTCCGGTCGACAAAGTTGACTTTAAGAACCCAGAAATTTCGAAGGCTATCGAAAGCCTTATTGAGGAGGAATACAATTCATTTTGGACTAAGACGATGGACACAGAACAAAAAATGATTGATTATTTATCCCACTTAAGAATCTTCAACAAATGTTATGTTACAAATGACAATAACTATCAAATTGAGAAGACCAATAAGTTGATTGGAAAGGAAGCCAAATCTCTTCACCACTCAAAATTTTCTATTGATAAATCTGAAAAATTGATTAAATCTAAGAGTTTTGATTCATGTGCTGAATTAGAGGGAAGAATTTATAGATGGCTTTCGATGTCCTACCCAATTTATGAAAGATGGACCGGTGATATCTTTTTCGAACCACCTGACATGAAGAAATTTGTCAAGTACCCAGAGATCTTCCAAAGTTCTAATCCAAAATTCACCAGTAGAACCAAGAGTGCTATAAACTCAGAATTAACAGGAAACAAGCCATGTTTCTTGAATCAATTCAAAAACTCATTAAATGGTAAGGGTCTTGTTTTATCCATCAAGGACGACCATGTCACAGATACTGTAAAATTAATTCATTTATTAAGAGCATTGAATAACCACTATCCTATTCAAATTGTTTACTATGATTCGTTGAGCGATGATTCTAAGAAAAGAATTGTTAATGCAGCAAGAAATAAGATGGTGGATTTGCCTGAAAGTTTCAATCAAGTAGCACACCATTTCCCTGACTCATATTTCAACAAAAAAGATGGCGGATTACCTAAACAAGAAGTCTGGTTCGTTAATGCTTACAATGCTATTCACAACAATTATAAGGACAAATTTAGAACTTTTGCCAATAAGTTCTTGGCAACTTTATTTAATTCTTTTGAAGAATTCATATTGCTTGATGCTGATTCAGTGTTGGTCCAAAATCCTAGTTTCTTTTTCAAATTGAAGAACTACGTTTCAAAGGGTGCATACTTCTACAAGGATAGAACTGCTCCTGAATTTAGACCTACCAGTGATGTAAGATTTTTTGAGAAGATTACTCCTTCCGTATTGGATCACTTAGTATTCGATATCCCAATTATTACCAAGCATACTTTGGATTTGGAATTCTTTCAGGGTATGGGTCATCATATGGAGAGTGGAGTCGTTTTGATCAATAGAGCTAGACATTTCAATTCTGTTTTGGCTATGATCCAACTTAATTTCTTCCATCCTGTTACAACAAGAGTTTATGGTGACAAAGAAATCTTCTGGTTAGGATTTGCAGCCGATGGTGATGAAGGCTATCACTTTAATGAATTTTTTGTCGCTTCTGTAGGAACATTCACTCCAACGAACGAAAGATTGAACTCTCAAGGTAAGCCTAAAGCATCCAAAGAAATCTGCTCGGCTCATCCTGGACACATTAATGGAGAAGACGGGAAGTCGTTGGTATGGTTTAACTCAGGATTCAAGTTCTGTGGACAAAGTGACGTTGTCAATTATGAAGAAGAAGTTAAAAAACAAAATAGACTCAAGTTTTTGAAAGATCCAGCTAGCATGAAGGAGTTCTACGAAAATCCAATTATTTTAAAGAATGCCATTATTCCTCCCTTCAAGAACAGTAGAGAGACCTGGTGTGATAATGTAGTTGACGAACCAAAGCAAGGTTGGCATATGGATAAAGAATATTGTAATAGTTACTTGTGGTGTGCCTATTCTTCGATTGGAGGAATTACGGCTGATGGAAGTGACAACACCCAATTGGGACAAGTGTTTGAATTTGACAAGAATTCGATTGACTTGTTCAGTTACTATGGTGACATTTGGGTTGGTAATGAATAGATATATAGTAATATACTTTTTTGCATCAATTGAATATTACTCAAAAATTCCGCATCCGAAATGTTTAATTTTACTATTTTGTTCTTTTAAACTTGAAAATGGCAGATTACGATTCAGATGATTTAGACTATGGTTCTGAACAAGAATTCACAGAGGATATGTTAAATGATGACGAGTATGACCAGCTCGTTGATAGTCTTCCTAAACTCAAGGAGAAACTCTCCAAATTCAGTAAATGGGAGGAAATCACTGAATTAGAGTTGAAAGAATGCTTGTATAACAACTATTTCAATGTGAACGAAAGTTTAGAAGAACTAAAGACTACTTTTAAATTAAAGGGTATGTATTTATTAATCTAGTTTGCACCGAAGAGAGAAGACTTCTATTGGATACCAAAGAGCTTGTCATCGTGGTATTCTTTACATTACGGGAATTGAGTCAAACCGCGAAATAGTTTTATACAACTCATGTCTAAATTGGCAGCGTTAGCTAAGAAGCGTAATACCACAGCTGGAACGAGTAATAACAAGAATGTGGATATATTAAACCGGCTTACAGGAGATACGAATAGAACATCCAGCCTCCCAGAAACGAAAGTACGATCCAAGTTGAGCTTGTTGAGAGAGAAACAAAGTAATAAAGAAAAGAGTCACAATCCTGATGTCAATGTCAATGTTCCTGTTCCTGTTCCTCTGAACTCGGATGCCATGGAAGTGGAAACCACAACAGACAAAAAAGAAGATACAGACGAACATCTGTTCAATTTCTCCGTGCCGTTTGATAGATCATTGATGAGCAAATCCAAAGTGTTCTTCACTAATGATCAGAGCGTCAAAAAGCGTAAACTAGATAAGGCAACTTTTCAGCTTTTTACTAACTATGAATTACCTATAGAAACAATCAATAAGATTAATTCAAATTTCAAAACTGAAAGTCCTGATGATAAAGTCCAAAATGCCCAGAAGAACGCCTTTGACGAATTCAAGAAATTGGATTTGAAGGAGAGCAAGAAAGAAGACAAGACTGCCAAATTGCTTGATCAAAATATCAAAGTTGATATAAAATCCGAGCTTAGTAACAATAGACAATTCAACAAAATTCACAAATCGTTTGTGGTGATAGGTCATGTTGATGCCGGAAAATCAACCTTGATGGGAAGAATTCTTCTTGATTTGAATGTCGTGGACATGAAAACAGTTAATAAATTGATCAAAGAGAGTGAAAGTATAGGTAAAGGGTCATTTGCATTAGCCTGGGTTATGGATCAGACCAAGGAAGAAAGATCAAGAGGTGTGACCATTGATATTGTGGCTACTAACTTCGAAACTGATAAGACTAGATTCACGGCAATAGATGCTCCTGGGCATAAAGACTTTGTTCCACACCTCATTAATGGTGTTTGTCAAGCAGATTTGGCACTTTTAATAGTGGACTCCATCACCGGTGAGTTTGAGTCCGGATTTCAACTTCAAGGTCAAACAAAGGAACATACGTTAATTGCGAAAAATCTAGGAGTTAAGAAGTTATGTTGTGTCATTAACAAATTGGATAAAGAAGATTGGTCGGAGAATAGGTTTAATTTTATCAAAGAGCAGTTGATTGATTATTTGGTGGATGAGATAGGATACGAAGAAGCTGACTTGTCGTTTGTGCCTGTATCCGGTTTAACTGGAAATAATGTAATAAAAAGACAAGAGGTACCCGAATTCTCGTGGTATAAGGGACCAACATTATCTCAATATTTGGAGGAGACAGATGTGGCCAAACCTAGTGTAGATGTTATCATTAACGATCCTTTCACTTTGGTAATAAATGATATCTATGAAAATTCAGCTTCTGAGTTCACTGTGACTGGTAAAATTTTATCAGGAGTTATTCAAGTCAATGATAATGTTAACTTTTTGCCAATTAATGAAATTTTCAAAGTAAATAAGATTAAGATGAATGACAATGATTCAGTCAAATTTTCTGTTGTTGGGGAAATTGTTGAATTATCATTTAGCAAGAAACAATTCAAAGAAAAGACGTTTGAAGATATCATGACCGGTGATATTTTGTCAAATTCCAAGGAGATCAAACCGGTTAAGACTTTCACATGTAAGCTTAGTTTGTTCAATCTTCAAAAACCACTATTAGTCGGTACTCCATTCGTGCTATTCAGGAATAACTTTAACATCCCTGCTAGAATCACTAAAATTATTGAGATCGATAATATGAAGAAGCGCAAAAAGCACTTGATTTCAAAACAATCTGCAGTTGTGGAAATCGAAATTGATGGTGAAAGATTATTACCAGTTACCAAGTTTGAACAAAACTCGAAGCTCGGTAAGATTGTCATAAGAAGAGAAGGTACGACTATCGGTGCAGGTATTGTGGTAGACTATTGAATAATAGATTTATCGTACATAGTCCATAAATAATATGAGAATGCCTAGTATAATACTAGAGTATATTAGAATGTTTGCACTCTTCTTATTTCTGTTTGTTGCTTTAGATAAGTTTTTGTTACCAGAAGTCAAATTCATATTGATTTGACCTTGATTATCCATCAAATTCATGATTTGGTCCGATTGACTTTCTATTTGATAAGTTATTTCAGACTGGATATTGATGATGTCAACCATAGACGAATGCAAACGTTCAACTTTTTTAAGTTGGTTGGTCTTTAGTTCCAAAAGCGTCTGATTTTCTGATTCGAACTCTTGAATTTGATCTTGAGATAACTGGGGAACTTCAGCTTCAAAAGAAACCATTTGTCGGGTTTCTTCATCAGCAGTAGGGATATTTAAGTCAACGTTATCATCCAAGTTTTGGAAATTAAGTAAATTAAGTTGACGTTCTCTTTGACTTCTTTTCCTCTGTAAAACTTGAAACTGTTTGCCTGAATTGTTTAGCGTCTCGTTCAAAAACTTCAAGATCTGATTACGGTGAGAACCTAAGCCGTAGAAATAGAGCTGTTTCATCTCCTCCTCTTCGTCACCGAATATATTAGATATCCAGTGACTTTTAGGCTTCAGAACGTCACGTCTGTTCTCGTAGTTTTGCAATATTCTAAGCTTTTCATATAGTGTTTGCAATTTGATCTGAAAATCTTCATCTAACTTATTCTTGTCCTCGATAGATAAACCCTTATTATCATTTTCGTCGCTTATGGATAAGTATGGTTGTTTGATTTGGGTCAAGAAATAATTTAGTCCTATTATGTGCTTGTATAGTTCTTTGGTTTCTTTGTCAAATGTGTCATGAATGTAGTACTTAATTGGTTTGGAAGGTTGTCTCGGAATCGTTTGCGAGAACTCCTCTTCCACCAAAGAAACAACTTGATTGAAAATATGTGTCAAGTCAGTCATGGTGAGTGAATTCGTTGATCTTGAGAATAATCGCAAATCGCACCTTGCGATTTCAGTCGAATAGGTGCAAAATATGTACTTCGACACATAAGAGAAAAAAAGCATGGTATTGAGCGCTTTAGAAGACAAAAGCGGAACATTGTGATATGGCTAATATCAGCAAACAAAATAGATTTGTACTTGGAAACATATCCATTGAAACAATTCTTAATGAAAGAAATCTTAAAAGTGTTTGGGTATTTGAACAATATACCATCGAATATATGAGAAAATGGCTCAAAAGTACCTGAATTAGCAGGGAGATTAAATCTTCGCCAGTGATGAAGGATTTAAAGAATACTCCTAGTAAACCCTGACATATCATTTTTTCCAAAATGTCAGCGTTTTGATCTACGGGGCTAGAAACTTCAAACATGGTACATAGATCATGAGAAAGGATCGAACGGAGAGAGATGATGATAGGGTCTTGGCATTGACCAGTGGAGAAAAATAAGGTGATTAAGGACCACATTTCCACGATAAGACATTTCAGATGTACCCTTTCGGAACTAAATCGAGTAATTTTTTGTGAGATGTGTAACTTCTCAGATAAGAAATCTGATACATCACATTTACTCGAATGTGTACCAGGGATTAGGTTACAACAGGAAAAGAGGGGAAATTGGTCTATAAAAGGGGCAGGTTTTCCTCTGAACATTCAGTGGAGCCAACAAAGTTCAACATTTCAAACTACAATTGATCATTGTAAGGCTTAGGAGCTGTGAAACTAAGCGAGTGTTGCAAGATAGTTAAGTGATTAAAGGAATATAGCAAATATACTTGATAGCCTGACAGGAGAATATTAGCGCTTTACCCCGGTAGAGAATTTAACCAGTACAAAAGAAAGGGAGTTACTGCACCCAATAACCCGTTCTTTTATTACAAAATGTCCGAAGCAAAATTTACTTTAACAAATGGTTTCGTAGTGTAGTGGTTATCACCGTTGGTTTTGATCCAACTAACCCCAGTTCGAATCCGGGCGAGACCTCTTGTTTTTTTTTTGGGTTTCCATATGAGCTGTGACTTCCGGAAAAAAGATTTTTTCCCCAGAAGATGTGAGGGACATAGAAAACAAAGAGACAGCAGATGTGCAAAATATGAGCATGCCATGTTTGAATAGGACAGATTTTTCATGTATTTGATGGAGTTCAACTCACCGAAGTAAAGCATCAACGAATTTTTACATTGCGAATAGAGAGATTCAAACCATGTCCGAACGGTCGAAAAGGATATGTATATCCTCTCTACATCCACGAAGTAGTTACGATATATGTGAAGGGGGACTATAAGGTAAATTAAGTAGTCTGCAAATATTGGGACAATCTCATCGGTACACAAATTTAATCCGCGCACACTCGCACTTCTGGCATAAGAAAACTTTTGCAGCCATTAATTAATAGAAAGCAGAGACTAGTCATTATCATACCAGAAGGGCAAAACAAAATTATCAGAAATAACATTCACATCGTCTCTCCACTTATATGAAATTACCACAACATGTTCCAAACTCCCACCAGCGTTAAAAAGACTTAAAAGAATAGCTGACGATCCTTCTACTTCGTCGAATATTATTTGGTGTGCGCACACAAAATTTCAGGCTGGTATTTCCATTGTACGCACGTGGAGGATGAGGCCCTGTTCGGTTTGGTTAATTTACTTGCATTGAATTATTCCCAGCGTTTAATTTGGATCTTTGGTCGTATTTAACTTACAGGATTTTTCTTAGTCTTTGAATCTTGAAATTCTTCTTCTGGGGTTATTGTTAGGATGAAGTTCGGTGAACATTTGAGAAAGTCTTTGATCAAAGATTACAGTTATTACTATATTGATTATGATGACTTGAAACACGAGTTGAAAAAATCCTTGAAGAAAAACGATTTCCAATGGTCAAATGAGTTGGAAGAAGAGTTTTTGAATAAGCTTGAAATTGAACTTGACAAAGTTTACTCCTTCACCAAAGTTAAGAATACTGAATTGAAGAGAAGAATCAAGGACGTTGAAAAAAGGGTCAATAATGTGATTAAGAATTTGGACACCACCGAAGAGGAAGAATTCCAAATGTTGGAAGGGGAATTGAGTGATGTTATTGCTGATGTTCACGATCTTGCAAGGTTCACTAGATTGAACTATACTGGATTTCAAAAAATCGTCAAGAAGCATGATAAATTGACCAAGTTCAACTTGAGACCAATTTTCCAGGTTAGATTGGATGCTAAGCCATTTTTCAAGGACAATTACGATCCATTAATTGTCAAGTTGTCCAAGCTATATGACCTTGTTAGAACCAAGGGTAACCCAATTACTGGTGATTCATCAGCTGGTGGTTCTCAACAGAATTTCGTTAGACAGACCACCAAGTACTGGGTTCATCCAGATAACATCACCGAATTGAAGTTAATCATCTTGAAGCATTTACCAGTTTTGGTTTTCAATGCTGATAAAGAATTTGAACCAGAAGACAGTGCCATTACCTCGATTTATTTCGATAATAAAGATATGGATCTTTACTACGGTAGATTGAGAAAAGATGAAGGAGCCGAAGCTATAAGATTGAGATGGTACGGTGGTATGAAATCAGACCAAATTTTTGTTGAAAGAAAGACCCACAGAGAAGATTGGACTGGTGAAAAGTCTGTCAAAGCCAGATTTGCTTTGAAGGAAAAGAAGGTCAATGATTTCTTAAAGGGAGAATTCACTGCCAAACAAGCTTTTGAGAAAATGAGAAAGGAAGGTAAGAAACCAGCTAAGCAAATTGACAACTTAGAAAGTTTGGCAAGAGAAGTCCAGTACAGAGTTCTTAAAGACAAGTTCAGACCAGTTATGAGATCATTTTATAATAGAACTGCTTTCCAATTACCAGGTGATGCCAGAGTTAGAATTTCTTTGGATACTGAATTGACCATGGTGAGAGAAGACAATTTCGATGGTCACGACAGAACTGACGGAAACTGGAGAAGAACTGATATTGGTGTTGATTTCCCATTCAACCAATTAGCAGAAAAAGATGTTTGCAGATTCCCTTACGCCGTTTTAGAAGTAAAGTTACAGACCCAATTAGGTCAAGAACCTCCTTTATGGATCAGAGAATTAGTAGCAAGTCACATTGTCGAAGCTGTTCCTAAGTTCTCGAAGTTCATTCATGGTGGTGCTGCTTTATTACCAGATTATGTCAATTTGATTCCTTTCTGGTTGCCTCAAATGGACGTTGATATCAGAAAGCCAAAGATTCAAGAAGAATTTGGTATCAATAGAAACCAAAACAGAATCAAATCTTCATCTTCGGGCAATGAGTTCGATGAAGAAGAAATGCAAGGTGAACACAATGAAGTTCATTTCTCCAATGAAATAAATCCTTTGGAAGAAGATTTAGATGAGAATACCCCATTGTTATTGCCATCGTCATACTTAAACACAACTTCCGGAAATGCCGTGGAGCAATGGTTCACTAAAGTCTATGGTCTGTTCTTACATTACTTCAATGATGATAGAACTTTCACTGTCAAAGAAGGTACCAACTTTGATTTGAACACCACTTTCAGAGATAAGATTCCTCCTGGAAAGGAAATTTGTATTCCAATTAGAATTGAGCCAAAGGTCTATTTTGCATCAGAAAGGACATTCTTGTCTTGGTTGTCTATAGCAATGATTTTGAGTGTGACAGCCACAACTATGTTAAATTACGGTAGTAAGACATCCTTGACTGCTTCTATTGGATTCTTTGTCACAGCCTTGTTCACCATGTTATATGCCAGTTTCATGTACATCTGGAGAACTTTGATGATCAGAGAAAAGAAACCTGCTCAGTATGGAGACAAATTTGGCCCTAATATGATTTGTGGATTTTTGCTTTTATCCACTGTCCTTACATTTGTATTCAAGTTAACCGAACATTGATAAAAATTTAATTTATATTTAATTGTGCATCATACCACATATATACTTTTAATTCTTAAGCTAGAAAATACGTAATAATAATTTTACTTCCGATTCAATCCCTCGAGCCTGTCTGAGATAATCGCTTCTATGTCATCCTCTGTTTCCCTCGTGAACCTATCCAAAATGCTTCTGGCTCTTTTTCTCTTGACTCTTTTACCACTTGGCAAGACCTCGTAGTCAGGATCGAGTTGACTTACTTCGGAATGTACTTGAGATTCTGTGCTGTGAATAACCTCTCCTTCTCCACTAGGTGGAAGTTCTTCAGAATGAGTTGACGTACCAGCTCTCTTTCTGTACTCACTAGAATTCTTATCTTCTAGTTTGATGTTGGTGCCCAACCTTTCCAGTATCATGTTTACCACATGGAAGAGCTTTCTTCTCCAAATAGAAGACTCTTTTGGAGTATTCCATCCTTGTTTTAATTCACCAAACGCCTTTTGTTCAAATGATTTCCTCATCTCGATATCTTTCTCAATTGCCCTGAATATTTCGTCATCGTTTGGTTTAATCATGAATTTGAACACTTTGATTAATATGTCCAAATAAATGGGCAACAAAGATATGATCAACAAGGCTGCCCACCAAGATTGGTCTGCTCCAAACTCAACTAAACCATAATCAGCATAGTAGATAGAAGTGGCTTTCGTTCTATAAAGAGCCATTATAAGAACATTCCATAATCCATATCCACCAACCGATATTATGAAAGCTGCAAAAGATAACCAGGAACGATTTTGGATTTCAATGAACTCACATTTAGCGTTGATAATAATAACCAATGCTGCAAATAACAATGTACCCAAAGGCAAGGTAGTATTATCACGGAGAGCAGTCAATCCCCATAAATACCATGACAAAAATGAAATACCCACACTTTGCAATGCGGCCAACACCATCCAGGTTATAAAAATTTTCAAGTTGAAACCCTTGTACAATCTTCCCTTCGAGTATAACTCCGGAACTGCCAACAATGTAGCTGGATGCAAATCCTTATCAAATATACCAACTACCAAGACTGGTAAAGATGTGAACAAGGTGTTAAACATTGACAAAGACCAGTTCTCATATACAGAAGTACCCGAAAAGAGTGTGTGTCTTTGGTAAATTGCTTGTGTCAAATAGAAAATCAATTCTTTGTAAAAAGTACAAAGTACGAACTTTGAGGTACGAACGTAGTTATATCTTCCATTTACCAAAAGCAACTTCAATAAGAATCGAAATTGAGCAATTGCGTAATCAGAAGCACGAGCTGCTTGTAAACCTTCTTTCCCGGTAATCCCAACACCAATATCTGCACTTTGAATCATAGCAATGTCATTTGCTCCATCCCCAATGGCCAAGGTGACTGACTTCTTATCTAATTCTCTTATTGCAGACACCATGGAAGCTTTTTGTGAAGGAGAGGCTCTGCAGCAAATAGCAGAGTCAGCAACTACACATAAATCAACAAAATGAGCCATCAATGATTCGTCATTTTGGATATCTCCAAGAGTAGCACCATCAATGACTACTACACAGTGAGCTATGCTACCACCGTTTACCTTCTTGGCGGTATTAATAATCGCCTTCTTGACTTCCTCTTTTCCATGGTCAATATTCAAGACAGTCACAGTAGAATAATCTTTAATCAATCTACAGGAATACCCAATATTGATGGCAGTTTCCCTTTTGTCTCCAGTTAACATCCACATCTTAATACCAGCACGTCTCAATTTTTCGATGGCATCACTTACACCGTCTTGAAGTTTATCTTCTATAGCTGAGGCTCCAATTAATTCAAAATTATGTTCAATTGATTCACCAACTTCTTCAACTTTTTTGGATCTATCAACCAAGGCAGTTTTTGCCTCTTGATACTTCTCAGAGAATTCCTCATATTCCTTTTTGTCAAGCCACTTATAAGAGTACAACAAGGTCCGCAAACCGTCGGTGGAGAATTCTTCGATATGTTCCAAAGTTTTTTCAATAATATACTCATCATTGACAAGTAACCTTGAATCAAAAGTAATTCCTATGTCTGAGTCACTAACACCATCAGAGTTTCCTGTTAAAGTCTCTTTCTTGGAATCAAGACTGTAACGCTTAGCTTGCTGGAGATGTAATGATTTTCTCGATTGTTCAGCTACATCATTGACTTCGCTTTCTTCATTTTTCATCAAGTAATTATCGATAGAGTTCATTGTATCCACATGTTCTGGACTAGGAGCCCCAGAGAGGTGAAGACTCTTACGAAGTGAGCTTAATGATCCCATGGAGTTCCGTGCTTCAGCTTCTTGAGAAAACCTTTCTTGAAGAACAACATCAGCTTCCATCATTTTTCTCTCAGAAGCGTTTAAAGAAATCTCTTTAGCTTTATTCTTGGCCATCAGTGAGTTCTTCAACTTTTCAATAATAATGTTATCTGCACCTTTACAAATGACACAAATTCTGCTGTCAGGAAATCTGACAATGATTGACATTCTTTTTCTAGCTGAAGAGAACTCAATGACATCCAAAACTTCATATTTCTCATACTTAGGAGCCAGCTTGAATCCATTAGGATATGTTTTGATAGTAAGTGCACTTCCTTTTTTATCGAAGACAACAAAACCCAAATCTCTTGCAGCTTCAATCAATGCTTTCTCATCGGGGGATGATGATTGATAGGAGATATTCTGGTCACTTTCAGCATCATCATTATTGTTGACATCGACGCTAGAACTAGAAGATGACAAGGAGCTACTTTCATGGCCTTTGCCTCTTGGTAAACATGTACTACACAAAGCAATGGTCAACAAAAAGAATTTCGCCTTTTTTGCAAAAAGAGTGTCAGGGTGAGTTTGAATGTACTTCAATAATCTGATAGAGCTTTGAGAATCTTGAACTTTATCAGGATTTGCCGAAGATTTCCAAGTCGACGATGACTTCAACACCCTCTGATCGATACTCTTTCTGACAATCGAAGTCATGCTCCTTCTTCCGGTATTTCCATTTGAGCTCAAGCTATTTCGAGGACTGAACTGTGCATGATGGGTGGAATTACGAGGTGAAACACCAGCACCAGTTTCACTTTCTTTATCTGAATAACCTACATCCAAATCATGTATCCAACTAATACCGTTAACACTGAATTTTCTGAATATCATCAAATTGTCAGTTAAAGTTCCAGTCTTATCACTAAATACGTAACTGACTTGTCCTAATTCTTCTAAGATAGTTGCAGTCTTTGCATCTGCTGGGGTGTTGCTCTCAGCATGATACATATCAATATCACATTGGAGGAAAAGCAATTGACCAACTTTAATAATCTCCATTGTCACGTAAAGCGATAACGGAATCAATGTATTATACATGATAATAAAACTCATTAAAGTTGGAGCAGTTCCAGCATCTTGCTTGTAAAGATACCAAGCTTTATCACTATGCTCTGCATACAATATCTTCTGGGCCATAAGGGAAAATGCAGATAAAAGAACGACAATCAAAACCATAAAAATGACGATATAGTTGATATTTCTTTGTAACTTAGGGGCTTTTGTTCTTGGATTTTTAATATTATTCATTCTTATTTTAGTTTCTTCACCTGTGAATATAACTAAACCGATCACAGATTTGGTATTTCTTAATATTGAACCCCTGTAAACCACATTGTCCGGTCCCAATGGTACCGATTCATTATTAACATTGATTAAACCCTCAAAGTTATATAAATCTGTATTCGGATCTTCAACAGTTACAAGTTCATTGAATGACTTCAATCCAGATGCTTTTGACATAATTTTGGAGAGGTCAACTGGTGCATATTTTGACTTCAAGTTAGTTTCCCCATCCAAATCCATTGTCTCTATGTAAGCAGTGTCAGGTTCAGACGTGTTACAAGCAGAAAGTAAAAATATATCGGCTGGAATCCATTCATCTTCGTATACTTTAATAATATCACCTACCTTGATATCCTTCCATCTCGATCTAATTTCCTTCATGTTATATTTCTTCAACGACATCTTGTCATGGGAAGAGGTCCATTGACTCGATTCGTTATCAGATATGTCTTGGAGTGAAGCTCCAGCACTGCTATTAGTGGTACTCAAATTTTCTGTTGAAATCGAATGAGCGTCAAATGCATTTAATTTTGTATCCTCTTTAATGATCCAACAAGAACGATTGTTCTCAGCCTTATCTTGCTTATGTCTTTTCCAATCATCAAAACCTTCTCTTGCAATGGAAATGGAAATGAAAATCATCAATGGGATGATTGTCGTAAATTGACCAGTGGTTGACCAAGATGGGATCATCTGCATGATTGCAACACACATAAAGTAACAATTGGCAATCTTTGAAAATTGGGCTTTAAGTTGTTTTGGTAAAAACGAATAGATCGAGTATTTGGATGATGTTATGACATTCGAACAATACAGCTCCCCATTGCGCTCGTCTATCAATGAATCTGAATGCTTATCATATAATCCCGCACCAAAGAGCTCATCGATTTCTCGAGAAACTGTCAATGGAATGATCCTTCCATTTTCGGTGGGTGGTAAGTCTTCTCTTCCCAAAATCTTGTTTTTCAACTTGATCAAAGATTTAACAAACTTACCAGCATTTCTCCTTTTATGTCTTGATATGAACTGTATGGAGCTTGTATCACTCGCAATGGAATCAGATGAAAGATGGGTAGTTGATCTGCTCAAAGAATTATTGTATGTGTTATATGGATAATAGTTCTTGGGAACATCATCTTGAGTTTCGTCTATGGTTATTTGTGGAGTCTCAGATCGTTGTAACGGAGTTTCAAATCTAACATTAGATTGATTCTGAGACATATTATCAAGTTCGATATTGCTAGTATCATTTTTAGGATCTAGATCAAATAAACTTGGATTTATGAGCCTTGTAGCAAGGGCTTTGTTGAACAACTGCGTTCTCAAGGAAAGTCCTCTTTTCCGTCGAGCTTGTGGTGTACTGTTCGGTACTTGAAGGTTATTAGAAGTTCCTTGTGAGGATGATTCTTCATGAGATTCCAGACTCGGGGGACCAGATTGACTGGGATCAGATGCATATGGCTCAGATCCTGAGTCCAGCCCGACACCCAAATGATGTGTTCCCGAGCTATCACTATTCATTTACCTATTATCAACAAAGTGACCAGAGTGAAAAGTACAAGCCTCAGCAAATTTTCTTGGGCCTGGCGCGGTTGATTTAGACGCAACACTTGGTGCGGCAGTTCGATTTAGAACGCACGGCATGGCTGAAATCCAACAGTTGGGCTGGATCCTTAGAACAAGGAAGCGTACGAAGAAGAAACAGAGTTAATATATGACAGGTTTACTGCTAGAGAATTCATCTTCTGAGTGAATTTGAAAGAATGTGTATTTGCTAACGTTGAAAATAGTTGCTAGCTTGTGTACAAGAAAAAAAGGACTAATGATTTGGGTGCGAAAAAATGTCTCAATCTTAGCGTCCAGTTTAAACGTCCAATGTAGCTCTGATTTTACCAAAGCAATAATCTTTGTATTCTTCAATGTAGTCTGGATTATTCATGGAAACATCTCCTGATAATTCACAGACCAACTCTCCATTTCCAGCGACAAGCACCATTCCCTTAGGGACAATTGACGTATCAGCATGGGGCTCTACAAGTTGACTCTCGAACACAACGCTAGCAAGATTATTGGCAACCTGTCTTCCATGGTACAAAGCCCAACCGGCACTTTTGATTATAGGAAGATCTACTAAGTCACCAAGAACGAAGAAGTTCTCTATGGTTTCGGAGTCATTTTTTAATTGAAGATATTCGTTAACTCTGATATTATTCTGAGGTGTGACAAAATTTGATTTGATGTACTTTGAGAGGAAGCTGGAGTTGTTGCAATGCTGAGTGCACCAAATGTTCAAGTTTGACTTGATGGTTTGACCTGTTGTGGTCTCTAAATCTCCAAGAGTGGTACCACTTTCAATAGATGGATTTCCCTTAACTCTTGTGTTTAATATGACGTTGACACCGGCTTTTGTGATTGATTCAAATGCCAATTGCTTGAACTTATCATTCAATTGTTCAGGAGGGAAGCTGGAATGTGGGTGAATCAAATTAATAGTCTTATCAGGACGATAATGTTTGAGATCTCCAGCAAGTTCAATTCCAACAGCTCCAGCACCAATGATAGAGATCGTATCATATTCATCAATGGTGGTCATAGACTGAGCCATTTCCTCAACGAAATTCTCGTAGGTAAACGCTTTTGGAGTGGTTGGCCAATTACGGTTTCTTCCACTAGCTAGAATCACACAGTCAAAGTCTATAACTGCCAGTTCCAGGCTTATTTCCTTTCCATCAGGTGTTACAAGATTGTACTGAGCCTTATTATCATCAAGATACGTGACTTTAGCCTGGACATAGTTAATGTCAAGACCAATTTGGTTATTATCACTAACTTCGTCCTTGACCTCTAAGCTTCTCAATACTTCTTCGTTGGCTGATACCACACGATCGATTTTGAAGTTAATCAACCTGTCAAATGGCACAAACTGAGTAGCTGCAAACTCAGAATCCACAATACACCGAGGAATTCCAAGCACGTTCAATAAGCCGGCTCTAGGTTCAATAACTGTCACAGACAACATATTTTTTTCTGTAAATTTGTCTGGAAATTCTTTCTGCTTAGCACGATACTTTGTGATGAATGTGTTAGCTGCCAGGAGACCAGCGTATGCTCCACCAACCACCAAAATATTGGTACTGAAGGAAACCGGTTTGTTATTCACTCGGTCCAACACAGTAGCACTATTAAATGTTATATTGGATGCTGTAGTCATTTTTTGGATTCAAAAAACTAAAGTTCTCTTTGGGCAATTGAATGAAGTATGCTAGAACAATTGGAGCTCCAAATATATCACCGTCGTTGTTAAATCCGGTGAAGTATATATCGAATATGGTAGATGGATCCAAGACTTTTTTGCGACCCGCAAGTCAAAAAAAATTATCGAAAAAATCAGGGTAAGTCAGATGCGGTAATAGCTAAGCTAAATCAATATATATTGGGGAGTAAATCGGACAAATAGTAGATATACAAGTTTAATAGCGAGGGCCACATTCAGAGGAATGCTTCTTTAGGTACTTAAAAATGGAATTTGGGGAAGGCAGTCCATACTCAAGTCCCTCGTAAATGCTTCCTGATTAGTGGCCGATATCGGCCCCCAGGTAAAAGAACAAAGAAACCCGGCACCAACGAAAATTCTTTGATATTTTAAAAAATCGAATCTCGGAAAACGAATGCTTGTATATAATATGCTATTAAATGCTAAAGGGTTATCTCCTCTTTGGAACAATCTTATTTACATCTCTCTCTATGTTGTTGATAATTCTCTTAAGGCCCAATTTGGCTGAATTTTCTTTTAGATATTGTTCAAGTTTTGATCGTTGATATTTCAACTCGTCGATTAATGGGATTTTCTCATTGACATTGTAATATGGGTTGAGTAGAATATCAAACAAGGGCTGCCACAAATGGAGTTGCCAGTATCTCTTAAGCGAATTTTGGAGTTTATACTTACCATTGGGGAGTTTATTGATCTTGATGAAAGTTCCAAATAAAAGGGTGTGAATGGTGGCTGCTATACCATAGTAATCAGCCTCGTAGGTCCAAGTTCTCTTCTCATTCATCTGAGGGCAGTCCTGTTCGTCAGTTTTGAAATCACTCGTAAATTCCGTTCCTTCAGGAAATAGTGTCAAATCGACTGCTCTTCCAAAATCAATTAGAATCATTCTGGGGTTTTGCCATTCATTACTTTCAACAGGAGCATCATCATACGAATCTGATATCTTATAAGTTTTCTTGAAGCTTATCATACAATTGTCAGCCTTCAAGTCTCCGTGGATGATTCCTATATTATGTAATTTTTCTATTACTTTTAATAATTCAATGGCGAAGAATATACATAGGATCTCTTCGACGGATTCTCCTTGCCCTTTGTAATAGTTAAGTACATCAAGCAATGTCCCCTGGTTTAAATAATTTAAGATCAAGAAGCTTTCATCTTTGTACATATACAATGATTCGGGACTAACAATTCTCATTTTGGTGTAAGGGTCATTTTGAAGTCTTTGATGAACTTGGTTCAAAATGTAAAACTCCCAACTGGAGGAGATTGTTTCTGCTTTCAAAGCTTTTAAGTCTCCAAATTCATTTTCGATTAAATAAACATAACCATAACCTCCTTGCCCTAATTCACATTTCAAAGAGTATATTTGATCTCCACAAAAATTTACAATCGATCCACTACTGCCCTTGGTTATAATCTTGGTGTCTTTGTTAGTGATTGACCTAAACTTCCTGATAGCTTCAATAAATTGAGTCTTCGTATTATTATAGCCAAAGTACGTGTCTAAAGGCGGATCAATACTTGAAAGAAGTCTATCCCTTACTGATTCCAGTAATGGATCGACAGGTGAAAGCTTCACTGCTTCAATCAAAGGAGAGCTCTCAACTTTAGAATGGGCACTCGTTTTAGGTGTCGATAAATGATTTGGTTCATTATGGATGGTTTCAGTGACAAAGCCTTCATTAGTAGAGTTCCCATACTCTGAACGCTCCTCTTCATTATCTGTTTCGTTGGGCATTTTGGATGCATCATTAAACATGTTCATAACTTCATTATTAGCCACCTTCGAATAGAAGGTTATTGTGGGGGATGCAGGTTGGTCTCTTGAATGGATCGTGGTAGTATCATCGTTTAAAGGAACAATAAAAGTATCAGTCTGTCTTCCATTATCATATTCTTTTGGAAGAGGCTGCGAGTCCTGTTGGGTAGCAAATGTATCATCAACCGAGTCGTTCATTTCTGGGAGGTTTCTACATCTGCTTTGCACTAGAAGTTCCAACAACGACAATTCTTCTTGATCGTTAGGGTACAACAACTCAAGATTAACATTCACACGTTCAGGTTTCTTTCCTGGTTTCTTCACAATGGTTGACACTTCATCATTTTTCTTGAACATTTCATGTATGGTCTGGTCATCTATAGGCGGGTCCACATCACGATAAACTGATATCTTACCGGAAGATGAACTATCCTTCAGACTCGTTCTTTGCTGTTGGGGGATTGTCTCCCCCATCCAAGGACGTGGTGTAAAAACGTTCTCTTTCTTCCTTAACTGAATGTCACCTAGATCCTTTACCAGCCCCTTAGTATTAAAAAGCTTGTCGGTTATGCGAATCTCGTTATCATCTGTGTAAACATTGACTTTAGGTTTCTTGATTATTGGTTGCGAAACTGATGGTGAAGGATTCGTGCCTCTCTTTAGTGTTAAAACTCGCTTGATCTCTTTATCAGACTTGTCGGTTGTATATGTTACACGTCTCTGTTCAAACTGGTCACGAGATCTTATGAGACGATTGACGGGCCTTGCGTTATTCTCAATTCCAATATCGTAAACATCCTTTGCATCACTATATTTCTGATTCAATTCCAACACCTTGGCAAACTCTTCATAGAAAAGGGCCAATTCTCTTCCAATTTCTTTCTTTACCAAGTAAATGAAGATTTCTGTGGGAGTGTCAGAATACCTGGTGTACTCTAACCACACTTTCAAATACCTGCTATCATTCCTATACTGAGTATAGTCTCTAAAATCAGTGGTACAACTCTCCAAAATCCCCAATAAATTGCTTTCTTGGTTGTTTCCCTGTGGATAATTTCTGTGACACCATTCAATGTATCGAATATAAACGTCCAAGGGGTCATCTAATTCATCTGCATCGAGAAGCTCAGACTCAAACTGTTGTCTTTCTTTTGTGAGTTGTGACTTCTTTTTGAAACCCGAGTTTTGAAGAGAGGCAGCCAATTCGACGGCAGAACGACCTCCCGGTAGAATCTGTATGTTCTCCTTGTGAGACTCGATTACAGAAGCATCGAGTTCTGGATACTTCATATTAACTGGTTAATTGAGACAAAAATATAAACAATTGTTTTCGCGTTATTTTTCACTCCATCTTCATATTTGACACGGTGATCTTTGAAGATGCTTTTGTCAATATTATCGTTGTTGGTATTTTTTTCCAGCACTTTGGCGGAATATTCAGAGAGTCTAAGCCTTACACACTTGCCAAGGAACAACTTGTTGGCTGATTTTCAATTCAACGTCAAATCATTGCCCAAATCGCTCGAATACTATAATGGCAATGAATCTGATTCGATCCAATCTACCAATCACTACACATACTTTCCAAGATCCATTGGGCCCTTGTTAGAGAACACAAATACAAGAGAGCTTCATTTGCGGTTTACACAAGGATGGTGGGATGCCGAATTATGGGGGAGCTTACCTAACAATGGAACTAGCAGTGGAGGTACCGGTGTTGAAATTTGGGCTATAATCGAAGCTCCAAATTCTAAAACCGCTTTTGAGAGCTGGTCGAAGTTATCTGTTTCGCTTTCGGGATTCTTCTGTGCTTCAATGAATTTTATCGATGAATCTATCACCACGTTCCCCATACACTCTTTCAATAGTGAATCACAGAGTTACACTGCCAATGGGGATAATAAGTTATTCTTATTGCGTGCAGCCATGCCAGCAGAGCCTGTATGTACCGAGAATTTGACTCCGTTTGTCAAGTTGTTACCTACAAGGGGAAAAGCCGGCGTTTCTTCGTTATTGGACGGTCATAAAGTCTTTGACTCCTTGTGGAATTCGATGTCCATTGATATAAAGACCGAATGTGATGAAGAGTCAGGACTCTGTAACTTGAGTTTGGATCAAGGTATCAGTACTATTATTGATGTTATGAGATCTTTAAGAAAGAAAGATGAAGGCGCAATTCCCAAACCAGTACCAGGAGATGAGTTGCGTTGTGACAAATCGAGAGGTTATACCATCTGGCAATGTTTCCCACTTGGTCTTCCTACCGATATTACTTATAGCTTGAAGGACTTATTCGGAAGAGCTATCAAGGGTGGTCCATTCGTGTCACAAAAGACCCCGGTAACCGTGAACTTCAACGGAGAAGGATGGAAAGTTAAATTGTTAGAATCCAACAAAGAGATATCGTTGTCAGACAATGATTCTACTTACAGCATTTCTGGGACTGATGATGTTGATATTGATTTTGCTGCTTCTGATTCCACCAAGATCATCGAGCCAGTGGTAGCCCCATTACAAGTTTCTAGATCTTTGACCGGTTACTCTCAAGACAGAGGTGGATTTAGAGTGGTATTTGAAAATACCAGTGATAAGCCTGTTAAATTCATCTACTTCGAGACCTTACCTTGGTACACCAGGCTTTACCTCAATACTCTTGAAACTACTCACAAATCTACTGATGGCGTCTACCAAGAGGTGGATTCTTCCAAATACGTTGAATTATCACATTACCAACCGGCTATAGATAGAAAGAGGCCGTCCCATATGGAACTAACCGTGTCAGTGCCTGCGGGTGAAACTTTAACCTTACATTATGAATTTGATAAGTCCTTGCTTCTTTATGCCGAATACCCACCGGACGCAAATCACGGGTTCTCAGTTGAACCTGCAGTCATCACTGTTCTTAACGAATTGGAGGAAAAAGTCTATGAACTTAGAACCACAAGTTCACTTGTCACATTACCAACACCTGATTTCTCTATGCCATACAATGTAATTATTTTAACTGGAACAGTGGTATCTTTGGCATTCGGTTCGATCTATAATTTGATTATTAAAGACGTGATAACCGAAGAAGAATTCGAAGTCATTGCTTCTCAAACAAAATTAAGAAAAATCTCCAATAAAGTTAAGTCTGTGGTGGCAGCTGCAAAATCAATTATCAAAAAATAATAATATACAAACCTAAATTCTCGCATAGAAAAAAAAAACTATTCCACATCGGACCCGAAATCATCATAAACATGTTTCTCGAGGATTCAGTATCTAGAGAAGATAACGTTCTACTTAAGACACTTCCAAGTCCTCTAAAATGGTCAGAGAATACACAGATAATAACAAGGCTCGAAAAAATCGCCCACGAATTTTTATCCAAAGATTCAAGAAATTTTAACTATATAAGCAGTCTTATACAAGAGAAACCATTCCATAAAGAATTCCCAAAGAAGGCCACTTGTTTGGATAATGAAGAAATCTATGTCAACATGAATAACGACTTTGTTGTCAAGTGGTTTCCTCGAGATGTGGCCAAAATCATTTTTCCAGCTTTATATTTCAACGATATCATTGAAGAGATGAAGCATCAGAAGACTGAGAATTTAGTAGAATATATTGGAGGGCTGGTTCCCACAACTTATGAACGGGAATTATGCAGTCAGAAAAACGGAACCGGTTATTGGAGCCGGAGAGGAGTTTGGTTTTGTACTTGTAAAGATATGTCAAATGTAAAGTCCGACTCGTTTGGACCAAGATTCTTCAAAACTTATAACGAATGGCTAATGTGGGATCATCGTATATCTGAGTTATCAGAAAAGGCTCATAATGAAGGAAATGAGGACCTTTACGAACAGATCGCAAAATCAAAGCTGTATACCTTCAAGTGATCAAAATGGATCTTCATATGGATCTTCTTCATCATAATCGTCATCCTTTTCAAACTCATACACAATCGCTCCAGAGTACGATCCCAATTCTTCCTGGGCTTGCATATATGGCAATTCGACCTGTTCCTTTGCCAACTTCTGCTTCATATTTGTGGTAAGATTGAAAGTGGTCAAATCCTTGAGTAAGCTTTCGTCTTCCACTATCATCTTGTCTTCTGATTCTTTGTATACTTCATAGACATGCTCCAATGAATTAATGATATATTTGTACGTGATAGCTCTTCCGGACTTTCTTCTATTTGTAAGTATAATCTTGAATACAGGGTTATTGAATGCTCTGACAATTGGGATCTTTAACTTGTATAGACTGTCATCTATTTCCTCTTGGTCAACTTCGGTTTTGTGATATGGCTCTACCTCAAAAATGGAGCTGGCAATGTAAGAAAGTAAAGTAAGATGTGATGGAAAGTTTTGGAGCTTTGTCAGCTTCGTTTCAAAGTCACCGTGGTAGACTCCCAACACAATCGTTGATGGCAGGATCAAGGAAGACACAAATGTGGTAAGGTCCTTGATGTCAACATAATTGAAAGAGTCTACCATAATCAAAGTTTTGTTGGAAGAAAGGGAAACTTGTGAAGTCTCTTTTGGTGATTGTGTGAGCTGTTTTACCTTGGCCAAGATTTCAGCTGGTTTCAATTCGGAACAATCAATGAAATGAGTTGCAAATTTTGGTTGATTGACTGTTTCGAAAGACAAGTATATGATGTTGTTTGCTTTACTAAATTCCTGGAGTAAATAGTGTGCAGACATCTTCAAGGAATCCACAACCAATACGAAGGGAAATCCATCTTTGCAAGAGAATATCCTGTTTAGAAGCACTAATGAATTCTGAGTCGACATGTATGCAATGGAGTTGAATTTTCAATTGAGCATCGCGACTTCATCTGAAGTGCAACTACTCATCTCACATATTCTTCAATCATGTCACGAAGAAAGAACCTTACAGGGACATACTCTATCCCGAGACTGCTTATAGATGAAGTAAATCGAGAAAATGAACAAGATGAGTTGCAATCGTCCAAACAGATCGACGAAAATATCAAAAATGATTACAACAAACAAGCTTATAAGATAACAGATACGTTAAAAGATGGAAACTTATCATATAAAGCACGAATGCAAAGGCTCCATGATCAAGACACGATACAAGCAAAAGGAACTATAGAAGCAACGACCCATACAGAAACACATGAAAGAAAAAGAAGAAAAAGATGGGATGTTACTCCCGAAGAGAGAGAACAATTGCTTCAGTTAGAAGGGAAAAATCAACAACAGCAGCAAGAGGAAGCAGATGGGGCATCAGGGAATCAAAAGATTGAACAATATGTCCCATTGTCTAATAATGAGAGAAACCTGAATGAAATACAGAATCTTATTGTGAAGGCACCAGAAGTTAATGGACTTGAGTTCTATAATAACACTGATGAGAAGTATTTCGGTCAACTTCATGTTTTACAGCAGAAGAAGACCCTCTCAGAGTCTGAGAAGTTGGACTTGAAGGTGATGGAATTACTCCTCAAAGTTAAAAATGGAAACCACGTTGCAAGGAAAAGAAGTCTCCGTTCCCTCACAGATAATGCTCGAAACTTGGGACCAGAGCCTTTGTTCAATCATATACTTCCATTAATTGTTGAAGCAAGCTTGGAAGACCAAGATAGACATGCTCTTGTTAAGTTGGTCGGGAGGCTTTTGTTCAAATTGAGCGATCTCGTGCAACCATATACTCATAAAATATTAATATCGGTCTCACCATTGTTGATACACGAAGATCAGACTTTAAGGACCGAAGCCCGTGAAATTATCTCAAGTTTGGCTAAAGCTGTAGGTCTAGCGAAGATAATTTCAACAATGAGACCGGATATCAGTCATCCTGATGAATATGTTCGGAACATTGCATCTAGAATACTAGCAGTTGTTACAGGCTCACTAGGTCTAGTAAATATGTTGCCATTCTTAAAAGCTGTAATAAGGTCCAAGAAAGATTGGCAAACGAGGCATACTGGTATCAAAATACTTCAACAATTTTGCGTTCAATTGGGATCTGGGAACGGAACTGCAATTTTACCATATTTGAAACAGATTGTTGAGCTTTTGATTCCTACAATTTCTGATGAGATGACCCAAATACGATCAATTACAGCAATAACTTTGTCACAGCTTGCCGAAACATCATATCCTTATGGTATCGAATACTTCGAGCCATCCTTAGAACTTTTATGGTCTGGTATCAAAAGGCATAGAGGTAGAGTTTTGACAACTTTCTTAAAATGCCTTGGTTCTATCATTCCTCTCATGGAACATGACTCGAACTATGAAGAATATTCAAATTACTACACTCGGGAAGTGGTTTATGTGATATCGCGAGAATTCAACTCCCAAGATGATGAAATGAGATCCTCTATCTTGAAGGTTTTGCAGAAGCTTCCACTTTCTCGCCAACTATTAAAGAACTACGAAAAACAGATTTATGAACCCTTTTTACGTTACTTTTGGAATAGAAGAACTTCCTCCGATACCAGACTTTTGTACAGATTAGTGGTCAACACGACTACTCAACTTGCATGTAAGCTAGACTTTTTAATGATGGTTGAAAGGTTAACAGTGTTTACTAAAGATGACAATGAGCAACTTCGTAGAATGGCAGTAGATGCAATTGGGACAATAATCAGCACAAAATCTGACGAATTACTTGGACTGGATAAACGTTTAGAAGAACGTTTAGTTGACGGTGTCTTATTTGCCTTTCAAGAACAAAAATCTTTTGATAAAATCTATATTAGTAGCTTGTCTACTGTCTGTAAAGCGTTAGGCATACGACTCAGACCCCATGTGAATTCAATCCTTAGCACCATCCTTTATCAAATGAAGAATAAGTCACCAGATTTAAGGAGACAGGCAGCTTTACTTCTCGCTGCAATCGCTCCAGTGGTCAAGCTTTGTACAGAAGGAGAAACTGACACCCTTCAGAAACTAATCCTTATTTTGTATGAGTCGCTTGGTGAAGTTTATCCCGATGTATTGGCTGCAATTTTGCTAGCACTAAATTCATGCTTAGAAACTTTTGACGGAGAGAGCCTATTATCCTTGGACAATCCTTCAATTCCTCAACTAGTACCATCGCTTTCTCCTATTCTCAAAAATAGACAAGAAAAAGTACAAGAATCATGTATACTTGTGGTTGGTCTCATCGCTCGAAAGGCTGCAGAGGTTATCAACGTGAGAGAATGGATGAGAATTTGCTTTGACCTTTTGGATACTTTAAAGAGTCCAGTGAAGAGAATTCGTATAGCCGCAAACAGCACATTTGGAGAAATTGCCAAAACTATTGGTCCACAGGATGTTTTAACCATGCTTCTCAATAACTTGCGTGTTCAACAAAGACAATTACGTGTGAGTACAGCTGTAGCCATAGGAATCGTTGCTGATATTTGTGCTCCTTTCACTGTTCTTCCTGCGATAATGAATGAATATAGGACACCAGACAACAATGTTCAAAATGGTATTTTGAAAGCTATGACTTTTCTTTTTGAGTATATTGATGGAAAAATGACGAAAGACTATTTATACTCGATGACAGGTTTACTCGAAGATGCGTTGACAGATAGGGACCAAGTTCACAGGCAAACTGCAGCAACAGTCATAAAGCATATCACTATTAACTGTGAGGGATGGATATCGAATGATTCTGTTGAAATATTTGAACACTTTATGAACCTACTTCTTCCAAATATTTTCGAAACTTCACCACATGTTATTAATCGGATACTTGAGGCTATTGATTCTTTGAAAAATATCATTGGCTATGGAAGATATATGAATTACGTATGGGCAGGGTTGTTCCATCCGGCTCGTAAAGTCAGACAAGCGTACTGGAAGTTATTTAATATGGCATATGTTCAACAGGCAGACTCGATTGTGCCATATTATCCAACTTTAATGGATGCTATTCCAGAACCGATTGTAGAAGAGTTTGATGTATTTATTTAAATAATACTATATTCCAGGACTTTGTTCGATTCCCGAAAGTAGTTTCAATTCGTAGGGATTAAAGTAAGGCTGGTGGCCATCATATGAACCGTTAAAGTTATGATGGTAGCCAGCTACCCCAGGTCCACGTCTAACAGGCTCTGTGTCATCCATGTAGTTTTGTAAGAATACGCTTGTAATTATCCTAGCTTGATGATTCATCATGTGGATATCTTCACTACCTTCTATTTCTATTTCTTCTTCAGGATACGAAGTTGCTGAAACACAATCAATCTGAATGAGATTATTGGTATCAATATATAATGGCATTCTCTCCATCCAAGAATCTACTTTCTCCACAAACCCAAGGTTCTTCTCGTTTCTTGGGTCAAATTCTTGAGGAAAGAGAAAAGTATCCATAGTATTTGATTTATTAATAATCTTATGATCCTGAATTACCCCAAGAAGGAGCTCAGGTAATTCCGGAGAAATAGTCTCAAACTGTTCTGAGATGTTAATATCGAGTAATGGTTCATTATTTACTTGACTAATTTTGTTGGGCTCAAAATAACCATTGAAGAGGTCTATCAACTTTTCCAGTCCTTCTAATTGTTGGAAATTAAGAAAATTCTCTTCTCTCGACATGTAAGGGTTGAAGAATTGATTTTCCATTTGGCTGCAAAATGTTATATTTGTGGAAATCACTTACAGAATGTCGCATTATCGCAACAGAAAATTTTAGATTAGACTTAAGTCTACTATGGGAGTAAATTCATTATGGGACATTATAGGTCCGACAGCAAGACCTGTAAGACTCGAGGCGTTGACTAGGAAGAGATTGGCAGTAGATGCGTCCATTTGGATTTATCAATTTATGAAAGCTGTAAGGGACTCTGAAGGAAACACGCTCCATCTGGCTCACATAGTAGGGTTCTTCAGAAGAATCTGTAAATTATTATACTTTGGTATCCAACCAGTGTTCGTTTTTGATGGAGGAGCCCCTGCATTGAAGAGAAAGACTATACAGAGAAGGCGAGAGAGAAGAGAAGGCAAAAGAGAAGATGCTAGTGAAACTGCTCATCGATTGCTAGCCATGCAAGTGCAAAGAAAGGACAATGATAATTATAGGAATGAAGAGGAAATAACATATTTGGATGATCTACCAACCCAACAGCCCAACAGGCTCATCAACCAAAATGAAACTGCGCGTCCGTCACCTAAGAAAAGATTCACACCCAGAGACGAGTACCATTTACCGGATTTGAAGAAGATTAAAATAGCGGAAGAAGATGAGAGACTCATTCCAGAAGACGAATTTCATGAACTTACTCTGGAACTGTTTGATATTGTTGATGGTATAGACATAAATGATGTAGATCCTAATTCCAAACAGTTCGCTGAACTACCACTTCCGACACAGTATATGATACTATCGCATTTACGTTTGAAATCAAGATTGAGAATGGGGTTTTCCAAAGAGCAACTTGAAGATATATTTGATGACAGTATGGATTTTTCAAAGTTCCAAATCCAACAAGTCCAAAAGAGAAATTTTTACACTCAAAGGTTAATGGACTTAAGTGGAATGGGAGATGAAGGAAACGCTACCAGAAGAATAGCAGGAGAAAAAGATAGAAAATACGCATTGATAAGGTCTAATGATGGATGGACTTTGTCTCTCGGGAATGAGCCGGAAACAAAAAAGGAACCAATGGATTTATATGGCAAAGAAGTTATTAAGGTTCCAGATGAACCAACTGATAAGATTGAAAGATTCAAAACACCAAAACCAATAAAACGCTCTGAGCCTATCACTATACTTGACGAGGATTCAGATGAAAGTGATGAATTTGAAGATGTAGATATACCAAATGGTGAAGAAGAAACACTCGAAGAAAAGGAGTTTAATAAAGCTGTGATTGCATCAATTTATGATGAATTTGGCGGCAAACAAGAAGGTGTGAAAAGCAATGTTTCGGATTCTGATCTAAAATTAGCCATTGAAAGATCCAAAGCTGATTTGAACCACCTCAAACTGGAAGAAGAAAGCAAGGGTATTAAGAAGCAAGGCCTCGTAGAAAACGAAAGTCTGGACCCTTTTGATCTTGGAAGCTCATTGTTGTTCTCGCAGAGCCATGCTAAAAGAGAACCTAGTGATTCCGAAATTATAAGTGTAGAAGAAACACAGGGACGAACTATTGATATCGATAACAATTCAAAAGAACCTGATATAAAGAAAAGCCAACAAGAGGAGCTCCAGGTAATTGAGGCATTGATCGATTCTGATGAAGAACAAACTGGTAAGGCTACAAAAAAGTCTCAAAGCCTTCCGTCTTGGTTCAATGATAAAGTGGACTATACTGTACATCAGAAAACTGCCACTATTGAAATCGAAGAACCCGAGGAGGGGGAGGAGGTGGGATTGATTCCATGGGACAAAGCGAAGCAAATGCTTGATAACGAGGATGATGAAGAATCCGAGACTGAGGAAGAGCCTGAAATTTTATTCGAAAGAGAAGTAAAAACACCTACAAAGGTAGCAAATGAAACTAGCCAAGCAAATGAAAGTGACGTTGCGAACGGGGGTGCCAACCCAGAAACTACCAATGGTTCTAGTAATACAGAAATTGATACCCCTATTAAGATACACGATGAACATAAGAGAGAAGGGACCTCTGTAGGAAATGAGAACTTGGAAATCACTACTGAAGAGAAGCAAAAGGATTCAGGAGCTACTAAAAATTCTGAGACATCTGGTCCCATCCTTGACTATGTCTTCATAGATAATGAAGATGACCTTGTAGACAAACAACTTTTGCAAGAGGAAGGAGACCATGAGAAGCTCAAGCAGAAAATCAACGAAAATCACATTCCCATGAATATTTCAACATCCATCACTGAAGAACAGCTTCTCCAAGAAAAGCTTCTCAAACAAAAAAGGGAAGCCGAAGAAGTGACTCAATCTATGATTAATGATGTTCAGGAACTTTTAAGAAGATTCGGTGTCCCTTTCATTACGGCACCAATGGAAGCCGAAGCTCAATGCGTTGAGCTATTGAAACTAAACTTAGTGGATGGTATAGTGACAGACGATAGTGATAGCTTTCTTTTTGGTGGAGACAGAGTGTACAAGAACATGTTCAATCAGAAACAATACGTGGAGTGCTATCTTCAAGATGATTTGATGGGTAAACTTTCCTTAAATCAAGATCGATTTATTGAACTTGGTTTACTTCTCGGAAGTGACTATACTGATGGAATCAAAGGAATAGGACCAGTTCTAGCCGTTGAAATTCTTGCAGAATTCGGAAACTTAAAGCAGTTCAAGGCTTGGTTCGATGAAGCTTCCTTGAAAAAGAACGTTGAAGCTACAAGCAGCATAAAAAAGACTTTGATAAATCGAATCAAGAGTAACAAACTATTTCTTCCACTGCTGTTCCCAGATCAAGTGGTTTTTGAAGCGTACAAGGCACCAGAAGTAGATCACAGCAAAGATCCATTCAAGTGGGGAACACCTGATTTGGACCAAATCCGTTCGTTTTTAATGTCGAATGTCGGCTGGTCACAGGCTCGGGTTGACGAAGTAATGGTACCATTGATCAGAGATTTAAATCGTAAGTTAAGAGAAGGAACTCAATCTACAATCGGGGAGTTTTTCACCACCTCACACATTCAAAGCTCTAAGGAGATTAATATCGGGAAGAGAATGAAAGCAGCCACGAACAAGTTGAGAAAGAGTAAAATAGATAAAGATTCCAATTAAATTTTCTGGAGTAATATATGATTCAGTTTCTCACAGTATTCGTAGAGCGCAGGTCGCACCCGTCGCTTCATATCAAATCGCGACATAATTTTCAAACGATCAACACAGCTTGATGACAGAATCGATTTCACGTATCACTTCTCTCTTCGAATCTGCAAAGGGTATTGCAATTGAGGCTGCAGTATCTGCATCCTCGAGATTAGCTGATACTCCGACGTCATCTCGGCCTGCAGAAATCAAAAACTTGCTTAATTCTCGAACTGAACGAGATGTTTCAAAGGGTATTAAATGTGTTATAGCATTAATTTCTACAGGTGAAGATGGGTTACCTTATTTTGCAGAGATAGTAAAGAACGTTACATCGACGGATCCAAAGGTCCGTAATTTGGTGCTTATCTATCTAACTCGATACGCTGAAGTCGAGCCTGATAAAGCACTATTAGCCATTAACTCCATCCAAAGACTATTAGATGACAAAAGTCCTATCACGAGATCAAATGCAGTTAGGGCATTATCAGGTATACGTATTCCAAGTTTGAGTCAGATTCTACTTCTCTGTATTAAGAGAACTGTTAATGATAGATCTCCTTTGGTTAGATCTTCCACTGCTGTGGCTATTGGCAAAGTCATTGAAATCGATGATTCAATGACCAAACAGCTTATTGAACTCTTGGTTAAGTTGATAGCTGATCCGAATTCTCAAGTGGTAGGAACTGCTGTAAAATGTTATGTCAAATGCTGGAGTAATATTCAAAGTACCAAAAGATGGAATCCTATCCATGGGCATTTCAGACGGTTCTGTAAAGTTATGTCCGAGCTTGATGAATGGAGCCAGGCAGTTACTATTGACCTTTTGACGGATTATTCAAGAACATTTTTACCCAAACCAAAATTATACTTCAGTGAAGGAAATGTTGTTGATTTACCAAATGATACGGTTGAATATGAGGATAAAGAGTATGAAGTCACGTTTGATGAAGATTTAAAGTTATTCTTGGATTCAATCAAGCCATTGATATTCTCTGATTCCGAGTTTGTTATTTTAAGTGTAATTCGGGCTCTATTATCATTGACACCTCCTAAAACAATGAAAGAATTTCAAATTGGACCATTATTGTGCAGTATGATATCAGGTTCAAACCCCCAGGTTAAACTTTTCGCTTTACAGACCACCTTGATGGTAGCTGAAAAGGATAAATCAATTTTCAATAATCTTTACAAAAAATTTTATGTTTTCCCATCTGATTCCTTGGAAGCTTCAAAACTTAAGTTGGCAATTTTGTCGATGCTCGTGGATGAGAATAATATTAGATACACGATAGAGGAATTGAAGTATAATGCATTGAATGGTATTGATGCAACCATTTCTAGTGAAGCGATGAAAGCTATTGGTAGGTGTTCTCAAATTTCTGAGGAATGGAATGACAAAATCTTAAAATGGTGCATGGGGAATGTACGTAGGGCAAGAGAGAATGTGTTGAATGAGCTTTTGACTGTAATCAGATATCTCATACAGATTAGGCAACAAAACTTGAATGGGAACGTTGAAAAGAATAATGAAATTGCTCAAATTGTATACAATCTTTCTGTTTTATTACAAGACAATGAATTAGGGCTTGAGTCTAACGCTAAAGCTAGTATCATTTGGATAATAGGAGAATTTTCAAAACAACTGACTAATCAAATTGCACCCGATGTACTTCGTCTACTACTCAAAACGTTCCCTGATGAAGCCGAGGATGTGAGATATCAAACCTTAATTTTGGCAGCTAAACTTTATTCAATTCAGCTTGACGAATTAGTTGAGCAAGACCCTAGCTCCGACAACATTATTGCTAAAATGTTCCAATACACTTTAACATTATGTAAATACGACACTTCATTTGACACAAGGGACAAGGCCAGAATGATTCATGTTCTATTGAATCAAGACCAGGAAAAGTCCCAACTAGCATCTTTGTTCATGCAAGTGCCTAAACCCGCCCCGATCTTCGGATCGTCCTTGACGAGCTCTCTGGAGAACCAAATTCTTGCCAAGTTTCTTGAGGTTCCTACTTGGGCTGATCAGACGGCATTGCCATCCAATAAAATTAGGCAAGAAGTTGAAGTAAACGACAACAGGCTCGCAGACGTTTCGGCTCTCTCTTCTACGACTGTTAGAGCAAATGTTCCAAACCCTAACCTGCTTTCGTCTCAGCAATTCCAGGGCACTAACAAGCTTGCTCCGAATAAATCCACCTACAAGCTCCAGAGTCTTGATGAATTCTTCGGTAATGACGACTCTGAGAGTGACTCAATAATTGAGAGCGAAGAGGAAAGTGATGAAAGTGATGAAGAAAGTGACGAAGAAAGTGACGATAGTAACGAGAGCGAGGAAGACAGTGATGAAAATCACGATAAAAGCGAAGAAAATGGCGCCACAGAAGAAAGTTCAGTTAAAGAGAGCAGCAAAGGCGATACCAGGGTCGTCGACCACAATGACAGCATCAAAGATGACAGTGGCACTGAACATTAACGTCAACCAGGCGGTAGATGGAACAAGTGGGACAAGTGACGCAAATGCACTGGAATTTGAGTTTTGCATTTCCCGCATATATTACGAGGAGGGACAAGAAAAACAGATGCAGCAGTTTTCATGGCTAAAGTGTACTTGTGATTATTCGCAATTATTTTTGTCAACACTTCATGCATTGGAAAAGTTTATACTGTGGTAGAAATCGAGATGCGCTTCACCGAACTTTGCATCTGAAATTAATTATAGTAATTTCAATCACTTACATAGGAAATAGCAATAAGTACTTTTAAAGCAATTCATACTAATTTGCATTCGCCTTACTAATTCTAAACCTTGGCTAACGACTAAAGCATTCACACCTTCACATTTGAACTTCCATAATACGTAGAATCCTCGTCAAAGTCTTCAAAAAGATTCCGATTAACCGGTGGGGCATGTTCAAACAACCGTGATTCATGTACCCCTCGGAAAGATTCTTCCTGGCTCCATTTGGATTTTTTAAATACGAGTAAGCTTTATATAGTTACCAATCTTGGTAGTAAACGGTTTAACTTTCCACTGATTTGCCTGATGAACAACACGGCATAACCATATTTTTCAGCCAAACAATATTTTCTTGGACATAATCTTAGTACGAAAAATCGTGGTACCACAGTATTACAACGGTATGTAAACAAAAGTTGATCGTATATTTCAAAGACCGTTTTATCTCTTCGAAATTATCATTTCGCAGACAATCAACTTGAACAGAAAATGCACCCCATCCGTTGCACAAGGGGTAGGGGAATTAAATCCGATTAGGTTTATGAGCAATTAGAAGTGCCAACTTTCATAGTGCTTCAACTAAATTCACCCAAATGTTTATATTGTCGATATCAAGGCAAATATTCGTCTGTCATCGAAGTCGCAAACTTTATAATTTGTTTAGCTCCGTATTGAGCATGAGGCCCTAACTTTATTCATATCAGAAACCCTTGCTGCAAAGGGGCTCAAACATTTGACTGCGAAAAGTTTTTTTTTATTTTTCTAGATATATTGAAATAGGAAAATGACATGATTGAATTGGCAATTGATAGAAAAGTTAAGACCCAGGTCTAACAAAAGTACCTGTTATAGGGCGGTATTTAACTTTTGTGGATGAATTTGAGAATACTTTTCTAAATTTAACAACTTTGCATTAGTATAAATAGTAAAACAGTTGGCCAATATTTCCAATTTTTTCAGTTACATAATTACCTTCACTTCTATCCCACAATGCAACTTTCTGGGTATTCACTCGTTTTGTTGTTATTATTAACACAAGTAGACTGTTTCTTATTCGGTAAATTCGATTTTTTCAAATGGGACAAATTTAAACCTATTGACAAATGTAAGCCAAAGAAAGTTCTTTGTGATGATAAATATTTAACCTCCAAGTCCAAGAGGGAAATTGAATTCACTAAAAGAAACTTTGGTGGTAAGCTTGTTCCTGATGCTGCATTGGCTATTACTGATGTGTCACAAGTTGCTGATGGTCTTTTTTCACTTGGGGTTAACTTTGTCATTGACAAGGCTGATGACCTTAAAGACAAGATCTCTGACAAGATTGCAAACTTGGTGATTGAAGGTACTGGACATGAAGATGTTCCAATTGTTCTGAACTCAGTTTGTAAGGTCCTGTCTCCACTTAAATGGAGTGCAAATATCTTGATTAAACCAAAGATTATTGGTAAATTCTGCTGCTTACAAGATGATTTCAAGATTTCTTTAGATTGGATTAAAGAAGAGAAAGATGAAATTATCAAGAGCATCAAATCTGTCTTCAAGGATAAGATTTCTTACATTCTTGACAAAGATAACGTTGATTCAACTCAATACAATTCTGACCTGTTCGACTCCGTTTTTGATGAGTTTGATCCAACTGATTTGATCCAAAAGCTTTTAGGACAAAACACAAAGAGAGGACTTAGTAAGAAAGATGATTTCAGTACTATCTTCAATAAGGACAATGGATTGAGCCTTTTCAAAGATATTGGTGTTCCAGAAAAGATTTTCCCTAAGTTCTGCTGGGATTGCCAATGTAGTACTACAAGTTCTTCAAGTTCATCCACTACACCTCCTTCTAGTAGTCCAACCTCAAGTTCTGAGGTACCAACTTCTAGTACCGAATCCAGCTCAGAAGTCACCTCAAGTTCTGAAGTTACCTCGAGTTCTGAAGTTACCTCGAGTTCTGAAGTTACCTCGAGTTCTGAAGTTACCTCGAGTTCTGAAGTTACCTCGAGTTCTGAAGTTACCTCGAGTTCTGAAGTTACCTCAAGTTCTGAAGTTACCTCAAGTTCTGAAGTTACCTCAAGTTCTGAAGTTACCTCAAGTTCTGAAGTTACCTCAAGTTCTGAAGTTACCTCGAGTTCTGAAGTTACCTCGAGTTCTGAAGTTACCTCAAGTTCTGAAGTCACCTCAAGTTCTGAAGTTACCTCAAGTTCTGAAGTTACCTCGAGTTCTGAAGTTACCTCAAGTTCTGAAGTTACCTCAAGTTCTGAAGTTACCTCAAGTTCTGAAGTTACCTCAAGTTCTGAAGTTACCTCGAGTACCGAATCCAGCTCTGAAGTCACCTCAAGTTCTGAAACTGAACCGCCAATTTCATCATCTACAGAGACAGTGACCGAGACTCCAAGTACTGAAACTGTCACTCCAAGTACTGAAACTGTCACTCCAAGTACTGAAACTCCAGGAACCGAGACACCAGGAACCGAGACACCAGGAACCGAGACACCAGGAACTGCTACTCCAGGTACTGAAAGTCCTGGTACTGTGACTGTCACTCCAGGAACTGCAACTCCTGCAACTCCTGCAACTCCTGCAACTCCTGCAACTCCTGCAACTCCTGCAACTGCGACCCCAGGAACTGCTACTCCTGCTACTGGAACTCCAGGAACTGCAACCCCAGGAACTGCTACCCCTGCTACTGGAACTCCAGGAACTGCAACCCCAGGAACTGCTACTCCTGCTACCGGTGGTCCAGGTGGTGAAACTCCTGCTACTGGAACTCCAGGAACTGCAACCCCAGGAACTGCTACTCCTGCTACCGGTGGTCCAGGTGGTGAAACTCCTGCTACTGGAACTCCAGGAACTGCAACCCCAGGAACTGCTACTCCTGCTACCGGTGGTCCAGGTGGTGAAACTCCTGCTACTTCTTCTGCTACCGGAACGGCAACCCCAGGAACTGCTACCCCTGCTACCGGTGGTCCAGGTGGTGAAACTCCTGCTACTTCTTCTGCTACCGGAACGGCACCACCTGTTTCACCTCAAGAAGGAGCTGCATCTACTTCAATCGTTAGTATTTTTGCTATTGTCTTTAGTGCTTTAAGCTTGATGCTCTAAGTTTTCTAAAGCTATTTTTTTCGCCCTAAATGGTTCTGTTAGTATTGATACCCTTCATAAGAAGAAAAGGATAGACTCTTTAGATTCAAGTGTTCTATATTTAAACAAACAGTGGTTATATGTAATTTAATAAGATTTCGACATTCTTTTAAGCAACATGTTCGAGCACTTCAGTAACTAATTTACCATTTTTGATCGAATGTTTAAACTGCTCAGGTGCCGCAAGTTCAACATAATCATCATCCTGGGGAACATTAATATTTAAGGCAGTGGTAGAACTCGAGTAAATTTGGACATCATTATCGATACTTTCCTTTCCTAAGTAAATATTTCCTTCATCACATTGATCAATACTGATATCAGCTACTTTACCCATTACCTGTAAACCAAATTTATGGGATTTGATGATTTCAAAGCCCGAAATCAAGGAATCAATAACGAATCCACAATTTGAAGTATTGGAGACGGAAATAGCATTGGCCTTACCTTTGATTTGTACAGCTATACCTTCACAGTTACCAACGAATATAGATTGATGCATTTCTGCGTCAATGGTAATAAAATCTTCACCTTTCAAGTCAGCCTTGGTATAATTTTCAATGATCCATTTCGACCCGTCGATCAAGTCCTTCTTAGCTGGCTTCTTGGTTGGGACCGCAGTCGAGGAAGACAAAGAAGATGGCTTCTTGGGAGGAGTTGGCTTCTTAGGCACTGCAGGTGGTTGCTTTCTCAATTCGGGGTTCTTGTGAGTCATTTGAGACTTGTCGACCTTTTTCAATCCGGAAGTAATGGCTTCACCTTTATTCAAATCGGCAAATACTGCTTGCATACTCGATGATGGAGCTTCAGAAGATGACTTTTCAGTAGTTTCATCGAATAGGTTTGCTGGTGGTGGAGGAGGTGGAGGTGGTACACCTGCGGCAGGTGGAGGAGGTGGAGGTGGGGCGTTGCCTGAAGCAGATGCAGCCGGAGCTTTTACCGAGCTGAGAACATCACCAATGGGCTTACCATTAACGTTCCACTTAGGACCCTTGGTGTGATATTCCTTAACATAAGCTTTCAAAGGTTCAAAGATTCCCAAAAACTGTTTAACCCATGCCACCTGGGCCTCATCCTTATCTCTGTATTCCTTCAAAATTCTGTTAGCCCAGAACTGAGCTCCGTCCTTGAAGTCCGGAATGTAAGATACTGGGGTTTCACTGACAATCCATCCCAAAACTGGGGCACCTTCAGCAACAGTGTTCAAATGGTTGAAAGATTTAGATTTACGATTAGCATCCTTGATGGAAGAGATCTTTCCAATTTGCTCATTAGTTGGAGTCACAGCTTCCATAAACTTGGGATCAGACATTTCAGGCTTCTTAGCCTTGCTGACCACCGTTAAAAACTTTGCCTGTTCCAAAAAAGCATCTTTAAAGGCACTGGCTGATTCGCCCACCACGGGATCAATTGACTTGGAACTATCAACAAACGGATCTACAAATTCCTCTATAAATCTCTCGAATGCAATGACAGACTTAGGTTTTTCTTCTTCCTCATCTTCTGCCTTTTCTTCGTTGGCAGCTACGGAACCAGCTGTGATTGCAGCAACACCAGTAGCACCACCAACAACAGAACTACCAACAGCAGGAGATCCCAGTCTTTCACTGTTAGCGGCATAAGACCGGTCCTGGATCATGGTAATATCCTCCAACCTTGAGGTGGCAGTCTCTAATCTCTTAAGAATGGTCACAATATTGTAACCTTGAACATTCAATTGATTTTCTTCTCCTGACATTGTGTTGTATCAATTGACGAAATTCGATTTTGGTGCGTCGCGTTGATATTCCAGCAAAACCACTTGAAACTTTTCACCAACCATGGCTCCATCAAAGGCGATATCCGAGATAGAAGAATACCCGCCTCAACCGGTCCACCCACTCAGGGAGTTTGATGCTCCTAAGTATGAACAACCCTTCTATCAAAACTACCGATCCGATGTTCCCATTGCCCTTGATATTGGCTCTAATCAAGTGAGAATTGGTCTCACCAACAGCCCTCACCCCAATAATCTATTCTCCTCCACAACTGCACGTTATCGTGACCGGAAAACTGGCCACCAACTCACATTGGTAGGTAATGATGTATACTCCGATCCTTTGGTGAAATCGTCCATTAGATCCATATATGACGGTACTGTCATCACCAACTGGGACCATGTTGAATATTTGATGGACTACTCATTTGAACACTTGGGAGTCCAAAGTAATTCTGGCAGAGTTGAGAATCCTATAATTATGACCGAACCAACAACAACAATGCTCAGCCAACGGAAGGGGATGTACGAGTTGTTGTTCGAAGTGTATGATGTTCCCAAGGTTACTTTTGGAATTGATTCTCTCTTTTCGTATTATGCTAATTGCAATGGTCTGATTAAGAATGGTCTTGTTATTGGTGGAGGTCATGAACTGACCCATGTTATCCCCGTTCTTGATGGTAGGGGTGTTTTACTGCAAACTAAACGGATAGATTGGGGAGGAAACCAATGTCAGCAATTTCTTGGGAAATTACTTGCGTTGAAATATCCATATTTCCCATCTAAATTGACCCCTGCTCAAACCACCAACTTATTTGAAGATTTCTGTTATATGCTGGAAGATTATCAAGAAGATTTAAAGCATTTCTTGGATATGGATAAGTTGGAGGCAAACGATGTGGTGATCCAAGCCCCAGTGGATTTGGGAACTCCAGAGAAAAAGAAGTCAGAGGAAGAGATTGCTCAGCAACAACAAAGAAGAAAAGAGCAAGGTAAACGTTTACAGGAACAAGCAAGACAAAGAAGAGCAGAGAAATTGGAGCAAAAAGAACAAGAACTCACATATTATACTGATTTGAAGGCCCAATTAGAAGGGTTACCTGAGCCAGAAATTAATGATAGGTTAGTGTCTGAAGGCTTTACTGATCAAGCAGATTTTAACAAATATTATACAAATTTGGATAAATCGATAAAGAAACAAAAATATGGTGAGGAGGAAGCTGAAGAAGAAATAGATCCTTTGGTGGCATGGCCATTGGTAGATATTCCTGATGACCAATTGTCTCCTGTGGACATCAAGGAGAAGCGTAAGCAAAGATTACTTAAAGCCAACTATGAGGCCCGTCAAAAGAATAAAGAAGCCAAGATAAAAGAGGAAGAAATGAAGGCACTTTATGAGAAAGAACAACTTGAATGGAGAGAAAATGATCTTGAAAACTGGTGTTCTTCGAAGAGAATTGAATTGGCCACTATAATCAATCGTATTAAAGATAGACAAAAGCTTTTGGAATCTTTCAAGGATAGAAAGTCTGCTGCTGCTCAGCAGAGAATGAAGAATATCGCAGACTTGGCCAATGATGAAAATGGCTCAACCAATGCTAATTCTAGAAAAAGAAGAAGGAATGCCAATGCTTCCATTGATAATGATCCAAATGACACATTTGGTGCAAACGATGATGACTGGAACTTGTATCGTGATATTAGTAATGTGAATCTTGAAGAAGAACAAGCAGCTGATAATGAACTAATTCTAAAGTTGGAAGAAGAATTACTCGAATATGATCCAAATTTCCACCATGAAGATACTCTTGCAGCTTCACAGACTTTTGATTGGAAAAACTCAACTTTGCATAAATTCATTCATGGCCCACGTCCAAATATATCTCTTGCTATGCAAATGGAGGGGATGGAACCGGATGAAATAGCAACAAAACCAGAAATTATATTGAAGAATCATCAATTGCATCTAAATATCGAAAGAATAAGGGTTCCTGAAATACTATTTCAACCCCATATGGCAGGTCTTGATCAAGCTGGTATCTCAGAAATACTGGAAGATCTATTACTCAGAAGGCTAAGTGGTGATGCCTTTTCTTCTGGGCAGAATTACAATGTTATGCAAGATGTTTTCCTTACTGGAGGATTGAGTAACTTACCGAACTTCAAATCCAGAATAGTAAAAGAGTTTACCAGTTTCTTACCTGTTGGTGCTCCATTGAAAGTGAGAAATGCACAAGATCCTAGTATAGATCCTTGGAGAGGTATGCAAATGTGGTCTTCAACCGAAGAGTGTGAATCAAGTTACGTTTCTAAAGCCGAATATGAAGAATATGGTCCCGAATATATTAAGGAGCACGGTCTTGGTAACGTTTCTTTAATGTAACGGGTCATTGATATGTGACTTTATTATGCTATAGAATAAACAATGTATATAATAATGTACAAGAAATAGAACAACCTCAAACCAGAGGTTTGTTGGAAACTGAAATACCCTTTCTCTTTAAGCTTCTCTTGATGGATTTATCGATAATTTCCTTGTCTTCATTTTCATTGAAATCAGCAAAATCATCATTAATAATTCCTTCTTCTTCAGCTTCAGCTCTTGCCAATGATTCCTTCTCCTTGGCTCCGGCCTTGGAAACATCATGAGGGGATGGAGCAATCTTCTTGAATTTAGCGACATAAAATCCATCAACATTGTAAGTATGAGGGTAGTAACGTCTGGTCAATGATAAACTAGGATCAAAGTGCTTACCACGGTATGAGACGAATCCTGGTTTACCCACTTGTAATTGGGTTTCCACCAACTTAACATTTGGTCTCTTTCTTAATGCATAATCAACCACTGCTTCGTTTTCATCAACAGCCACTGAACAGGTAGAGTATACAATAACACCACCAGTTGCAGAGTTAGCATCAACGGAATCAATGGCAGATAAAATCAATTGTTTTTGCAAATGAGGAATTTGAATGAAATCCTTTTCGGTACGATTCACTTTAACAGATTCGTCCTTAGCTATAACACCTGTACCAGAACATGGAGCATCTAATAAGATTCTATCGAAACCTCCAATAACCTTAGGGAATTCTCTGGCATCATAATTACATACGATGGTATTTTTGCATCCTAACCTGTGAATGTTAGCAATCAAAGACTTGGTACGAGCCTTGTTTGCATCATTAGCAAATACACAACCTGTGTTTTTCATTAAAGCAGAAATATAAGTGGTTTTACCACCTGGAGCAGCAGCCATATCTAAAATTCTTTCATTTTCTTGTGGATCCATGGCCATAACTGGTAAAAATGAAGAAGCAGCTTGAAGGATATATTGACCAGCCAAATATTCAGGAGTGGCACCAATTGGAACTTGTGAATCAAAAACCTGTAACCCAACTTTAGTCCAAGAACCAATTGGTTGCAAATTGACACCTCTGTTGACCAAAGTTTGAGCCAAATCTCTACGTCTTGTCTTTAAAGTGTTGGTTCTGATGGTAATTGGTCTTGCGATTTCATTTGCTTCAAAGAATTCCATAGCTTCAGATGGGGAGAAAAGGTTGAACAACTTTTCAGCCAAAAATTCACTGTATCCAAAGTATTCGCATATATCCTTTATCAATCTTGTAATATATTCAGTTCTAGACTTTCCTTCTTCTGATAATTCCTTGAAATTCTCTAACACCTTGACAATTTCAATCATTCTAGTTCTGACCATAGTCACATCTTGTGGCTTACCATCGATGAGTTTGGCTTCTTCTTCAGTTGGTAAAACTTGAGCTCTTGGTTGAGCAGCACCATGTAACAATTCTTCTTCAGCTTCTTCAGCTTCAAGTTCTTCTTCCTCTTCTAACTTACGGGACAAGGCTTCCATATTAGCTGCATTAAGGTTTTCAATGTCTTCTTCATCATCTGAGAACATTGGTCTAGCTCTATCTTCTTCATCAGAGTCAACGTAGTCACCCTCCTCAAATTCATCTTCGGGGAATTCGTCACCTTCGAAGTCCTCTAAACCTTCTTCTACTGCTTCCTCTTCATCGGAATCATCAAATAAAGACTTTTTAGTCGATTCTAATTCTTCATCTTCAACTACAGGTGCAGGTGCAGCTTGTGCCTGTTTCTTAGATTTCTTCACAATGGGTTCCTTGACTGGTTCGTTATCAAGCTTTCTCTTCTGAAGCTTCTTGTCTCTTTTGTCTCTCTTAGCTTGGAATTCGTCCAAAGAAGGTGGAACACCTTGTTTATTCTTAGCTCTTCTTCCCATTCTTACTATCTTGAATTGAAAATTTATGAATCTCATCGCGACCTCATCTGAAAAATTGTGAAAATAGTGTCAAGATCAAAATACCGTTTATTGCAATGGAACAACTTCAACACCACAAAGATAAAGCTATTATACGGGAAGATGCATTCGTATTACTCAGACTTCCATCTGAGAGCTTGAAGATTGTAGAAATGAAAGCTGGAGGGCAAGTCAGTCTCGGAAAATTTGGTACATTCAATGTCGATGAGATATTCGGTTATCCATTTGGACAATCATTTGAAATAGTGGAAAACGATAAAGTTAGACCCATCAAGAGCATTAGTGAACAAGAAGAAGTGGCCGAAGAAGAGGTAGATAACATGGAAATTGAAGAGGAATTAACCAAAGATAAGCTTACCAAGATGTTCTCTAATAGTGCAGAGAATAACCAAAATATAATCAATATTGGATCAAAGATTCAAAAATTAACCAGTCAAGAAATTGATGAGTTAAAACAATCAGGTGCTACTTCTAATATAGGACAATTCATAATCCAAAAGATGATCGAAGGACATGAAGGATTTGATAAGAAAACTGTGTTCTCTCAGCAAAAATACTTGAAGAGAAAGCAGCAAAAATTTATGAGAAGATTCACCGTTGACTACCTTGGACCAAGTCAAATGTTACAGTATTATTTGATGAAGGACTCATCCAAGCTCTTGGATATGAGTGAAGAAACATTAGGTCTGTTGATGACTTATTCAAATGTCAGACCTGGAGGAAAATATTTATTGATTGATGAAACTGGAGGTGTTATATTGTATTCTATGTTGGAAAGAATGAACTGTGATGGGACTATTGTATTGATTCATGAAAATGAACATCCAAATTACAGTGCTTTGAAGCATTCTGGGTTTTCAGATGATTTGATCAGAAGTAAAGTCAAAATGATCAATTGGTTGCAAATACTAGAACCGGAACAGGAGAAAATAGATTTCAAAGAATTAACTGAAACTGAATTAAGCACCATGAAGGCCCCAAAAAGATCACAATACTATAGACGTCATAAAAGAGCTGCTGACATAAACGAAGTTATAGATTTAGTTCACAAAGGCAACTTTGATGGATTTATCGGTGTTACCACCTTAGATCCAACCACCTATTTACCTATAGTCATTCCTAAAGTAGGAGGTTCAAGACCCATAACTGTGTACAGTCAGTTTAAGGAAACTTTACTCAACACTCAACACTTCTTGAGTACTGATAAAAGAGTGCTAGCCCCTTCAATCTTTGAAACTAGAGTCAGACCTTACCAGACTATCATTGGAAGAATCCATCCAGTTATGACAATGAGAGGCTTCGGAGGTTACCTACTTGTTGGGACCAGAGTCTTCCCTAGGGAATCTGTCCAAGCGGTCGGTAGAGGAATGGGAAGACGAAAAAAGACGCCCGAAACGCAAGAAGGTCCTGCCCAAACTGAACTTGAAGAACAACCACAAGTCGGATCGGCCCAAATTGAGTCTACACAACAACCACAAGAACAATGAAAGTATATATTACAAATAAACATCACACATCTTATTAAGTTTGAAATTGCTTGAAGTAAGAGAGCCAACCACACACCTCAATTTCCCATTGGAATCGTTCCATGTGCCGATTTCCCACTCAGAGCTTAACTTTTCTCTAACGTGGTCTGCCTGTTTCTTATACCCTAGCTCGAAGATAAAATTTGATGCTTTACAAGTATTAACAACATCACACAACCGAGTGTAAAACTCCAAATCTCCGATCAAAGCTAAAGATGGCTCGTAATTCCGCACAGATGTCTCGACTTCTTGAGAATAGTAGTCCTTCAAGGGTATATATGGAGGATTAGATGTGATCAAATCGTAGTTTCTAAGTTGAGCCAGAAAAATGTCAGCTTGAGTAAATTCGACTTCCAAGTCATATTTTTCACGGTTCTTCAAAGAAACTTCTATGGCTTTCTCCGAAATATCTATAGCAGAAACTTTGTGGCTCCTGTTGTTATCATCAAACTGCTTTTTCAAAAGCAATGGCACGCAGCCCGATCCAGTGCAGATATCAAGAATAGATAGCAGTTTCCCATATTCCAACACCAAATTCAGCACTTTAAATGTCCACTCCTCTGTTTCCCATCGAGGAATCAAAACCCCAGGTTCCACAACCAAATCTAACTCTCCAAACGGTTGAGTACCGAGAATATACTGAAGAGGTACGTGATGACTTCTCTTTTTCACAGCTTCCACCCAATAGGACAGAGGCAACTCCTTTTTTATCCACAGAAGCTCTTGTTGAGCAGCTTGCAATGAGCCACTCACACGTAGCAAAGGAGGCAATAGTCGAGAAATTTGACGAGCATGACGTACCAACTTAGATGAGATTCTCATCCACCATATACAAATCAAAGATGCGAAAAGTTAACAATTCAATAATAGCACGTCTATTAACATGGTTAAATATTTACAAGTTTCAAATTACATACCTTTTCTGGCATAGAACATATAGGCTCTTTCATGGACATCGGATGGGAAGGGGGTAATGACTTCCGAATGGCCAGGTCTAGCAACTGGATCCCTCAAGTAGATAGCATGGCAAGTTGCAAAGGAGATTTCAATGTGAGATGGAAGAATGGCAAAACATCCAATAAATGGTCTTGGAGTCCATGGAGTGAAATATGGCTTACTAGGATCTTCTCTTCCAAACAAGCTTTTTTGCCATGGTAGGTTGATTTTAGCCAAGCTTTCATCCTCAGTAACCTGTTCTACGTCCAATTTATCGTGATATTTCAATTGAGCAGCAAAAGTTGGAGTGTATGGTATATCCTTACTGTCTTCAGATAACAAACTTTTGTTGGCTTGAATTCTCAAAAATTCCTGGTGGGTCTTTACCAACTCAGATAATATTTGCTTGACAAAACTGATAGTCTTGTGTTCTTGTTGATTATCAAATTCATTGGCTTTTTTACTTATGATCGTTTGACATTGAGCAACTGAAAATTCCTGCACTAAGCTGTGCTTTGCCTCGAATAACTTGGTATATACATTAAGGCATTTTGCAGCATTCTTCTCTCCGTACAACTCGGCGAATATCAGGGATTCTGTGATTTCTTGTTTGTTTCCCTTCTTCAAAATTTCATGCAATATCGACTCTCTGGTGGTATTCTTTTGATCGGACTTCATGGTTTGGAAAATTCTTTCATTGTACTCTTTAACTGTATTCAACTGTTTGGCTTGAGATAAAGTGTTCAAGGATTTAGGTTTTGCGTTTTTCAAGTCCCATACTTCCTTAGGGCTTTCTTTGGCCGATTTAACAAACTTGTTCCACACTGTAATTTGCTTATTATCAGTTTTGATAGCATTTTCCAAACTTGGCTTGTTTCTTCCCAATGCCAACAAGACTTTTTCAGGTGTCACATTGAAAACATCACCACTTTGTAATGGAAATGAAGGGTGCTTGATGACAACTCCGTTAACCTTAACGTGACCCCCAAGGATAAATTGTCTAGCTTGTCTTATAGACGAAGCGAACATACTTCTGAAAACTGCAAATTCCAATCTTTTCTCCAAAACAGCATACGTTTGCAACGCCATAGGGGTAGGATCTACACCAATACCTTTCAAGGAAGCATCTAATTGAGCTACCGATTGCAAGTTAGGATCGAATAAAGTCTTCCACCTTCCTTCAGTCAAATGCTCACCATGATAGGCTCTGGTCTCAGCTTTTGAAGTCCATTTTTGCTGGTATAACGATTTTCCCTGATATCTAATACTGGGCTTCTTATACAAGTTGAACAAGTTATACTTGTTCATAGAAGCCCGAACCTTTCCTCTACTCAAAGAGTTTACGTTCTGAATCCGTCTAGGCATGGTATAATGTGGTGAAAAACTTGAAAATTTTTAGATTCAAGTCGCATTTTCTGCTTCTCAACCACACGACCGAATCTTCAAACAACAACCATGAAAGATTGGAAACTAGAAGATGAAATCAAATTGTTCAACTTGCTTTGTGATTACATACCTATAGGTGAGGATAGAGATAAGAATCTCGGATTAATTGTCGAAAAAATGAACGACAAAAAGCTCAAATTGAACGATGTGATACAGAAACTTAACGGCTTATATGATTTAAAGTGGTTAGAAGATAGCCTAAAGGACGAGTCTGGAGGTGCAGATGCGTCTGACGATTCAGGTGATTCTGAGCAAGATAATGAAGAAGAAGGATCGGGTGATGACGAAGAAAACGAGAATCTGGATGCTGACGAAAAAGACGAAGAAGATGATGAAGACGATGAAGAAGGTGAGGACGATGAAGATCAAGACGAAGAAAATGACAGCAACAACGATGAAGATGATGAAGTCAAGCAAGAAGAAGAAGCTCCAAGAACTCGTAGAAGCAATAAAAAACAAGATACAGCAAGTGCAGCATCCACACCAGCGTCAACACCAACGCCGTCAACGAAGAAACGCACACGGTCGGTAGTCAAAGAGGAAGTGAAAAAGCCTTCGACAAGAAGAAGAACCAGAGCACAAGAGGACGAAACCCCTGACCCAGAAGACCAACCTTCCAGCAAAAAGAAGCGGAAAGAAGAGACTCCTGAGCCAAAGAAGAAGAAAGATAAGGAAAAGGAAAAAGACAAGGACAAAGAGAAGGAGAAAGACAAAGACAAAGACAAGGAAGAATCTCCTAAACCAACCAGACGGTCGAGTAGAATAACGCAACCTGTTAGACGAAGTACAAGAAAAAAATGATTTCAACTAATTAATTATATTGTTAAGAATTATAATATACACGATTCATGAAAGATGGATGTTTGATGTTTAAGCAAGAACGGCCCAAAGTTTTTCCCATAAGTTCTTTGGTTCTGGTTCGATGTAGTATTCATCGATTTCTCTAACACCAGTGTCAATGTCACAAGCATCATTGTGCATCCATAAGGATTCCTTGGAGAAAGCCTCCTTTCCAAATCCGTTGAAGAAAAAGTGGAAGAATACCCAAGCACCAGCGAATGCAATGACAGAAATGTAAGCAGTGAAGAAACCAGCAGCAGTAATGTCCCAGAAACAAGAGAAACCTTGAATGAACACCAACACAAAAATGGTACATGTGGCGTATTGGGATAAGTAAGGCATGAACAAACCTTTAAATGGTAAAGAGTCTCTGGAAATACCTCTCAGTTTCAAGATAGACATGAACTTCAAGTGAGTTGCTGAGATCCAACCCCAAGAGATTAAACCAGCAACAGTGGTAATGTTCAACAACCAGTCGAACACGGTACTACCATCGTTAGATAACACCAAGAAACCCAATAATCCGAAAAGAGAGGTGAAGATAACGGCAACGTATGGTACACCTTGCTTGGTGGTCAAGGAGAAGAACTTTGGTGCCACACCGGCTTGAGACAAACCGTACATGATTCTGGAACCACAGTAAACGTTGGAGTTACCAGCAGAAATAATGGTGATCAACAAAACAGCGTTGAAGATATCTGGTAAAACCTTGGTACCTGCCAAGTTCATAGCAATGACAAAAGGAGATGCAGCAGCGTATCCATCACCATTCAATTGTTCGTTATCGTAAGGAATCAACAAACCAATGAAAAACATGGATAAGAGGTAGAATACAATGATTCTAACGTAAATAGATCTGATGGCCTTTGGCAAAGATTTTGGAGATCTCATTTCTCCAGATGCAATACCAATCAATTCACAACCTTGGAAAGTGAAAGCAGCATTAACCAAAGATGATAACCAACCCAAAAATCTTCCAGTGTTGACATTTTCAACCAAGATTCCTGGACCCCATGGACCTGGGTTTCTCCAGTATCTGAAACCAATTGGACCAGTCTTACCAGCTCCACAAACAATACAGAGAGCATAAATTAACCATCCAAACACAGCCACGACCTTCAAGAAGGAAATCCAAAATTCGATTTCTCCGTAGAATCTAACTGGGAATAAATTAGCAGTGGTCAAGATAACAAAGAAGATACCAATCCAGGCACCTAATGGAACAGCAAAAGTCCAATATTCAATGATTTGACCAACAACAGATAATTCCAAGGCATAAGTAATGGCCCAAGAAAACCAATAACAGTAACCGTTGGCAGCTCCCAAAGCTGGAGAACACCATCTGGTGGTAAATTGAGTGAAAGAACCAGACACTGGGATAAAAGTGGCCATTTCTCCCAATCCTTGGATAACGGAGAATGCCAAAGTTCCAATGAACATAAATGAAATTAATGAAGAAACTGGACCGGCATCAGCCAAAACACCTCCAGTGGAGATAAAAAGACCAGTACCAATGGTACCACCAATGGCAATCATGGAAATATGTCTTGGTTTCAATTCTCTTTTCACTTCCTGGTGTTGGAAGTTGCCTAATAAATTGTCATTAGAGTTTGTGGAAACGACATTAAGGTCCTTTTCATGTTGAGTATATTTAGAAGAAGATGTGGCTTCTGGAGAACCAGGCACATCTGGGCCTTTTTCGAAATCAGTCATAATAATTTAAAATTTGGGAAATTGACGAGCTCACTTGGTTTTATATGGTGACAATGATTTTTTTTTTTCTTTAGCTCATTAGTATTTTTACATAATAGGAAAGGGTGAAAAAAAAAAGAAAATCAATGGCATTTTGCAATTTTGCAACTGCTTGACATATCAGTAAAAAATCAAGCTTGTTAAGTCGTTCCGATAAGACAATAGATTATACCTTGATTAGGTTTGGTGGGGAATTGGTGGGAGATAGTAGATCCCAGTTTATGGCCCGTGAAGTCAATTTGTTGCTTGAGTGTTAACAGAAACTGTAAGCTTAACCAACCTCCAACAGAAACTCTTAGAGATGAGGTGTTTTTCCTCGGGGTATATGCAGATTACAATATTCCAGGTGCAGTGCACAGTAAGCGAATAAATCCTTATAATTTCACCCAAACCGAACCTAAAGGCGAGCCCTCACACAAAGGCGTTTTTCAACTTCGAAATGCCGTACTGTTTTGGCCCTTTGTGTCATCTGGTCCATCGGCGCGCACAACGGTCCGCATTGTGCCATCGCCAGTGGACGCATCTGATGCGAACCCCTAACCGAAACCCCAGCCGTGGCTTTCCGTTAACGTTAGACGGTTAGACGATTAGACATAACCACTAGTTGGTTATAGTGAATTATTAGTGGCTCTGGAGATAAGTTTTCTTGTGGTTGCATACTCAATAATGGATGAAAGGATTGGCATCTAGCATGTGGCATTCGCAAGAGTATATTTTGAATTTTCGCTCGATCCGGCAATGGCATCGCAAAAACCTCCAATCGGGTTAATAAGTTGCATAAGTTTTTAGGGCAAAAACAATCCTATTGACATGAATTCTCGTATTTGTTCGTCTTTATTGTACAATATAATTTCTACTTCTACATACTTTTTCGTTTTAGTCTTAGTTGTATAACACAAACTTACCCTTACCCAGGGTGACACCAACGGTACATCCATCTTTACCATTACCGTTGTAGCTTCCATCTTCATAAACACAGCTTCCACTGACAACTGAGTTATCTCCATCAGCCACAATCTTGACATTATAGTTCATGGCATTCTTGTTGTTAGGGTTAGGAATCAATGATAAGTAAGCAATACCTCCATCGTATCCAGCACCAAAGTTCAATGGAGCCCAGTTACCGTAGGTGGTACCTTCATCTCCCCAACTACATCCGGTTTCCCAGTCAACACCAGCATTGTTAACGTAGTATTGACAAGAAGTCTTACCTCCCTTCCAGGTGTAGTAAGAACTTTGGTCAACGGTGGTCAATGGAGATTTGTCACCTCCTCCAACCACGGTTGGAATAACCATGTTTTCAGTACCTGGGTAATCGGTTTGACAAATGGCAACAGTCTTATCCAACTTGGATTCGACGTATGCCTTATCGACACCCCATTCACATAAGTACTTGTTGTCGGTGTTAGATCTGTATAACTTACCATTCTTACAGAGTAATCCTCCAACAGAAACACCATTGGATGGTTGTTCGGATGGCCATTGAGTCTTGGCCATACCTGGTTGACATGCGTAAGAACAGTAAGATCCTTCCTTACATGATCCACCAGTAGAAGTGTCAGTGTTGTAAATACCAGAAAAACCTCCGAATCCTAAGTGGTCCAAGGCAATAACACCATTTCCTTCTGGGAAATCGCTACAGTCGATGACACCATCTTCAAATTCTTCAGTAGGGTCGACATAAGCAGCCAAGTCACCAGTTGGAGCTCCACTGGAACCAGTACTTCCAGAACTGGCACTGGTGGAAGTAGAAGACGTCGATTGTTTGGTGGAACTAGAAGAACTGGAACTGGAACTAGAAGTAACAGCTGAAGTGGTTTGGGCACTGGAGCTGGTGGCAGCAGCAGTGGAAGAAGTGGAAGATTCAGCATCTTGCACCATCTTTCCACTACCATCAACAGTGACGGTGACATAAGCATAGTCATAGACAACGTCTCTCTTGTGTTTGTGGTGACCGTGGAACTTGACGTCCTTACAATCATCCAAAGGAGCAGCACTGATTAATCCAGTAGTAGCAAGTAACAATAATACGTTAGAGAATTTCATCTAAAGTTGTTAGTAAACAATTTGACATCAAGGGCACAATTTGAATCCAAAGCGACATTTTCACCAAAAGATTGACAAGGCTTGAAATGGCTGCAATATGGAACCAGCAAAAACGTTTGAAAAAGATGCGCGCTCCTTGCCCCGATTGGGAAACGTTAGCACCAAATTAGGAGCGTGAGCCCAGAAAACGACTGGCGCCTTGCCCCAATCAGGGAGAATCCCGTGGTTTGTGCAGGCGCGAAACACGATGCATTGTTTTGCAAGTAAACAAACGCAAAACAATCGTGAACTAGCATGACTGGAAGCTTCTGTTGTAATCAGAATTTCAAATCATCCAGCACACAAATCGCCAGCATCTTTTATGATCCAGCAGAATATATTATCTGTTGGTCAATTTGCAAGCATTGTTGATTTTGCAAGCATTGCATCGATTTGCACCTCCAAGACCCAACCACCTAAACTATCACATTTTCAACACGTCCTAAAAAAAACTCTCGTAGCCTTCAACTTTTCATGACATAAATCCGTCTCGGTTACAGTCGATGACCCAAAAATATTCGAACAAGTGATACATACCTTCAATCAGATTATGTTCAAGGTTAACAAAAATAATAAAGGAATGACAAAAAGGAATGACAGGTTAAACCAAAAAACTAAATCAATTGAGTTATAAAGTTGATGGGAAAAAACTGGGAATTCATCACCATTTATATCAAGAAAATAATGTTGTTAGGAAGGAGCCTTGGCTGCTTGTTACAACAATTGAAAATGGAAAACCAGCATGATTTTCTTGCCTTTCGCGCCAACCTGCATTTTTTTCCAACCAGAACGCTCTCAAACAGGACCAATTGCTGCTTCGCAACCGCGCGCCTTGTTTCAGTATTGTTTCAACAGTTGCAACCTGTAAAATGCCCTTGATCAATCGAGTAAAAAATCCTCTACTGATGTGGTATATTGATTTTGATTGTTTGATTCTTCTAATCTATTTTCCCAATTGCGTAACGTACTTTCTCTACTTCTGGCTTCTGGTTTTTGAATTCTAGTTTCTTTGCTTGGCCCACCCTTCTGTTATTAAACACTTCCTGGCAACCCCACGCGGTATAAGGTATTTTTTGGTTTTAGCATTTTCTTGTGTTTACATGTTTCAGGTCCTGATGGAATTCTCGATCAACTGTGTAACCGAACCTTGTTTTCGAATATTTACGCTGCATTTCCCCAGCACTTATGGTGTTGGTAACGGCACGAGCATTTTGCAAATCGGTGGTTTTAGTCGCAAAGTCGCATCGCGTTCTGAAGTTTTTCAATCCGATGAGCTCTGTGATGACCCACCAACCTCCCCTTGATTCCACGGGCGAAACTGACAAAGATGTGATCCATGTCAATTCCGAGCCCACAACTAGTGCCACTGTTATTGGTGAACTTCCAGATGCTGGAAGTGGGGATTTGGCCGTGAACGACACCAATGAAGCTCATGACAAGGTTGCAGGAGAAGAGAATGCTGACGAAATAGGGGAAATTCCTCTGGAAGCCAAAGAAGTTCTGGATGATGCAGCTGCAGTTGCAATTGAAGGTGAAGCTCAACCAAATGATGTTATTGTAACATCTGGGGATTCCAAAGATTCTGGGGAACAAGACACTAAGGCTGCTGAGGAGTTGCAGCCACTTTCAGATGATGAGATAGAAATTGACATCGACTCAGACTCTAATTCAAGTTCTGATAATTCGGATTCTTCTGGCTCAGATTCAGATTCATCCAGCTCGGACTCGGATTCAGAAGAGTCTGATTCTGAAGATGCTGGTGAAGTGCTTTCTGATAACGAAGACGATAAGATAACCGGACCGATTACCTCCAAGAACGAGGTGGTAAACGAAAAGGCACCTCAGTTGCCGGAAGACTACGAATTGGGCACCAAGCCGATTGAGGCGATTGGTGAAATCACTGGGTTTGTAGACAATAGTGTTATTGTCAAGGGAGATGTTTCTGCTGAGTTTAGAGTCTTAAAAGAGGGCTCTATTTTGAGTTTACAGGACAAGCCAATAGGTCCCTTGTTCGAGATCTTTGGTAGTCTTAAGGCTCCTGTTTATAGAGTGAAGTTCAATGATCCAGGAAAAGCTGACGAGTTTAAGCCATTCAAAGGTGAAAAGGCATACTATGTTGTTCCAGATTCCGAGTTTACCTTGACTGATACATTGAAAGTTATAAAAGGGTCTGATGCCTCAAACTTCAACGATGAAGAAATCCCCGAAGATGAGCAAGAATTTTCTGATGATGAGAAAGAAATGGCTGCAAAAAGGAAAAGAAAGAGTAAAAATTCAGACAAGGATAAGAAGAAGGACAAAAAGAAGAAACCAAATGGATCGTTTTCTTCGTATAACCAACCGGCACCTCAGAGTCAAGCACAAGTTTTCACGTCATACAATGCTCCACAATCCCAGCCACAGGCTCATTCTCGTCCACCACTGCATCAACAACCACTGCATCTTCCTCAACAACCACTGCACCTCCCACAGCAGCCACTGCATCTCCCACGGCAACCACAACCATCACCATACTCACAAGGTACATCCTTCAATTCTCAAGCCAACCAGTATAATCCTCAATTCAACCAACCATACATGCCCCAATTTAATCAGCCTTATGGTCAATTTAATCAATACAACCAACCGATGAATAATACCAATAACATGAATAACATTGCATATGGACTGGGCCCTTACCAACAACCTTATGGACAGCAGTTTAACCAACAACAAAATTATGCCCAAAATAATTTCCAACAACCTTACGGCGGAGCCTATTCACCAATGCAAGGGAACAACCAAGCTCCCCAGAATGCAAATAATAATGAACAACTTAGTAACGCTCTTGCTAATGCATCACCTGAGCAGTTGAAGATGTTGGAACAATTGCTCAAAAATCAAATGAATAAATAATGCTGTGTATATTAGAATAGATATCATCTATAAGTGTTTCATTGCTCTATTGGCTATATCAAGACTAAGCTTGGGAAATCCTGCTAGTTGAGCAACTTCAATAGCATAGCTCTTTTCACTCACACCCGGTTCCAATGAATGGTTTATCGTTAAATATACTTTGCCGTTGGCGAGTTTTTCCATGACTCCTGTTTTGTAAAAGCTAATCTTGTCGACAGAGACATTATCATCTTGAAGTAATTGGGTTATTTCATTTCCAAAATGTGTTGCAAATAATGTCCTACACTTATTGATTTTCAATAGGCTTACCAATGTCGAATATGCAATGGCAAGTCCTTCCTTACCACTTGTTCCTCTTCCAACTTCATCTACTATTGCCAAAGACCTCTTGGTTGCATGTCTCAAAATGTTGCTTACCTCCACCATTTCGACCATAAATGTACTGAGATCATTGAATAGATCATCTGAGGCACCGATTCGAGTGAACAATTTATCCACTACCCCCAACTTGCATGATTTCGCTGGAACAAAGCAGCCAATTTGTGCAAGTATAACTATTAATGCATTTTGTCTCAAAAAGGTACTCTTTCCTCCCATATTAGGGCCTGTTATCACCCAAATGTCCAGTTTGTTGTCCAATTTAACGTTGTTATCAATAAAATTAGCTCCAATATTTTTCAAACTTGATTCTACCACTATGTGTCTCCCTTGCTCTACCACCAACTGGGTAGATTTCATAAACTGTGGACAACAAAGATTAAACTCTTTGGTCAATTTTGAAAAGGATAAAGTTATATCAAGAAAATCAAGTAATTTACTCAAACGTCTGATCTCAACAATTTTATCAATTGTCTTTACTTTCAAATCATTGATAATGGCACCTTCTAATTGTCTGATCTTCTCCATTTGCTTCCCTATTTCAAGTTGGATGTACTTCCAATTCGGGGTCTTAAGCAAAAGTACATTTTTTCTCTTTTCCCTGATATAAGGTTGGAATCTTCCGTTAATTTCATCGATCAGCTTTGCCCTTCCATTAATGTAAATCACATCAAAGAATTTCCCATGTTGATTCTTGATTTGTACAGTAAGTTTTTCATCTACTTCGTATAGCTCAGATTTAATTGATTTGAATAAATCGGACTCTTGGTCCTTTAATCTAGATAACTCATTATGCAATTCCAACAACTCTTTGTTGTAGCCTTTCTTAACTGTAAATATCTCCACCGTATGTGATCCTGGATCTGTTGTTTTCGCTTCTTCTTCGACTGAATAGTCCATCGCAGAGTCGATTTCCACGCTGGTATCTTCAAAAGTATGGTTAATTTCATCAGCTATCAGTTGGGGAACTTCGAAGCCCAAAAGAAATTCTTCTAGGATATTTTCAAAGCCCTCAGAGGTATCTGTATCAAGAAAGTCTCTTAGTTTCGTAGACGTTGTCAACCCTTGAGCGATAGACTTTAAGTTGCTGATAGTATCACCCGTACTCAATGCTAATCTTTGTGCGCTACGAACAAAATCATCGAGCTGCGTTAGGTACTCCTCCACTACCATGCTTTGATGAGAACTGGCAAGAAAGAATTTGACAAAATCCTGTCTGTGCTTGATTTCCATTGTGTCCAAGATCGGGGATTTGATCCACTCAGTTAAACGCCTTGTCCCAGAAGCAGTGGTTGTTCTTTTGATTGTATTCAACAATGAACCCACTGTCAAATTCTTGCCGCTAGAACCACTACTACGCTCTATCAACTCCAATGCATCACGAGTTCGTGAGTCCATTTGTAAATATTTTTCATTCCAATACTTGATGGGAAGATCAAGGGAAGGGTTCCTTTCAGGTAAATTGACATTGATGTATGACAAGACCATATTCATTGCTGCTTCTTCTCTTACTCCAAATGTTTCCATTGTTTTTCTGATAGTATTCAAGTTGGATTTGAACAGAAGTTTCAAATCATTATATACTGTCTTGTGGTAACGAAGAAAGTATTTTTTTAAATCCTGTAAGCCAGGGTACCAGGCTCCTAAATCTTCATTCAAAAACTCCTTGGAAATGATAATCTCGCTAGGGCTTACCCTTGAGATGTCTGAAATAAGTTCAGAAAGTGTCGTTTGTTGAACATAAAAGTCTCCCACTGAAAGATCAATCCACGAAATTCCTACAGGTAATTCTGGATCGTATGGCTGTTTCATACAATTGGATGGAAATGATATGGCCAACAAATAATTATTTTCGTTATAGTTTACAAATGTCTCATCCACCAAAGTTCCTGGACTAATAATTCTTGAGATCTTTCTGTGGATCATTTTATCACTGATGTTCAGATCATTTGGAAATTGGTCTATAATAGCGACATTAACCTGTAAATCCAGTACAAGCATCTTGACATATTTCTGAAGTTGTACCAATGGGAACCCTGCCATTGGAATGTTGTAGTTCGATGTTTTCCTTGTGGCCACTTTCAACCCCAACTTGGTACCGTATATCTCAGCTTGCTCAAAGTAAAGCTCATAGAAACTACCCACTTGAATCAAGCAGACGGCTCCAGGATTTGCATCGATATATTTCTTGGATAATGAATATAATGGAGTCAAACTGTTGAGCTTTGTCAATCCACCTCTATCCCAATCCAGTATGGTGGGATCTGGCGTGATATTTGCAGTCTCTGTTGGAACACGCACCGTGTCTTCGTGTTTTCTCGCTGCTGTGGTATTCAAATTGGCGTAAAATCGAATCCTGTAACCACAATTATGCATGTGTCCTATATTTATAGGTACTGATAGTCGCCATCTCTTGTACCCATTTGCCAATCGAGAAATAAGTAGCATTTTCGTGGTTTTTTAGGCGAAAAGTTGGATCAGAGTTTAGAGCAAATCGCGTATGGAAGAGTTTTGTGATTACTGTACAGTTAACTATAATTATACAAAAAAATTAATTCAAATATCCTTTGCATCCAGGAGCCCCACAAAGACATCTAATTCTCTCGTTATCGTTTGTTTCTCTTTCAAACTTATAATCATAGGTTAGTTCCTCATTGGCATCGATATCTCTCAATGCGTAGATGACAATTCTCTTTTTTCCTTCAACCTTGATGATTTTAGCAGTACAACTTGGACTACAGCAATGATTGATAAATCTGGCAATACCTCCTTTTTTAGTAGCATCTACAACTGTATTCTCGTCAATTCTAAACAAGTATGAAGAACCAATACCTGTTTTTAAGTATGATCTTTCTCTGTGTTCTGCAACCTGCTGTCTGATACTTTCTCCGACATATTCAATAATCATCTCCTTGGCAGCAATTGGTTCTAATGCATATAGACCCCAGTTATGAATAGCAGATCTAGCAAAGGAAACAGGCTTTTTCCGCTTGGTCAAGGCATTCAAGTTCAATATATCTGTCTCACTTCCAATCATCTGTTTCTGAGCACTGATATCAGCTGCTAATCTTCTATTATTAGCTCTATTGACTCTTGAACTGTGGGTGTTTGAGTTCTGTTGATTTCCTTTATTATCAGCCTCCTCGTCATCGTGTTGGATAGTCTTCAACGGTTTATGTACTTTACGACGATGTGGCAAGTACTCAATCTTATCCCGATCGGGTATCTTTTTGTATCCATCGCTCTTAAACGCTCCAGTGGTAGATTCCAATCTTGAATCAAGTGGTAAGATCAATTCTTCTTCATCTTGGACTATGTCAGGGACATTTCTTGATGATTCTCTTGTTTTCCATGACCAGTACTTCATATTCTTGATTTCCTTGCTTGGTTCTTGATCCTTCAATACCTCCTTAAGCAATTCGTAATCTTCTTCATCCTTGATAGAATTGTTCAATAGGTCAAGATCAAGCTTGTCCATTGGTAATGGTGGAATGGCTTCATAAACGGGATGAGGAAAGTCGATGGTTGGTTGAAATCTTTCGTCCAATTGGGAATAGTCGACTTGTGCTTCATCTTCTTTACCATCCTCATCGATTTCCATTTCGTCTGCTTCTTTGACTCCTTCGTCTTCATCATCTTCTCCGTCCTCGTCGGAAGATTCATAAAGAAAGCTTTTAAGCTTCTTTTTCTTATGGGCGGTCTCTTTTTCTTCATCTTGCTCTTCAGTAGTCACACTTGTTGTAGAACTATGTTGTCTCTTCAATCCCGTAGCTACTGGAGTCATGGACCTACTTGATTCGTCATCAGACTCTTCGGAGTCTACATCGTAGTTAAGAGCATGCAGCAATGGAACAATGGTCCTCTTTTTAGCTTGACTCTTCGATGCCAGAGAAGCCTTTTTCCTGAATGATGGTAAAATTTGGCTTCTTCTGGATGCTAATACTGACAAAGCATCTTCTTTTAATTTGTTGTTCGATACTACTAGAGCTTTGATATCCTTCTTCTGTTCCGCTTCTTTAGCTTTCAATTCACTCACTAGCTTAGGGTATTTGTCATCACTTAAGAGATCCAAAATCACAGGAGCGATAACTCTTTCTCGAATATCCTTCGTCAAGTAAGTCTCAAAGTCTTTTATCAACATATTAGTAGCTTCATTAACTACGTCAGTTGCTTTAACGTTTTCGTTAGCCTCATTTTCACTCTTGTAGAGTTCAGGAATACAGAGCTCCATGATCATCTTGTATTCATAGAATTTTTTACCATCTTCCAGGTAAAAACACCTTTTACACTCTTTCAAGGAATTGAAAACAATGAAAAATCCCTCTCGTTCTCCCAAAACCCGAGTCCAACTATATTTACTCAATTTTTTCTTCACATCCTGAGAAGACACTCTTTTGGATGAGATGTACTTATCACGGACGAAAATAAAGGGCCGGTCCTTAATATAGCGATTCAAGTCAGAAGGTAAGAATACACCATTTATAATTCTATTATTATTGATCTTCGAGGTGATTGTTATATTGGTTTTAGGATTCTCTGGATTCACAGTTTTAATTTCTTGGTGTAAAGGACTATTCCGTTGAGCTCTTTCTGCCTCAGCTTTTTGTCTCTTCTGTTGTTCTTCTAAAAGGAATGCCTTCTTCCTCTTCTCCTCTTGTAGCTTGTGTAGAGATGCCTTCAATTTCTCTTCAGCGTAATTGATTCTAAGTTCCATCAATTTGTTTTCGTGATCATTCAAACCAACTTTGACATGAACACCATCTAACCTTACACCTTGTTCTTTGAAATCACTAATGACTTTCTCTGCTAACCTGGCAGATTTTTCCAAGCTACCTTGGAACTTGAATGATGCAATTCCAAGAGGAACCCCATTTTCTGAATCATTTATGAACTTTAAGTCTTTTATCGGATTTCCATAACTCTTGAAATAATTGGATAAGTAAACCTCGCTTATTGTATTGGGTAACTCCCACAATACAACTTCTGTCGAAGGTTCAGGACCCAAGTAATCTTTGTCGTACACAAACTTTGTTTGAGGAAGTTGTCTGAAGGGGAATTTCTTTGATCTCTTATTTGGTTTATTTAAGTAAGAATCCAAACCACCTTGAAAAGTTAATCTTGGATCTTGCACCACAGCAGTCGAATCGTGGAACTTCAACTTGGCGTGTTTCTCCTTCTTCTCAGACTTGGATAAAGTCTTGTCCAATTCTGGATCATAAGCTACTTTGAAACTCTTACCAACATCAGGTTTCTCGTTGATGTCTATCGTAGGTAAATGATCTAAATGTAGTAGAAGAACTGGAAATTGTGAATCATGCGGGTTCTCACCACTGGTCATATCTGTGCCCTGAAGTTCGTTTCTGGCGACTTTAAACTGAGCCTGGGTGTTCGTCTCTGGCGTTGTGGTTGTAGGTCTCGTGCTGTAGCCGGCTGTCTGTGGTCTCTGTTGAAATTTGGGGTTTGAAGAGTTATAGTCGGCAACAAAGTTGCCTCTGTTTCCATCTATACCATTTCTATCCATCAGATAACTCAGAGACGTCGAATATCCTTTGTGGTATTTGTTATGTCGATGGCCGTAACCATGACTATATTTATTGTAAGACATCAATCCGAGCCAGAAATTCTGCTAACAAATACAAACAAATGTCAAACGCGTAACCTGTAAATGCTATGATTCTTAAGGTGTTCCTATCAAGTAGCAAATGCCAATATCACAAGAAAGACTTACTTAAAACACAGTTACCCTGGAGTTCGGTGGTTTATAATATTTTGATTATCCTCACTGAAAAATAAATGCAGGAAGCAAATCGCACAAGTGAGATGGAGTTACTTGGGAACAAACTGAACACACTGCAATACCTTACATTCTAGTCTGCTATCTGATAAAGAGTCTGGATGGCCATGATAAACCTACTGATGTCGTTTATTAATATACATAAATAAGCAGTGAATAATGCAAATGGGTTACTTGGTTCTAATATGCTTTAATGGGCCGGCCGAATGATAGAAATTGGCAGAGTATTCCTTCTTTCTGAACTTTCTCTCCTTTGGCTGATAGATATAGTAATCCCAACCTTGACCTTCAGCAAATCTGATGGCAGCTTCTTTGGTGTCGAATCTCATGATGGTGGCATTCATCACATCAGCAGTACCTTGATAACCCATCAAATCGTTTTCCCATCTGTTACTCTTTCCTTCGATGTCCCAGTCTATTCTCCAGAACTTACCGTCGTTATTACTGGATTGAGTAGCAGCTTTGGCAGGTTTATAAATTCTAACCACTCTTTCAGTAACGGTTTGTGGGGCACCTGACACGATTTCCTTTGGCAATGAAGGAGTGTAGAGATCTGGGGTAAGTTTTCTGACAGGCACAGATACAGAAAACTGACGAACAGCCCCGACCCTGGATGTGTTAATCAAACTTCTTAATGGGAACATTAGTGTGAATGAGTTTTTGTCAAATATTATTTTCGCACTTTCTGGTTGGCTCAAACACCATCGACTCCTGGTCGTGTGCCGTGCCGATTCACCTCTTGTACAAGTGCAAGTGCAAAATGGCCTGCGGTGCGAAGAAATGGGAATTAGCATTTCACAACCATGAGTCTTCTGATCAAATCAGCCATAAAAGACGTGGCTCCGGGAATTGAGGAGCCATTGCCGACTAAGCTTTTGTCGTATGCTCAGTCTCTATACGGGCAAAGTTTCCAGAAGCCATTGGCTAAATCCCACGAGATAGCAAGACACCATCTATGTGCCTATGTGGCAGTGGAAAAGTATATCGATACCTTCAATCTACCTCAACCCCAGTTCCACAGAATCCCCTTACCTCCCAAAATATCCCTTAAACTTCTCGACAACTTCAAGGAACTTCTTGGATCAATTCAATCGCCTGTTTCGTCACCAGCCGGTTCTCCTTCAAAGGACAGTAGATCTCCATTGAAAAACGTAACAACATCACTTGTAGGGTCTCCTACGCCCAATCTACAGGCTCCTGGTCTGCCTTCAGTCATGGAAACACCTTCCAGAACTTCAAAAAGAAAGAGAGATGCTGACAGCCCCGATTCGTCACGGTCTACACCTCGATCGGTCAAAAGAGACGCTACCACACCCGTTCGTTCGTCTCCTTTGAAGAAACTTAGGGCTCTTGCAGGCGAAACCCCCTTAAGAAGCGATGATGAATCAGTAAATCAAGAAAGTCCGTTCCTTACGCCCAACTCCAAAAGTGTCAAACCGTTCAAGGTGACGGATTTGTCCATCTCGATTCCTCGTTTGATCCAGCTATGTGATACCTTCTACATCCCTGGATTTGTTGCTGTTCATATAATACAAGAATTCATTAACCAGCGACACAAATATGTGAAAAAAAGTGACTGGTACCTTGCCTGTGGGCTAATTTATGCCACTTACACTAGGATCCATAATAGAATCATCAAGGCTAATCCTAGCTATGGAGATATTCTTATTTCCCAATTCACAAGACAGAGACCATCTCTCGTGAGAAGAAATATGGTCTACATGATTGCCATTATCGAAGATGTGGTCAAAGAACGAGATTGGATCATAGAGGTGGAGCTGATATTTATGCATGGTGTCAAAACCGATAAACTGGAGCAACAAGAAAACGATTGCCGGATTGGGAGAGAATATCGTACCTACGAAATGTTGGGAATGATGAAAGGTCCTCAATCGGATGTGCTATCTAAATCTCAAATGCTGTATTATAATAATTGGTCTTCAAAAGTATTGCTGCAACTTTAATGTGCTGCATCTTCTCACACACAAATTCGTGTCTCACGACAATTTTTTTTTCACTCACTCTTCGTGAAGCGCATCAAAACTTGTATAACCAAGGCATTTTTTCAACTTAAAATACTATAGAGTGGTTTCATATAAAGCTTTATAGCTCTTGCATAATCTGTACATTATAATAATACTCAAATATATTTTCCTTCCGTTTTTGCCTGTTTTTATACCTCCCAAGTACTACACATGAGCACCATCAAGAGAACCAGATCCAATGTTTCTGAGTCAGGTCCAGAACCAAGTCCAAAAAGAATGAACGGCCACACTATATACCAAGATTCACATTTAGAATCATCATCAGACCTGGAAGTTGATAATGAAATTACCGAGATCAGTACACGGTTCCAAAATAATTCGTCGTGGCAATCCACCATCACTAAAGTGGTTAGCTGCGTCGTTTCGATCCAGTTCAGTCAAGTGTCGAATTTTGATACCGAGTCGGCTCTTGTCAGTGAAGCCACTGGATTTATAGTTGACAGCAAAAGAGGTATCATTTTAACTAATAGACACGTTGTGGGACCCGGTCCATTTTGTGGGTATGCCATTTTTGACAACCACGAAGAAGCAGTGGTCAAACCAATCTACAGGGATCCAATCCATGATTTTGGTTTCTTACAGTTTAATCCAGCAGACGTGAAACACATGAAACTTTCTGATCTAGAGTTAAGACCTGATTTGGCTAAAGTGGGAACTGAAATTAGAGTTGTGGGTAATGATGCTGGTGAAAAATTGTCTATTTTATCAGGTTTCATCTCCAGATTGGACAGAAATGCCCCAGACTATGGTTCTTTAACTTACAATGATTTTAACACCGAGTATATTCAAGCAGCTGCCAGTGCCTCGGGGGGTTCCTCTGGATCTCCAGTTATAAATGAAGATGGACACGCTGTTGCATTACAAGCTGGAGGCTCTACCCAAGCGTCCACTGATTTTTTCTTGCCAGTTTTCAGACCTTTGAGAGCTTTAAGATGTATCCAAAGTAAGACAAAAGTATCAAGAGGTGATATCCAAGTTGAATGGCAATTGAAACCTTATAACGAATGTAGAAGGTTGGGTTTGACTCCTGAAGCTGAGTCTAAAGCTCGTGAATTATTCCCGGAAAAAATAGGTTTATTGGTTGCAGAAGTGATTTTACCAGAGGGCCCGGCCGACGGTTTAATTAAGGAAGGTGATACCTTAATATCAATTAATGACAAACCTATATGTACCTTTATTAAAGTCGATGAGATTCTTGATGATAATGTGGGGAACGAATTGAAGTTTGTTGTACAAAGAGGTGGTAAGGAATTGGTTCAACACATAACTGTTGGAGACTTACACTCTTTTACTCCTGACAGATACGTCGAAGTTGCTGGAGCTTCATTCAACACACTCTCATATCAAATTGCTAGATGTTTCTGTTTACCAGTTAAAGGGGTTTATATTAATAACGCTTCTGGATCGTTTGAAATACTTCCATTTGAGAAATCGGGGTGGCTATTGGAATCTGTTGATGATAAACCAACACCTGATTTGGATTCTTTTATTGAAGTTATGAAACAAGTCGCTGATGAATCGAAAATTGTTATCACTTATAGACATGTATCTGATATGCATACTGAGCTTGTGAGAGGTATCTATATTGATAGACACTGGGCTTCAACGTTTAGAGTTGCACAGAGAAATGATTCCACTGGGCTTTGGGATTTTACCACCATTCAAGAGAAACCTCTTCCTTCTCTTCCACTTGAACCAAAGTATGCCAAATTTATCGATATCCCACTTAATGACAACTCAAAAGCTGAATGTGCTAAGCTCGTAAGGTCTTTTGTACAAATCAGTCTCATGAGTCCCATCCCCTTGGATTCCTATCCTTACAAAAGATTAGTGGGACATGGTGTGGTCATTGATGCCACAAATGGTTACGTTTTAGTTGCTAGAAGAACTATACCACATGATTTGTGTGATGTTCTTGTGGTGTTCGCTGATTCGACTGATATTCCTGGTAAGGTTGTATTCTTACACCCACATCAAAATTATGCCATTATCAAATATGATCCAAGCTTAATTACAGCAGATGTCAGAACTCCTAAATTCGTTAACAAGCCTTTAAAGAGAGGTGACAAATCTATGTTCATCGGTTACAACTTCAGCATGAGAATTGTCACTGATGACGATGTCAAGGTCAGTGGTATCACGACCTTGAACATTCCAGGTGGTGTTCTCGCTCCTCGTTACAGAGGAACCAATTTACAATGTGTGTTGATTGATAGTAGTTTGGCCCAAGAATGTCATACAGGTGTCTTATGTGACGACGATGGAACTGTAAGAGCTTTTTGGTTATCTTTCTTAGGTGAAAGCAACAGAGATGGAGATGGAGAAAAGAACTATACCATGGGTTTGGATGTCAGTGATGTCTATGATGTGATCAAGTTGTTGCAGGACAATCAAATTCCAAAGAATCTCAAAATTATAGATGCCGAATTCAACTCAGCAACTGTTCTCCAAGGAAGAACCAGAGGTGTTTCCCAAGAATGGATCACCAAGTTTGAAGAAGCCTGTGAAGATGAAATTTCATTTTTAATTGTTGATAGAGTCGTTGCACCTCCTTTAAATAAGACTGCTGCTCCTTTAAAAGCGGGAGATGTTGTGTTGTCTGTCAATGATAAGCTCGTCAAAGAAATGAGAGACCTTAACATCATGTATGAAGCGGATTCCTTGAACTTTAAAGTTATGAGACAAAGAAAGGTAATCGACCTTGTTGTTCCTACTATCAACACCGAAACCTTAACTACCAATCAGGTTGTCTTCTGGTGTGGTTCTTCTATTCAAGCTCCACATCATGGAGTTCGTCAACAAATGGATCATATTCCTTCTGAAGTATACGTCACAGGAAGAAGTGCTGGAGGACCTGCACAACAATACGACTTGACTTCAAGTAGTTTTATTACCCACATAAATGATCACGAAACCAAGACAATGGATACATTTATCAACGTCATCAAGAACATTCCTGACCAGACTTACATTAAAATTAGAATGGTTTCATTCGATAACATTCCAATAGCTATTTCAATGAAGACCAACTACCACTACTTCCCAACATCAGAACTCAAGAAAATCGACAGTAAATGGGAGTCTATAGAGCACAATTAATATATAGTGTATGAATGAGTCTAATAGCTTATATTTTTGGAACTATGTACAATTTTAAAAAGCTTCTATTTTACAACATATGAAGAATGCAACTTGGCATAACACGTCAAAAGGACTTAAACAGTTATGAAAGGAATTGTTTCAATTTCTTCAAATGACCACCTTTACTTGTAACGGGCACAAAGGAGTCTAAGTGACTTAAGGTGCTAGTACTGAATCTTCCGTTTCCGTGGTTTCTACCAGCTTGCTTTCTCTTGTATCCATTACCAGTTTTTATGAATCTTTTAGCTGCAGCTTTGTGGGTCTTCATTTTGTTTCTAGTCTGGATCAATATCGTTGATACAGGGCTTCTATTAAACACCAACTTGGTGGCACTTGTGAACATAGATCCAATCATTATGTGCTTCCAGTATCAGAAATTTTCACCTTGATTTTTTCCTGCGAAAACCAGGATTAATTTTCCGTACACGACCGTTGCAAAATGATCGGTTAATTAAGGAGGACGAACCTAATCCGACTCACTAGAATACCCTTCCAATAATGACTTATCGTTAGGCTTAGTTGTAACTTCTACTTTCGTGGTTCCATCTTTATTTTTTGGCGATTTTTCTGAATGTTCTGGATCTGTTTTATCTAGTAGTTTGTTTGGTTCATTTTCAATAAGATTTTTCGTAAGAGAGTCTTTTATGGTTTCGATCTTTTTCAAACTTGGAGTGTTTTGCAGCTTTCTGATGATCCTATGGGTGGGATTCTGTGTCTTGGATTTTGGAGTGGAATTTGATTTCTGTGAAGCAACTAGCTGTTTCTTCAATCTGAAATCATTTAGCTCCTCAGTTTCAATTTGCTTTCTAAGTACATCTTTCCGTCTTTGTTTTTCTTCAAGAGCCATGAAATACTCTAAAGACTTCTCATCAAGTTTATAAGAAGAGTTTCTGGCTTCCAATTGCTTTCTATATTCTAATTCTTTGAGTTCTGTGTTTGTTAGTACGATTTGTCCATAAAATCCAAATACTCGGAGATTAACATACCTTTGCCTTCTCGGATCTGATCGGCCAATGTTTTTCTATCTGGTTCTTCTTCATCAACTGGGAAATTGGATCTGTATTTCGAATCAGAGACTCCTTCTCCTAATTTAACAAAATCTGGCATAGTGATCTGACTCAGTTTTAATTCGTTTATCTAAAAATTGCGAAAAAAGCTCGATTGACAGAATTGTTATCGTTAGAATTGTGTTACAGAAAAACTAATTATATTTATCTAAATAATTATACATTATTGATCATTTTGTTCTTCAGGGATTTCCAGTTTATCCAAAGCAAAGTATCTTGGTTTCTTAAAAACATGATATTTATGGCCTCTGATACCTCTGCCTTTGAAGACAGATGGCATCTTTAAGTTATCAGGCATTTCCTTCTCTGGAACAAAATGATTACCGTACAAGAAATCTTCGTTCATCTCTTCTTTTTCCTCTCCACTTAAAAGTCTGAACTTGGCAATTTGTAATTCAGTATCTGTAATGGTAGATCTGGAGATTCTAGCATAAGCTACTTTTTTAAGTTGCCTGAACATGATGTATTCACACCATCTGTCCCAATCAGTGCTATCAATATCATGCATTCGTGAAGTCTCACCGGCATAAGTGAAATAGTTACCCTTCAATGGTTTGGTAACCAAGTAACTCAATAGCACCATAGGTCTTAGTGATTCACCCATTATTCTGGCAAGCTCTAAACTTTGTAACCTCCTATCCTCGACATCTTCTTCTTGACCTGAGTGGAACACCACTACATCGACAAATTCACCGTAAATGTCTAAAGTGGCTTCAATTGCAGGAGCAAGTTCACCGACAGGAGATGGCAACAAATGGTGCTTAGACTTAATGATCGGGAACTTAGATAGTAAAGCTGCTCCCCAAGTATGCTTATGTGGTCCCGGACCGTAGTCAACGTACATACCTAAATCTTCAGCCATTTTTTGAGTGAAATCTCTATTACCACCGATCAACCGTTGGGTATCGCTTTCTAATAATCCAACGATGTCTAATTCTGCATCTTTAATGAGGTCTCTCATTCTGTCATGACTAGACCACATATCATTATCTAACCCGAAATGAATACACCAAATACCAGCATTGAAGGATTTCAGCTTAGGATTATAAGGTTTAATGGAGTTAGCAGGTGGTGGATATCTGTTAAAAGTGACAGCGACTCCCAAGGCTAAGATTACTGACAATAAGGTGAAGGCCTTACAGAATAAGGACTTAGTGGTTACACTTAATCTAACAATACCAGCAGCTCTTCTTCTCAAGTTGAAATTAAAGACACCTGCCAACACCGCAAAGTATGAGCCAAATAAAATAATATCAGTTCTTTCTCTCAATAATGGTCCACCTGGCACGAACGCATATGCAACAATCCAAACACTTGCCAAACTGAGAGCAATGGAAATAAATAAGGCAAAAGAGTAGATAAGTCCTGGGTTGTATCCGATAGTATTTTGGAATACAACTGGGGTAACAGAAGCAAGGTAGAAAGAAAATGCATTTGCACCTGCAAATCCGTACCAATCTTCAAAGAAGTAAAGAGCACCACAACTCAAACCTCCAACGATGATATTATAGAAGAAACTTCCAGTCCAATTTGGATGGACTTTGATCGCAAACAATAACCCAGCCGATACAGAAGCGAGGTGAAGTAAAGCTCCAGTTATTGGTGTTGGACCTGTGATAGGAAATCCGGACCAATTCCAGAAAACTAAAGTGGAGGTATCACTCAAGTAAGCCATGTAAGAAAAGAACAAACCACCAAAACCCAAGGCAGACAAAATAATCGAACCTCCCTTGTGGTGAATCTTCTGTTTTGTTTCGGTTTCTTTGAATCCAGGGGTAAGTAATGCTCCGACCATTCCAACAAAGATACCAACTTCGTTTTGTCCTCCGTTAGCTTTATGCATTACTGGCCAAACTGGATTGTTGGAGTAATACATGAACTTAAGAGCTGAAGATAACAATAAACCAACAACAACAGCAATACTGTATGTGTTGAACTTTTTAGGATCATTTGAAAATGCTGAAAGCTCTCCTGTAAATGCCAACGAAGAAAAGAAAGTTCCCAAAGAAGTGGAAATTAACTTCTCTTTAGGCTTCAAACACTTGTAAGCACCAAGACCAAAAATGACAGCCAACAGTCTTGGGATTAATGGAAATCTGCCTATAAATCTCTTTAATGGAGGAACCAATAACAAGAAAGGAGCTAAGAAAAGCACCACAATACAAGCTTCGTATCCCGAAATTCCCATATCCCATAATGGAAAGTACCAGACACAGAGGAACATTGCAGTGATATTAGTAAAAAATATAAATGAATTGATGGAATGGACCGTGAATTGCAAAAGAGTGAAGTCATCAGCTTCAGGAATCTTCTCCTTCTTTGGTTCACTAGGAGTAACACTCGAAACTATTGGATTGACCTTAATAGCAATTGTGGATCCAGATATGGTGAAGGTCAACTGGCTAAAGTCAAAAATAGACCAAGTGTCAAATGCCACGTCCAAAATGATCAACAACCATTCAAAGTAAGCATAAACCGAATAAGCACCAGGCCTAACATGAACCTTGTGTTGAATGAACCAGTAAATCAAAGGAATCAATGTTCCAAAGAAAGTCAAAGCTGTCAAAGATCTACCCTTACGAACAAGAGATCCTTTTGGAGAATTGTAACTGACTCCAACGGTCCATGGGATAGTTAAGACGATATAACTTATCATGAAAATGTCATGCCAGTCATGGTCATCAGTAGATGTTATATAAACCCATCCACCACAGGTGAACGTTCTAATGACACCAGAAATTAATGTGAATAAACTTCGATTCAACAAATAGTTGCAAAATAATAACAAAAATCTTGGCCCCGAGGTCACTGCAATCAAGATTTGGAACACAGATCTTTCAGGATATCTATCACCAATTGCAGCAGAAACCGACGGAAACCATTCATCTGGATATCCAAAAGACGAATTCTTGACGATTTTATGATAATGTAACCAACAGCCGATAATTAAAGCAGAAAAGAATGCACTATATGCAAATACCCCATGGGCATAAGCAATGTATTTTGCATTGAAAGAAATGGGCAGTACGGTTTCCGTATTCTTCTCAATGGTTGATTCTTTCTTCTCTTTTGAACCCATTTTTGGTCGAGCTCTTTAGGGTTCAGTTCAAGGCTTACTTCAAGGCTTGCGAAATCAAACTTGAAATATCTGAAATATCTGAGACGTGAAAAATCGAAAACACAGCGTGCGTGAACCATCAAAATTTCTCACTTGAGTGCGAAGTGAGCGACCAGTTAAATTCAAGTTAATTACTGTGTAAGCTTGTACATTGAAATAAAATGGGTATGTGAAACACGAACTTCACAAGAGTGACATGTCATATAGGGAGGATGTATTACAAGGAATGGTGATATTGTAAGAGATGATTTAGCAAATCGGGATGTCCCGTTCATTTGGAGAGAAGTGTTCTATAATCTCAACATGAATGCTCTAATTCGAAGGGAAATAATTATTATCGAAAAGTGATCTATCAGTTCTGGAATTCTACATTGATTAACTCCCAAATGTTACTCGAATTAGTCGAGTTTTTTTCACTAACATTATCTAGGTTTAGGAGATTACGATAACCATAAAAGACCCGAATTGGTCTCGTTTGATGATATCAAATACGATGACTTTGAAGCCGTCCAAAAGGCCAGAGAATCCATGACCAGAGAGCAATGGATTAAGATTTTTGAAATCAAGGTGGCTCACGAAGCTTTGAGAAAATGTAAGCGTTACCACGGAGAAGATGCTCAAAGAAACTGTAGACCATTGATTTTGAAGTACATGAAGATGATTGAAACCACTCCATTGCAAGGATACTTGGGTTACCAAAAGAATGACCCATCTCAATAGATAACCACCATGAATAACGAATCAATAAAGCGGTATATATAACTGCTGCCATCTTTTCACATACCCTTGGAAATCACGAGTTAACCATGAATGTGTGGTGGAAGAGGATATTTATTATGTATAACTTAGTCAGATAAATTTCATTAGCATACAATACATATTTTAGTCAGAATAGCACCACAAGTCGCTGTAGTTTGATGAATTTGCAAGCGTTATACTTCTGTCGTACGGCCTGCAACCAATGCCCTAAATCGCAGCAGCCTCGTGCGACACTCACCGCGAAAAACCCACTCCTAGCACGGAGTTTTTCGAGTTTTCAAAAGTGCCTTTACCGATCTGGCGAACCAATGAGATTTGGCCTCACCGCACTGAATCCGAACCAACAAATATTGAAATTTTTCGATTCTCCAATTTATTCAATATAAATCATTCAAGAATGTTTCGTTTAGGTGCTAACCAAATTGCCCGTAATGCTGGTGCAAGGTATGTACTATAGGAATTAAATCACCATATACTAGTTCCCATCAATCCTTTGTCCTGAATCCCAAAAAATTACCACTCGTCACAGAATGAACAACCTTCAACTGTTGTATATGAAAACTTTGTTTTAGCTATCAATTAAACATATTTTGCAAGAAAAACTCACTCAGAGTTCACAATTCTTCTACTTAAGTATATGGGGTCTTTTTTAAGCCATCAATTACTAACTGTCTTTGTTTAGAAATTATGCCACTTTGCGTGAAATTGAAATGAGACTTAAGTCCATTAAGAATATTGAAAAGATCACCAACACCATGAAAATTGTTGCATCTACTAGATTAAACAAAGCTCAAAGAGCTATGCAAGCTTCCAGAGTTTTTAATGAATCCGATACCGAATTTTACAAGAATGCCGAATTAGAACAACCAGAAACCGAAAGCAACACTTTGTTGATTGTTGTATCTTCTGATAAAGGTTTATGTGGATCTATTCACACCCAAGTTTCCAAGTTCGCCAGAAAGAGAATCGAAGAATTGGGAGGAAAAGTTGATGTTGTTGCCGTTGGTGACAAGACCAAGGCCCAATTATTAAGAACTCATGCCGATAAAATGAAGTTGGCTTTCAACGGTGTTGGTAAGGAAGCCCCTAACTTTTACGAAGTCTCTTTGATTGCCGATGAAATCTCCAAGTTGGGTAAGTATGAAAACACCGAAATCCTTTACAACAAGTTTGCCAACTCTGTTTCTTTCGAACCATCTTCTTTCAGTGTTTTCGCTAGCGAAGCCATTGAAAAGGCCCCAGGTTTATCTAAATATGAATTGGAAAACGAAGAAACCACCCAAACTTTTGCTGAATTCTCCTTAGCCAATTCCTTGTTAACTGCTTTAGCTGAAGGTTACGCTTCTGAAGTCTCTGCCAGAAGAAATGCTATGGATAACGCTTCTAAGAATGCCGGTGAAATGATCAACTCTTACTCCATTTTATATAACAGAACCAGACAAGCTGTCATTACCAATGAATTGGTTGATATCATTACTGGTGCTTCTTCATTAGATTAGATAGTCACATTTCCACAAAATTTATCAATATACATCAAGTTATCAAAAGAAAATATTTATTGAAGGATATTTACATAAGTGGTAAAGTACATAGAAGAATTAATGCAATTAAGATACATTGAATCCTAATCAGACTTGGCTGATCCATAAAGGGTTTTGATGAGTCCCAAACCAGTTAATACTGCAACTGATCCACATGCTATACCGATTAATAATGATACAAGAGCCATGTATCCAAAATATAATAGGATACTGACGAAATCTCTTACAATCATATGACTGAAGAAATAGAATATTGAGTAAGCATAGATGTACAATCCAATACTAGAACCAATTCTGAATGATAACCATTGCCAGTTAGGATTACTGTCAACAACCAAGTTAATGTAGATTCCAATAATAGTAGACTCTCCAACAATCACAATTAATGTTAGAATAGTCAAAAATAAGAATCCATACATGTAATAGAAAGTAGTTTTTTCCAACCAAATCGAGTTGAAAATGAAAGATAATTCAACGTAGACTATCCCAAATGGAATTAGACCATAAATTACCATCATTATGAACGAATTTCTAATGACTCCCAGAACTGTGACTTTGTTTGCTACTGGGAACTTCTTTGAAGTCAGTTTTTCATGGTCTGCTTTAGTTGAAAAAAGCGTAATGGATTTCTTATTAAACTTAGTTTTATTACCATAATATCCTCCAATTAATCCTAACGGCAAAACTACCATGAAGAATATTATCAATAATACAACAATTGATCCGAACGGTAAAGCGTTTGAGCTTTCTTTGGCAAAAACGAAGAAATTAAAAAATAACATTACCGACAATACTAAAGTTGGTAAAAATCCACTAAAAATGATTGAAAGTTTCATACTTGTTAAAATTGGGAATGGAAGGTTCAACTCCACATTACTGAAAATTTTATACAACAAGATACCAAAGAATGAGGGAATAATACCCGATAACACGAAACATGATAAGGCCAATGAAGAGAAGGCTCCTTGGAAGTTACTGAACTCACCTCCATTAGCTTTGCTATGATCAAATTGTGATTTAATTATAACACATAAGATGATACCGACAGTTGCAATCATCAACTGAAGTCCACTGGCTACTAAAGTGGACAAGAAGAGTGGGAATGATGGTCTTTTTGTCACCTCAGCACCCAAGTTTTTCCATGATCCAGATTTGGGAGCCATAGGGTCAACCTCACCAGGATTAAGGGACAATGAAATATTTGAGCCCGATACTGAACGCGTCAACTCTCCATTTCTTGTGATTCTGAGTAACATAATCACCACAACCAAAGTTAACAAGGACACCAACACGATAGAGTTAAGCAAGGAAAGCCAGTGGATTTTCTCCGATGCATTGGTGGTTTCATTTTCATAATACAATGCCCATCTATTGGCATAGTCAATTGAATTGTCTTCTCTCCAATAAACTGAATAAGTATAAGGAATTCTTAACTTTGGTACAGCAGCACCCTTTTTGGTAGACTCGTCCAAGGTAAGAGCGAGATTCTCGTACGATTTTGAAGACCCAGGACACGTCTCATCGATAACAGATTTAGGGTATACTTCAAAACCAACGATTGTGTGATGCTTTGGGCTGTTCTTTTCAGTGTGGTATCGTATGACCAACATAAAGTGATTGTACAAGTAACTTACATCGTCTTTAAAAAAACCCACTGGGAATCCTGCAGCGTAGTATTTTGAATTTTTGTTGTTAGAAACAAAGGTAGTTGCACCGGGCAAACCATCAATTGACCAATGTACCACATATCCCTGTTTGATCAATTTATCGGCAAACTTCAATTGAGGCAGCTTGGCCATGAAATCACAAAGTCTAGCACAATGAACGTCTTTACCGAAGTTCAACTTGAAGTCACTCTCCCATAATCTATCACCTCTCAAGATTTCGCCTAACGAAATATGCAATGGCTTCTTCTTTCTCGAGTGTGGACACACGAAATTTAAGTCAAAGTAGCCGTAGGGCAATTGAGTATGATCACTCTCGACTTTGTTAACTAGAAGATCAACAGGCTCTCCGTTGGTGTAATATCGAGGAGATAAACCCAAACCCAATTTTAGGCTGCTCAAATCAAAGGCCCCCACCACATTAACCCAAAAAAACACAACCCATAGTATGTGGATCCATGATTTCATTATTTGATGTATAAGCACGTGTATAAATAAGGTATCAATGTAGATTCAAAGCGACAGATGTCTAATGCAAGTAAAAGGTGGAGTATAAAATCAATCGGCTGGCACACTCGCCGTTTAGTTTTTGATTTGTGTTTTGGAGTCGAAGATGAAAAAAAAAAAACTGGCAACGAACACGATGCGATCCACAACCTGTAAATTGTAAATAAAAAACTGTGCGGACGATGTTTCTGGATCCGGAGAAAATAAGTTTGGTGTCCAGCTTTTAGACTGTATAAAATACTTCTCTTATTTAAGGTTGGCAACAAAGTTTTTGCACTTTGTCAATCTTAGATAAAGAAAAACGATGTCGACTTTTGTTTATTGTTTGACTTGGGGATAATCGTGTGTCGAGATAGTGAAATTCCTGCGACTTACTCGCTACAACCTCCCTCATGTTTAATCCTGCTCTACTAAAATCTCATCTAATTTCAACCCTGTAACTACGGGTTATGTGCACATAAACTGTTTATTTTAAGATGTATTTCGCATCAATCGGTGTATTTCCGCTTGGTACTTTTGCCATGCATTAACATCCCCCCTTTTCTTATTGTTCAATTGTGTTATTTCTTAATCTATGATTATAATTGCTACTCTACTTTTCCTGAAGTGATTCCATGGCATCACGAATTAAGTAATTCCCTTTAGGGTCCAAGTTTAGTGCGATGGTAAATTCTCGTATGGCCTGAAACTTATTATCTTGGATATTATATAATTGTCCCAAAAGGAAGTGGACTGATGCCTCATCGGGTGCGAGATCTTTCAATACTTCGAATAATTGCAACGACTGTTGGAATTGTTGCATAGTGAATAATAATTGGGCTTTCTTGAAGATAGGGAGGGGATTTAATGGTTGTAATTTATTAGCCAATTCGTATTGTCTTAATGCCAAATTCTTCTTGCCCATCTTCTCTAAGACCATTCCAACACAACAGATTAAAATAATATTGATTGGATTGATAGAAACTGCTTTCCTAAAGTGATAGTCTGCTTTTTCGTAATCTCCGAGATTAACATATACCATTCCAATACCATACAACGCATTATAGTGTCTAGGATCAATAAGTAAACTGATTCTGAAATTCTCCAATGCCATTTCATAATTATCGTTACTGAAAAATTCGTGGCCCTTCAATGTGTAGGCATAAGAGAAGTTTTCGTCGAATCTGATAGCTTTGCTGAAGCACTTAATTGCTTCATCAGGCTCTCTATTCAACGAAAACAAGTTCCCTATAACAGACCAGGTGATGGCATTTTTTGGGTCTAAATCGTATAACTCATTAGCAAGATAGGTAAGTTCGACCTTTTTATGGAGATGCCATAATAATGTTGAATAGTACTCCATATCCTCCAACCTGGTTCTATCAAGTTTTCTTAGTTTGACAAAGAATCCTTCACTTTGTTTATAGTTTACGATCTCGTAATGGAGCCTTCCTAATTTGCTCAAAACCCATGGCGTATTCTTTTCAGATTCTGGTAGCGATTCCAAGATTCTAATAGCCTTGTAGCAGTCATATTTTGAGCAACACTTGAAACTTCGTGCAAACACGATGTATAATTGCAAAAGATAATTAGTACTATTTTCAATTTCTTTCATGTTGAATATCACTCCATTGGTCTTGCTCTTTCTAGAATTAATGTCAGAGACTGATGTCGAATGAATATTGGAGCTGGAATTATTGCGCTTCAAACTGGATCTTAATCTTTCCTTTTCGCCTGAGTTGCCAGACGGTTGTGAGATAAGTCTTGAAGTAATTTTTGAATAAGTGCTCTCCTTCTTCCTGTCGGTGGTTGTCTTCGGTTTTGTGAATTCGTTTTTTGACAGGGCATCCTGATTACCAACACCATTGATATTATTAGGATTCAAAAGATGGCTGCTGTTATTATAATGACCCATCAGTTTCCTTAGAGGTGCATTCGGAACAGATGGAACTTTGACTCTCGGAGTTGACAAGTTGAAAGAATCGTCGGGGTGAATCGGAATAGACCCCGTATTAACATGACTATGGCTGTTACCTGGGGTTTGATTAGGGTGGTTGTTCTGGAAAGGATTGTTGACATCAGAATTGTTGAATGGGTTGAGATCAAGGTCTGTGTTCAAAGTATGATCTGCTTTATAAAGAGCTTTTACTTTAACATTAACCCCTAACTTGCATAGCTTCTGGAATGCCTCAAAGTCTAACTGATTATATTTAAGACAGTGGCTGTAGTTCAAAGAACTATTCTTCAAATCACCAATCTTACTGTATAAATCCCCCAATAAATGATATACGCTTGAAGCATCAGGCAAGACATTTCTGTTTTGTTCATAGCTAATCCGATCAACAGAAGAAGTGAAGTAATGAACATCGAAGTCCAGTTTTTGGCTATTGGCTCCAGTCTCGTCGCCAATTTTGAAGGTGGAATCATTGTATAGATAATTAACTTTTAACAACTGGTACACACCTTCTTTATATTTTTTCAAATGCAAACACAGCTTTCCAAATAAATAGGAGCATCCCAAATGATCATCAAGATCAATCAACTTGTTGTAACAGGTATTGTACTTCTTCTGCCGAAATAAAACCAAACAATATAAATAAATGGAGTCCAAGTTTCTAGCATCTTGGGCGAGTAACCGTTCACCAGCAAACTCGGCATTCACATAGTTAAATGTGTCCAAGGAATGTATTATTACAGATCTTAATTGCTGGGTCACCAACAGTTGATCTTGCATCTTTTTACCTGAGTGTTTGTATTACTTAATGTTGGTTGATCTGTTGATGTTAAGTCTCACAAACAAAAGTATGTTATCGCGAAAAATAATTTACGATGGTTGAGATGTTGAAGCGATTAATATATTACAAAATATGAATGAAGTGAGTACATAATACAATTGTCAAAGGAAAGAATGGTCATCAACGTTTTTGCTTGATGTAAAAGGTATGGTTACCAGACCCATCACTGCTGTAGGCCAATAATTTTTCGTTATGACGCTTTTTCTTACCTTGAGAGTTGACACTATTCAGGCTGGCCATTCTTCCACCATTTGAAAGTTGCAGGTGGGGGGTTGATTCATTGGAATCTTCATTAGGGAAGTATTCTCGTTTCTGGTCCACCGGAGTTGTGGTGTTGGACATATTGGACATTTTGGAGGTATTAGTTTGATTTATTGAATTGCTAGCAGAGGTGGTGTCATCATTAAGTGTTGGAGAAAAGTTGCCACTAGCATTATTCAGTTTTGGAGATAACAAACCCGAAGCCAACAAGTATGGGGAAGCAAATCCTCCTGGTTGATTAGGCTGTGGGGTTGTAGGACCCTTGATAGAAGTTTTGGCTGAAGTATCAATACTTAACTTTGGATGAGGCGATTCGTTTGAGTTGGAATTCGAGTATTCTTCCATTGATTCGACTAATGGACTGTTTTCACCAGAAGTGTTTGGGTCCAAGGTATAATTACCGATGAACGAAGTCAATTGGGCTTCGCTGAAGTCATCTTCGCCTCCTAAGTTATTCATTTCCCCAAAAAAACCACCTGCCTGGTTAGATCTCTCTTGATCTTTTAACTTGGTTTCTTCTCTGGCTTTTGCTAATAATTCTTGAGCTTTAGCCAAACTAACAGTTGGGGTCGAACAACTAGATACCACAGGAACAGAGTCATCGATATCAATTGTGGCAGTCATTAAAGCTTTCAACCAACCTCTCATTTCTTCCTGAGTTTCAACCGCGAAGTAATGAGTCTTAGGTTGAGTGAAAGTCAATCCTTTTTTGAAGCCTGGAGCTGGTGGTAATATTTTGAAGCAATATCTACCCAATCCAGTGGATGCGGCATAAAGAGCAACATATTTGTCATCACCATCAGATGTAATTGGGATAACTTTATGAGCGGTAATGTCAATTAATCCCTTCTCCTTCTTATCCTTGAGAGAGGTGAAGTAGGATAATCTCGTACCATGTAAAGTGAAGTATCTGGATCTCCAAGATAAATTGTTACCAGATCTCTTGGCCATAAAACCAGAATAGTTGGCTGTTTTGATGGCCTCATCTGGAGTAATGTTTCTTATTCCTTCTTGGAAAGCACTTGTCTTCAGTTTCTTCGAACTAGTCAAGTTCTTGAAGTTGGTGGTCGAAGCAGTTCTCAATGTTTTGAACCTAGAAACAGCTCCATTCTTTGGAGTCGAATTAGATGAGTTACTGCTTACTACAGTAGTTGAATCAGAAACCGAACGCTTTTCATCCTTAAAGTCTACCTTCTTTGGTTCATCATACTTATAGTTGATTGATTTCAGTTTCCTAGGAGAAAATTCAGTATTATCGATATCTATATCTTGGTGTTCGACATCATTATTCATAACAGGAGTTTTAACATCTTCTGGTACAGCCTTTTTGATCTTCACAGGAGAGATCAATTTCTCCTGCTTCTTGGAATCTTTCGATTCTCTGAACCTCCTAGTATCAACATCTTCTTTTTCTTTTGACAAGAATGAAAACATGGAACTGTTTCTCTTGTGATGTCCAGCAGTAATTACTGAAGAGTTTCTTCTATGGTGATAATCGGAAGTATTGGAGATATTTCTACTATGGTTTCTACTATGAACCGATTGTTCATAAATAGAAGAAGCTGGTCTACTCAAACCACGACCAGGACTGGAAAATGGCTGAGATGGTGGAGGTGGTTGCAACATACTAGTACTGACATTCTTGTTATTATTGTACATGGAGTCCAATTTTTCAGCACCTCCAAATCTGTAGGTCTTATCCATTCTTGGTGACACAGTTTTACTTGGATCTGGAATATCATCATAAGATTGAGATCTTTGTCTTTGATGGCCATATGGATTACTATTTGAGGTAATATTAGCAGACTGCATTAATCTTTCTTGCTTAGCTGGCTTTTCACTTTGACGGGAGCCGTCGACCTCTTTGTGTCCATCGACTATTTTCTTCAAGTCTTCAATGGCCTTGTGGATTTGGAATCGGGTACCAAATGAGTCAATATCTAGTTCTTTCAAATGGGCCAAGTCAAGTTCAAAAAGAATAGCACCAGTGATTTTATGTCTAGCGAACTTACCAGCCACTTGAGCGTCAAAACCTAGACCTAAAGCAAAATATGAAGTAACCTGCTTAGGGGTCCAACTCATGGCATCTTTCGGATTGAGGTCTTCGGTTAACGACAAGTTAGACGTTGTACGCTTATGAGCAGACGTTGTTTGGGAACGATGAATGAAAGAATCCGATTGTAACTCTTCCAAAGCCTTATCTATATCGTTCATGGTTTTATTAACGCCAAAGTCCGGGGAATCTTCATCTTCAATGTCATCAAGGTGGCTTGAGTTGCTAGTATTAAAGGTGTCGTTATTATTATTATCGTTAAAATCGTTAAGTTCATTAAATCTCTTCAAACTATTCTTTGTACTTGCAAATGGAGAAGAAGGACTCCGACCACTTGAGGCATTGACTGGATTATTAGATATACTCATGTTTTCGAAGCTACTCTTGAGTTTTGCCACTGGGGAATTAGGATTAGTTGAGCCACCACTTGCTATTCTTCTGGATCTAGACCTTGACCTTGAACGTAACAAATTAACATCATCATCAGCAGGACTTTCCTCCAACTCCTGAGTGAACAGCTTCGGATATAACCCCACTTTACCGGTGGACAAGTTTTTCCCCATATACCATCCATCGTTATATTCGCTATCATCAGCTAATACTTGAATTTTATCTCCAACCTTCAAATTTAATTCATCACCTAAACGAGAGTTGAACTGTCTGATACATAGGTACATAGTAGTGAACTTACTATGACCGTTCTCGAGATCGTTTATACCAGACATGATTTTGTTACCAAGTTGAAATATTCAAAATGTTGTTTACTGGTAAGTTTATATTATTTTTTCCTCTTCTATTTTACATTATCAACTAAAAAATTTGTCGCATTCTCACTGAAGTTAAGCGACACAAAACCGCGACTAAAGAGCCATTGAGTACAACTGTTCATTCAAATACGGCCTTTGTGTGCGGAAACATTTTTGTTCCATACAACTGTTGGTTGACACCATAGTTTAATATTTTTATGTAGAAGTAACTCGGCTGTATGTTGAAAGGACAGCACTGTACCGTAGCACAAATACGCGTATCAGGACCAGCAGAAAAACGACATTCTTTGGCTGCTGTGCCTGCTGACAAGACCATCAAGGCCTAGTCTTGTCAGGGGCAAGTATGCCACAATGCAGATGGAGATGGAATGGGCCGCCAAACTTAGACGATTCGCGCGGTGGATCTGGCATTTTGCACCTGCGACGGTTTTGCGTTCGGGAATTTTATCCACTGACTGGTTGTCGTCTGACGCTAATGCAGGAGGCTTTCTGCCGCACAGGGGCCGGCCGATTTTTGCGGCGGCCGGGGGCTCGAGCGCTTTACAGCGGTGGCGCTTAGACGGCCATTACCGCCAACGTTAATATCCCGATCACCTCACAAGTGCTGCAACAGAGACGAGTTATATGCAGGTCACCTACATCAGTACATAAAAGGCATATGAATTAGAGATATTTGTGGGATAATTCAAATTCGTCAGAGTTGGTTGCAATATAGATAAGTTGAACCATTGCACTCTTCAACTTTCTCGTGATTTGCACCATTATTGATTAAGTTATATGACTATTCGGCTTTGTCATTTCTACGCGTGCTCGCACTTATTTTACCCTCTAATTTCTGTATTTTATATTTCTATTAATCATGAGTAGAGACTCCCGAAGCACTCAAAGGTGGGACGTACCCCCCAGACAGGAGTCTCCCGATTCGGAACTAGACACCCTAATGCAGTCTTTAATTGGAGATTTTCGGACCAACAATATTCATCAATCTGTTCCCTCCTACGACTATCTGAGGTCACATTCTCAAGATTCTGAGAGTCCTGAAAGACCAAATATTGCACTTGCCTCGAGACTTTTACGCATAGAGCGATCGAACAGAAGAAGACGACATTTAGCTGGCAATCCTGCTCACGAGAGATCCGGAAGCGGCTGGAGACTGAGTAGAGTGAGGTTTTCCCCTGTTAGAAACATTGAAGACTTCAATGAGAATGGTAGTCGAAGCGCTCCACAAGATCCTCCAGACATAGATGATGCATCCCAAGAGCATTCAAGTGATGTGTATATACCCACGTCCAATTTTCTGCCAGTTCATCAGTTCATTCAACGACTTGGTCGACAAATATCGTCTGATTCCACGTTTGTGAGCAACAGAGATAGACCAATATCATTCGAAAGGAACCACGACCGGGACATTCTGCCGGATTACGCCACTTCAGAGCAAAGACACGAAGAATTAGGACTCGGGATAACGGCTGATGATCCATTGTTTGATTTAGCCAGACCATATGCCTTTGATCAGATGTTTGGGACTCTGGATTCACCAAACGTGCATTCTAACCCTGAAAGACAATATATCAACGAAATTAACAACAGATCTCTCAATGAGCTTACAAGAAGTGAAACGAGACGTTCGGGATTGAATAGAAGCAATGCTATCAGACAGTCACTGACCACTATGTTCATTCGATCTCAAATTAAAGATGATCTTAGGAGGATCCTTACCAACAACCAATCAGTCTTAAAACGAATCCTTGCACATTTGCAACAATCAAAATTTGAAAACCCACTCTTACAGTGTTACAATCATCATAAAAGCTTTAGGCCATCGAAAGAGACATACGGTAAACTTATGAATAACATTCTTGTTCCATCGAGAAAAGGGACACTTTTCAATACAAACAAAAGAAGAGTTGAAACCAAATTTAATGTCAAACGAAGGAAGACAAATGGGAAAGGTGTGATAAATGAGGATGGGGCTTCTTCTGAAATCGAGGAGAAAGAAACAAGGAAGAATCTCTATAAACAGCTGATATTAGAGGTATCTTACAATTCATATTTTGCAACAGGTGCATCATTTGATTTCTGCCGTGGCAACACTGAAATGAATATTTTTGTGTTGGATATCAATTATTGTACGAAAGAATTCACTCTTGAAGTGACAGTATTACCTAGTTCAACAAACTATATCAAGGACATGGACGAAGCATTGTCCTACTTTGTCGCTTTCCAAGATGTGAAAGACAAGAAATATGCCATTGTCAATAAGATGATAGAATTGCTATATAAGACAGACCCAGAAAGGTTGGATCAGGAAGCAATGAGACAGAACTTGTTTAAGTTCGAAGTGATGGGTAGCTTGATTGATTTCAACAAGTTTGATCTAAGGACGTCCTACAATATGGAGCCCGAGGTTGCTATCTCAAAATGGCTTGGAATTAGACCTTTTGCTTATATGATAATCCCTCATACTATTTCTCTCTTAGAGTCTTTTTGTGAATTCTCATTTGCTATAGCTGATGCTGAGAAAGAATGCAGGCTCTTTCTTTCTGGGCTTGACAACATTACAGAACACAAACTAGTTGACTCACCAAAGCTCCTCCACAGGGTGAAAGAAATGAAAAAGGAACTTCAGAAAGTATTAAATAAGTATCAAATTTTTTCTATAAATGATACTTCCTTGCTTTCAGGTTCGGGGGCATCAAGCTTATCTAATAAGGTGGTGAATATAGTATCCTGCGAAGACTGCTTATTGAAAATACAGTCTTCCTTCATCTTGTCAACCCTTGAGTTAGACAATAATTTACTTCTCGATGAAGCTTTCAAATATTTCAGTAGATATAGCCCAGTCGAAGTGTTATCTAACCCTGAGATTCTAGGATACAGAAACACAGCACCACTGAAAAATGTCTTTGGATTATTTTTTGGTTCTGTTAACCGAAAGACAGGATGTTTTGACATCTCCAATAGCAGGAAAACGTTTGAATCAAGGAGGACAGATCGAACAGAAGTCAAAGAAGAGATGAGCTTTATGCGAGAGGCAGACACAGACAATTTAAACCACTCAACACGTAACAATGGCCATACAGAGCACAGAATGAGTAACGAAAGTAATGATAATTATGGTGATGATAATGAAAACAATAATAACGAACACGAATATGACCAACACGATACCGATAGTGATATAGAGGAGCGGGTCTATGACTTCGATAATATCTTGGGAGAAAATAATGCAGTGGTGGTCGCCTCTTTCACTAGAAAGAATAATAATCCTTATCGTTGTGGAGGAGGACATCAAACTGCGTCCATATTATGATAATTCTGTACATTAAATAGTATAAGGCATTATATTTACAAGTATTGATTTTAAGGTACATCACCAGAAGCCCCATCCTCCTTTCCCCTTGATTCGGTCCTCTCTTCTTTTCTTGAAGAAATCTCGTTTACAGTCTTTATAGGCATCAAAAAAGTCTTGACACACGGATCTGTCATCTTGGTTTCTTAATATGCAGTTTATGGATGCTTGCCTACTTTCTTCGCAAGGATCATAGAACTTAGAAGGTTCTTTATGAACCCATCTATACTTGTGACGGTGATTTTCTGGATTGTCAGGATAAAACTTGAAGTTCTCCACACCACCTTTTGTGAAATCAACATTCTCTTTACTCTTTTCCACTTCATCTCCCACCAAAGATTTTGTACTGGGATTGGAAGAATTGGAATCTTTTGGAATCGGTATGGAGTTTTTGTCAACTGGTGCAGGTACAGTTTCTTTATTAGGTTCTTGAGACATTTGGTATCAAAGATTGAAACTTTTCGCATTGGTCTCGCTCAGAATTTTTGCAATTATTCAGCTCATCTCGCTCTGTACATTTTGAAGATATGTCTTTGGAAGTGCTAAACGTCCCAGGCAAGTGTGGCAAGTGTGGAGAACATACAGATGTATCCAATAGAAAGGAGGCCATATGTGACTCTTGTTTTAATATTTTCATGAGAGGTAAACTTCGGAAGCTGTTAAGATCAGATGTCTATAAGATCAACTCGAAACAAGGGTTCCATAAAATCTTACTTGCTTATAGTGGTGAATCAAGAAGTATTACATGTTTGGATATGATACATGATTTATTATGTGATCAGGTAAAGAACTATGGCAAGACTGGGTTCGGCTTATTGATCCTAACTATTGAAGAAGATGCAAATATGGAGAATAAGCTTGATATGTTGAGACAAAAGTATCAGCTTCAAAGTATGGACATAGAATTCAAGGTGGTCAAATTGGGTTCTTTCCTTAACGGTAAAGCATTGAAACGTATAGGGGTGGATAAAAAGTTTAACATTCTTGTTAAAGACGAAGACGATCTTTCAGTCCAGGAGATAATCGATATGCTCCCCAACAAAACAGCAATTGAAGACTTTGTGGAGGTAATGTATGACCAGATACTTCTTAAGGAAGCCCATGAAAATGATTGTGGTACTGTTTTGTACTGCAACTCAATGAACAAGCTTTCATCATCTATCTTGGCCAACTTAATCAAGGGAAGAGGGTCCAATATGAACTTCAAAGTAAACGACACAGAGAAGGAAGGGATCTTCATCAAGAATCCCATGAGAGACCTTTTTGACAATGAAATCAAGCACTATGTCAGAATCAATGATCTCGAACAATACGTTGTCACAAAGAACACAATCATTTCGAACATCAATAAAAATATGACAGTCAAGCAGATAACTTCACGGTATTTGAATCAACTAGAAGTCAATGGTTACGCTTCTACAATTCCAACAGTTGTCAAGATTACCGAAAAGCTCATAGAGCCATCCAAATTTGAACCGGTTGGAGAGTGTAAGATTTGTCGTGAAATCATATATCAGAATCCCAAGGACTGGCTTAGCAAGATTACCGTGAACGAAGCAGCTCCACTTACCGAAGACTCAGAAAAAAAGTATCTCGAGGAATACATCGATGCAGTAGGAAACCAAACCGAACTGTATAATGTTTCTGATCACAAGATCTGTTACGGATGTATGGTGAGTATGAGTGGAGCTGCATCTATAGTATGGCCCATGGAAAGACAGACCGATCAGCAGATTCTTGATGAGTATATAATTGACGAAGATGACGATGAAGATGATTAATTAGTCTCACTATAGCATAATGTATAATAGAAATTTCCAATTTTGCACCCATCGATATCGCGTTTCTGAATTTATTTGAATCGGCTACAAACAAACCATGTACTCTCCTAATTTTAATACCAATAGTTGCTACGATATTTGGAGCAGTCATAAAACTGACTCATATCAACTGCCATTGAACTCATATCTTCCTGAGTATCCTGGAGTTTCCACATTCCACCAAATCAATGGGCTTTCAGCTGCAACACAAATGAAATTGAATCGATTGAACACGATCAAGTTTTACGGATATCAGAGTTTAAAGCCTATTGGAATCAACAAAACCATGGAGCAGATTGATTATGAGAATAACTTGGTCGTTGAAACAAATCTTACCACCACACTCGAAAATGAAATGGCCCCACTGTTGAATGTTGACTTGCAGTTGGACGATGAGATTCCAAACTTTGATAGTGATGACGACGCAATAAACGAACCAGTAAATGGAATAGATGACGAAGATGAAGGATTCATGGCAGAAGAAGTAGAATACCAAAACGACCATTCTCTAGGGACCAGTACTGTTGGTCCAGTTGAGTTTGGCATTATGGCCCATCCCCAAAGCCATCCAACAAACAATAATATTAATGATAATTTAATCGTTAACAGCAACAGTGCTTCAAGTTCATTAGACTCGAGCACTGGAACAGGAACCACCATTGAAACTCCCACCACTCTACCTACAGCAGCCACTAATATGATAACGAGTGAAAGAGACGAAGAGCGAGGATGTGAAGAGGATATGGTGTTGGACGATGATCTGAGTTAAATGCTATTGATGCTACTTAGTGGTATTGATATAATCGACTTTAGACATCAGTAAGTGGAATGAAGGAACAATCCAGGACCCACAACTACATCTAGATCCTTTCCAACTATAACCTCCTATTTTACTGGTGCACTTGATACAATGAAGTTTACCCTCGAGGTCATCTTCCGGTAACTCCATCCATTTAAGTGGATCTTTCAAGAAGTAATGAGAACAGTTAACCGAAGCCTTAGTACTTGAGTATATATAGTTTCCCATTTTTTTGTGGAACATGGCATGTCGAGATGATTCGTCAGGCTTTATATGAGATAACATTTGGGATGATTTTGCTAAAGGCTCCCTGCAGATTTTACATCTAAGGACACCGGAAGTTTCTTGTTCTTCCTGGTACTCAGATGGTGTTTCTGCCGATTTCTGGTACTGAGTGAATGCTTCCTTTGCGTCGCCCTTGTTGAATTCGATGAGGTATTGTCTATAAATGTCGCTAGTCAAATCAGCATTGCATTGTTCGTATATCTGCAATTGTTTTTTGAACGATTCGTTGATGTAAAGGGGATTCCCAATTTTCCGTTCAACGGCATAAGTGGCTTGGGACAACGTCAATTTGTATAGTTTAATCAAATAGCATATAACCACCGATGGGGCTCTACTTAAACCTTCATGGCAATGCACCAAAATGGAACCTTTATGAGGAGATTTTGCCGATATTTCACTCCATTCGGTGGTTCCGTATAAACAGGAGTTGATGAAGTCAAATGCCTCTGGTAATATAGACAAGATGTTTGATTGCAAGTCATCGTTGATGGGTATCTGAAGATGAGAAGATTCGATCACATTTTGTGGGAGAGTGCCTGGTAGAAGCGATAGAATATCAGTGATCTTTGTATTTTCGATATCTCCATTTTCTACCAGCTCCAATGACGATAAATATATATTACCGATTATTCTGTGGATCATTGCACTGTGAGATGAGATGTGATTTTCACGATTTCAGGATGCGACAATAGAGGAAAGACAATTTGTAGGTAACAGAAAAATGAGGAGAGGAAATGTGCTGCTATTTGGGCGAAGTACTGAGTTGGAGTGGACCATGCTGAACAGCAACTTTGGCATCAAACCGGTACAAATTTGTATAAAATTAACTGGAGTGTACGGCTGAGGTAAAGCGGTATCAGATGTACACAACCGAACATTTGAGAACAGGCACCATAAAGTAGCACCATAAAGCAGCACCATAAAGCAGCAGCACCACACTCCAAACACCGCAGCACCGCACGGCGGGTCGCGGCTGTCGCACCACACTGTGGCACCACACGGCACCCCCACTCGCGACCCACCCGCATTAGCCGCAAACCCGAGCCCTGCCGGCATTCCTCACTTCCTCGGACATTTGGGTGCGCCAGTGCAACATACTCTGGAATTATATAACCGAAGTTACGTCACGGCCCACTCCACCGGCCCTTTCATTACCCATTGTACTCTATCAATAACCAATCCCAACCTCTTCAATCATCAAAACTCACCACCATTGTGGTCAATCACGCCACGGCGTATTCCCGCTAGTTAACCTCCTAAACCCACCCTTTTCCCCACGAAAAATGTCAAGGTTCGGTAGGAGATCTAACTCCGAGAATTTTGCTTATGATTTTTGTGGTGCTAGGATAACGGGAAGTTATTATTTTTTTTCCCAGCCTGTTGGTTACTGGCACCTTGCTGAGCACCCGCACAACCTTAAACTCGATGATTGGATCGAAATGAGATCGGATTGCGAACCGGTTTTTCACATTTGGTTTATGTTGGTTTGACGATGGGTAGCCTCGGAGGATAATTTACATGCCGAATTACAACTTGGTGCCGTAATTGTTATTTATGAAGAAGTAATTATTGGTAGCAATTTCTTGTTACACAATCGGGGTTTAGTTAATTTATATAACAAATCGAATTCAGTCCTTGGACCCGGAAAATTATTTTTTACTGGCCACTAAAAAAACTGGGTTTGTAGAATAACCACTCCGAAATCTGGGGATGAAAAAAAAATCATACTCAAAACGAGAAAAAGTGCCGGAGCAAAAAAGAGAGCATCAGGAATCAGACTCCACTAAAAATTGGAGATAGAAAATTCAAATACCGGGGAGGGGACTGGAAAAACTATAAGTATGATCGGGTTTACCAATATCATTGTATCTGACTTCAAATTTCTCTTTTATAGTCGAAGTAATGGTTGATTTCAAGTTTATCCTTATGGTACGGAACGCGCGCACGACCCAGTTTGCTCCGATCACTTGAAAATTTGATTGGTTTAAATTTAATATCAATGCCATGGGAAATTTTTATATAAATACGTGAGTATTTTCCCGGTGTTTGACAATTCTTTCTTTTAGGTACTGATTTTTTTCATTACATCAAAAGATCTATATTACGTATAATGTCTTTAGTAAACTCTTTTAAGAAGTCCACCAAGTTACAAACCGCTTTGGTTAATGGTTTAAGAAGCTACTCTACTGCTGAACCAACCTTAAAGCAAAGATTGGCAGAAATTTTGCCAGAAAAGGCTGAAGAAGTCAAGCAATTAAAGAAGGAACATGGTAAGACCGTCATTGGTGAAGTTCTCTTGGAACAAGCCTACGGTGGTATGAGAGGTATCAAAGGTTTAGTCTGGGAAGGTTCTGTTTTGGATCCAATCGAAGGTATTAGATTCAGAGGTAGAACTATTCCAGATATCCAAAAGGAATTACCAAAGGGTCCAGGCGGTAGTGAACCATTACCAGAAGCTTTGTTCTGGTTATTGTTAACCGGTGAAGTTCCAACTGTTGAACAAACCAAGAAATTATCCGAAGAATTTGCTGCTAGATCTGCTTTACCAAAGCACGTTGAAGAATTAATCGACAGATCTCCATCTAACTTGCACCCAATGGCTCAATTCTCCATTGCTGTTACTGCTTTAGAATCCGAATCTCAATTCGCTAAGGCTTACGCCCAAGGTGTTCACAAATCCAAATACTGGGAATACACCTACGAAGATTCTATTGAATTATTGGCCAAATTACCAAACATCGCTGCTAGAATCTACAGAAACGTTTTCCATGACGGTAAATTAGGTCAAATCGACCCATCTTTGGATTACTCTGCTAACTTGTCTAACTTGTTAGGCTTCGGTGGTAACCAAGAATTCGTCGAATTGATGAGATTATACTTGACCATCCACTCTGATCACGAAGGTGGTAACGTTTCTGCTCACACCACCCACTTAGTTGGTTCCGCTTTATCTTCCCCATACTTATCTTTGGCCGCTGGTCTTAACGGTTTAGCTGGTCCATTACACGGAAGAGCTAACCAAGAAGTCTTGGAATGGTTATTCAAGATGAGAGAAGAATTAAACGGTGACTACTCCAAGGAAAACATCGAAAAGTACTTATGGGAAACCCTTAATGCTGGAAGAGTTGTTCCAGGTTACGGTCACGCTGTCTTGAGAAAGACTGACCCAAGATACACTGCTCAAAGAGAATTTGCTCTTAAGCACATGCCAGATTACGAATTATTCAAGTTGGTTTCCAACATCTACGAAGTCGCTCCAGGTGTTTTGACCAAGCACGGTAAGACCAAGAACCCATGGCCAAATGTGGATTCTCACTCTGGTGTCTTGTTACAATACTATGGTTTGAAGGAAGAATCTTTCTACACCGTTTTGTTCGGTGTCTCCAGAGCATTTGGTGTCTTACCACAATTGATTCTCGACAGAGGTATTGGTTTGCCAATTGAACGCCCTAAGTCTTTCTCTACTGAAAAGTACATTGAATTGGTCAAGAACATTGCTTAAGTTAAAGATTTGACTGGATCCTTGTGAAAAAGAAAATGTTACTATATATATTCTAAACTTGTGTTTATATAGCCATATTTATTTTTATTTATTTATTGATTATGGTGGTTAGTGATTTGTAGGCCCTCTGGAAATGAAAAATTTCGCGGCCCTGGTTTCAACTCGAATTTTTCATAGGTCGGTTTGATTGCAAATCTGTTGAAGATGCTCAAGTTCAGCCGAAATTATGCCAATTACTCGGCTTCTCTACATCTTCCAAAGACGAAATTCAGTCCCAAGATCCCGTCAGGTGAAGATGCTGCAAATATCCAAGCTGTGACGACCACAAAACTATACGATTGGCAAAAATCGAGAACAGCATCTGGTACCAAGTTTATCTTACATGATGGTCCTCCTTATGCAAACGGTGATTTACACTTAGGTCATGCACTCAACAAAGTGTTAAAAGACATGATCAATAGATACGAGCTCATGTATAACAGTAAGGTGGTAGACTATGTTCCAGGTTGGGACTGCCATGGATTACCCATCGAACTCAAAGTCACAAAACCTGGCCTGAAACCGTCTGAAATTAGACAGAGGAGTCGAGACTTGGCAAACGATATGATATTAAAACAAATGGAACAATTTCAAATGTTCAGTATAATGACAGATTGGTCCAAAATATATAAAACCATGAATCATGAATACGAAATAAATCAATTGATGGTATTCAAAAATCTCATCGACAATAAGCTTCTCACGAGGCAGCTCAAGCCTGTTTGGTACGGATGTGATACTCAAACAGCATTAGCAGAAGCAGAATTAGAATACAAGAAGCATAAATCCATTGCTGTGTTCGTGAAATTCAAATTGGTCGGTGATTCAAGCACCAGTTTATTGATTTGGACATCAACACCTTGGACTTTATTAGGAAATAGAGCCATATGTATCAACAGGAACCTTGATTATATCAAGTTGACCAATGGCCAAGAAGCAGTAATTGTGCAAAAAGACTTGGCTTCTTCAGTTATGAAATTGAACGATTCTTTTACTATTGGTGAGGATATCTCTTCGGACGACTTACTTGCTTTGAAATATTACAATCTTTCAGGAAAAGAATGTCCAGTTCTTCATGGTGACCATGTTACAAGCACATCTGGTACAGGTTTAGTCCATACAGCTCCCGGTCATGGTATGGAGGATTATCTAATTGGCTTGAAACATGATTTAGAGATTGTATCTGTTGTTGATGAAAACGGAAGGCTCACTGATCCTGATTATCCTTCCGAATTCCCCGTCAATAGAGTTGAGACGATTAAAGACTGTCTCAAGATTTATCGAGAATTAGGTATAATCTACCACGTTGACTATAAGTTCGAACATAATTACCCATATGATTGGAGATCAAAGAGTCCTGTTATTCAAGCAGCCACACCACAATGGTTCATAAATGTCGATAGAATTAGAGATAAAACATTAGATGCATTAAGCCGGGTTGAGTTTATACCCGAGATTGGTGTGAATAGATTGAAGTCATTCATTTCGAATAGGACTGAGTGGTGCATCTCAAGACAAAGAGCATGGGGTGTTCCATTACCTATTTTGTATTACAAAGGATCACCACTTTATGATGTTATAGGGGAAGTAATTACTAAAATGGACCAAGTTGGTACTGATGAGTGGTTTAAGGATGACATGAGTCCGCAAGACTGGTTACCAAAAGAATATATCTCAAAGAACAACATAGATGTGAATCTTTTGACTAAAAGCAAGGATACTATGGATGTTTGGTTTGACTCAGGAACCAGCTGGTCAACATTAAATGGTGAGATTGCTGACGTCTATTTGGAAGGCTCTGATCAACACAGAGGATGGTTTCAAAGCTCAATATTGAACAAGGTTATATCTACGGGAAAAAATGAAGTGTTTGACAGCATTAGTCCCTACAAAAAGATAGTGACCCATGGCTTTATATTGGATAAAAATAATACGAAAATGTCGAAATCTGTTGGAAATGTGATAGCCCCAATAGATTTGATTGAAGGAAACCCTAAGATTGGTGTTCCAAAGTTAGGCATTGATGGGTTGAGGTTATGGATTGCTTCATCGTCTTATACTAACGATATATCTATCAGCAATGAAATATTGAAGAGGGTATTAGATAATTTAAAGAAGTTCAGAGTAACATTCAAGTTTATATTGGGTAATTTGAATAACTATCAAGGACCTGATGTGAACTATGAGTCGCTCAATAATCTCGACAAATTCATGCTTTCAAACTTGAAAAAGCTACAGGTTTCTACAAAAGCAAGTTACCAGGCTTATAATTTCCAGAAAGTCATCAAACATATTAACAATCATATGAACAATGACTTATCATCTTTGTATTTTGACATTTCCAAAGACTGCTTATACACAGACGCTATCGATTCATCAAAAAGACAGAACATTCAGTATGTGTTGAAGGAGATTCTTAAGACATATATTGGGATGTTATCTCCACTTCTTCCTAATCTCACTCAAGAAGTTTGGATGAATTGCCAAAACATTTTGAATTCTTCCATCGAATCTCCATTCATGGCAACCCAAGAATTCTTCCAACTTCCAGAAAAGTTTGACTCTCCTGAAGTTGATCAGCAGTTTGATGAGTTGTTGCAGTTGAGAAATGTTGTTTTCGGTAGACTTGAGGCATTGAGAAAGGATGGGAAGTTCAAGAAGAGCTTGGAGTTGAATTTACATTTTAAGTCTCATAGAGACTCAATCATTCAAAATGAAGAAATCTTGGAGGATTTCTTCTTGGTATCAAAGGTCTCATCCAACAAGCCTATAGAACAAGAATTACTAGACTCATTTGAACACAATGGAGAAGAAGTATCGGTAACATATTCACAAGAGCATAAATGCCCTAGATGTTGGAAGTTTTCCTCCGAAAAAGAAGACCATTTATGTCATAAGTGTCATACAGTAGTCAACAACTTGTAAATAAACCAATTGTATATATACTTATATATAATAATTTAGAAATATTTTGTGCAATATACTCTCCATAGGTGTACTTACCTTTTCCCACTCATTAATTGGTTTAACAACTGAGAGCTCGAGGAGTTGTTAACTAAACCCGGAGGTGCTCCACCGCTTGGTCCGCTTGGTTGTAGGGCCATCGAAGCATTAGCCGCATGTGGAGTATGTTGTGACACTTGTGGTGGAATTTGTTGTGGTGGAATTTGCTGCGCAGGCACCAGATGTGATTGTTGAGGGATTTGATGCTTCTGTTGCAATTGTTGCAATAACATTAACTGTTGCTGCTGTTGAGCAGTTATATTAGGATCAGCAGACACTTTCTGTTGCTGTTGTTGTTGTTGTTGCTGCTGTAACATGATCTGTTGCTGAATAATTGGATGATTCTGATATGATAAGTGATAGTTCTTGATTGGTCTTAACAAGAAAGTCTCGATTACTCTCTTTGACAAGAGTTTCTCTTGTGCTTCATCAATTGGAGGTTGTTCCTTCAAAAGGGTCTTATTGAAATTGAACAATGGTAAGATTGTTCCAGTGTTATTTGAAGCTTGTTCGAATTCTTCACTGAATTTAACAATGAGTTTCTTCTTTTTATCGGTCAAAGTCTTCAAGTTATTGGTAATATCATCCAAAACTTGTAAGGAGGTATCGATTTCATCGTTGTCACTCTCATCAACATTATCCTTCTTCTTTTTCTTTGAAGGTTTTGTAGGGGTAGTGGCTTGTCTCTGCTCCTTGAATATTTCACCTAAAGTAGGGAAGGAAGAAGGATTTGCTAATGGTACGTTATTATCAACAGCAGGAGAGGAAGCGCCTGAGACAACACCTTTAGCCCAATGTGCCGTAGGAGGTAAGACAGGATCTTGCTTATTATCATCTCTGACTTCATTATCCGATTCATCATCTGCACCAGAGGCAGATTCAGAATGTTGTCCTTGTTCAAGGTTGGTAGAACTACCCACTCTATTCATAGTTCCCATCTTGATACCTTGTTGAGTAGACAAATCTTTTCTTGTGTAAGAGTCAGCTTCTTCACCTGGTTCATGCAAGAACATACAATTAGGATTTTGACATGGGTGCCCTCTCAAATAACTTGAACAATATTTGGTAGTACCATGGGCAGCCCTTAACAATTTACCATCTAATAAAGACCCATCCATGTCATTGATACATTTCAAAGCATCTTCCTTCTTGGCAAAAGTGGCGTATACCACAAGACCTGGATTTTGGTGATGATGACTGGAACCAGAAGAGTTAGGAGCCTTCTTGTTAATGACAATCTTCAGAATTTTACCGTATCTACCAAAGTACTTATCGGATCTCAAGATTGAATGCAAGTCTTCGGGGTTACATGGTGGATTCAAACCAGTAACGTATACCAAGTTTTTTTGCACCACTCTGATTCCTGCCAAATGCTTTTTACTAGCCAACTCACTTTCCTTCTTCTCCTTTTCCTTTTGTTTCTTCTCTCTTTCACGCTTTTCACGTCTCATTTGTTGCATCTTATATTCCTCAGGTGTGATGTTTCTGTATTCCACGGTGGAGTCATCGTAAAGTCTTCTACATCCTGGACATCTACCATTCAACTCAGGAATTTGCTTGATATTATTATAACAAAATTGACAGATCTGGTATCCACATGGACAAGGCTTAAAATTCTTGTCACTGATATCCATTTCTTCTACACATAACGGGCAGAATTCGTCTTCTTCATCGCTTATAAATGAATCGTCTATGGCAGCCATGATTGAGTAATGATTTGTAAAGTGGACTTTTGGTGATTGGAAAAATTCGCGGGCCTTCTACAACTTCAATTGTGGGACGCACTATCACTATCGACACCAATGTCTTTTATTACTGAATTATGGGAGTCTGTGTTTACTCCTGGGACTACACCAGCATTGATTAAAGCCACACATGGTAGTTTCATTTTATTGATAATATCGCTAGGCTCTTTGGTGGCTATGACTAGATCAATCCACTTCATCAATCTCTTAGTGATTTCCATCTTATTGTACGCATCAGTTATCTGGTTTATCAGCGAGCTAAACGCAGCTAAGTTGAAGAGCGATGAGGAATTAGAGAAAGAGGAATCAGGAGACAAGGAATCTGATGAAAAACAGTCGAAGACAGATGAAAACGAGTTGAAACCTACTACAACTTCAGCTGCTAAACCTGTTACCAGTCCAAAGAAGAGAAAGGTTTGAATGTAAATAGTTGACAAGGAAGAGTCAGATAATACAAGTGAATAGATATCAGTAAATATATATGAAACAATTTCGAGACTTAAACAAAAGAAACATGTAACATTACTTGAATACTTCAACTCTGTTGCAAACAATTTTGAGCATAAATCCTCACTATGAGCTACGCAGATGTGTTTCAATCTTACATAAATAATCCCAGCATATGCAAAAGCATCACCGTGTATAACGATGAAACTGTGATAATAATCAAGGATATGTACCCGAAATCACTTCGACACTATTTGGTGATCCCTAAATCAACAGCTGTGACGCATATACACCCTCTTATGGTATTTAGTCAGAATCCTAAGTTGTACGATATCATGTCAGACTACGTGGACTTGACCAAACAGTACATAGTGGATGATCTTGTCAAGTATGATCTACTTCCCAATGACAGTGACACGGTGCAAGAGTTCAAAAGATCATTTATACAATGTGGAGTGCATTCGATTCCATCTTTGAATAATCTCCACATCCATGTGATGACCACCGACTTCTACTCTCCTAAGATGAAACACAAGCAACATTACAATTCATTCACGACAAAATTCTTTGTCAAGTTTGAGAGGTTGGGTCCTACGACTAATGATGAAGGCCATGACACAGAATATTCAGACTCTTCAGAACAACAGGACACCGAATATTCCACGGACTCGGAAGATAATTCTCCAAATTCACGATTTGAAATGAATCCTCGAGTACTACAAGATTGGAAGAAAAACACTCCGTTAAAATGCTCGTACTGTGGAGCTACATTTGCTAATAAGTTTGCACAACTCAAGCAGCATTTGGCAACTGAATTTCGAAATAAATTCGACACTTCGAAAGACTGTTCGCCAAATGGTATCGAGTAAGTAGAAGCATTTTTTGGATATAAAGTCCTAGGGAAAAGGAAGTAGAGGAGGTGGAGGAGGAGGAAGGAAGGATACTGTGAATAAGTCAAAATGCAGAGATTAAATCAAGAATCGGTTCCGCAGGTATTACCCGGCTGCGATGAGGGTTACCCTCAAAAAATTTTCAAGACTATTCAGTTTCTTCAATACCTTTGTATCGTGAATATACAATACAAAATCGTGGAATATCGTAGTGTTCTTTCTCATTAATACGTAAATAAACAACCGGGACTTTATCTCCACATACATGCCATCATCTAGATGTAGGTGGTAAACGAATCCCGAATAATAAATATGAATCTGCAGAATGGTTGGCGATTATCAGTTCGACAACTAATTTTGATGATTCCTTACATTCCTTGTTGTAGAAATGCCTTAAGCTCGCTACCGAAGCTTGTAATGTTCTTATTGGGCACTGTACACCTTCTATTGAATTCACAGTGTCTACACTTGGACAAGTCAGTGACAGCCTTAGGACTGGTGGACCCACTCCAAAAATTCGAAGCTGATTTTACTGAGTCTTCAAAGGTCTGCTGATCGAATTGGTAGTCTATTGTTCTGAAATTAAGTCTGGTCCGAGTATTATGATATTCAATTGAAACATGGTCTGAATTAAATGGCTTAAATAGATTGAAGAATTGGGCAATTCTACTGGCAAAATACCTTAAAGTTAGAGGGCTTTTCCACCTGGTGAGGATATTGTCGTTTAGGATCAAACTGTAATCAAATTCGTCAACTCCTCGAAGGCGGCATGTAATTTTGGATGCAGGGATTTTCGAGAAGTCGTAGGAGTCGTGACTAACAGGCTCATCTGTAACCACACTGTCATAAGGTTCAAATCCTATATCATTTCCTTTAGCCAAGTTCTTGAAGTCTTCGAGTAAAAACTCTGGGTACTTTCTTAAAACACTAAACATGAAGTAAGGATTCAACGGTTTATCCAAGTCACAGCCTCTTACTGTTGCATTTCGGAGAAGTAACTCGTAAGTATGTTTGGGGTCTTGACTAAGATTCTCAAATAACTTTTTATAGTAACAGACCTGAAGATAAGAAGACTTTAGGACAGACTCTTGAGGCGGTATCTGGTTCACTTTTCTGGTTTTAACATCTATGAAATTTAGGGAATGGGTCGACTTGTAGCTCTGCATTATGCTTTCAGCACCCAAGAGAAATACTTGAAGATCAAGTATTCCATTTGGAAAGTTGAAATCTACAAATGCCAGAATATCCTCGAACATCGAGAAGTCTTCAGGGTCATTCGGGTCATTCAATCGTAGTAGATCAATGATTCCATTGACCAAGATTGAATCAGGGGTGTCCTTGAACAGTTGCAGGTGCAAATCCAAGTAATCATGAACCAACACTTCTCTTGTTTCTGATTTGAAAGCAAGACTGTATAGCTTCATCATCATATCGTCAACCCAAGATTCACTTAAAGTGCATTCAGGATCTTCCTTTTCTGGGGGCTGGAAATATTCAGCAATGATACTTTGATATTCGCCAATATTTATCTCTTCAAAAGATTCTTGTTCTAGTTCTTCGTGATATTTTTGTCCTGAAACAAGGAATTCGTTTGTTGGCTCTTCCACCGACCCCGAATAGATATTATAATACATTTTCAACTCACACCAACTGTCAGTTAGTAACTTGGTAACACTTAGCCGGGGATTTGTGATGTACGAATTTCTACCATTATGAGATGAGTGGTATTCAAATGGAGATTCGGTAACAAAAGACGGCTTCACCCTAGGAAGAAAAGAGTCATAATCTAGCTTGAAACTCTTATATAGCAATGCTAGCTTGCCATCAGGTATTGTCACCGTTTTCGGTTTGCTGACAAACCTGGTGATCAATTGAGCATTGGAGCTATGTCTCATGATGAGATATCAAAGCGCGTCTTGAATTAACTCAAATGGAAATATATGATTTTGTTACATACATATATATACATGAAGAGAAGGGGTATCAAAGATGAACCAGTCCAACATAACCCGATGCAGACCAAACCTTAATGAATACCTCTCTTTAACTTCAAAGAATCTCTCTTCTTTTCACTGAGACTAATCTTGGTAGGTAATGTTCTTGCCTCGCTTTCCTCAGCAATTGGACTCTGGGGTATTGATCCACTCATGAACGCATTTTGCATCATGGAGTAATCATCTGAAGGTGTTGTAGCCGACATGAATGGCGAGTCCAAGGTGTCATTATTACCGTTCAAACTATTCAAAGCTTGGATATTAGCATTATCGGTGTTAATTGTTAAAGGTCTAGGGAAACTATTCAATCTGGAAGAATTCGAAGAAGATCTCGATCTCAGGCCAAAATTGAATTCATCGTATTCTTGGGAATTTGGTATGCTAGGGGCATGATTGTTGTTTGGAGGCATTGGATTTTGGATTATTTGAATGTTGTTAAGACCATTACTTGGGGGAGTCGAAAATGAAGATTTGTTTGATGTGGGAGGAGTTTGGTAGTCCATCATCATATTGTTGAACCCAAAAGATTGTGTCGTTGGCGTAGTACTATTAATATTAGAAGAACCGTTAGGACTGTTAAAGTTAGCAGACCTATTGATGAACGGTTGTGGAACATAGTCTTGCATAGATTGTAAAGAATCAGTTGATTCATTTGGGTTTCGGATGGTACTCAAATTTCCCACATGTAACCAGTTATTACTGTTATTACTGTAACTGTTGTTTCTTGTCAATGACTGCTTTCTAAGATTAATCGAGGGAGCCCTTGATTTACCTTGTTGAGCTTGTTGTTGTTCATGATAATTATTGATATTTAATTCAGTGAGCGACAAGTTTGAGATTGAAGACTGCCTGAAATTATTGGGGTTTGTGCCATAAGGATTATTGCCGTAGTATGGGTTATTACTTGAGGTCATATTCTGGCTCAAGGAATTCACAGTTATTGAAGTCGACAAAGGAAGCTTACCCAAGTTATTCTTGTTCGAGCATAATTCAATCAACCGCTTCCTTATCAACAGTAAGAAAATAGGTTGGAAACTATTATTTGTCAACATGTCTCTGTTTATGATCTGATGTTGATCATAGAGAGGATGTGAGCTTGTGACGGTAGTGTTGATCAAGTTACTCATCGTCTCATTAGCAACTTTACTTACCAATCCACTGGGAGGAATGGAACCGGAAAATGGAGTTGTGGTAGGTAAAGATAAAATATGAGAATAAATAGACATAACCAAATTATCAAAATTTGTAGTAAAGTTCAAGGAGTAGTTCCTGCTACCTTTAAAACCGGAAGCATCGTCTGTATCTGTAAGGATATCATCAGATTCATTATACACGGGGTTTGAGTAGATTTGGTTTTGAGGAGGTTGTGGCTGAAATTGTTGGGTTTGCTGGAACTGAGGAGGTTGAAATGCAAAGTTGTTACCCGTAAAATTCTGGGAAAAATAGTTGGCATTCGGAGGGTCCACAGGGGTCTTCAATGTCTGATCCAAAGGAGTATATGGGCCACTGTCCTGAAGGGATATAGACTTGTTCAACTTTAACAGTAAGTTTAAATTCTTGTTCATTATCATCGGGGATGCTAACTGAGATATTCTATAAGGGCAAATCGTCTAAAAAACAGAAGCAAATAACTGGAAGAAAATAAACGTTTTAAATATCTTATGTCTCCTGGAAAAAAGCAAACGTAACGTGTATTACAATATTTATATTTGCTGCCAGAAAGTTACCTTTATATTAAGTGACACTCGATATTTGCAGTTTTTTTTTTAAAAAAAACGAGACAAGACGCGCTTCATTTAACTCCTTTTATTCCTATTTGGGTCATTTTGCTACAAGTGGCCAACAATGCGCATCTTGGATTATCTTTAAGTTCGCAGGTGCCTGCTTTTAGACTTGGGTGCTTCGGGTACAATCGAGAAAATAGATCGGGATACTGATCGTCTTACCGATAATACCGGTTAACTAACTTTAATTCTATAATCTATCATCATCAAATTGTATATTTTATAATTTATATCATTATTCTAGGTCGTTATAGTGAAAATTTCATCGTGTCTATTTATTATGCGTTCACACCATTTTCGAGGGGTTCATCCACAGATATCTCATCAATTGAGTGCAGATCGTATTCAACGTTTATTGGAAGGAAACGATTTATGAATTCAGTCGAAGAATCGATCAAATAATCCCCGGTAGAATTAGTACTGTTATTCTTGTTTTCTGTCTGCTTAGGTTTCAAAATGGTATTTTCGAATTTTCGAGTACTGAATTTACTGTCTTTCTCGACCAAATAATCGATCCAATCGATATCAATATTCAAATCTTCCTCGTTTTCTTGGTCATAACCATTCATCTCATTGTCGGCATTTTCATCTGCCACAGATTGTCCAAACTTACTGAAAAATTCTTGTTTCTTCTTCAATCGCCTTTGTCTTTCTTCTTCTTCATATCCATCATCTTTGAATTTGCGGTTTCCCACAATCACCTGCTTTAAATTACTAGGTACTTGATTAATTTGACGAGCACTTTGAAAACTGGAAGACTCTAGCCAGTTCTTGAAGCTGTCAACACTCTTTGTGTTATATGTACTATCCTTACTGTTCTTTATCAACTCTGATTGTATCATTGCTTGTAATACATCTATTGTTTGGACATTGTCATTTCTTGCGTTTGCGTACGAGATTGATCGTTCCATCAACAACGAAAGCATTTTGACGAATAAGTCGGTCACCACATTAAGAGTGCTAGGCTTACACTTGTCAAATCCATGAGCCTTTAGAATCTGGATGACTGAGACCCTTAAAAGTCTGAAATGAAACTCTTCTTCCATGAGTGTTGTATTTGTTGGATACAAAAAAAGTGCGGTGAAAAATGAGCATAGCTCCTAAGCGTGATAGACAACTGTAACTGTCAAATCGACATACCGTCAACATAATAGCTTCAAAAAGCCGGATACTTCTTTAAACTTAACCGTCCGATTTTACTAGTTGTCTATTTTCATTAATGGCCTACGTCCATATAAAAAGTTGCAGTAATAACCTTAAAATTTCGTATGTTTTAGTATTTGATTATATAGTACTCATAATCCTTGTTGCAATCTCTCACCAATCTTCTTAGAAGCAAATGACAAAGCATTCAAGAACCCCTTCTCAGATAAATCAATCTTGTTCAAGTTCAAATCTTGACCCAAGTTCATGTTGTTAGGAGGGTTGGTAACTCTGGATACCAAGACACTGGAGTCTATTTCCAAAATGACTCCATCGTCAATTGTTTCATCAACGCAAAGACTTACCATATCATATTTCTCCAAAATCGTCAACTTGTCCAAAGTGTTGTCCAATAAAATGTTCAAACTTTCATTCAAATTCGATAACAATTGATACACTAAACTTTCATTCTCATCGGAGCTGGCAACTATCACCAATAATACATCGTTAACTTGCTTATATACCACCAAGTTTGAGTTGAATAATAAAATGTCTTGGTTTACCCGATTTATTCTTTCGAACAATTTCTTTTCGAATTCCAATTGTTGATTAAGACTGCTTAATTCGGGATGTAACTCTTTGGTCTGGTAATATTTCCCATATATTCTCTTACAGTCCTTGTCTAATATTAGACAGGCCGTGATTGTGTACAAGGAGAGATTATTCATGACAAATGAAATTGATGTACTTGTTATTTTATGAAGTTTCGTCTTTGACAATGTGCGATCTGGCGAACTGAGAGATACGCGTGCCTACCGATTTTGCGAGTCAGAATTAAAATGTTTTATTACTTATAGGTTATTTCTAACTGATTACTTTTTCAACAATGTTTTCAATAATAAACTTGTGTATCTTATGGTGAGCTGGATAATCTTCATAAAATGTAACCACTTCAGGCAGTTGGTATACTTTTTTGAATCCATATATGAAATTAAAGACCAATGCAAATATTAATCCGACTGCTACAACTAAAGGTCCGATCATATTATCCAAATGCTTAGCATCTCTTTCAATAATAATTTCTCTTCTTCTGATGAAGATATAATAACCCCAGATTCCGGAAAAGATGGTCAATCCAAAGTAAACGTATGCCAAATAGTTGGACAAAGCATAGTCATTAGCCTTATTGGCTGATGAATAAATAATGAAAGTAATGGAAGACAACAAGGTGGTAACATGTAACCATCTGTTGAAAGTTCTTTCGTTAGCCAACCAAACCTTTGGTTCAATCTTCAAAGGACCTGCATTCTTAATGTATGTTTCTGGTTTGACGACCCCTGGAGGTAATTCAATTTCCTCATCCTCTGAGTCGATGTCCAACTTATTTATGGCCAAACCACCATTAATTGTTGGGGAGCTCAAAGAAACAGCTTCTCTAGTAGCAAAGTTGTAATCTAAGTCGTCAGAGCTCTCGTCATTATCATCGTCGTCAGAACCGTAATTATCAACTGCGTGCTTGTTCAAAATTTGAGGCTGTCTCGTTGGATCGTCTACTTCGTCCATCAATAAAGCTCCGCTAAATGACTTTCTTAAGTTAAGGTTATTTGAATTGTTTACCATGGACTTGAACTTATTCAAGTTGTCATCGTCGTTTTCCTGCTTGATGGAATTTTGACGATTCTGGAAGTACTGAGTAGGGTCGATCTTAATGTCTTGTTCCAATTCATTATACCAGAATGGAATATTGTCCAAATTATCGTCCTCCAAGAACAAAGATGAAATACCATGAACAAACTTCGAGAAGTTTGGAATTTCCTTCACCAAATGAGAATTGATCAAGTCTTCAATCCATAAGATCTTTCTGTTAGAACTGAATCTCTTAATCTTGATTTCCATAACTGAGTAAGGGAATTTGTTATATTCACCAGTTCTAAGATACTTTTCGAAATTTGGATTGGAGTCAATGTCAGTTCTGTGCCATTCGGATGGATCTCTTATTGGTCTTTGGCTGTCGAATGAATCTTCTCTAATGAATAATAAATTTGAATCGATTGTAATTCTTATCTTGTCGTCACCAGGAATTTGGAAAGCAGTTCTCTTATAGACAGTTCTCAAAACTGGCTCCAAGTTATTGTTGTGGATGAAGTCAGCAAATTGCTTAAATACTTCTACATCCTCAGGAGATTTCTTCTTCAAGAAGTTCAACTTATTATGAATCAATGAGTTGATATTTTTTGGTTTGATAGAAAGTTTTTCATTGATGTTGAAGTTTTCCGAAGATTGGTCGAAATTCTTCTTTTCCATTGATATTTTGGAGCTTTTCGCTAAACTTCCAATCCATTTCAATCTCAAAGATGCTGAATTTGATTGTTTAGTCAATTTAGAATTGTAAAGGTCAAAGTGGTGATTTTCAAAATAAAGACAGTTGATGATAGGATCGTGGTTACTGCTCTCATCATCTTCATCTTCATCTTCATAGTCATCATCTTCATCATCTCCATCTCCTGCATTGTTGCGGTTGAAAATTAAAACTGGTAAATGCCTCAAAATGGTAGTCTTAACCTCCATCAAATTATCAGGGTGGATCCAGAATTTGAAACTTTGGTAATTGGAAGTATCATTATCATTAAAACTTGATAATTTGTTCAATGATTGATTGATGTTGTAGTTCTCTCTCAAAAACTGGAACAATGCACTGATTTTATAAACCAATGGACTGTAGTCTTCTGAGTGAAATGGTAAGTTTTTTAATCTCACATTCAAAAGGGGCTTGACACTAAATTGAGGATGTAATCTGTCATGTTTCTTGACAATCTTAATGAATCCAGTATAGTTCAATCTTTGGAAATGATCTAATTCTTGAGCAGCAGTCAAAATGCCGTCCAATTTAGTTAAAAATTGTTCCAAGTCGAATTGATTGTCAGGGTTCTGGATTGAAGTTTGGAGATTGTTTAATTCCGAATTCAATTCATCGTATTTTTCATGTTGAAAAGAATAGACCTTCTCCAAGTTTTCGTCCAAAAATTTGACAAAGGTCTGTTCATCTTTGTCGCCCCAATTATCTTGTAAAATGACGTTTTCCTTTAATAATCTTTTAAGTTGGCTGTAGTCGATATAGTAATGTTTCCAGGGTTCGTATATCTCTTGGTCTAATTTGTTACCAAATAACATTTTAGGAGTGAGGTTTGAAGTAGAAGGATTAGCTTGGGACATAGCTTAACTTAAACTCAATAACCAAAGAAATACGAAGAAAAATCAAGATGAAAAATTCGAACAATTATATAATAATTATGTTGAATGGCTAACTGCATTCTCAATTTTCCCATCGGCACCCGGTTCATCGGTGCGTAGCCCACGTTTCTTTATTTCCGCACACCAATGCGACGATCTTTGGCCCACCGCCGCACCGTCTGACAGATTGGTCTGTCAACTTACCAATTCGGATAGTTTCAGCATGTACATTTATTAATACTATACATTATATCTTGTCTTCCACCAACGCATCTATAAGAATGAATTGGTTCATAAGTTCATTGAGTTCATTTTCATATTGATACTTTTCTTTCTTTTCGTTAATCAATATGTCTTTTTTAACGACGCTGCTCCTCAATTTTCCGAAATGCTCAAGAAGATCTTTACCTTGGACCTTGGCAGGTTTGTAACTAGGTCCCATGGCTATTAAAAGTATGGAAATAAGTTTAAACACTGGAAGAAGAAATTCGTAGTAATTCATGAATTCATAGTTTGAATCAAGTGACAAGTTGACTTGCTTGATTTCATTAATCTTGAGACTCATACCGATATCTGGATCGATTTTGAGGAAATTGAGATTCTTGATGATTGAGAATAATTCACTTTGGATTAAATACGAAGACCCTTGACGAATTTGCCCAATTCTTATAAGTAAATTGATAACTGACTTAAAGTTAATTAACTCGTAAAGAATAACCGAGATGTCTTTCACGTCATCTTCAAAAATCTCATCAATTCGTTTAACAGATCTAATTATAAGAAGCAACGAATTATTCTTGATGAGTTTGTCAATAATGTAACTATTTTTGAAATGGTTAAACAAGTGAATGATTGATTCTAATAATATAACGGAGGTTATTCTTATGGATCCTTCGTTAACAATCGAATCGTTACAAATGATTTCCAAGAGTTTGATGTCAGTTTTCTCGAGAATATCAATTAATTTTTGCAACACCAGCTGGCTATGGTTTTTGAAGCTCTTTTGGAGGAAATTATTCATGATAATGTATAAGTCATTTCTTAATTCAATAGTCGAATTGGAACTGACAATCCCCTTAATACAGGTGGAAAATAACAAGACTAGTCTCTCGATAAACAAGTTATCATCTTCATAATAATTGAACAAGATCACACACAATGATATCAATTCCTCACTGAAATTAATATCTTTGTCAAAGAATTCATTGATCTTAGGCAAAATACTCGATAAGACTTCCAAAATGAAGTTTTGGTTCTGTTCTTTGGAAAGATTTCCATCATTGATCACAACTTCTATAAGTTGAACCCAATTATGTAAATACTTCAATTGCAATTTTTTCAAATCATCTACAACAATGAACTTTATCAAATATTCTTCTGCTTGTTTGATATCGTGATGATTGAAAACCTCAATGCGTTCGAGCTTTTGGATAGTATCGTATTTGAAAAGTTCTTCGGGGTCCGCAATCTCCTTTAACAATAAATTTAAATTTAGGTTGGAGAATCTTTGATAGTTGAATTGCTCAAAGTCTTTGAATTTAAAATCTAGTCCGTCAAGGAATTTTAAAACCTGATGTGACTCATTCAAAAACTTGTCACCATTGATAAGTTTATCCAAATATTGGCCCTTCTTATAGATGGCCCCCAGTTGAGATAAGCTATGAAATTCCATGGTCAAATATTGAATCATGAGACTTCTCATCTGGTAGAAGTTGAAAAAGGTTAAAAGTGACCTTTTATCCAACACAAACTTATTTGCTTCTAAAAGATTATCGTTAAACTTTTCTCTGTTCCAAATTGTATCTTGATCAATCTTACATTGATACTTGATCAAAATTTCAAACAAATTTTCTCCCTCTACTTCAAATTCCCTTAATAACTGCAAAGTAATCTGTGAAGAGATTGGAAAGAGGCACAACTTGTTAAGAAGAAGCAAAACCAAAGATGCCATTTTCGTAGAATCGTGGTCAATAATATTGATACCGTCATTATAATCCACACTAGACAATGCACCTAAACCAAGCACCAACAATTGAAGTAAGTATGAGACGAAAGTGCTATCGTCTTGTTCAATGACAAGATGGTTTCCCCGTACAACGTATCCGAGTAAATGATGAGCAAGACATGGCAATCCACTAGACTTTTCCAAGTCATCGATCAAAAATTTGAAGATCTTGAATTTCAATTCAATCTCGCCATTATGGAATTGATCGAGGATGGAGTGCTTCAAGTCGTTTGATCTGGTGGTGTTCACAAATATAGTCAAGAGTTTGTTTTTTATTAATAATGAATCGTCTTGATTAGACTCATAATACCGTTCGTTGATCTTCTTTAAAAGCTCCAATGATAGAATGACAACTTCATTATTATTTGAATTGACCAAAAGACCAAGTTCGATGACCAAAGGGATATTGTCGCTCAAAACCTTTAAAAAGTCGATCACATTGAAATTTGGTGGGTAATAAATGCTATAGTTAGACACTGTACTAACAAGGCTCGTAGAAGGCACTTTAGATGGATTTGAATCGGTAAAGTTGCTAACTAACGAAGTTAACAAGTCTTGAGAATCTACCAATTGCTTAACAATTTTCAACGAAAACAACACCAATGTCTCATCATCCTCCCTCATAATAATATCAAAAAGTGCCTTGTATACCTTTTCATCAAACATGAAGTTCAATACAGCCAAAGAATGATGCAACTTTATTAATGATTCGTAACTTAAATCTTGATTGAACAACGTTGAATGGTCAATACCCTTAGCAATGTTTGGATAGAGAGTGATTAGGAATTTCCAATCCAAACTCGTCAAAGAAGCAAAGATAAGAGAGATCAACTCGTTCTGTAAACCCACCCTGACTGTTTTGTCTTTAATTTTACTTGATTGACCCAATAATTCTTGTGTCAAATATTCAATGTATGGCCAAATACCTATCTGGTTATTTAACCTATAGTCAAGTCCAAGATTTTTGGGGAAAGGTAACCTTAATCTTGCTCTTTTACCTTCATCGTTCTCAGATGCCGATAATAGATTTTTGACAAGGGAAGTGAAGTTGAAGACATTTGGAAGGTTCAACAAGTTAACTTTGAATGCGTTTCTGATGTTGATATTATTCTTCATGAACTTGATTCTTTCTGTAGAACCAGTTGGATGAATTGAGTTGATAGAAGCTGGTGTGCTGGTGCTATTATCCTCATCGATGAATTTGTGGAACATCCATTTATCTAAAATATCCCAAATTTCATATCTTAAGGAAAATTCATCATTTGTAGGGTCGTTGAAGGAGTCAAGAAGATTCAATATCAAATTGATTAATATACTTCTGTTACCTTCATCTATTAAAATAACTGGAAAGTCGTTTGATTTGATGGATATTTTGGAGTTTATAATCAAGTTATCAAATTTGAGAAATCCAGTAACAATGGGCTTAAACCGATTAAAGAGGTTCTGTCTAATATCCAAAGATCTATCATATGAATCTGACAAGTTTTCAACGATAGAGGATATCAATAGTACGAAACCAGAAATGAATATCACAGAATCTTCTGATAATTCAATCAATATTGTGTTGGAGCCCTTAGAGTCGGAAGATGTATTGGAGAATAAAAATTCCTGTCTCTTCTGTTTGTTTTTGATTTGGTTATTCAAGTCATTTTCGAAATTCTCTCTCAAAGAATTGAGGTAGTAACTCAACGAATCAATTATGGAATCCATGCTTATCTTGGAGTAATCTGCTTTCTTCAAGTTGGAGTTATTGTTAATCAAGCTATCCCAAATTCGTATGGTAGATGTGGGTATTTCTTTACATGTTAATGAACTCAATAGCAAACAAAATGTGGCCGTTATCAAAGGAGAAGAGTTGTTGTTTATTCCCCAATTAATGAAACCCATTAAGTCATTGTTTGTTTCACTGTTTTCCCATATCAAGGAACATAAGTTTGGTCTGTTTTTGTAGGTATATACAAAAGACAAGTAGAACCTCTCTAACTCTGCCCGTGAATAAATCTCCTCCATGTTCAATTCAACTGCATTCAGACTGGTCAAACTATCAACCGCTTGAGAGCTCTCTGTTGAGACCAAGCCGGTAGCACCTTGAGGTTCTTTTTCACTCTTTTCTTTGATTCTCTGTCTTCTGTTTATAGATGATAAAAGATAATCCTCTTCGCTGTCTCTTAATTGAGTTAAGACAACAGCAACATGACTTATGAAATTGGAGAAAAATGTATGCCAGTAAAGCGGTATGAGTTCTTCTTTGAAAACGTTTGAAACTTTTAAATCTAAGTCAAACCTCTTCTGAATGTTATCATCACTGAAGTTAAATTTGAGTGGAGATAGATCAGGATGATGGGACTGCAAAAGAGATCTGAAATCACATAAGTTATCCAATTCGAAAGATTTGAATGTTTTTTCATTACAAGTTGCACTGGTAAATTTCAAGAGAATCTCCAAAACCCCGTAATCCAAACATATTTGAATATACTTCAATACATCGTCATTGAAATGAAAGCTCTCGAAGTGATTATCTGTCTTACACCAAGGGATCAAGTTTGTTAAGAACACCAACACTATAAGTATTTCGGAACTCTTAAGTTTTGAATTAGTTAAGTCGATAGTTTCTGTAGAAGCAGAAACAGACTTATAGTCATTGCTTAACCTTTGAGTAAGATATTTATGAATTTCAACCACGTCAGACTGAGTGAATTTCTCTAAATCTGAAATACTTGCAAAGATACCCGGTAAGAAATGCAAGACCAACGAATCATTTTCTTCAATATTTGAATTTAAAAGACTCATAATATTCTGGAAGAAAGACTTCGTTCCAAACTTATCGAAGTAAGATATCACCAAATTATAGTACAACTGGCCCAACAATTCGTGAAGATTAAATAATTCCGTTTTCGAATAATTGATTGAGTCAATTGAAGAATCAGAAAGGTTGTTTGTTACTGCTTGCTTGTTGATTAAGTCATTTAAATGATTGATGATTTCATATATTTTTTTGAAAGACTCGATCAAAGAGTTTCCGAGACTTGTAACATCCTTGGTGACAAGATGAAGTTTGTTGGAAGTTATAAGGTATCCCAAGATATTCAAAATATACTCGTATCTTTTAAAGAATGTCTGTCTACCTTGGTCAATGAAGCTGACCCCGGTATTCATACTTGAATTATTTGAATAGAAAAGTAATTCAGCAGTTACTAGTTCATTCAAGCCGAGCTCGGTGGATAAAAGAATGGAATTCTCGATGAACTGTTGATTCAATTTGAACTTATCTCCGTTGGAAAACTCGATCAACGATTTATTGTCAAGTAATTTTTGTTTGGACTCTTCGCTATTTTTTGGGATCACCAACATGCTATTCAAATCATCCTTAATATCAGAAACAAGCAGCTCATCGAATGAACCTTGATCTTGATATTTAATTGAGTTGTAGCACTCAACAAATATATCATTCGACCAATTTAGCATTGTTTTGGGATGTTTTTACTGATGTTAGTTTATTTTCGAGTCTCAAAAATTTTTCAATGCGATCAATATTAGAGAAGTGAATTTGAATCAAAGGTTGCAAATAAGACTCAATACTGCCAGAAAAAGTTTCTTAATAGTTTGGAACGGCTATAGTCCTCGAAGTTAATTACACAATTAGAAACCATACTCCGTCTTCTAAATGTTTCGACTATGCAATTCGTAAGTTTACACCAATTTCTACTGCGAGATTCATAAAGTAAATTCTGTTTATAATAAGTCTCTCTTTCACCATTCTGGCTTCAGCTACTCTACTCAACTAAAGAATTCATTGTACTATAGTATACTGACAGGATTCGAGAATTATTCCCTTGAGAGTTATCACCTTTTGCAATAAAATTCTCAATGGCATAAATGTTATCACAAGTTCATGGAAATATCACTTTTGAGAGATTCATGGCTAGTGGAGAACACAAGTCCATCCTTCATCACCATTTTAAGATACTTTTCTGGTTCGTCTAATATGCTGATATTTTCCAATGGGTTGGACGTCAACATAATCATATCAGCAATGTATCCTGGCTTGATTTGTCCCAATTTACCTTCAAGACCATTATACTCGGCTGGTACTACAGTCGCTGACAACAAAACATCATGGGCACTCAAAAATTTACCTCTGATAAAGAATTCTTGTGTTTGATAAACTCCCATAGGGCCCAATAAGTCAGATCCAAAGCACATTTTGACTTTGTTCCTCTTAGCAATTGATAAGGATTCAAGACCTTTGTATAACACTTGCTTATTTTTGACCATAGTATCTTCACTGAAAAAGAAGGAGAACTGATCTGAAGCCATAACCTTGTACGTGACCAAGGTGGGGGTTAAGTAGCAACCCATTTCACGCATCATTTTAGCAGTTTCGTCGTCGATCAAATTTCCATGCTCAATCCCCTTAACTCCATTCTTGATACAGTGTTGAATAGATTCAGGTGTATAAGCATGGGCAGTGACATAAGTACCGTAAGATTTCGCTACCCGGACTAAGGCCTGAATTTCATCATCACAATATTGAATATTGGTGATCTTATCAGTTGGGGATGCAACACCTCCACTTCCCATGATCTTAATGAAGTCAGCTCCCCTTCTCATTTCTTCTCTTGCGGCTCTATAACACTCCGGGACTCCATCAGCAACTTTACCCAAAATGTTCATGTGACATGCACAACTGTCGAAAGACTCTCCAGGCATATCTCCAGGACGCATGTCTCCGTGGCCTCCAGTCTGTGATATAGCATGTCCTGAGATGATAAGTCTTGGTCCGTAAATAGATCCTTCATTAACCGCTTGTTTGATCAAGCTATCTGTACCTCCACAATCACGTAATGTAGTAAATCCTCTTAAGAGAGCAGCCTTACACACATTAGCTACTCTTGTCAACGCTTTTGTTTTAGACATAAGCATCAACTTGGACAAATCCTTCTCACCAGGGACACATTGAACGTGGACGTGGTTATCGATTAAACCAGGACAAAGATAGTTTCCTTTACAATCAATTACTACTGCATCAGCTAATGGTTCATCAGTTAAAGACGAGATCTTACCATTTTCAGTATTTACAACTTGGCCTGATAAGATTTGATTGCTCAACACATCCACAATCTTACAATTGATGAAACTGTACTTCTTTGGTGTTGGAAGCTTCCAAGGAGCCATCAGAGTCTCCAAGTCTTTATTTATTCTTTCATTGACGTCAAAATTCTCGATAATCATGCTTGGTCGTATAATTTATCATTATCATAAGCTATATATATAATATTAGTTTCGGGACATTTACAGGGCTTCTAATTCCGCGACATACTTCGGGTACTTGTACCCAAGAATTAGTAGCCGCGATTGTCTAAATCGTTCGGTAAGCTGGCCAACAAATCGTCATACGGGTGATAACCTATTTGGTCGTTAATTCCTCTTCCCATAGTATCTGGGAAGGATAATGTTCCCATATTATAAAGTGGGAATTCGGAAGTATATATATCAACGTCCCATTCAGGAAAGATTCCTGGTGTAGTCGCGACAGAATGTGTAACATCTTTTGCAGCCATTTGATCGAATTTAGAAAACATGGATCGATTTACCTTCGCACTTGAACTACCCTTTGACAACTCTTTCAATATGTCTAGGCCCTTCTTCAAAAAAGACATGGTACTTGGAGTGGAATCTATCTTTAAAAAGACCACAGTCACAAATAGGCCTACGTTGCAAAAATTTAAATCGGTTGATGAATAGATACCTAACTTGTTATCATTTTTCATCTCCGTGAGAATATTGAAAATGTTGTAAGCAGCATCAACGCAAACCGAGGACATGTAATCGAAAAAGCTATTTTCAGGTGACTTCTTTTGTGTTTTTAGAGTTTCATGATTCTCCACCTGGTATATTAAGAATGGCTTCCCCAAGTAAATCTTCCCCAAGTAGAAAAATAAGTCAAGATGCCGATTGGCTCTATACTTTAATTTTGCAATTTCGATTGCGGATTGGGATTCCCTATTCTTTAAAACTCTATCCCTCCACAGATCAAGCTTCAAGGAAATCCCACGAACAGTCTTAGTTTGAATTATACTAGTATCGTTGTTTGAATTGTACACCATGGCGGATATCTCACCGAACAAACGAATAACTTCAACACAAGACTTCTGGTTTTCCCAGTTTGAGGTTCCATCTAAATGTGTTACATTAGGATTGAATTCAGGAAGGGGTATGGAAATCGAAGATGGTTTAATCAATTCGGGCTTTCCTAGATTAAATGCAAGACGTCTCTCAAGGCAATAACATGACCACCATATCCGCTTTAAGAATTCTTGATCTTCTTTTGATTTCGATGCGTATGTTTCGTGAATGTGTAGTTTGTTATTAATTGCGATTTCCAACGCCATGCTCATGTATCTATGTCCATGATCAACACAACGTGACAAAATGTCAACTCTCTTGGTTGTCATATAAACTCCCATCAATTGGAAAGTCTGAACGCCTTCAACAGTGCTATTATGAAGAAGAAATCCAACATAAGGTAGAATTTTCAAAAAGTATGCATAGCCCGGATCATCCCAAAAATTACTATTTTTGGTACTTGGGACTACAACATTGTCTAGAATATACTCATAACTGGTAGCTATCGAAACTACGGCTATGACTTGCACCAAATTTTCCCATTTAGAATTCAAATAAGACATATTCGTCTTATTTACATATAACTCATCAATCTGAGTAAAAAACCGACGAGGATGCAAATAGAAGAAATTGGTTTCACAAACGTCAAAGAAGACATGTGCTAATTTTTTCATTCTTTCAATCCTAGGGAGCATGGCAGCTGTGTCGATTAGTAGTGCGTCAGGTATCGAATCCACACAATGACGGTAATCATCGACTGGAGGTTCACTGTTCAAAAACGTGATAAAGCTTTGATCTGAGGTTGATACCATTTTGGTTGGAAGTTTCGAAAATTCTGCTTCGTCTGGTTCTTGAGACCCCCTCTCTCGTTTAACGAACATCACGGATCTTTCCAAACTGTCAATATTATTTCTCAAATCTTTCAAGTCGATTTCTTGATATTTATGTAGGATAAGTCGTTCTAGTTGACAGATATATTTTTGCAGATAATCAGGCTTTCTTGGAGATTTCCCTGGGATGTTTTCTATGTAGCATTGTCTATTTTTCCTTGTACAATTCGTACATGGGATGTTTCCTTCACATCTAATACGTCTACTACGACATTCTTTGCAACTTGTACTGTTAGTTTACTGCTTTGGGTGGTTTTCGATACCAATACTTACGCAATTGTAGACCTCTTCCGCTTCTCTAGAGGTATTCTCTTCCTGGCCCTTATGGGTGTTGACATGTGTATATTTGTTTTAACAACTCTAGTTCAAATTTATAGATAATATCTATTTTTCTCAAAAATTTGTAGATCGTACTACTTTACTCAAATATAATTGAAAAAGATAAAAGTCACAAAAAGTATAATAACTACCTTTAACCTAAATAACAATTTACAAAGCAATATATACCCCTTATACTTTCTACAAGATATTAATTGATTGGCTATGAAATTTCATAATCAAAACGTGATTTGATGTTAAGAATTGACTTTCAAAAGTTTAAAATCCACATTTGGCAATGCCGCAAAAAAATCTGTTGGATTGTAATTCCTTGGACAATCTAAAGTCTTCGTGATCAACATGAACATGTATTAATCATCATACGATCGATTGGGGAACACCCGCAGCCATTCACCGGAATTGGTGCAGAAAACTAGACAATCAGGACTATCATTAACGGTTAGGAATCCGTTGCGATAGGTAGAACCGATAAGATTTCGGATAAAAGTACCCGCAGTTTTCTGGTTCCATGTATATAAAAATGTTAATGTATCTTAATGACAAAGGTGTCAAGATACATTAAGAATGTCTGACGAAGAGAAGCAATCACATGGTGTTGTTGTAACCAGTCACGGAACAGCATCAGAAGTAATTGAATACACAGAGGAGGAAGAACGTCAAGTAGTGAAGAAAATTGACCTTCATGTTCTTCCTATCATGTGCTTGGTGTTTTTTTGCCAATATCTCGATAAACAGATCCTTTCATATACGGCAGTGTTTGGTCTTCGTGAAGACTTGAAGTTGACAGGTAATCAATATTCCTGGTTGACTTCTGGGTTTTATCTTGCTCAAGTTGCTTCACAATTTTGGAACACCTTTGCTTTGAGTCGGTTTCCTATAAAGTATGTTACTGGAATATCAGTTTTGATCTGGGGAGGTGTTTGCATGTGTCTTGCCGCTCCTCATGAGTTTTCTGGGTTTATGGCTGTTCGTGCGTTATTGGGTTTTGCTGAAGGTGCAGTGCAACCTTCATTTGTGATCATAACGTCGATTTATTATCGTAAAAAAGAACACCCTCTCAGAACTGCATGTTGGATAAGTTGCAATGCCTTGGCTCAGATTATAGGTAATTTCCTTGTGTATGGTATTGCTAAAAATACTAGTATTAAGATGGAGACATGGAGAGTTACATTTTTGCTTTGTGGAGCATTCACCATAGCTGTTGGTGTTATTTTTTACTGCTTTGTACCTTTTCAACCTGCTACTGCCTATTTCTTAACTGAAAAAGAAAGACAGATTGCCACCGCCAGAATTCTCGCAGAAAGTGATAGAGGTGAAAAGCAAAGTTTTAGTTGGACCCAATTCAAAGAATCATTTGATTTCGATTGGCTTACCATCACTGCATTCCTCTATGGATTTTTAATTACTGCAACTTCAGGACCAATTATTTTTGCATCTTTGTACTTGCAAAACATGGGATATGATAGTTTTCAGGTGGTAGAATATGGACTGCCTGCTGGTGCATTGCAGTTGATCTGCATCTGGGTTGGTGTCCTAGGAGTGAAATTATATCCAAACCAACGTTGTTTTATCATCATGGGGCTAATCTTAGTTCCGTTGGTAGGAAATATTGTTCTTTTAGCATTACCGGAATCCAACCATTGGGGTGGTATAGTAGGAGCATGGCTTGGTAGTTGTATCACCAGTTTTATGAGTATATTCCTTTCGTTGTTAGCCTCCAATACCAGAGGAAATACTAGAAAATCCATTATCAACAATGTGTTTTTCCTTGGTTACAGTGTAGCAGCCATTGTCTATCCTCAATGGTGGGACTACACCAAAGATCCAAGATACAGAACTGGTTTATCTGTAGATGTTGCTTTCTGGGTATTGTTGGAAATAATCATGGTCCTCTTTCGTTGGAAGTGTATAAGAGAAAACACTAGAAGAGACAGATTAGAAGAAGAAGGAAAAGTAACAGACTATGACTCCATTACAGATGTCACAGACAAGGATGATTTGAAGCATAGGTATATGTACTGAATAGGTGTAGTTTTAATAATACTAATAATTTCGAACCAATTCAGCGACTCTTACCAGGTTGTAAATACTCACACGATCGATCTGGCTGGATTTCTCGTTACTCGAACAATTTACCTCGCACTAAAGCGTAAACGCAAAAAGAATTAGTTATGTCATTTGCTAATATAGATTTAGAGGCTCAAAAATCATTGAAAACAGGCAAAGTCAGTTCGGATAAACAGAATCTGGCACAAGATGAGCTTGATAAGTTAATCGACAGTACTTCACAACAATTGCAACTTTTTGGTAATCTCATTTCACAATTGGAGTCTCAGAGACGAAGTATTGGAACCAAAAGAGATAATGTAAAATTAAGAGCTACATTAGACGGACTAACAAGCAAGTTAAATGAACTAGAAAAAGGAATAAAAAGGCTTCTTGCCAACTTCTCTGCCTTAATCAATAAGAATTCAGACGAGAAGAGCAAAGACAACAAGCTTGAAATTACCAACAGACAAATAATCATTCAAGAAAGATTGATTAATGAATATAACGAGCTTTATCGACAGTATTCGAGATCATTCAAAGAATATCAGGATAAGAAGAAGCAGAATCCTTTGAAAGTAAATGAAAGCACCCCTTTACTAGAATCTACGAATGCCTCAACTAACCAAAGCCAGCTCGGACAACAACAATCTATCCAGCAACAGGTTCAACAACAAGACCCGGATTTAATCCAGGAAACTGAGTTAGAATATCACAGACTACTAACTGAAGAGAGAAATAGAGAGATTGTACAGGCTGCAGAAGGTATCCAGGAAGTAAATTCGATCTTCAAAGATTTAGGGGCATTGGTACATCAACAAGGCGAGCAATTGGACTTGGTTGAAGACAATATTGCCGAGTTAAGTACCAATACTCAACAAGCTTCTAGAGAGTTAAATAAAGCTCATGAATATCAAAAAAAGAAGGGAAAATGGAGCTGTATTCTTCTAGTTGCTCTTTGTATATTTGTTCTTATAGTGGTTTTAGCAATAGTAAGTTAGATGAGATTAATATGATAATATGACACTACAAGGATAAATCCATACCCAACCATTTAATCCACAGATTGCATATCCAAATCATGTTCCCAATCGTTATCATAAAATTCATTATCAGTCATGTCAGGTGTGGAGATCTCACTCTCTAAGAAGTCATCAATGGTGTCAGATTCGTCGCCTAATTCTGTTGTGGTCTCGTCATCAGAATCAGAATCGTACTTTTCATATTCTCCAGCACGCACATCTGCTGCATAAATCACTTGCTTTTTATGTTGTTCTAATTGTTGTCTGCAAAAGTCTGCTCCTTCTTGAAATAGACGCTCCCCAAATTCCAAAACCTTTTCTTTATTATTAACAAAAGCAATTGTGCCTCCAATAAGAGCACCAGCAGTCACTGCTGTTTTAATAGATAACGGGACTATAGGTATTCGTTAGTAAATTATACGTTTGTTGTTAAAGAGTAGTTGGACTTACTGATAAAAGGCATGATTAATTAAACTTCAATGACTCGCGAATAAAAATACTGATTAAGAAGGAATCGTATTGACTTCTGTGTGACGATAGTACCAGTCGAAAAGAGTTTTTGAGGATATTAACGAGAAGACCTAAAGTTAACATTTCTATTAAATTCAACTAATATAGGTATTTTTCTTACAAAACATATAGTCACCAGAATGGCTGCATAGTTAAGTTTGCACCCAAAATGCGAAGATCCCCGTTTTTTTTTGTCGAGAAACATAATATACTAGTCAATGTCACTGAAGAGCAAGTCCTTGGAGGTGGGTAAACTTCTTTGCGGAGGTTTTGAAGGCACTGGTGTTACTTCTCAGGCGTATCACTTGATTGTAGATCATAAAGTATCCACCATCATTTTGTCCAAAAAGAATTCGGTGAATGTGAAACAAATGACAAAATTGATAAGAGACTTGCAATACATAGCGTACACAGAAGGAAACTATGAATATCCAATCATGTTTGCAATCGACCAGGAGGGAGGTATGATCAATGCTCTTTTTGATTCCGAATATTTGCACCAATTCCCGGGTGCAATGGCTTTATCAGCAACAGGTGACACTGACATGGTTTACAATGTTCTGAAAGCGTTAGCGATCGAGTTAAAACAAATTGGATTCCTGATTATTTTTGGCCCAGTACTTGATGTCGTCACAAAGCTTTCACATCAGCTTGTAGGGGTTCGAAGCTTTGGTACCTCGGTAGAAGATGTGATAAAATTTGGGAAAGCTGCCGCTTTAGGATTAAGAGATGGAGGGTTACTAACTTTTGGTAAACATTTTCCTGGAATAGGGAATGCAAGCGTTGACTCTTTGTTAGAGTTGCCCATGTTAACAGACTCTTTGGAACAGGTGAAACACTTCAACGCCTTACCTTTTGCTAAACTAGTCCAAGAGGGAATACTAGATGGTATATGTGCTGCTGGTTGCGGTGTACCGACCATTAGTCCTGATGAAATTCATGCTTGTTTATCTCCAGTGTTGATCAAAGATTTGTTACGGAATGAAATAGGATTCGATGGTGTCGTTATCAGTGAGTGCTTAGAGATGGATGCCCTTCATCATTCCATAGGTTTGGGACAAGGTGTTTTGTTAGCATTGTATGCTGGATGTGATTTAATTTTAGTCTGTCACGATATATCGCTCCAGAATGAGGCCGTTGACTCCATGAAGAAAGCATTAGATAGTGGTAATCTTGATGAAGATATTGTTCTTGCTTCATTAAGTAGAATCGAAAAGCTTCAGAAACAAATATCAACTTTCCAAGATTTGTTTCCCAGGGGTGAAGAGTCCGCTAAAAGTGACGACTTGAAGCTCTTTAGAGATACACAACCAGAATTATGGAAGATGCATGGATACTTATCCGAAGTGGCTTATAGAGATTCTATCACTTTAGTCAGAGACTATTCAGATGTTTTGCCATTACCTAAGCTCTTAAAGAAAGGAAAAGGCACGAACGAGTCCAACAATATTCTTATTCTAACTCCCTTGTTGAATCCAATCTATCGTACACTGCATGCGTCAGTTAAAGGTAAGGATGCCAAACCCGAGTCGCAACTCTATGTTGGTGAAGAAGTCTTCAAGGATTTTGGAAGGCTATTATCGGAGCATTCCTTTAATAAAGAAGGAGAGAACAATTTTAATGTTTTGCATACAACATACACAGCAAATGGACTTACTTCACTTCACGAGTCTTTGATTGAGAGCTCGAAGGTAGTGATCGTGGTGACCTCAGAAGCAACAAGGAACATGTACCAAATCGGAATTGTGAAATATGTCTCTGTTCTTTGCGGTGCTAATCCTGCATCATTCAACAACGCAGGCCAGACATTCAATCAACTTTCGAAACCTTTGATACTTGTAGCTACTTCATCTCCATATGACTTCCTATACAATAAGTCTATTGGAAGTGCTTATGTTTGCTGTTACGATTACACGCACAATTCCTTAAAACAGTTGGTAGGTGTTTTGATGGGTGATGTTGAACCAGAGGGGTGTATTCCAGGAGAGAAAAAGTACATTGGAAATGCAAAGAAAAGAAAACTTTCTGAGAATTCCAAGGACATCACTCCAAAAACCAGGAAAAACAACAATTCTATAAGAAGATGGCTCGTCGATGAATTTAATTTGGCTCGAGACTGGGAGGGGTTGAAGGCTCTTTTTAAGAACAACAATTCCGAGGGTCCCATCAGCCCACAAAGTGACATATCTTTCAGTGGAAGTGGCACATTCGGTTCTATTGATTTCCAAGACGAAAAGTTCTACTCCAATTTCTATCATTTACTCAAAAATACCAATGAACTGCAAAAACATTTTGTCGTTCGTAACTCATCATTGAACATTCTATATGGTATAGTTTTAACTTGGGTTGAAACATCATTAGATCTGAATTCCAAAAAAGGAGGCATTATGTACTTGTTGGTCGACAAAACAAAAAGATTGCAGAGTATTGGTCATAATTTGCATAATAGGGCAATGAGATATCTCGTTAAAGAACAACAGTGTAAACTTTTGACATTGGGTGTGTCATCGCCTCTTATGTTATTACCAAATGACTCGAATTTGAATTCTAATAGTAAGGTGATATCGTTCATGAAAAAGTTCGGCTGGAAGATAGTACCAGAAAATTATAAGAAAAAGCATATAATGTGTTTGGATAATATTGTTAATTGGCTGGTACCAGAAAAGATATTCAGAGAATTAATGATCGTTGGTGTACGGTTCGATATTTGCAGAGATCTGACTAAGTTGATGAATTTTATTGACAGAAACTGTCAAACAAGCACTGATGACGAAAATAATGTTATTACCAAGGAAGAGAAAGATGCAATAAGACTTCTTTACTCCAGATCAATGAGCTATCTTAGAGAAGACTCGCCATATGGAGTAAAGGTAATCATTGCTTTAGAGCCAACCAACCAAACTGTTATTGGTAGCATTATTCTATTCACCAATAATTCGAAGTTGGCCACATACTTCCCATTCATGGAAGAATTGCTTAACGATACAAGGCACACGCCCAGTGTTCATGGACCAGGAGAGCAGATTATTGGTGGTATAATTGCACCAGTAATTGATCAATCTTACTCCAACTTAACTGAGATTTTCAAATATGGTTTAATTTGTAGTGGGATTACCCTTTTGAAATCAAGCTTCGATGAGAATCTGTTGACAAAATGTTTAATTGCAGGAATTAGTGATGATAGATCAGGTAACATTAATGGTATAAAGGATATGGGTTTTAGAGAGTGGAAGTATTATTACGATTATTACGACAAACAAACCAATTTAAATGTGTTTGAAGGTACTTAGCAGTCACACAATTTTGTATATATGTAAAATAAAATGTAACCTATTCACTCTTCAAGAATAATAATAGCCTAGCATTCTATAAAATGCAACAAGCCTTTATGGCTGTGAAAAATTTTCGAGGTTACAATTTACCATTTTGAACGATGACGTTACGCACATTTTTTTTTTCAGTTCAACGGTTAATGTAACATAGAAAAAATTGCAACACCTATTTTGGCGAAGATTTAGGAGAAAAAAAAATCTGGGGCAATCTGGAGGCGTAACTGGGGAAGTATACTGAAGTTATAAATACCTTTAGAATCCTCAAGACTCCGAGAGCAAATATTTCTACATCTTTAGGCTTTTTTTTTAATTCATAGACTTTTGTTAAAAAATTATGTCTGATTTAGAATCTTATAAAGTGCCATCTTTGAGATGGTACGACAAAAGAATGCTACCATTTCTTCCAGCATATTCTCAAGCAATGTCCCAAATAGTCATATTGTCATTCGTATGTTTTATGACCACTGGAATGTATAATGCTTTGACAGGTATAGGAGGAAGTGGTATTACATTAGAAGTTTCGAATACCGGGAACACTGCATTGTACACTGTATTTTGTATCTGGGGATTTTTTTCGGGATATCTTTGTAATATGATTGGCGCCAAGAATGCTTTATGCTTAGGATCTTGTGGATACTGTTTGTATTCTGGTGCTTTATGTATGTACATCAAATTTCAAACCAATATCAAACTTTTTACTAACAAGTCAAGTCTTTTATAGCAAGAACTCAGCCACAAATGCAAGTGGATCTGAAGCCTTCATATACGCATCTTCAGCCATTTTAGGGGCTTGTGCTGGAACATTATGGTATGTTAAACAAATAGAATTAAAGTTTTCGCAGCCGTTTACTAACAGTCTAATAGGAGTGCACAGGGATCCATCATGATGTCTTACCCACCAGAGGAGAAAAAGGGAAGAGCTATTATGATTTTCTGGATTATCTTCAACTTGGGTGGTGTCGTTGGATCAGCCATCAGTCTTGGTAATAATTTGAAAAATAACGAAAGTACTGCAACTGACTCAACATACGCAGTTTTTATCGCATTAATGGGATCTGGTTTACTATTTGCATTATGCATTTTACCAGGCCACAAAGTTTGGAAACACGAAGTTGGCAGTGAAAGAGTGGTCTTACACCAATATCCACATTGGAAAGTTGAATTATTATCAATGTTCAAGATTTTATACAAAGAACCAAAAATCTACCTTATGTTCCCAATGTTTTTTGCATCCAACTGGTTTTACACCTATCATTTCAACGATGTCAATGCTGCAAGATTTAACATTAGAACTAGATCATTGAATTCTTTGTTATACTGGTTGAGTCAAATGGTTGGAGCATTCTTCTTTGGACATCTTTTAGATTGGCAAAGGTTCGATAGAAAGACGAGAACTAAAATTGCATGGAGCGTGTTAACTGCTCTAACATTAGGAATTTGGGGTGGAGGTTTAAAGTTCCAATTAGAATATACCAGAGAGTCTGTCTTGGATCTCGAACCGTTTGACTTCAAACAAAGACAGTATATTGGACCAATGTTCTTGTACATCTTCTACGGTATGTACGATGCCATCTTCCAAAACTTCATTTATTACTTACTTGGAGCAATCAGTAACAACCCTAAGAAAACAGCCATTTATGGAGCATTCTACAAGTCCATTCAATCAGCTGGTGCAGCCATTATGTGGAGATTGGACTATTATGAGATTCCGTATATCAACATGTTCGCCAGTTGTTGGGCTCTTTGTATCGGAAGTCTTTTATTCTCCTTCCCATTATCATTCTTCATGATTAAAAACCACACTGAAGCTTCCGAAGATGACATCAACGGAGAAATGATTAAAAAGGATGTAGATCACATCGATCAGATAGAAGACTCATCAAATGATATCTCAACTAACAACACTGAGAAGTAAATATTCCGAATAACTCCGACCCCGAGATAGCTATCCTTAACTGACAATCAACGACAATCAACATTCACCGGGGTATGGCATATAGACATTTAGATAACAGTTATCAGACACGTTAAGTGACAAAACAAAATGTTTTCATTTGATAATTGCAAATTTACAAGCTACAAATTTACAACTAGACATGCTCTCTTGACGCATTCCATCTCCTTTCTTTTATTCCACACCAACCACCCGAAGAAACCCTAGGACCAAACTGTCAACATAAACAACTCAAGAGGCTGTAACCACCAGCGTGACTGACACAAAGGTTATATCATATTGGGATCAAGTGAAATACCGCAAAACTCCCGGTGCAATTGCTCCGAAGGCCAGGCAAAACCAATTCCCGAGCACCGAGACAATTCACAGGCCAAACCGCAACCCATAGAAAGAAACTTCCATTTCCCCGGATCCGGGTCTACTGTGAGTGCGAAACTTGTACCAAACTAAGAGTCACCCGGGAATTTCCTAGTGATTTTGCTAAGTCGCACCACAGATTCCGAATTGCTCCAATTTCCCCAGGTTTCACCAACCGGTAGTGCCCCGGTTGTGTGCAGTACATCAGTCCTAACAGCTGCAGTCAAGTTGCGTTCCATTTCCCCGGGGTGGATGCTGGCAATGTCATACCATTTGCCAAAAACTATATAAATGGGGTAAATTCCCTGATTTAATGCTTGTCAAACACAAACAAATAATATAATAATGGTTCCTCCAGTTGCTTCAAGTATTAATTTCGATAGTCATCCAACTATCAGATCAAGTCAAGATCCATTAGTTGACAAGTTATCATTGAGTGATGAAATTCTCATTCGTCACAATGCTCCAGCCCCAACTTTATACGAAGATGGTTTGTTGGAAAAAGGTACTACTATTTCTTCCACCGGTGCTTTAATGGCTTACTCTGGTAAGAAGACTGGTAGATCTCCAAAAGATAAGAGAATTGTCGATGAAGAGACCTCATCTGAACACATTTGGTGGGGTCCAGTCAACAAGAAGGTTGACGAATTAACCTGGAAGATTTCCAGATCCAGAGCTTTGGACTACTTAAGAACCAGAGAAAAGTTATTCGTTGTCGATGCTTTTGCTGGTTGGGATCCAAGATACAGAATCAAAGTGAGAATTATCTGTGCCAGAGCTTACCACGCTTTGTTCATGACTAACATGTTAATCAGACCAACCGAAGATGAATTAAAGAACTTTGGTGAACCAGACTTCACCATTTACAATGCTGGTCAATTCCCTGCTAATGTTCACACCAAGGGTATGACTTCTTCCACCTCTGTGGAAATCAATTTCAAGGATATGGAAATGGTTATCTTGGGTACCGAATACGCTGGTGAAATGAAGAAGGGTATTTTCACTGTGATGTTCTACTTAATGCCAATCAAGCACAAGGTTTTGACATTACATTCTTCTGCTAACCAAGGTATTGACAAGAGAGATGTTACTTTATTCTTTGGTTTGAGTGGTACCGGTAAGACCACTTTATCTGCTGATCCAAACAGAAAGTTGATTGGTGATGACGAACATTGTTGGTCCGACAATGGTGTCTTCAACATTGAAGGTGGATGTTACGCCAAGTGTTTGGACTTGTCTGCCGAAAAGGAACCAGAAATTTTCAACTCGATTAAGTTCGGTTCCATTTTGGAAAATGTAGTTTACGATCCAATCACCAAACTCGTGGATTACAACGATTCTTCTATCACCGAAAATACCAGATGTGCTTACCCAATCGACTTTATTCCTTCTGCTCAAATTCCTTGTGTTGCTGACACTCACCCAAGTAATATCATCTTGTTGACTTGTGATGCTTCTGGTGTTTTACCACCAGTGTCTAGATTAGACAACTCCCAAGTCATGTACCATTTCATCAGTGGTTATACTTCTAAGATGGCCGGTACCGAAGAAGGTGTTACCGAACCACAAGCTACTTTCTCTGCTTGTTTCGGTCAACCATTCTTGGTTTTGCACCCAATGAAATACGCACAACAATTGTCTGACAAGATTTCGCAACACAATGCAAAGGCCTGGTTATTGAATACCGGTTGGGTTGGTGCCTCTGCTGCAAGAGGTGGAAAGAGATGTCCATTGAAATACACCAGAGCCATTTTGGATGCCATCCACTCTGGAGAATTGGCCAAGTCTGATTACGAAAACTTCCCAACCTTCAACTTGCAAGTTCCTAAGTCTTGTCCTGGTGTTCCATCCGAAATTTTGAACCCAATCAATGCTTGGACTGAAGGTGAAGCTTCATTTGCCAAGGAAGTTACCGGATTAGCCTCTAAGTTTGTGGATAATTTCAAGAAGTACGCTGACCAAGCTACTGGAGAAGTGCAAGCTGCTGGCCCAGTTGTATAAATCAAACTAGTTAGTCATTTAGTCATTGAATAAATTATTTATCGTATAAAAATTTGTCATTATGTAAGTTGCAATCCTATTGGTTTAATTTAATTTAATTCCCTCTTCTGCGTAGTTGATTTGATACATCTAAAATTAGCCTCACATGCAAAATTACCCCAACTTCTGTTGCGACCAAATTTATGCGACCCCAATGCAAATGTGATGTGTCTCATACATTAGGGAATGAAAAGTACATGTACCGATGGATAAATAGCGGGTCGGCTGTGACAGAAAAAAAACCCCATCCGATCTCTACCCCTAAAGCCAACAAAATAAACTCGAAAAACTACAGCTTTGCCTTCGCCTTTAAACTCCGAATGCAGGTTAGGCGCTAAACACGAACAAAATGCATGTTAGTGCGGGCTGGACAATCAACGGTGACTTCGGACTTGCTTCCATGCTTAAGCCTTAAGATCTTTCGCAGATTCCACCATTAGCACCATATCTCAATGTTTCCCGAAACATAGTTCTATATACGGAATCCAGACAGTGTATAACTGTAGGGTTTACCTCGTATGTCCAAGATTTTTGACGGGCCTCTGTGGGTTTCGTCGCTGGCCGTTCAACACCTTGAGGCAGTTCTCCAACTTAACCTGTAAATGTGTCCCACTTTTCCTACATATCACATGTTGGATCATCTGAGTATAAATTGCAACCAAATCCCACCACTCGAGGGAAATTAATTAATCATGTCTTTTGTAGAACAGGTTGCTGATAGGTTACATCCCATCTTATTTTCATGGGTTGGTGCTTTATTGGCCGTGATTATCACCTACAATTTGGCGCTTCAGGTCCAGTGTTTTTTGGTGGGCTCCAAGTTGGGCACCAAGTCACCTAAGGTATATTTGCGTTCATTCACATTTGGATTTGGAAACGCCAAAGAGTTGTTGGCTCACAAGAAAAACGGAACCATCAATTCCCATAACCATTCAAGATTTAATGAAATTGGGGATACCGGCTCGATTCCAGTGGCAGGAAACCGTATTGTCATAACAAGAGACCCTGAAAACATCAAGGCACTTTTGGGAACGCAATTCAATGACTTTGACTTGGGAATCAGACACAAACAGTTTTTGCCACTTTTGGGAGACGGGATTTTCACTTTGGATAATCAGGGGTGGAAGCATTCTAGGGCTATGTTGAGACCCCAATTCGCCAGAGAACAGGTGGCTCATGTCAAGGTTCTTGAACCTCATGTACAGAGCCTTTTTGCTCATGTTAGAAAGCACAAGGGTCAACAATTTGACATTCAGGACTATTTCTTCAAATTGACTTTGGATTCTGCTACCGAGTTTTTGTTTGGTGAAAGTGTTGAGTGTTTGAGCGACAGTTCAATTAACAAGACTCCAACTGGAGAATGTGATGTTGAATTGAAAATGAAATTTGCTGATTCTTTTAATGAAGCTCAAAGTACTTTGGCTACCAGGGCTGTTCTTCAAAATTTGTATTTCCTTGTTAATGGCAAGAAATTCAGAGAATGTTGTGACGATGTCCATAAGTTGACAGAATTTTTCGTCAACAAAGCTTTAAATACTTCAGCAGATGAAATTGATGAAAAGCTGCAGGGTGGATATATATTCTTATATGAATTAGTGAAACAAACCAGAGATCCAAAGATTTTGAGAGACCAATCTTTGAACATTTTGTTGGCAGGAAGAGATACCACAGCCGGATTGTTAAGTTTTACCTTCTTTGAATTAGCAAGAAATCCTAAGATTTTTGAGAAATTGAAGGAAGAAATCTATCAAAACTTCGGTTCTGGTAAGGATGCCCGTATTGAAGAAATCACTTTTGAGAGTTTAAAGAAATGTGAATATTTGAAAGCAGTTATTAATGAAGCATTAAGAATGTACCCTTCTGTTCCTCAAAATTTCAGAACTTCCAATAAACACACATCCATCCCAAGAGGTGGTGGTAAAGATGGACAATCTCCAATTTTCATCCAAAAGGGACAAGTTGTTTCGTATTCCATTTACTCTACTCAAAGAAATCCAAAGATTTATGGAGAAGATTCTGAAGTTTTCAGGCCTGAAAGATGGTTCGAAGAAAGTACTAAAAAATTGGGCTGGGCCTATTTACCATTCAACGGTGGCCCAAGAATTTGCCTTGGTCAACAATTTGCTCTTACAGAAGCTTCTTACGTGGTTGCTAGATTAATTCAAGAGTTCCCTCATTTGGAGAGTTATAGCGAGAAGTATCCTCCTGCAATCAACTCTCAATTAACAGCCTGTCTTTTAGATGGTGCTAAGATTGGTATGTACTAACCAATTTGTATATTATATAGCTACGTTTTATTTATCATATGGCCTTTCGCTAGTTTCTTCTATTTTCCTTCGCTATTCACTGCAGGCATTTTTTCGCAACCAATTTTCCTTCACGCATACGCGTATTTTTTAAATCGCGTACTTGATAGAAACAAACTGGAATTTTTCTTTCTAAACTACTCAATTGTTATAATGCTGTCTAAGGCAAAGCTAGAGAAGTTGAAGCTTCTCCGAGAAGCCAGAAAGTTGGGTAAACATATCGAACTGTCTGACGAAGAAGAAGATTTAGGAGGAATTTACGATGAAGTAGATGAAGAAACATTCAGGAAACATAAGCGAGACCAAATGATGAACGATGACTTTATCGTTGACGATGATGGCGAAGGTTATGTTGACAACGGAGCTGATGAATGGGATGACAGCTCCAGACCAAAGTATTACTCGGACGAGGACGAAGACAACGAAGTCGAAGGATCTAAGAAGAGAAAGAAAGCCCATCACAAAAAGCCTGCTAAGGTCAGTAAGATATCTCAGATTAATAATTTCTTCAAGCCTAGAGGGTTTGACATGTCTTCGAAACCAAAGCCAAAAGCAGCTGCTGCCAATGCCGATATTGATGACATTCTTAATGATTTTGATGTAGGAGCTCCTGTTTCCAAAAAGCCAAAATCTGTATTTGCTCCAACCAAAAAACCCAAACCGACTACCACGAGGAATCCTTTTGTCAGACCCAGCACGAAGGTTAAAGAACAACCGGTTGAAGATTTCGATAGCATGGATATGTCTGCCGATGCTTCAGTTACAATGGATAACCAACCATCCTCTCCTATCAAAACTGAAGTTATTAAAGACGATACCAAACAGGATACATTGCAACAGCAAGTTGATGATGATATGGAGCCAATTGACGAAGATTCAGATGATGATATTGTAGTGGCTAGAAGACCAAGAGCTGCAGTTATCAACAAGACCCAAGTTTCTAGTATTGCTGCCATGAAGCCTCAACAGTCTTCGTCGCCAATTAGAACGCATGTGTCGGATCCAAATGTGACTTATAGTGACAAATTAGAAGAATCTGACGTGTTTGGCACCGAGAATAAGGATTCATTCAGAATGTTCTGGTTAGATTATTGTGAAGTTGAAAGTAGTTTGTTCTTATTCGGTAAAATTGAAACAGGTAATGGTAAACTCGTTTCTGGTGCTGTGAAAGTGGATGGGTTGTGCAGAGAATTATTTTTCCTCCCAAGAAAATACAGAAAGGTTGAAGGTGAAGATGATCTTGAAGATGAAGTGGTACCAGAAGATGTTGCTGAGGAAATCGTTCCTCTTTTGATGGATAAATATAAGTTGGACAACATCAGAAGTAAACCAGAAAAAATGAAATATGCATTTGAATTACCTGACGTTCCAAAAGAATCTAACTACTTGAAGGTTCTTCTTCCTTTCAAGACCCCAAAGAATAAACATTTGATTATGCCTGCTGATTTAGAGGGTGAAACTTTTAGTCACGTCTTCGGTACCAATACCAATATTTTCGAAGCTTTCGTTGTTCAAAGAAGTATTATGGGACCATGCTGGTTGGAAATTTCAAAGGGTGATTTCAACTCTATCAAGAATTCAACTCATTGTCAAGTTGAAGTCTCAATTAGCTCTCCAAACTTCATAAAGCCAATCCAAGAAAGAAATATGCCACCACCAAGCTTGACTTTAATGTCCATTGCAGTTCAAACTGTAATGAACACTAAGCAAAATAAACAGGAGGTTGCGTCAGTTTCTATTGGTACTTACAGAAACTTGCCTCAAGATTCTCCCATCGATGAAAACTTGATCCCGGATAACCTTGTAACTTTGGTAAGACCGGTGAATGTCCCAGCTTGTCCACCAGGTTTAAATCAAGTGGCTCAAAAACAGGGTGTCCAATTAAGAACCTTTCCTAATGAAAAGGCTCTTTTAAATTGTTTATCAGGAATGATCAAAAGTCAAGATCCAGATGTATTTGTGGGTCATAGATTAGAGAACATTTCCCTTGATGTTTTGGTTCACAGAATGTATGACTTAAAAGTCACCACTTGGTCGAACTTGGGTCGTAGAAATAGAAAAGCATGGCCCGATAGATTCGGAAAATCCAATGGATTCAACAACAATCTTCAAATTAGGGAAGTCTTTCACGGAAGATTACTCTGTGATATTGCTAACGAATTAGGTCAATCTTTGACTCCTAAATGTCAATCTTGGGATTTACCTGAAATGTATGACATTGTTTGCCATAAAAAGCATGCTTTCTTAGAAGTTAATTATAACAATCCGAAGTTCTTTGAAGACGCCAACGTGTTAATGATGGCCTTAAATGATAACGTGGTAAATTCAAAAATTGCTGCCGAAATAGCATTTGCAATTCAAATTTTGTCGTTATCAAAACAGTTAACTAATTTAGCTGGTAATGCATGGTCACATACATTATTCGGTACAAGAGCAGGAAGAAATGAGTACATTTTGTTGCACGAGTTCCATAAGAATAATTATATTTGCCCTGACAAGGAAGACAAGTACCACAAAAATACGAGCTTTGTTCAACAAGCTCAATTAGAATCTACCGAAGATGACGCCACTACTGCTACTTCTAATAAGAAACCGAAATATCAAGGTGGATTGGTTTTCGAGCCTGAAAAAGGTCTCCATAAGAACTTCATCTTGGTTATGGATTTCAACTCTTTGTACCCAAGTATCATTCAAGAATTTAATATTTGTTTCACGACCGTTGAGCGTGAAAGGTATAATAGAACTCATGACGAAGAAAAAGATTTGCCAGCATTACCCGAGTCTGACTCTTATGCTGGTGTCTTACCAAAGTTATTGAATACTTTAGTTTCTCGTCGTCGTGAAGTTAAGAAGTTATTGAAAGATCCTAAGAGTACCCCTGTGGAAAGAGCACAATATGACATCAAACAACAAGCTTTGAAATTAACTGCCAATTCTATGTATGGTTGTTTGGGTTATATCAACTCCAGATTCTATGCCAAACCTTTAGCCATGTTGGTCACTAATAAAGGTAGAGAAATCTTAATGGACACTAGGCAATTGGCAGAATCGATCGGATTGAGAGTTGTTTATGGAGATACAGACTCGGTCATGATTGATACTGGTGTCACCGAATTACAAGAAGCCATTAGAATTGGTAATGAGTTTAAGGTCCAAGTCAACGAAAGATATAAGCTTTTAGAAATCGATATCGATAACACCTATAAAGCCATCTTATTACACGCCAAGAAGAAATATGCAGCTATGGATGTATCTATTGACAAGAAGACTAACAAAGAAATCTGTAAATTGGAAGTTAAAGGTCTTGATATGAGACGTCGTGAGTACTGTCAGCTTTCTAAAGATATTTCGACATTTATCTTGAACAAGGTTTTATCAGACCCAGATTCCGAAAAGGCCCTAACAGAGATTTATGAGTACTTGGAACTGATGTCGAATAAGATCAAGAATAATGAGATACCTATGGTAAAGTATAAAATCAATACCAAATTATCGAAGGACCCAACACAATATCCAAACGCTAAGTCGATGCCTCAAGTACAGGTTGCTTTGAGGATGAGAGATCAAGGGAAAGTGGTAAAAGCAGGAAGTGTCATTACGTATGTGATTACTGCTCCAGTGAATGAACAAGATTCTTCCCCAGCAGTAGAAAGAGCAAGATCATTTCAAGAAACAGTTAATAAGTCATCAGGATTGAAACCAGATCCAATGTATTACTTGGAAAAGCAAATCTTCGCTCCTGTTGAAAGATTACTCGAAAGAATCGATGGTATCGACATGGTCAGAGTGGCTGGCTGTTTATCTATTGACACGCGTAAGTATATCTTGAAGGTCAAGAATGGTGATGGTTTGAATGACATTGCCCCAATTGAATCCAGTATCAGCGACACTGAAAGATTCAGACAAGCCAGTCATTTGATCTTGAAATGTAAGTGTGGACAAAGCTTCAGATATGGAGGTATTCAAGCTTCCCATGATTACAAAGTCACTTTTAAAGGTATCGCCTGTAATAAATGTGACCATACATTCACTCCTTTGAGAGTTAACGCACAACTTGAGGCCACTCTTAGAAATCACATATCTGCATACTATGCTGGATGGTTAGTATGTGATGATGGAGCTTGCGGTATAACTACTAGACAAATTTCAGTCTACGGTAAGAGGTGTATTGGAAGCTCAGGTAAAGCCTATGGTTGCAAAGGTATTATGAGATATAAATACAGTGATAAAGCTCTTTACAATCAATTATTGTATTTCGATGCATTGTTTGATGTTGACAAAGCAAAGGAAAGTAAACTTAGACCTTTGTACGACGACATTGACAACAGCTCCAAAGCCCCAACTAAAATTCCTTCTGGTACCTTAGCAGCATTGACAGAGCAGAATAGAGAGCAATTTGAGTCAAGCAAGCAAGTGGTGCAAAAGTACTTGAGTGATTGTGGACGTCGTTATGTTGATATGGGATCCATCTTCGACTTCATGAATATTACCAAGTTATAAATTATTTTAATTTAGTATGTAAATTAGCAGTATGTTATTTATCAACGAAAAAATCCTGGATAATGTTCGCACCTCAAAAATATCTTCGAGCCTCTCAACTCATTATTTACTTTGCAATATTTGGAGATGAACTTCAATCAAATGAATTCAAACAATGGGAATTCTTCGCAATATGGCCAGTCTCAACAAGGTCAAGGTAATCAACAAATGAGAGGCAATATGAATGTTCCTTTGCCTCCTCAACTCGCTAATCTTTCTCCAGAACAATTACAACAGTTGAGACAACAACCTCAGTTTCAACAAATCCTCAGAACTTACATGCAAAGACAAATGTATCAGCAACAACAACAACAACAACAGGGGCAACAACAACCACAGCAGCCTCCACAGCGTGCAACTACTCAAAATCCAATGCAATCAGCTCCACAACAGAGACAGATGATGAACCAGGTTCCTCAGCCAATGCTGGGTTCAAATGTTATGGCCAATAATCACTCAACGTACAATACTCAGATGTCTGGAAGACAAGGAAGACCAGGGTCTACTGCTTCCAATATGCAACAGGTACCTGTTCCAGCACCATCTTCAAACATGAGGCCAATGTCAGCTCCACAAGGACCAGTTCCTGGTGGTGTTGCTCCAACCAACGGCAGTCTCAGTGCTCCAGTAACGAAGGGCGAACCAATAGTTCCTGTACAATCATTCACCAACCATCCCCAAGTTCCTCCCGAGATATACACGCGTGTACCGTTCAACCCATTGGATTCTGCCAATAAATGGTCTAAGACATTGGAAAAAGAAGGAGAACAAGTTCCTGTGGATATCAAGGTTTATGAAAGTATGATAAAGCGAGACATGAAGTTTAATGCCAGAAATGCCAGGAAAAGAGAATTGAATGAGAAGTTAAACGAAGAGTTATTACACGACGCTAGATCATATAACGAAATTAAGCAGTTAAGAATGGGTGCCATTTCTTTGTCCCAGAAAGGTCAGTTCAATAACAGTATATGGGGTGAAGGATATCAAGGATATGGGAATGGTATCACAAATGTTGCTACCCAATTGGTGTTACCGACTGATAGAAAAGCCAATCGAGGTTTAACTGGTAGGACTGAACGGGAGACCAATAAAGAGTTACTCGATCGATTATTAAAGGATCCTAAAAGGCATTTAGTCCCTATAAGAATCGATATCGGTGAACTGGATAATAAGTATAAGTTGAGAGATACATTTTTATGGGATTTAAATGAAAAAGATGTACTGGTAGAGGAATTTACAACAATACTATTAGAAGATTTCAAGTTCATTGACCGAAGTCTCCTTCCTGTAATTGTGAAGAGCATCAAGGATCAAATCGAGGACTACAACAAACAACCCGAAAAGCCTATGGGAGAACTTCGTGTTCCTATCAAGATCAATATCACTGTCAATAACACTCAGTACACCGATCAGTTCGAATGGGACTTATTACATTTCGAAGATAATGATCCAGAAGAGTTCTCAACTATTCTTTGTGAAGAAATGTCATTACCGGGAGAATTTTCAACAGCAATTGCCCACTCTATCAGAGAACAAACCCAACTTTTTCATAAATCTTTGTATTTAGCTGGCTATGGGTTTGATGGACTGGCAATCCCAGAAGATGAGATCAGATCCCATCTTCTCCCCCCATTGAGATTGATGTCCGATGAAGCTGGTCCTAGTTATGGGAAACTTGTGGATGAGTATTTCTCGATCTTGAGAAACCCAACCACCGTGAACGATTACACACCTACAATCATCAAATTGACTCAATTAGAAGTCGAAAGACTAGATAAAGAGCTCGAAAGGGAAAGTCGTCACAAGAGAAGACAAAACAACGAATTACAATCAGGTGGCGGTTCCGGAGGAAGATTGACATCAAGAAGAGCAGCTTACGCTCCTAGAGGAGGACCAACGATCCCTGATTTGTCTGACATACCGAAGACATTCCGAACCGCACAACCTTCCAGTGTGTTACCCGGAGGTGTGGATCTAGGTGTCCCTGAAATCTTCAGCTACAATGAGGTAATTGTACATCGGTCTTATGTCCCTAACCCGGAGTATAAAGCACCTCAACCTAAAATCCAGAGAGTGATCTTTAAAAATGACGAAATGAATCGCCGGTTTTTGGTGAAAATAAAGTTACCTAGCGCCAACCCACCAATATCTACCCACCCGTCATCGATGAGAGGTTATCCCCAAGCTCCTTATCAATCCAGACTACCACCACAGCCTTACATGTGATCAGTCGCCCGTACACAAGATGAGCCTGAGCCGAGCTTTACCGCATTATAACCAGTATCATTAAGCCCGCAATGCGCATAATCCCCGCGCAAACAATACCGTGAATTCAACTCAAATTTCGTCCAGTGCATGTGCAAAACTATGCAAGCAGGATATATTCAGGCCGATTTACCTTTGGTACCATAATTTATCAATTTGCTAATAATGAGCACTCCACAAAAATACGCTTTGATCACAGGAGCATCTTCTGGAATCGGATATGCCATGGCAAAGGCTCTTTCGAAGAAGGGTTACCAGGTGTTTGGAACATCTCCTCAAAGAAACTTGGCACAATTGAAACCTCTTGAACAGGAATATGGTGTCATAAGTTTTGCCTTGGATATCACCAGTTTGGATGAGATCAAGAAAGCTGTACAAATAGTCTCGAAAAAAACAGGGGGAAAATTGGACATCTTATACAATAATGGAGGAATATCAGTGGGAGGTCCAGCCATAGAAATGGATGAAGAAGATGTGAGTAGAGCATTTCAGGTCAATGTCATTGGTCAAATGAATATGACCAAGAACTTTGCACCTTTGGTGATTGCAGCCAAGGGAACAATTGTATTCACATCCTCAGTAGCCAGTATTGTTCCATTATCATGGGCCAGTATCTACTGTGCTACTAAAGCTGCCATAGACATGTATGCCAAGAGTTTGAGACCTGAAGTCGAGCCATTTGGTGTCAAAGTATACTCTGTAATTACTGGAGGTGTTGATACGGCCATTTGTGATCATCTTGCCGATACTGATGTTGGTGATTCTCTCTACGGGGTAGAAGGTATCAAAGAATCGGTTGCCGAGGCACTGGGAATGTCAAGAAACCCTCTCACCACCGAAGATCCAGACGTTTACGCCGAAGGTATCGCCAAAAAGATCACTTCATCCAGTACTTATGGGTTCAATTTCTACAAAGGAGGAAAGGCCTTGACGTTGCACTTGCTCGCCATTTTGGCTCCCCTTTGGTTTATATACTTTGCCATCGGTTTCCATTTCAAGCAGCTCAAGGTGTTTAAGAATATTCGTAAACGGACAAAACAGCAAGATGCTAAACCCAAACAACTCTAGTTTTATTATATAATTTGTATATAGCCACACAATGTAAATGGTAGGTTATGATAAAACAGAATAGGAGTCGCACCGCGCTAAGAAAATCCACACAAACAGCGCCATCTTTTTTCTTCAAATAGTTTACCACCGTTTGTCACCATGGGACCAAATTATCAGAAAGTATGTATCACTACATCGAATTTGATACTGTAGTCGTGTTCATCAGAGCCAACTCGTGTACTATTTCATCAGTGCATGTCAACCGGTCATTCCGTGGCTCTTTTGGGACTTTTTCCCCGATCTTCATACTAACAAGCTATAGGTTGACTCCCTGGAAGGCCTCGAGCTTAAAGACATCATTCACAACAACAGTGCTGCACTCCTCGAGTCGTTTGAAAGCCCCTTAGTTGACGACGATTTTGTGGATTCGGAACAGGAGGATCCTAGGTTGGATTCACCTCGAACAGAATTGAATTCGGAGGGCAACCAAATAGACAGAAACATTCACCACGCCATGCAGAACGAAGGATCGTCTCTGAATAGGTCGTCCTTACCAGAAAATTATCATGATGCCAGTGAATCAACCGATCTTGAAAACCAGACGGCACATATTCGTATGACTAAGACGCAAAGAGTAATGAATGTATTGAACCACTTGGTTCCGATTAAACAAACGTACGACAGAATCTCCAACGGGTTGGTGACCGGAAGAATGCAATCCAACGTACCGGGGAGATTTGTTGGACAGGGAACCGACGGGGTGTTCAGGAATCTCATGGCCAAGCCTGATACCGATGCTAACAGGGTGAAGAACGAAACCAATCCTCCAACTTATGAAGAGGCTGCTGCTGATTCGACACCAGAATACTGGGAGACATCTGTGATCGCTCCTATCTATGAAGATGAGGTGTTTGTGGAGGGTTTACCTGTGGGTAATATTGCCAATTTCGTTTGGAATGGATTGGTTACGGTTGCATTTCAATTTGTTGGGTTTTTATTGTGTTATTTATTGCATACATCACACGCTGCTAAGCATGGATCAAGAGCAGGTTTGGGAATCACTTTCATCTTTTATGGCTGGAACTTGGTACCTTCAAATTTCGGAAGTGCTGACGAGTTACCAGAAAAATATGAACCTAAAAACCCTAATAATTACAATATTGACAAATTCACTCCGATTGGCGATGCCGGAATTGATGACTATACTTCTGGATCCCTGTTACATCACATAGCTGAAGAGACCACGAGTCAGACTCCTTATTTTGCTTACGGATTAATTGCATTTGGATTACTTTTGATATGTAAGGCATTTGTTGATTACTTTAGAGTCAAACAAATGGAAAGAGTAATATTATACCCTCCTGGTTCTTCTACTTCAACCTCAACCACCAATGATAATAGCAATGACAGTTCCAATATCAACGATAGAAATAATGATAACGATAATGACTACAATCCTCCATGGGAACAACCTCAGTCTTCTACTTCAAATTAATACTTAGTGTATTTTTTTTATATAGTTATATTTAATGCCAATTAACTCTCCATTAGTTCATGATCACCAACATCTTTTCGTAGATCGTGAAAACAATACCACCACTCAAAATCAATCTTCCCAATCTTGGGGTAGCACCTTTCCAGAATGTTGATAACCCTTCTTCTTTGAAAATTTTAGAGAAACAATTCCACGTGGAGGAGTATAATTTATCTGCTCCTAATGCTTGCATTCTTGTCTTAACCGTGTCGATTGGCATAGTGGTATAGACAGTAACAATTCCAGCAAATGCTCCAACTGCAAAAGTTGCAGCCGAACTCAAAGGCACCGTTGGAGGGGTGTTAGTGGCTTGTTGGATCATAGTTTTGATGGCATTATAAGACCCCAATCTTACAGCTTGGTTGGAAGCTTGTCTCAAAGAAACCGGCACCACTCCAGCGTAAATACCTTTGACTCCCATATCTTTACACAATTTGACTGATCCAGAGATCAAACCATTTTGATATTTTGGAACCTTGGCTTGTTTATCATCAATTAAAGCGGTCTTAATGGCTTCAAAAGGAGTAACTGCAACAATGGATTCCAATAGACCAGCCCCTAAACCGGCCAATACACCTCTTGGGCCAGATAATTTTCCATCTTTATCAGTTAACAAAGATTTGATGTAGTCAAATCCCAAAAATCTGACAGATGCCTTAACAGTGTTACCCACCACAAAAGCCGGACATCCAACATACAATGAACCAATTCCATGAGTTTTTCCTGTGTTATAAATCAACACCAATGGGTTTCTAGATGCCTTGGATGATTTATCAACCAACTGAAGTCTCGTTTTGGCAAATTCAAATGGATAGGTGATTACACCTTCGATACCACCTGCGACTCCTCCAGCAATGAAGGACTTGAAAGGATCTACTTTCTACCTTTGTTAGTATCATCACAAGATAATTTACATCAAAAATGGTGGTTATCCATTACATACTTTTTTATCAGTGGACATGGCTGAAATTTTTCAGTTGTGCGATACCGGTGCGATCTATTGATGTAACTTGAGTCATTTTGCAGCCTAGGTCATGTGATATGCATTTATTGAATTATATATACATTAAATATCTTCGAAATCTTCAAATTCGTTATCGTCAATTTCATCGTCGTCATCATCGTCTTCGTCATCTTCAGCTTCTCTCTCTGCCAAATCGGCATAATAAGCCGCTAATGCGTCTTGAGCTTCTTTATCTTTCAACTCAGAAGAATTAACTTCTGGAGCAGGAGATGCAGATGCAGTTTCGGACTTAACCTGGGATGATGTTGTTTCGGATTTGACAAAAGGTTCGGATTTGATTTCTGGATCTTGTTTAATTCCAGGTCCAGAGAGACTCTCTGGTTCAGACTTGAAAGAAGGTTCAGGTGTTTGGTTAGTAGATGACAGTTCTTGTCCAACAGTGGAAGCAGAGTGCCATGATGGTAATGCGTTTTGTTGTAATTTTTGTCTTTTTTCTTCTTTCATTTGTCTTTCCCTATCTTCGTTTTCATCTGTAGCAGAAATAGAAACATGTAAAGTAGCAGCTTGTGATTTGATGTTTTGAGTTGAATTGGAGGTGATCTTAGAATTATTGAACTTGTTGATAGAATAAGTACCAGAAGAGTTAGATTGTGCTGGAATGGATTTAATTAATGCTGCTTCGAAGTTGTTATCTTCAATGACAGAGTCGTCAATCTTCTTCAAGAATGCAATGATAGGGTCTATTTGGATCATCAACTTTTCAAGTGATTCCTGTTTAACACTGGCCTGTTCGTTAGAATCATCCTCCACCAAAATGTATCCACAATTGTCACATATGAATTGTGATCTATCAGCATTGAGTAACGATATAGCGTCCAATTGACTGAATTTTTTCATGCATCGTTTACAAATATAGCCATGGGGGTTTCCAAATTGGCTCATTTCCTGTTTAATATTATTCACCACCGAATGCACTTTCCATTTGATGGAGTCAATGGCCTCTGTGATGTGCACATAGTAGTAAGTTCTGGAAATGGCCCTTTTCTGGGGGTTATCCTCCTTTTGGACATGCGTGCTAAGTAATCTATCATCGACCATCTTGTTGCAATACATCCGAACTTCCTTCTGCTTGATACCAAGAAGGTAGAAAAGATCCTCCTCCGACAACACAGAATGGATGAGAACCGCATCCATGATCAACACATACGGTTTGGAGTAAAATCCTCTCACCACAAATCGGATCAATGATCGAATAGTATCATCCATAGTTAGATAGGTGAAAAATCCAATGCTCGCAAACTATGCGAAGTAAACCGCTTGTTGAACGGGACAGAGAATACTGCCCGCGCGTATTCCCCAAACCGAGTTTCCGCCTAGGAACTGAGGATTCTTAGTGTGAGAATAGCGAGAACAGCGAGAAATGCAGAAGCTTGCAAAGGCAGAGAAAACGGGCAAGGAGGCATAGAAGAAATCGATAACCTTATTATTGGCAGCCGTCAAAGTACGCCGCGAGATATAAGAGTTTTAGACATGATTTGCAACAGGATTTGCAGGTTTGTTTCAAGCAAGCGAAATTCGATGGTGCATCCGAATAAGCAAAAAGCCTCAATTACCCTCGATTAGGCAATGACACCTGGTGGAATCAGATAAGGGTTTAATAGATTGATTTATGAATAAATGAATAAATGCGGATGATAATGACCACAAACACGTCTCCTAGTTCGCAAAATATCGAAAATGGATAATGGGTTACAGTGCATATTATTCCTAATTTCATCGATAATGGTAACGAACAATTACAATGTGAAATGAATTTGCACCCTTTTACAGTAATTTCATGAGAAACGCGATTTAGGTGAATTTGCAACATTTCGCGTTGGTGTTTACAGGAAGATCAAGCAACGCTAAAAGAATCGCGTTTCTGTATAAAAATTTTCTGGTTTAGATATATAGGGAGCATTGCACTTTAAGATAGAATATTAATATTAAATTCCTTTTAATTCTAGCCTTTTCCATATCCTACACCGTCGAAATATACTCCATTTTCTTTAAAGCACAATCCCTTCTGTTTTGCTTATTTAAAGTCTTGCAACAAATTTATATAAATGTCGGTTGATGGTTTCAGAGTTCCATTACAGGAACAAAGAATTGAAATCAATACCCCTTTACCTTTGAAAAATAATGTCAACCAGAAGATCACTACACCTCCAGGAACCGTTCTGGGTTTGAAGAGAAATCACATTAACCCGGGTAGTATTGATACCCCTATCAAGAACTACGATAACGGGATTGATGGATTAAACTTGAACAAAAACTTATTATTAAGTCCAGCCTTTTCGTCTCCCCAAAACCATTTGAAATATACCAACAGTTACAGCAGTCAAAGTCACCCATATTTGAAGCAAAACCCATCTCAAACTTTTGGATCATCTCCTCCTTCTAGCATTGGACAGATGAATAATCTTTCTTCCTTTGACGAGGAATTCGAAACTGAAAAGGCCCAACCAAAAAAGAAGAAAAAGAAGGACAAGAAAGCATTTGACATCATGTCTAGTGAAAAACCTCCTTACAGTTATGCCACCTTAATTGGAATGTCCATCTTGTCCAATCCAGATAAGAAGTTGACGTTGTCTTCCATTTATCTGTGGATTTCTGATACCTTTAAATATTACAAAAAAGAAGATGTCGGCTGGCAAAATTCTATTCGTCACAATTTGTCTTTGAACAAGGCTTTCATCAAGGGTGAAAAGTCAAAGGACGGAAAGGGACATTTTTGGTGTATTGAACACGGTTGTGAAGATCAATTCTTGAAACTGAGAAATAATAAAAAGGGTTCCTACCAAGATATTATGGATCAGATTTACCACAATAACCAAAACAATCTTAACCAACCAACTGAAGAGACCAGTCAATCAACTAAGAATAGTGACTCTAAAAAGAGAACTATGGGATCTCTTCCATCATCCCCCAACTATTATGAACCAAATGATGATTCTTATGGTATTAATGAGGCTGCAGACTACCATCGAAAATCTAAGAATCAATACCAAAGACTCGAAGACGAAGATGAGTTTGGTACCTATAATTCAACTGGCGACAATAAGAAGAGACAAAAGTTAAGCAAAGGAAATGATTTGGGAGCACCGTTTGATCATAACTGGAGTTTATCACCTCAACAAATCAAGCCAATAGGATCAACAAGCGAATCTGGTCTTAATTCTAATCATAATTTTGATTTGATTAACACACCAAAGGTTATAATTACTGAAAGTCCAAGTAAACCATTACTTGCAGGAAAGAATTTGACTTTTACATCTAGTTTCAGTTGTAACTCGAACTTGGAATTGAGTCCTATCAGACCAAATGAAACTGGACCATTATTAGAACCTTTGACACCTGGAAAGGTTTACAAGGCTGGAGCAGTCAACCATCACATGCCAACTATCCAATATCAATCAAACCACATTTTTAGTTCAAATATTAATTTAGCTTCATCCAGCTTGCCACAATCTTCCCAAAGTATTCAAACAAACTCCCATACTTCGTCTAATCAAGCCAGTTCTGGTCAAAGTTCGACTCAGAACTTAAGTCAAACTCAAACAAGTTCACTCAGCAAACTGTCTAACCATCAAGTGTCTCATACAAGAACTCATTCTAATTCCCATCTTAGCATGTCTCACACAAAGACTCCAAAGGCTGCTATAAGTAAAACTCCAATCAGGATCTTGAAGACCCCTCAAACCAATCTCAAGAAGTTATGGAACTCTCCTGGTTATTTGGATGACTTTTACTACAGTCCTTTGATGACTAGTCAAAGTGCTTTGCATTCTTATGATGATGATGATATGATTTTGAGAGCTTTTGAATCACCTGCCAATAACAGAAAGGCTATCAGTCAATCTTCTATTGAGTCATCCAGAAGCCTTTTTCACGAAAGAAAATTGAGCTCGTCGATGAGTTCTTTTGACAAGTCGATTGAATAAATCTGATATCCGGTAGGAAAGAAGAGCTGATGTGGGACGATTGAACGTTTGTGACGACTTAATGATAAGACAATTAATGGGAATGATTCATGGGTAAAATAGACCAGCATATCTGTATTATTACTGCTTTATATTTTTTTTTTCTTTTTAGACCAGGGAGGCTCCTGTTATTTTAAATGTGTATCTGTGTATTATTAATCAAAATATTTTAATTCTTTAATCCTTACTCGAACAACCTTTACAACCACACTTAACACATTCAATCTGTTTTTCGTCCGGAAGATCCAGCTTTGGGACTCTGCAAACACAACTAGTACCAAAGTTATTGTCTTCTTTTCGTATGCAATTCAAACAACAAAGCTTTTCGTAACCTTGTTTCTTCCATTTCGCTATTAGATTGGCATCAACGTATTTTTGTTTTAGGAGCCATTCGTACAAAGGTTTATCTATTAGCTTTCGTTCATAGTAAATAGAATAAACATAACGAGATATTTGATGGTTTATTTGTGTTATTTTCCAGATCGAGTTCTTTGAAGTCTCAGACTGTGCAGATTTCAACTTGGATTGAAGCTTGGATATTACTGGTTCTATTTTGGAATAGCCTTCTGGAGGTAGCCCTCCTCTTTTACTCGATTTGACTTTGGGCATCGTTGTATCAAAATGCAAAAAACTAAGATGAGTTTCTCAAAAATAAAATATGACGACATCAGCAGGATTCGAACCTGCGCGGGTGAACCCAACGCATAACCCAAATATCAGATCATTCGAGTGCGTCGCCTTAACCACTCGGCCACAATGTCTCATATACCTGAACATATTGAGACTTTTCGTATTTGATGAGTTTGGATGAAATGTCCTTATATTAATACTTCTTATTGGTAACTTGAACATAAATAACAATAAAAATGGTTCAGTATTAGTAAAGAAATGAAACAAGATGGAGTTTCTGGTATACTCAGTGTATAATTCAGCATATTTGAAAAAATAAATTGAAGCTCACAGACGAGTTTCAAAAAAATTATTCTCATCGCACAAATTAGACTTTCTAGCAAAGTTTCCCGAGTCTTCATGCCCAAGAAACACGCATAACTTCTCTCACCCTCGTTTTCTATGAAAAAGATCTTTGGGCCCCAAATCGGCCGAAAGTTTCCAATGTCGTGTTAGAATGTCTTCTCATTCTCACTCTCATTCTCGGTCGCCCCTTGCTAAGCCGTGCGTGTATGTACAAGCAACCATTATTGTATGTCAGATTCGATAGAGGAAGGGGGGCCAATGAAATTCAGTAATTGTAGTTACAGATCTACAAAGTACTACATTGGAAAGTGACCAAACTTGCTATAACATTTGATATAAATCAAGACTGTTCTTACATTCCTTGACTTGGACCACCAAACCCGGATTAGGAAAATTTAAGGTACCGTGTAGAAAAAGCGAGTGAAGTATTGACATTGTTCTGTACCAATTGTGCGTCGGACACACCCTCATTCCAAAGATATAAACAGAAAGCGATCAAAAAATTTCAGCCGTCAAATTATCAAGTTTTTTTTTTCTCCTGCCCCAAGAAAAAGTGTAGAACTCCAACATCATGGCTGATTCAAGAGCTACATCTACTTCGGCAGTTATTCTGTCCTTATTAGCAAATCTTGCTCTTTTTGGGATTTTTGTTGGAGGATTTTTGCTTTTGAGAATCCGATTCAAGAGAATCTACAGTCCTAGAGCTTCCTATGATATGGTCGACGCAGATAAACGGCCACCTGAATTGTCTGTGGATCCTATCACTTGGATCTTCAAGATGCTAACCAGAACTCAAAGCCAGATTCTTCAATATGCTGGATTGGATGGTTACTTCTTTTTGAGATATATTTTTATGATGATTGTGATTTTTTTCGTTGGTATTTTAACATTCGTTGTAATATTACCAGTAAATGCGGTCAATGGTAAAGGTAACACTGGATTTGATAAATTATCCATCTCTAATGTTTCCGATAAAAATAGATACTATGCACATGTGTTTGTGGGATGGTTGCTTTACGGATTAGTGTTATTCATCATTTACAGAGAGTTATTCTTCTACAACTCACTTAAGAACGCTGCCATGGCTGCTCCTAAATACGCCGAGAAGGTCTCTTCCAAGACTGTCTTGTTCCAATCTGTCCCTAACACCATGTTGGATGAAAAGCAATTTTTCAAATTGTTCAATGGTGTGAAACGTATCTACGTGGTTAGAAACTTGAGAAAGCTCAATGCTCAAGTTAGCAAAAGAAACGGTTTAACTCAAAAATTAGAAAGTGCTGAAAACAATTTGTTGAAGAAGGCTTATAAGGCTAAATTGAAGAAAGACAAAAAGAATGAGACCATTGAAGATCCTGACAACATTAATTCCTATGTTCCTGAAAAGAAGAGACCAAGACATAGAGCTAATGGATTTTTCAAGCCAAAAGTCGATACCATTGACTATTGTTTGGAACATATCCCAGAAGTCGACAAAGAGGTTACTAAACTTCAAAAGAGATATAGAACTGCCAAGCCTAAGAATTCTATCTTTGTCGAGTTTGAGAATCAATACTTGGCTCAATTAGCATACCAAGCTACAGTCCACCATAATCCTTTGAGAGTTCTTCCAGTGGCTACCGGTATGGAACCAGCTGATGTTATTTGGTCCAACACCAGAATTTACTGGTGGGAGGCTTCTGTGAGAAAGCTCATTGCCATCGCTGCCGTAACTGCTGTAATTATTCTTTGGGCTATCCCTGTTGCATTTGTTGGTACCATTTCTAACATTACATATTTGACTGATAAATTGCCATGGTTAAGATTTGTTTATAAATTGCCTGATCAATTGTTGGGTATTGTTACTGGTATTTTACCAACTGTTTTATTGAAGATATTGTTTGCTGTTTTACCAGTGTTCATCAGAGCCATGGGTTCAGTATCTGGCTGTACCACTGTTCAACAAATCGAATTGTTTGCTCATGATGCCTATCTTGGATTTTTGATTGTTAACTCATTTATTGTTATTACTTTAGCATCTTCCGCATCATCTGTGGTTACTCTGATCATTGATGACCCAACTTCTGCCATGCAATTATTAGCCAACAATTTACCAAAAGCATCCAATTTCTTCATTTCCTATATTATTTTACAAGGTTTCCTTATTAGTGGATCTACCCTCTTCCAAATCGTTGCATTCTTTGTGTTCTATATTTTGAGCAACTTGTTGGATGGAACAGTAAGAAAGAAATGGACAAGATGGAACACCTTAGATGGAATGACATGGGGAACTACTTTCCCAGTTTATGTTAATTTGGTCTGTATTACTTTAGCTTATTCGATCATTGCTCCACTTATTTTGGTGTTTGCATTCTTGGCATTCTTATTAGTTTTCCTTGCCTTTAGTTACAACTTGACCTATATCAGTGTACCTGGTCCAGAAGTTAGAGGATTGCATTACCCTAAGGCTTTGTTTCAAACTATTGTTGGTATTTATTTAGGACAAGTCTGTCTTTTAGGTATTTTTGTTGTTGGTAAAGGTTGGGGTCCGATTGTTCTCCAAGCAATTGCAATTGGTTTCACAGCATTCTGTCACCATACATTGGGTAAAAGTTTCGATCACTTAAACCATATTGTTCCATTAGACGTCATGAGACCACTTGACGGAGTCTCAGAAACTCCATCTTTCAACGGAGTAACTGATTACAAGGCGAAGGTATTAGATGCCAAATCTAAGCGTGGTAAATTCGAAAGACTGGATACAGACCAGGCGCTTCAGAAAGCTATTCTTGCAGATGACAAAGTCAACCAACAAGTGAAACAAGACTTATTGAGTGACGATCTTGAAATCAACAAGAACGAACCAACATACTCTTTGATTCCAGTTTTGGCTGATAGAGATATGAAAAAATTAGAGAGCACTAATCCTGTCGTCAAATTTCTCAGACCTGACGTCTTTGCCAATTTCAGACACGCCAAATCAATGTTACCATCTAATTACAGTATCAGTCCTAATGAGCCAGATGACAAACATTTCTACGATTCTCCAATCGTGGCACAGAAATTGCCAACAATTTGGATTCCTAAAGACCCAATGGGATTATCCAAGACTGAAATTGAAAACGCCAAAAAAGTCATTGACATGTCTGATGAAAATACAGCATTCAATGAAAAGGGTAAGATCATTTTCACTGGTGCTCCACCAGCCTAATTTTTATAATTTTATACCATTTTATATCACTGTAGACGTTTAATACATTCATTAAATTTTTCACAAGTAAGTGAATCTCAAATTTTCAGCTGAGCCCGAGGATAAGCACTACCCCATAAATGTTTAAATCCAATACCCCTAAGCTACTAAACACAATGGTCAGTTCTACATATACGAAGTCAAAGATTGCAGCCACTCGTAGATTACAGCTTGTGACCAATCATTTGAGTGGAGCTACCCAGAGGCAGTTTTCCACCACGGTACTGGGTTCAAAGTTTTCAACTGACTTCAAGACTTATTTAAAAGATGAGAAAGGTAACATTAAATCCTTCATGCATGATGTTCCATTGGACTTTGATCCCGAGTCTATGACTGCCAATATGGTGGTAGAGATACCACGATGGTCAAATGCCAAGTTTGAAATCAATACCAAATTAGAAGGTAATCCTATTACTCAAGACGTTAAAAAGGGAAAGGTACGGTTTGTCAAGAATTTGTTTCCCTTCAAAGGTTATATCCACAACTACGGGGCTTTACCTCAAACATGGGAAGATATTACAAATTCAAACGGTTCATTGAACTTATTCGGAGACAACGATCCGTTGGATGTAATCGACATTGGAGGTCAAATACTTGAGACAGGAACCATTGTTCGAGTCAAAATATTGGGCTCATTAGCATTAATAGATGATGGGGAGTTAGACTGGAAGGTAGTGGTGATTAACCAAAACGATAAATTGGCGTCTAAGCTCCATAATTTGGACGACGTTTTCACATACTGTCCAGGATTATTGGAATCTACTAGAGAATGGTTCCGCAATTACAAGATTCCTGATGGAAAGCCTGCCAATGAATTTGCTTTCGATGGGCAATACAAGTCACAGCAAGAAACTCTACACCTTGTACAAGAAAATCATGAGGCTTGGTACAAATTAATACTTGATAAAATTGGTGGAGACAAATCAAAATTACCAATAATCAGTAATACCTCACTTGTAGAATCACCAGGCTTCAAGAAGGATGGTTACAGCGAAATTTTACCTGCAGAAAGATCTTCTTTACCAACGGATATTCCATCAGAGATAAATGATGTGTTCTATCATAAACTATAATTCATCTGTCTCATCTACAGATGGTAAATAACAACTCGCGAATGAAAAATTTAGTGAAGAATTTGTAGAAATAAACATCGAGCATCCAAGTCAAGTACTAATTGATTATGCCGGATTTGTTGAAGAGTGGAAACTCAAACTCCAAACAGATCAGACCTGGTCAACCTACACAACTCTGGAGTTTCGCCAATGCAATCTCATTGTTGGATAATACTTTTGATCAAAATATTGCTGATTCTTTGAACGAGTTTTTGTTACTTCATAGATCCATAATCACAGATCCTTCTCCGTTGTCAAACCATGGCACGTCTGAACTGATACCTAAATCCATCAAGGAGATTAGTCTTAATGGGGTTCTTTACACTGGCATAACCGAACAGAACGTGGCAGATTCAGAAAACTTGAGTAAGATATTAGATATCGATCAAAAACAATGCTTAAAGATCATTTCCCAAATATCCAGGAAGAATCTTACAAATAATGTACAAGAACTTACCTTATATTCGAAAATCAAATTGGTGGATGACAGAGACCAGGCTTTAAAAGACGAAAGATTACTCAAGTATTCTTCAAGGATATTGAGAGAAAGAAGAACTGTTCTTGAGTGTTCTTTGGAACTTTTGAGTAGAAAGCTTGATGAATCGAGCTCATCAATTATTCAGAACTTGGGGAAAGACTTGTTCTTGTCCTCTACCTACTTTGATGGAATAGTCAGCAGTTTAGCTTCTCATATTAAGAACCTTTCCAAAAAGTCATTGAACTCCGGTATTTCTAGTGACATAATTGACTTGATTTACAAAGAAACCTTACTATCAATTGCCACGCTTTTGAAGATCCTTGTGGAATTATCCATCAGCAATATCAATTTACCTGTGAAATCTATACTAGAATGGTTTAAGCTAATGGAATCAAATAACTTTTGTTTAAATTTGATCCCAGTCATCAAAGATTCTGAGTCAGAATATCTGAATCTTGTCAGCTCTTTAGCAACGATAGTTTCCGTGTCTTTAATTGATTTGGATAGAGAATATGCTACTGATACGAAATACTTCTTTAATGAACCAGCTTCCTTCAAAGAGCTCAATTCGCTATTCACTACTCCGTCTAACATGAACGCCGTCATAATGTACTGTTGGTCTATCATACTTTTGAGAAAGTACTATTTGCTAGAAGACCTGAATGATAAACTGTTTACCTCAGTGATCCTGATCAATGACATTGATGAATCGATAAATCTTTTAAGCTTAAGGTGCAAAGATTTAAACGTCTTCCGTGAAATTGAGACAACTAATGACATACTCAAATTCGACAACTTATACCCAAGTATATTGTCCACGTTAATCATAGCAGCGATGCCTTTGATCACATTGACACCGGAAATAGCCTCAGTAATTGCAAGCGTGTTAAAATCATGTCCCGACTTTATCGTTGAAAAGTTCTTCACCAACCAAGCAACAATTAACGCTTTGATAGTTACGAGGGCCAAGTTCCCATTTATACTTTCTCCTTTCCTCAGACTTACTTCCATAAATGGGGCATTTGCATTCAATGAATTTAAGGAATTGAAGTCCTATATGCATGAGATTTCTGTAATTGAGTTTCAGTCGTCATATGTTATTGACGATGAGAATACCGATTTGGTCAAATTAATCAACCCGATAGATATTTTCCCCCCTTATGAAGTCAATAAGAAGTTATCATTATTGTTTCAGCCAGGAACAAAAGCTAAAATTCTTCCTACTACTGAAGACAAAATGGAATTAGTTGCATTTCTTTATAATTATAATGGTTTTGCATTCTTGGGTAGGGTATTGCAAAATTTGTCGATTGCCTACGACTCGTTGGATCTCATCAAAGTTGACGTCACTGTCGATATTTTCAATTTGCTTACAGAAATATTGAAAGAGGTTGATCGCCAAGACGGTCAATACGTTTTAGAGACCATGTCACAATATATGGACGGGTCTGATATAATTGAAATAATTTTAAGACTACTTGACCAATCTTTACATTCAAGAAATGCTAAAATCTTCAAATCTGTTTCTGATTTACTTTACCATTTGAATCCTTTGGCTAGTGACAGAATATGGGGATATCTCTCGAACTCGATTTTACTTTCTGATGGTGGAAAAGAAGGATTTGTGACCACCATTTTCACCTCAATAGAGATGATAAAAGGAGACTTTGGCTTCACAATTTCCTTCATAAATTTGAGCGAAGCTTTAGCACATGATAGCTTGCTCCTGAATGCAAAACATTCTATTGAAACTAAGTCTAAGGTCTTGTCCAAATGTATCAATCATTTGATATTTGTCTTTGAATCATTCATGCATTGCAGATTCAACCATTCTTTCCAGAAAATGGAAATGGGCTCTTTGATTTTGGACACTTTTTCGAACGTCTTGGGAATGGTATATGGTTTACAGAACTCATCTTCCAACAGCAAAATAAGCGAAGCTTTCATTGAATCGGCTGACTTGATTGTAAAATCATTCCTTATTGATAATTCCAGCTTTTCAAGAACTTGTTATCCTATCACTTCTTTGATTGAATCCTTAGAAAGTAACTTAATTGAGTACGAATTGAAGGATACTACCTCATCATTATATTATTCATGGATATCAAGTGTCTTGAAATTTACTGAGTTAATTGTCTCCATCAGATCATCTATCAATTTTCCACCTTCAACCTTGGAATCCACTTTGTTTAAGAAGGTACCAATCTTAGTCAGGGCATATGCCTCTTACGAACCACTAAGAAAGGACATATTGAACCTTCTAACCTCCCTCACAAATGGATCGTGGCCTCATGAAACACGCCCATCGTTATTATCTCATTTAGGAAAGAACTGTACACAAATTTTATTAGATTCGATGATTTGTGATCTTGAGAATGATTTCGATAATTACAATGTCAAAGTTGCTATCTATGATTTTATATCCGCTGTCATGAGTGGTGATCAGGAAGGTCTTTGTGTCCTGCTTTTGGGTGTAAGAGATATCGTCAACAATTTGAAAGATAATCGTGGGAACAAAGTGTCTCAGGATGATAATTCATTGGTTAAGATATTGAAAACTAATATCCGAAATATTGAGTTTTTACCCGAGCCAGTTGCTCTACATTTATTGGATTCCATGGTCCTCGTAATAAACAACTGGAGTTCCATAAATTCAAGCGCTGAAAATGACTTAACTGATGATGGAGAGTTCATTGATCGTTTAATCAGAAAAGTCAACGCCTCAAAGTCATCTTCCTTAAACTCAGTTGATGACTTTATCGCAGCTTGCTACAATAAAAAATTGATATCTAAGATTTTCGAAGTCTTAGCATTATATTTGTTTTCAACTAAAAATGAAAAAATCAAGACGAAGATTTCAAATTATTTAATATCAGAGGACTTCCAAAATGATCTCAAATCCTATTTTACCATCCAGTCTTACCACATCAACTTACACAAGGATCTTGAATTGCAATTCTCGCGTCATTTGAGTGGTTTTAATATTTCTGACTTCCAATGTGCTTTAGTGAAGCGGAACCGTTTTGGCATTTCTACTGTTTATAATTTATCAGTTATGGATGGAATGTTTAGTAATGACCGTGAATGGCCACAATTACGTGAAAAGGTTGTGGCATCCGCGGTAGAGTTACAATATTTGAGCGTTCAGGTGGATGTTGGCAAATCTATAGGAGCTTTACTTACTGCTCTCAGCAGGAAGAATCCCGAAGTTTTAAGTAACAAGCATATTCAATTCTGTACTCACTTATTGAAGTTTGATACCGAAAAAGGCCTTCCAACTGAATTCTTCTCAGAGATATTCAACACAAGAATCCAAATCTCGTTCTTGATCATATACACCATATATAATTCACCCAAGATTTCAAAAGATTCCAAAATTACTTTTGATTTATTAAGGACATCTGCTGAGCTATTAGGTTCTGACGAATTGTGTTTCCTCAAGAGCCTCGCGGAGTCAAATGGATCTTACAGACCATTGTTAAGAATAGTTTATTGCTCGTTGTCTATAATCCAAGATGAGAAAGAGCTCTTAGTTGAATACTTTAGCATTATTAGAGATTTATTTGATTTTGTGGTGAATCGAGGAACAAAGGCTTTGTTGATTGAGATCCAAAATGATGTTTATTTGACCAGAACGAATAAGAGCCATGTTTCATCTAATACCAAGGATAGAATTGAGGATATTTTGTTGATTCTATCAATCTTGAAGTTATTTGTGGAAATTAAAATTTCTAGGAATAACCAGTTTGAGTTGGCCAAGATAGTTGAAAGGAATAATTTGATAAGGTCAATCCTTAATTTGTATTCCTTTTCTCACTTGATTGAGGTTGATGGTGACTTTATATTTGCCCAGTTGAGTATGATGTTCATTCAAGAATTGATGAAAATTGATATAATTGCGCAAGCATTTATTGACACAGGTCTTTTCACGGTCTTACAAGCAAGTTCAATCTCCAATACTATCAAGAATGGGGATGTTAGTATCATTTCTTCCCCACAATTCCACCGAATTTGGACTAACGGTATCCTTCCAATTTTCCTATTTTCTTTGAGCAATACTGGTCCTAGTATTTTACCAGATGTATGCCTTGCACTCGGCTCGTTCAAAAAGCAAGTTGAATCATGTATCGAGAGCTGGGCTAAAGATTCATCAACCATTAAGATTACATCCGCAACCATTAATGAGACAAGCCAAATCCTATTAATCTTTCATTTGTTGAAGAAATATAATGTTGAAGGCTACCTTGGAACCAACACAACAGAACAAGTTGCCAGTCTGATTGATGTTCCTGTCTTACCTGGGTTGGAATCGGAAGCTAAAAGAGAAGATTTCATCGATAATATCAATAATTTGTTGAAGCATCCCAAATTCTTAACTTCCAGAATATCCCCAAGCTCTATCGATGAACAAAGAATCATTGAGTCTGGCGGACTGGCATTCGATTCATTCGTTAAGAATTTGATAGAAGAAATCAGTTCATTAAAAGATTATATATGAGTCTAAAGACGAATGACTATAATAATATACATTTTATTAAGGAAGCTCTTTATATACATTAAGAATTTATTTTCCTGTAAGAGTTCTCCCAGAAATCTCTGCCTCTTATAAACCAGTCAGGAAGCTTATGATTCGGTGGTAGTTTGAGCTTGATATATCCAACGTTATCAAAGCTAATATCATGTTTATGGGTATTCTTATAATACTTAAAATCGTATTTTTCTCTGAGTCGCTTTTCCTCGAGATCATTTACGTCTTCCATTTTCAAAGAAGGTCTTTTCTCTGGCTTTGAAGGTCTTCTTATTTGGGGTGAGGTAATGTTTTCAAATGAAGATCTCGTTGATATAGGCAGTTGAACTCCTCCGCTATATGAATTTCGAAACAAAGTATTATGGATAGGTCTCAGTATTTTAGCATCTAAGGAAGGACGTCTCTTATCCCAATAGTGCCTTGCCGCACTAGTCAACATTTCGTTAGTCATGGGACTATTACCGGGGTTGTTTGCAATATGTCTAGGCGATGTTCCCGGTGTGATCAGTTTATCATCATCACTTAACTCTATCAGATTGTGTCTTTTTTTTTCCACGATTTTCAACAAGTTTTCTGGAATTTGGGGAGAAGCAGAAAGAAGATCATCGTCAATATCGTCATCATCGACCATTTCTCTTCCTTCCCATGCATTCTCATCATCGATTGAATTTTTATAAGAGAGAGGAACCGATTGATTATAGGAGCCAGTCCTGAACATTTCCGGACTCTTAGAAATTAACTCTTCAGCTTTCTGTAGCTGCTGTTGTTGCTGTTGTTGTTGTGAAAGTAGGAATTGATTTAACTGTTCGATTTCATGAGCCACAAGTTCAATATCAATCAACTCGAGGAAATTTTCAGCAAAGTAGTTACTTTTTGCACTATTTCCGTTATAAATTCTGAACTCGTTTACAATGGAATTGAAGTTCCATTTCTGAACCTTCCGCAAGATGCTGACCAAAGTTGAAGTGCTATCCACAATGAGGATATTATACTTGGATTTGTTCAATAGAAGTTCGAAAGCCTTCTTAATCAAATTCTTTTCAATTAGCATCCATTGGTCGTTCTTCTTGGTGGTGTTATTCAAGTTTATCAACTGTAAATTGATTTCTTTGGAAAATGAACCTTGAGAGTTTATTATAGGGGAAGGGTTTTCTGAACCAGAACGTGAACCTACTCTTGAGCTTGTGGCCGAATTTGAGCGAGAGCTTGAAATAGAACCAGAGTCAGAACTGGAGCCAGATGTTCTTGGTCGTATGGATCTTTCATTAATACTTGCTTTATCATCATCCTCTCTATTGTTGGAATTTCTATTATTCTCCCCTGTGTGATTGTGATTAGTGACTTTCAAACCTCCCAAATTAATAAGATCAATATTATTGATGGTAATAAAGTTCTTTAAAGGTCGAGGGGGGTTCTCAGCATCCAATAGGAGGATAACCCGTAGACTTAAAGTCTCTAGAAAAGGAAAATTGTCAGCATCAAGCTTGGAACATCTATATATACCAGGCTCTACCAAACCAAAATTATCAGGTGGAACAAGCATTGAAGTAATTGATTTTCGGTTTAGTTGAAACTTCTATTTTGAAATACCGCGAGCTGAAAAATCTACATAACTGACTATCATTTCTCTTTATATTTTCTAAATTATAAATATGCTTAACCTCTAATAACAACATCTGTTGGGATACCGTCATATTCTCCGTATCCCAAAGTCAAATTGATATTTTGTAAACATTGGGTGGCAGCACCTTTCAATAAATTGTCAATTGTAGCAACCACCACGACTCTATCTTCTTTCGAATTAACTGCGAATCCTCCAATGACAACTCCGTGTTTTCCACTGATATCTCTGACAACTGGAGCTTCTCCACTGATGGTGATCAACTTTTCACCTTGGTATCTCTCTTGATAAATATTTCTAATATCTCTAGAGGTCAAGGATTTGTGTTTGATAGGGATGGAAATAGTATGGGAAATACCTTGGAACCATTGAGCAACATGGGGCATGAAAGCGACTTCGATACCTAATTGAGTGCTCATCTCACGTTCATGGACATGATCAGTTAAAGAATAAGGAATCAAATTATTGGACAAGTAGTTAATATCGTTCTTTGGCGAAGGCTTTGTACCAGCACCAGAGTATCCACTAACACCAAAAATAGATGGAGTGGAGGTTATGTAAGGGATTAATGGAGCAATAGAAACTTGACCAGCGGTAGCGTAACAACCAGGATTAGAAATCTTCTTAGCATTAACAATGTCTTGTCTGTTCTTTAATTCAGGTAAGCCATAAACCCATTGACCAGTAGTATCGAATCTATAGTCAGCTGACAAGTCAATGATTTTGGATTTAGATCCTTCAACAGATTCAACGGCCTCAACAAATGGTTTGCAAACTCCATTGGGTAAAGCCATAACCCACATGTCTATCTCTTGGTTTTCTTCGATTTGTTTGATATCTTCAACTTGCAAGTTAGAGTAGACAATGTTATCTTTATTGTAACCAGTTAACTTTTGACCAGCCAATTCTCTGGAAGACACATAACTTAACTCCAAGTTTGGGTGGTTGTCAATCAATTGGATTAAGTTTTGTCCAGTATAACCTCTTGCTCCGATCAAAGCAATCTTGGACTTCTTTTCATTTGTTCCTTCAATGATTGGTGGATTTGGATTGGTGGTAGAGTGAATCAATCCTCTGCTGGAAGTGTGAAATCCTCTCTTTTGAGTAGGAGTAGAGAAAACCCCACTTTCCTTAGAGGATGACAATGATGACTTAGAACCAGTATCAAATTGTTTGATCAATTTGCTGATAGTTTCAGTATCTTGAAGACCATACCAGAACAAGATTTCTCCGTTCTTGGCAAAGGAACCGTCGGATTTAGAGAAATACCAAGATAAGTTTGGATCGTTTTCATTGACAACCCAGTATAATGAGCTGTAGTCTTTCTTAATAGCATTGAAAATGTTATCAGTAACGTTATTTAACCAACCATTCTTAGAGGACAAAAACTTGTCTAATTTGGCAATCTTCAACGAGTCATCATTTTCAACAACAATTGCTAAGACCTCCAATGGCTCGTCACCGTAAGACTTGAATTTTGAGTTCTCTAAGAGTTTCAAATATGAAGCAGCAGACAATTTACCAGTCTTAATTTCAGGATCTCTCAATAGAGCAGATCTCAAAATGTCAGGATTACCGAAGTCAGTCAAGCTATTCCTGCTGATCAATTTGTAACCCCTTCTAATCAAAGTTCCAGCACCTGAGTCAGTAAACAATTCTTTTTGAAGATCATCAACATCAATAATGGCAACTGAAGATGATCTAGGTAAGTGTTGCAATAAATCATTGATTTCCTTAATTTTAAGTTTAGTTCCATACTTAACCCAGCTTTGCTTCATTAAGTCTTCGTATTCTTCGTCCAAATTGATGACACTGACCTTTTCGCCAGATTCTCCATTTATAATACCACCCTTCTCATTCAAGTAAACAATCTTCAAAGGCTCAAATTCTCTGGCTAATTCACCTGCTGCAACATCAGCATTCACGTTTAATAACTGACCAGCAGGGGTTTCAGCCAAAGAAGTCAAGATCGGTAAGTAACCAGCCTCGATACTTGCTTCAACAGGGGACTTGTTGACAGAAGTGATTTTTCCAACCAATTGGTATTTGTCTTGATCTAAATAATCAGCGTTAAACACTCCAGCGGTTATCGGTCTAGCAGGAACACCCATCTTTTCTAAAGCTGTTACAAGCCTCAAGTTTTGTTCCAAGAAACAAGATCTGACAACTTTCATAGTTTGAGGATTGGTGATTCTGATACCATCGATGTATTCCGGTTCAACACCTTCGTTTTCCAAAAGTTCATTAATTTGGGGACCAGTTCCATGCAATACAATTGGATATAATCCCACATGGTACAAAAATGCCAAACAAGAAGCTAATTCAGGCAATTGTTGTGTGATAATAGCACCTCCAACTTTAATAACAGCAAATTGTTGTTGACTGACCGAAGTAAAATACTTCAAATATTGTTCAACTTCCCTCTTAGATCCAATGTTATTCAATAATTGCACAACCGTAGATCTAGTAGAATATTGTCTAGATTGGGAATTAGTGCTGTAAAATCTGGAGGCACTGGCACCAGTGTTCAACCCCTGAATAGTAGCAACTCTAACGCACGAACTCAGTAATGGCAACTTAGCCTTACCGATATAATTCTTACAACTTCTAAGCATTGTGAAGTCAAACTTTTAAATCAATGAAGAGGAAGCGAGTCTTAAGTAGTTGGAGGAAAATTTTTTTTCACCAGTTATATTTGACTCACTTTTTTCGGGGTAGTTTATCAACCAATTACAGTAATAGATTTGCCTTAAGCGCGGTGAGAGATCAGAACCTGTTTGGTGCGTTAATTTTTGTCAATGTGAATACAAAGCGTGCAATTGAGTAATATATCGCAAAATAAAATGGAGAATTAACAAGTACCAAAGTTTTGAGTTGAATTCATGCTAGTTATAGGGCCAATATGAGTCTGCTCAAAACAGCTCTCACCCCTATTATGTCTATAGTTTCTAAAATTAGATAGCAGCTATTCCAGCACATTTTTAGAATCTTCACTGAGAAAGTCTCAACTTGTTGTACAATAGAACGATGTAGGATTCGATAAATACCGCAAAATCAATTACCTCACAAGGCATTTCCTTTAATGGGCGGCTGAGACTCCTAAGTCCTTATATATCCAGTTCAAAGTAGGCTGATACAAACAATAGTAATACTCAAGAAGATGGTTAAATTCCTTCATGAATGGGACAAGGAGGTGTTCTACTTCTGTGAAAATGGCATTGAATTTCAGGTCAACCACGCCCTCGACAAACTTGGTAATAATTGTGGTCGTTACTCGAGAATTCCCCTTGTGATAATGCAAGAAGTCGGCATAGTCTGATACAAGTCCTGCTTTGGTGGATACGGTATGCGCTATTTTTAAATAATGGTCGATAGTAGCATTCAATATTTGATCGACCGAATACTTAAATGAATTCAAGCTATCCATTATATGGAAGTTGAGCTCATTTTGCTCTATATTGCCGGTCAATATTGCTTGGAGATGGATTTTCTTGACGAACCGCAAGACTTTCTCTTCATGAACAGTGGAGAAGTTAAGCTCTGAGAATGAACAAAGTGAAAGATCATTCAATTGGAATCTGAACCCATTGGCTACAAGAAATCTGTAGAATTTAGGGAATCTTAGACTGGGGGACTGGGTACCTAGCGAGATTGAGTACTTGTCGAAGGTTAAAAAGGGCAAAAGGTTCTCAACTACCTTATAGATTTCAAATGTCCAAGAATGATTATTGAGCCAAGATTTCACTAAATCTCGTTCTAGGAAGCCAATGTCATGCGCCATTCCTATCTGCCAAATGCTATTTTCTGGATTGTTCAAGTCCTCAAGACTTGTAATATGATCCAATTTGATACTCTTTATGATATTCAAAAAGTCAATAAATCGATTAATCCTGTCAACCGTCAATTCACACTCTTGATGAAGGTGATCAAGCAAGCTTTCCCTGTATGACAAATGCTTCTTGGTTAAATTATGTCCTGTTTTCATGATTGCCGATTGTGGTGACGGTTGAAACTTACGAAAATAGTACCTCCTCCAATCATTCTTCAAAATATAAGGGGGAGTAATCAATCTATGATAGCTGTAGTTGATCCTACAGGGCCTCACATTTTCTTTGGCATTAATTTCTGGCTCAAACCTTAAGAATAAGGTGTGTCCATTATTCTTTATTCGTGATAAATTAAAGACTGTGTCATCAATACTTTCCTTGTCAACTGAAGGTGGAATAAGTGACTTTTGATTAACCAAGAGCTTTCTAAGCTGAATTAATGATTCATCTCTGATTAACTGCAACTGCTTATTGACAATTTTCAAGGAAGTATCCAAGATTATAGTGAAATTTTCAAAATGCAATACACGGAAGATCTTCAAGTAATAACGATACCAATAAAATGTCTTGGTGAATCGAAGACGACAAATGGAATAGGGCCTCATAATATCGGTAGGTGAATTTTCGAATATCATCGTACTAAAGTCATGTTGAAGCTGTAACGAAAGTTTGTAAAGTATCAATGATAGTTGGTTTATAGTTTCGTTGATCTTGCTATCTTGTACGTTAGCATTCAACCCTGAATGAATATTCTTCTTTATTGAATCGTGAAGATCTGCTATCAAAAAGAACAGAAAAGAGAACTCTTTGCAGTTCAGATAACCCAACAAATGGAGTATTCTCTCTGAGCTTTTGAAGAAAGAATTGTTTTGGTTCCTCACCAATGAAGAATACGTCCAAAGATCGACTTTATGATTTTGTAAATGCATTTGATGAAGTTTGATTAAAACAGGAGTAATAGGGCCTTGAATAGAGTTACGGAGAAGTTTTGTGCTTGCATGAATTGATATCCTTCTGGCCCTAGTCCTAAGCTTATGTAAATGATTCAAACGTTTCTTTTTGGCTCTCTCCAATTTAATCACCATACTGCTTCTTAATTCATCATTCATTCGGGATTTCTCCGTTCTAATATTATCTATTTTCTGTTGAATAATTTGGGATTGCACTTTGAGACGTTGTCTGCGTTGTCTAACAGTTTCCCCAACTGTGTTTTTAGGCATTTTTTAATTTCAGGTTCCAATTAAAATAGCGATGTTGGGATAATACGGGGTTGAGATGGCTGGCAGATAATGAGGATTGCAAAAAATGAGAATGTACCAAAAGAGCCACAAAAACTTATTCGCAGCAATTGCACTTGAGAAAGAGAGAATTGTAAGAGGAAAAGACAATCTTGGGGTGTTTGAAGAACAAGGGTGATCAAGAGTACTCTCTTAGAGTGTAGGTTGAGCCCAACTTTGGAAAATATTTTAAAAGCAGAGATTCAATTGTCGTCATGCTGAAATCTGCGAGAATCAGTCTTTTTATTTGATGGCTTCCCAAAAATTATGTTAAATTCTAATATACAATATAATACAAAATGCTAAACTTTACTTCTCTTTTGAAGTTTGAATTTTTTATCTTCCGTAGTAGGACTTGACGGGAAAGAATTGGTCAGTGAATTAGTTTGAGAGCTTCTAGGGGAATTGTTAGAAGATCCTTTAGACCCGAATTTCAAATGACCAAGTAAATTGGACAAAGAATTTTGATGCGATGATGGGGTATTGCTTGAGCCGGAACCTGAGCTTGATAATACAGAATATGATTTAGTCTTCTTCTTGTTCAAGGTTGAGTTCAATGATCCCATGTTAGTAGTCTGGTTGGCAGATCCAACTGGGGTAAGCAGATTTTGGGGAGAATTGATGGACAAAGGACTAGATGGTCTAGAAAACTTGAATGGGTAAAGAATTGGTGATTTCTTATAAAATGGCTTTTTAACATGATCGCCAACAGGACTTAAAGGTTCAACAGGACTAACTGGTTCCTGAACAATCTCCTTCTTTTTAATTTCCTTCATTCCACAAGTGCAATCAGAACACATACCTTCCTTGTTGCAGTCCTTGATTTCTTTTATAAATCTCATAAATGCGTTTTCATTGATTAATTGGTAGATCTCTTTTTTAGCAGGCAATAAGACAGAAGGATCTGGATGTTTGTCTTTAATAGTTAATAAAGATTTGGTAATGCAGTTTGGAAGATTCACCTGATATTTGGAGTTTGGAGCAACAAACTTATCTACTATGCTTTGCCATTGATTTGCAAGAGTGGAATGATAAGAATCAGACGACGAGCACTGATCATCGTCGTCTAAGTGCTGGTCATCATCATCTTCATCATCGGACTGACTGACCTGCTTTTCCATTAATGCTGCCCAGTAATCCACGTCTTCACTACCGGTATTCAAATCGTCGATAGTGGATGCAAAATAGTTGATTGGTAAATTTTCATTTGTGGTTATAGAATCAAATGTGGTAGTGCTGTTTCGTCTTGGATTTAACTTGGTTCCGGTGCTGAAAGCTCTGTTGTAGGTGAAATCGTAATGGTAAATAGATATCAAGAATTGGAGACTTTCCAAACAATGCAAGGATGAAATATATTGATTGAAACGTTTAACGAAATCCCTCTTCACGTCTGAGTCTAACTCATTCATAGAATATAAAAATGCGTCATTCAAAAACTCATCTAGGGTAGGAAGGTAATCATATTCGACATACTTATCATTGTTTTGAATACTAGAATTCGATATACCACTATTCATTTAAATTGTTGTTAAGTATCAATTTCAAATTTGCCTTAAAAAATTTTCTAAACGATTATTGAATGATTTATATAACTGGCAAAAAGAAGAACCCTGTTAAAAGATGCAGCCGACCGCAGAAAAAAAAAATAAAATCCTATTTTGAGAAAAACCGTTGGATGCCTAAAAAAAAAGCAATTCATGTCATTGCACCATTACCGAATTGGGTTATTTTTTCATGGTTTTTTCCTGGGTCACTGCGACAGAAAACGATTTCTGGATACACGAGCAACCATCACCGGAAAGAATAAGAGAATTCGGAAGTGGATCGAATTTTTCTATAAAATAGCTTGTATCATTACATTGTTCAAATAGCAATCGTTGCAGCCCGGTAACATTATTGATTTTCGATATTATCTACGTCTGCCTCGATTTTGATCTGGGTTAGACAAGTTAAATTCTTTCTCCACTTAGGATCTACCTGACTCTTTCTTTTTTATAACTTCCATCTAATGGTTGCCTTGACCGCACAAAAAAGAAAAATTGCAACCACCCAAAAAATTTTTTCACCGTTAGTTGATGCAAATTGAGATGCGGTTTTGACTCTACTAGAATTTTCTCGAGTCATCTTGACAACGCTGAGGGACAAGTTTGTGCAGATGTAACGTGGCTCCAGATCCCGGACCTTACAACCTCTATGTAACCTGAAGTTGTTGCATGGTGCTTAGTACACAAACGTACATGGTTGCATGTTACACGGGTTTAACATCCGTTTGTAACATACAGCTCAAGTCACTTGGATGAGGCGGAATCAGGCACATTTGCGCTAAAATGGTGTCTTGATTCTTTCGGAAATCATCTATTGTTCGCTAATCTCGGACTTGTTGCACGAGTATTGTTGGAGAATTTTTATCTATCAGGAAATAAAGTTGCTTCATCGCCTGAACGTAGATCGAGGCGAGAATTTTCGCATTCAACAGGGGGATCGTTTATGCACCCGTGGAAGAGAGATGGTCTTTCAAAATAAGCTATGGGTAGAGAATCTTCCAGCATCAAACAGAGGCGGTTGTGAGTGGAGTGGAGGCGACAATCAGGCGTATTGATGTAGGCTTTGCTGTTCGGTGCTCTGAATTCAATTTAAATTTTGATATTCGGTAGGAAGTCAAGATTTTCTTGAATTCGTAAATGGAATTGTAACCTTAATATCGGATAAACATTAACACCCTTAAGTTGCGCTTCTCGGACTTGTGAAGACGCACGCAGGCTCTGGAACGTTTGCTGGCATTGATATCGCACGACGCTTGAAAAACCCGCCGTGCGAAGCACTGTCGCACGACCAGGACGGCTGCACAACCGGCTGATATCAGAAGTTTGGCGTCGCGGTCGCAAGATGGCCGCGAGATGGCCGCAACTCGGTCGCACCATGTCAATGTCGTATGTCGCGTTGGCTATGACATTCGCCAAAGGATCCTATTTGTCACTAAAGCGGTTATAGAATCATCCACAAGTCACCAAAAGTACACTGAACACCCTGCTATATATGAAAACCTTTTCCCCATTGCTTTTCAAGCATATATTCGGGAATTCCTATGGAATATAGTGTCAAATCACTGCGTGCGCATACCACAAGATGTAGACTCCCTTTTGCGATTTAAGGGATATTATCACTATTATCTGATCTCCCCAGTTTTTATATTCTTTACCAAATCTGCTGACTATTTTATTACTGTTGAATTATTCATATTAAATCATATTTATTGTTGTTGTATATTGAACCTTAAACAGACCAATTCCCAAATTTTTAAGGCCATTTACACCTACGTTACCCCAACTTTTTTATTTGCAGCTGACGTGAAGCAATATGTTAACATCAAGAGTTTTCCCAAAATCGAAAGCTTTATTGCAAAATAAAGCCATATTGAGAAACGGACAAGCATTTGCTTCTGCCCTAAGATTTCCAATAGTTTCTACGTTTGCCACAAACTCCAAGCCAGAGGAAGTTGAATATGAGATCAATTACATCACATTGACTAAGATCCCTAAGACCCCAGAGGTCAAATTCCAGTCCAGAGATACCATTTTCAGCTTGAAGATGATGAGCTCTGCTACTATTGACAAGGGCTTGATTGAGAAGTCTTTGAAAGAATTGAACAATCTGCTTGATGCAGAAATGAATGGTTTTGTGATAAAGTATTCCAATGAGTTAAATGACTTTTTGAACTTTATCAGATCTTGCTATGACGATAAGATCAAATACTTCAATCAGTTGACAACTGTGGAGCTTTCAAACTCTTTATACATATTCAAGGACTTCTATTTGAAAAACAAAATTCCTAACATCAATAAATATAACTACATCAGTTATAATTATATGTTTATTGATTTTTTGAAGTTATCCAAGAAACATGCTGAGTTCCCAACGTTATTGAATGATCTCATCTTGATCAATAATCAGGGAATACAATTGTTGAACTTGGGGTTTAGCAGTTACGTTGATGATGTCGTCGCTCTCAACTCCGTACTCGGATTGGATGATTACTCATTTAAGATTGGTGACTTGATTAAAGAAATTGATGCCACAATTTCTCGTAACCAAGCAAGCTTGGAACGGTTAAAGAGAAAGGGATCATTTGATGACTTATTTTTTGAAAGTTTTGTTCAGTCAACTAAGCTTTCCCATTTGAAATCGATTATTTTAAAGGTAGGAAGTTTGTCCCCTGTTGATCTCTACAGACTTACCCAAAATGAACCATTCTTAAGAATTGTTGAAACTTTGAAATCGGAGACAAAGGAATTGTTACCAACTCCAAACTTGGATCTAGTTAAGTTTCTCATCAATGGATATGACATGAACTATTTCCAAATTCTTAGTGCTTTAAAACGCGTGAAAGGTTCACCTAGTAAACCGATCCAACTGGTTGATGAAGTTTACGAACAGTTACTTGCTATGTGCTGCAATGGATCTGTCAATCCTTATGAAAAGCCCTTGAACTATACCTTCACCAGGTTCAAGATTTCTGACTCTCCTTTGGAGAACTTCGAATTTTCCTTGATTTTCAAGTACAAAGTGTTCACATTTGTGGATGAATTGAAGGTATTGGATTCCTTGGGAGTCGATTTATCTACAGCTGGTGTAGTTGACGATATTAAGGGTCTCAATTTTAAGAATACTACCTTAAATGAGAACTTTAATCTTTTGGCATCAATATTAAACAAGTTTTTTCAACTGCTCGATAATGGGGAAACTTACAGTCTTTACTCTTTGATCACTAACAAGAATTGGTTTGATTGGTGTGATGAGAATTACCACTCAAGAATCCCTAGGACCTTGATTGATTGCTCCAACTTGGCTGATTATCCTTACAGAAGCATTGAAGTGTCAACTGAGTTAGCTTCCATTCTTCCTAGCTTATCTAAATTTTCGTTAGAAAATAAAATTGAGATATCAGGCCTCAGTTTGGATTATCTTTTAAATTTGTTTAAAGATTCATTTGCCGAACTGGAGCATTTACGAATCTTATACTTGAACCATGGTAACGTCTACTTGGAAAATATTGACTCTTTGTTGAGCGATTTTAATATTTTACAGTTCAACTTATCCAATAACGATTTGACTTCAATCAGGGATAAAGAGGGTATTCCATTCAAAGATTTTACTCCGTCCCAACTTGAAAAGTATTTTGGATACTATCTGACTTTGATTAAAAACCCTTTGATCTTGGATAATTTGGAAGAATTATACAAGCATTCAAAGGTCTCCAAGCTTAGTATAGGTGAGGTAACAGCCCAATTAAAGAGATTCAAGTATGAACTTGAGATACTCAAGGTTGATGAACTTCAAAACAATTACAAAAATTTGACCGGAGATGATATATTGTTTGTCTTGGACAGACGTATCAAAGAGATTTTGAGCAATTTGAACTCTAATCCCCAATCAAGGTTAAATGCCGTCAATGTTGGAAAGTTCATTGAATTGAAAAGACTCTTAACCGATTTCTTCCGTGTTGAGGTGAACTCAAGTATTTTGGACAAATTCATTGAATACAAGCAAATACCAGATCATTTTAACATGCATGACTTCGCCCCGGATCTTTTCATTATGTATCAAGGACTTGGTAAACAATTCAAGTTTTGTTCCATGGGTGAGGTTTTAACTGCAGCAAACGAACTTGCCGACTCCATTCCTGATGAAACTTCTCTTCGTTATAAGCATTTGGTAAGGTTGTCTGTGAAATTAAAACAATTGTTCAGATTAAATGGTGGCTTCACCAGTGTTTTGGATACAATTATTTCCAATCAAATTCAATTTGAAAAATTCGAATCCAAGTTATCCGGATCTCGCCTGAATTCATCTGAAAAGATGGTTGAGGAATTGAATACTCCAGTACCAGAACCAGCCTCTTACACTCAAATTCCTGAGAATTTCAAGATTCATGAATTCACCAAGGAATTAGAAATCTTCAGAACATTTGAATTAGACTGCAAGCCTTTCAAAGATTTCACTTCTGGTCAGATTCAAGATATTTTCAACTCAAGGATCGAAGAATTTTTTAACGGTTGTTTACCTCCTAATTCTTATCTCAATGAAAAAACCATTTCCATATATACCAAGTTGTTCAACAACTTGAATCTGTTATTTTTAATTAATGGTAAGAATACTGAAGTATTAGATGCCATAATTAATAGCGAACTGGTGTTCAAAAGATTTGAGACTCAGAAGTTACAAAGATCGAAGGCATATAGACAATTGCCAGACGATTTCAGGTTGCAGGAATTTGTACCTGAAATCCAGCAGTTACAGATCGAATTGATTAAGAGCTTGAGTTTGCATTCAGAGACTTTCAAATTCAGCGACATTGACGCAAATGAGGTATTGGAAGAATTGGAATCAATGATGGATAACGAGAAGAAATTCAACATGGAGAAACGCCAGAACTTTAGGAAACTTTTGAGGAATTTGAGAGTATTGTTCAACTACAATGGGGATGAGACTTCTGTATTGGATAATCTTTTAATTAATCAAGAAGTGTTGGCTCTGGTGGTGTCTAAGTCACAAAGTAGAGTTTCCAAATCTGAGATTGAGGTTTTGTTGGATAATTTTGAACCAAACTTGAATCATTTCTTTGAGTACACTAAACTCTCAAAATTTGATCTAGTGAACTATTATGAATTAACTTCAAATGAACTACTTGACAAGATTGAATCTTTTATGACACACGTGAGAAAAGATATTCCTTACGAATATTCGATCTACCGAGTATTTGTTGAGCACTTGAAGTCGATTCACTCAAAGAATCCAGTCCACTTACCTGTTCTTTCACAATTATATCACAACAAAAGTCACAGAGATTTGAAACAAATTGAAAGCAAGATAAATGAGTTCTACACAAAGTTGTCAGAAGCAAAAGATTTACTTGCAGAGGAAGAACTTGACCAGTCAGCTAAAGATTTCAAAGCAAGTATTGAGGTTCCGGTAGAAAAGTTCGACATGAAGGACTTCAAACCTGCTTCAGGCATCAAGTATACTCAAGGGACAGAGAAGTTAAACATCAAAGAAGATAGCATGGAAGATTCAGAATTGTTTGTAAGGAATCAGATCTTTCATCAATTTGATCAGAGGGATGGTTCGATCGATCCAATGGAGAAGCCTGTTGAAGCAAGTTCTGACCCTAACGCCAACGATTTGAAACTTCAAGGCTACTTAAAGGGTGTCAACGAAGAGAAAGAGCTGAACGCTGAGGAGAACTTTAGACAACTGAAGGCAGATGAATGGAGTAAAAGCAAGTCCACTTCAAACAGAACGTTGGAAGGTAACAACTTCTTTGAATCTTCAAAGTCCAATGATGGTAAAATTAAGTATCTTATATTGACTATTGATGGAGAGAAAATCATCACAAATGAGAACCCTTTCAAGGATGATCATTTTGAGGACATGTTTGCAATTTTTAATAAGTTCAATGAACCAGAAATCAATCGGTTCATTAAGAATATTAACCGATTACAGCAAAAATCATGGCAATTAGTTGGAGGCGGTTCTGGAAATTATGGTAAAATGCTAGTATTTAGTAAAGCTAATGACAAACCTAGAAAGAAGGGTTTCTTAAGCAAAATTAAGACAGCATTTGCAGTGACAGGTGCTACCTTTTTGGCTTTAGTGGGATTGAACTATCTATTAGAAGATGAGCCAAGCAAGCCAGAGCCCAGCGTACTGAGAAGTGACACAGAAATGCAGTCGGAGAAACCAATCTCTTCTACTCCTCAGCTGTTACCTGAAAAGTTGCCAAGTAATAACAAGCCGATTGCTTCTGAACCAGTACCTGATCAACTGAGAAATGCTGAATCTGGATGGTTCTGGAAGTGATCGTCTCAGTTCCTGAGATCATGATGCCATCTGAAACCCATTTTACTTGTTTAGAAATTAGGTCTATATTTTTATGCTGTGTTTTTGAATATATGAATATCCGTTCAATTCATCGATTCCTCTGGTAAAGGAAGCAGTTCCATATCACGATGAACATTTACGTATTTGAATGCAGTAACACCCCCAATTGTTCCATTCCATCTTCTGAGTCTGTCAACTGTAGTCTTATCGCTTATATCAGGAATTTTAACCCCACTAACATAACTTTCCTTCTCAGCTTTAGCAGCTTCTTCTAAAATTTGATGCTTTGGAAGTTGAGGACGACCAGGTCTTCTTTGAGCTCTATAGGTTTCTATTTCTTCATCATATCTGGAAAGAAAGTTTTCAATGAATGCTTTCATATCATCGAGTCCGAACACTTCTTTGTCTTTAACTTGATTTACTTCTTCTTGAATGTATTTAACAATTGATAATTCATTCTGCTTTTGTTCTAAATGTGTTGCCTTTTTATAGATCAATTTATTGTGTCTCAAAGAGGCTCTATTAAGTTTCTTGAAGTTACGTCCCTTGACGTGTACCGATCCTCTGGCACCTCCAACACTTTTACTGACTTTCTTTAAATTATGAGCTAATGGCATAGTGAACTATAGTTAATTCTAGCTCATCGCTCCCGCGATAATTTGATTGATCTTGAGTAGTGCACCTATCACTATATGTGGATAGCCACAAATAGACGGTTGAGTGTCGTGTACTCTGGCAAAGTCTCAGGCAAACCATAAAAATTTTCGGCTCACAAGTTTGAAGTAGAATATAGTCGTAGGTTTTATTTAAACAAATTCAAAAGATGGTTAAATATACAGAAGAACAATTGATGGAATACCAAGAGGAAGCTCACATTCCACAACCTGATGTTTTGGATGCTTTCAATAAATTAGTGGATTCTGTGACTCTTGAATTCTCCAAGGCCAACTCCAAGAAAGCTCATAATGGAGATACTTTTATTGATGAACATGGTAATGAAAGAAGTTACAATTACTTGAACAGAAGAAGAGGCTCAAGATCCGGAGGTAAGCCATTAAAAAAGAAGACCCAAGAGGTTGAAGTTGATGATGATGGATGGGCTACCTTCGCTCCAAAACATAAGAAATCTTTCAACGAAGACTCCGCGTTAGAAGAAAGAGAAGCTTTCAAGGAAACTTTGAAGAGTGAACCTACCAAAGTCAAAATAAACAACAGAAAGATGGGAAGTTCCAAGGCCGTGGACTCCAGAGATGTGATTGCTGACAAACAAACCAATTCTTTCAATGCGTTTGCAGCTTTAGGTGGAGATGATGAAGATGATGAAGATGAAGATTGAAGATGATTAATGAATGAGAGTCAAATGGAAACAATTTTTATTTGCCCTTTTATAGCTTACTGTTAGTCAGTGTATATTACTTTTTTTTCCTAATAAACTTTACAATCAATTTTAGTGTCATATTTATGTGAATCAATTTTATACAACCAATTGGTCATCATCATCATCATCAAGTCCATCAAGGATCGAATCAACATCATGAGTTGCCATTTGTTTAGATAAAACGCTGCCAGGCGTGATCGACTTATCATCCGTGATGGTGTTAGGTTTCTTAAGACTTGATTTAAAGCTGGTGAGCATACCTTTTAAGTCATTAACCTTGACAGCCTTGGAACTTCTATCATTAGTCAAGATTGAACCATTCGTTATGTCGTATGACTGATTACTTAAAGTGGTGTTGAACGTGGTATTTCTCAAACCAGAGTGAATCGATGCTATATCTGCTGGTCTACCCAACCCTAAACCTGGTTTTAGCTCATTCATATCGTTAGAGCTATCAATTGAGTCATCAATGGTAAGTAGAGTGTCATGGTATCCATTGCCATTCGAATGTTCGTTTGATTGGCCATTTGAAGTTCCATTCTCGGTTTGTTTAGTATTAGTAGCATCTCCGTTGGTCTGGTCTTTAGAAGTATCTTTACTTAATACATCCGAATCGTGGGCGACGCTCAAGACTAATGGCTTGTGAGCATTTACCCATTCGCTTAAGAATTCGTTCCCAGTGACAAATTCGTGTAGGTCTCTGGTGGTTAAATTATAAAGAGAGTCCGGAGCACTCATAAAAGAAGAAGCAAAATCAGGCCCTGCCAATTCTTCAATCCATAATTGGTTTTTAATCCTATAACTAAGATTGTCTTGAACGATGGAATGGAGCTGAGATTTTGAGACGTAGCTATCCAACTCTTGTTTATATTCTTCCTCCAAAAGATTCAAGCAATCATATAAAGCAATCTGGGAGAAAGTATCTTTCGCTAAAGTTTTGGATGAAGTATCTTCAAAATCTTGTAACGTCCAGTGGAAGTAAAATGGAACGAAATTACTGAAAAAATTAATTCCAAATATCGTAATCAATAGTTTGGTCACCACTAACAATTGCTTGGTTATTTTCAAGTCAATGGTGTCATTATTGTTCAAATACTTATCCAAGTAAACCAAAAAGTGTGATAAAAAGTTATTAGACTCTGAAATTAAATTGTTATCATCTGGGTTTAAAAACCTATCCAGTAAATCTGGCTCACTTGAAATATCTTTTTGAACGTTATTTTCGTATGACAATTCAATGTTCAAGAACCTTTCAAAGATATCCAAATATATACTTTGAACTTGGTTGACTTGTTCAGCTGTCAAATTATTGTAAAAATTAACTGAATGTTTTTGTGCAATCAAAGGTAAACTGATTTGCCATTGTTCCAAACCAACATGATTTCTATTGATAACATCGGCAGCGTTGTTCTCTTCGAGCTTGTCAAATATTTCACCAATATCAAAAAGCAAAGATTGGATGTATCCAAATAGTTGAGAACTATCGGCATGCTCTTCAAATTCCAACGTAGACTCTATTTTGAAAAATATCTCGTAAATGGAATCAGGAACCTGGTCATAATAGTAGATATGAGTGGAAAGATTAATGATGGCATTGGAAAGAACAATTTGAAGCTCTTTCTTTTCTTCTGGAGTAGCTTTCGTTGTTCCAAAAAACAAGCTTCTCTTCAAATCTAAAAGATTTTGGATCAAATCGGAAATAGATAACCCAATCATATTAACATTAGAAGATACCAACCCTAAGATATGGTTAGCATAGTGGTTTTGCAAACTGAATTTGCTCTCCAACTTCTTTAATCTATTGACCAAAGTGTTCAAGAGAACGAAACGGAGTTGAACAGGAGTCCAAGTACTGCACAACTCCAAGAATTTGACTGACCATTCACCAGAAAATTTATTATGTTCATAGGTATAGTTAACCACAGTGTTTGTGGCTTCAATCAACTGAGTGGTCAAAGACGTATTAAAAATAGACTTCAATGTCTCAACAGACTCCACATATAAGTCATTATTATTAACATTATCATTCTCCAAGTCATTATCGATTTGCTTATGAGATTTGAAAGTCCTAGAAGACTGAATTTTGGACAATTTCACACTGTCAGCATCAATTGACAAACGCTTATTCAACAAGTTAGAATCGTCATTTTCGTAGAAAGTTTCAATTAAAATGGGAATCACTTTGAGTAACATAGGTTTACAAATTTCAGGACTATCACCTAAACATTGTGATAAGAAACGAGAAGCAATCAATGAAATCATCTTCCATTCGGACGTGTTTGGTCCTGACCCGGTAGAGTTGTTGATTCCGGTATCAATCAACCTCTTTGAAAATGTGGTGAAGGATTCCACAAACTCTTGGTCTCCAACAAACAAGCCTCCATCTAAGGTCTTGCACAAAACTCCGTATGTCTGTAAAACAGCTTTATCAAGAGCCAAATCATTAGCTTTCAAAGACAGGTTTAAAATAGTGATAACTTTGGGAGCAAAAACATTCAAGTTATCTGAGCATTTTTCTATTAAAGCCGACACGATACTCAAAGTGACTTGTAAATTACCAAATTTATTTCTATTAGAATCTGTGATAGTTTTCTTGTTCAAAAATGTGATAACTTTTTCTAATTTTACTCGTCTGGTAGATGCGTAGTATAATAAATAACTAAGCTCACTTGAGTTGGGCTTCTTTTCAATTCCTTTGCCCGGAGGATAACATTGCAAGATCAATTTCTGATGCTTAGAAAGAAACAACCCTGCCATATCGATTTATCCAGTACTAATAATAATTAATATTATCTGTTCCCCCGGAATTTAACTTTTCACAAGTTAATTTTACGTTGAATTTGGTGCTCCACTCTGAGAAAAGATCGCGATGTTTTGGTGCTTATGAAAAAATCAATTCGAGATGCCTCCAGTGTACGTGAAAGGAGGGGTATGGACAAATGTGGAGGATGAAATCTTGAAGGCTGCAGTCCAGAAGTATGGATTAAATCAATGGGATCGTGTTGCGTCTCTTTTGACCAAGAAAAATGCCAAACAAGCCAAAGCAAGATGGAATGAATGGATAAGCCCAGCCATTAATAAAACCGATTGGACTCGAGAAGAAGATGAGAAATTGTTAAATCTAGTTAAGTTACTACCCAATCAATGGCGAAGCATAGCTCCTATAATGGGTAGAACTGCTTCCCATTGCATAGAACGCTATCAAAAGCTACTTGAAGATGATAACGAGGACGAAGATGAAGATATAAGATTTGAAGGTGCAGGTGTAGAGTCATTGCCAGCCTCTGGTGGACGTGCTGGAGATCTAAATATCAATCCAGAAAGTATACCGGCACGTCCTGATGAAGAAGACTTGGAAGATGCAGATCGGGAGATGCTTTTCGAAGCTAGAGCTAGATTGGCTAATACAAAAGGTAAGAAAGCCAAGAGAAGAGAAAGAGAACGGATGTTGGAAGAAACCAAAAGAATTTCATTACTTCAGAAAAGGAGAGAACTCAAAGCTGCAGGAATTAACGTGAGCTTGGTGTCAAAGAATAAAAAGAAAAGCAAATTGTTTGATTACAATGCTGATATTCCATTTGAGCATGAGCCACAAGTAGGGTTATACGATACTTCTAAAGAGGATGAAACCTCTAAGAAGCTAACCAGTGAATTCAACAACCGAGTCTCGAAAGAAGGACTCGAACTCGAGAAGCAGAAACAGAAGAAGAAAGAAGCTTCCAAAGAACAGCCCTCTACTAAGAGATCAAAGTCAAGCATAGAGGGAGAAAGCCAAGTAGAGGAACCCCCAAAGAAGAGATCCAAACTAGAATTACCAAATGTCCTTGATACTGCTAAGGAAATGCAAGTTGATGACACCGAATTGTCTGGTGTTTTTGGCGGGCCCAAGGTGTCTGATTTAGACGACATCGATGCCAGAATCTCTAGGGCAACAAAAGAGATCAAGAAAGCCCAAGCCCAAAAATCAACCTTATTGAGAAAAGCGGATGAGAATGTTACAACTACACAAAGGCAGCTTAAACCCAAACAACAACGGAAAGCTATAGTTCAACTTCTTAAGTCGGAATTCGGCCAGCTTCCTGAACCTAAAAACGAGTTTGATGTTTTACCAAAGTTTGATGATCAAGAAGATGATGTTCAATTGGTGAAGCTTTCTGAATCTCGAGAAACGAGAGACAGATTGAAGAATTTGGAATTACTAAGACAGGTAGAGGAAGAGAAATCAAAACTTCGGAGAAGTCAAGTAGTTCAACGAGGCTTAGATATACCTGATTATAAATTAATTAAGCATGTTGATTTGAGCAAAGTTTCAGAGTTAGACAGGCAAATTGCTACTGAATTCCAAAGATTACTCAAGTCTGACTACAAAAAGTACACAGACTCAAACATCCTGGCCGAGGAATTGGATGAAATCGACGAGGAATTGTACAATAAAGTCCAACAAGAGATCAAAGTCGAATTAAAGAAAACTGCGATGAGAGCTCTCGATGAAATTCCTTATGAACTCCCGTCCCTAACCGAAGAGGTGAAGACACAAATATTTGATATTATAAAGAAGAATGAACTTGACACTATGAAATTAAGAAACGAACTCAATGCCTCGATCGACTTTAGTACTGACAATAGTATGAATAACATAAAAGCCGTTGCAGAGGCTATTATGGACGAGGAGCACCATATCAATCTCTTCAGCGAAATATCTGAGATAGAAAACGATGCGATTAAATCCCGTTCGACCAGGCTCAACAAGATGGTAGACACTGTTGTGGCCAAAGAAAGGGAACTTACTGCCTATATTAGACAAAGGTCTTTAAATTAATGATAACGAATTAACGATTGATTTCTCCACGACAAATGTGCGACAAACTGTAGTCCTCGCTTCGCATACTCTCTAATAACAAGCCGTAAGCAGCAAACTTCTAGATATCAATGGCTAGTAATTTGTTATATATCCCTTTCAGGAAGACCAAAGAAAACCGTATAAGTGAAGAGCTTAAGGCTGTAATTAAGAAGGATTATTTTCAAAGTCCGAGTATATTCGAGAATGATTTGCATCAATTGTCCAAAATACGCAAGAAGGTTTACCAGCTCAAAGATGAAACTGTTGATAAAGCCACCGAAATTATTTTGCAACAGTACTATATCCAAGTAGTGAACTTAACGAAGAAGTTTGCTGATGAAGTACTCGAATTCCAATGGTATGGGACTCTTGGTTATAAGCCTAGTGGGCCGTATACAATGAGGTCTTTAAAGTTTGAGAAGTATAATATTATATATCAATTGGGCAGTTTATATTCTCAATTGGCTTTCAAGGAATCAAGATTCACTGATGATGGTCTCAAGAGGTCATGTAACTATTTTCAGACATCTGCTGGATGCTTTGATTATTTGGCACAAGTGATTTTAGAGGAGAAATTGTTGTCTCAAAATGGGACCAATGATTTGTCTCCCGAGACTTTGCATCATCTTAAGTATCTCATGCTAAGTCAAGCCCAAGAGACTATATGGCAGAAATCAGTAAACTCTAATATGAAGAACTCGGTGATTTCCAAGTTGTCCATGGAAACTGCTAATCTATACAGCAAGGCATTGGAATATGCCAATAAGTCTGATTTTATTAAATTAGAGTATGTTAACTACTGTGCAGTCAAACACTACCATTTCAGCTCTGCTGCATACTACCGAATGTCTCTAATTCTGTTGGATAATACTAAGTATGGAGAGCAAGTTGGGTATTTAAAAATTGCTTTGAATCTTGGCGATAAAGGAATGAAGTATAAAAGTTATGTTAAACAATATGTGATAGATGATTTAATTGGATTGCACACTATGGTTCAAGATACTCTTCGAGTGGCTGAGAAAGATAACGACCTTATCTACTTGAAACCGATTCCAGAGTTATCTTCTTTGAGTATATCCAATGGAACCATCACTTCTTTGGTAAAACCCATAATTAAAAGTGAACTTAATGAGCCTTTAAAGAGTGACAGAATCTTTATGAAAGAACTCATCCCATACTTGGTCGTTCAAGTCTCCTTGGCGTACAGAGATAGGCAAGATACTTTCATCATGAAGAATGTATTGGAACCATTGCAAGCATTGAACAAAATGATGAATCACTTTCTTACTCAAAGACATTTACCTGCATCCATAGACTCAATTCAGAAGCCCGAAAATATACCCGAATCAATTATCCAACACTCCCAGGACATCATCAACTATGGTGGTACGAAGTTAATTGAAGATTTATACGATAGTATTCTCCAACTTTCTTCTGATTGTCGAGATATATATGAAGGATGCCAACAACGTCTTGTGGTTGAACTGGAAGAAGATGAGATCTTCAGGGAACGCTTTGGATCATCTTGGACCCGTCCAGAATCTTCTGAGGTTGCCAAGGAGTTGTGGTTCAAAATAGGCAGTATGGAGGAATATATGGAACAGGCTGATAAAGCAGATGATATTATATTGGAGAGCTATCATGAAATCAAAGACTACTTAGAATTGTATTGTGGAGGATATGATTCACTCATCAGATTCATTCCAAGTTCAGTTTACATTAATCTCAATGAAGAAGTATCTGTTGTGATTAGCGACATACGAGAAGCATTAAATGAAACAACAGAATTGGAAACAAGCCGTAAAGAATTCTTGAAGAAGTTGGAAAATAAAAGCAAAGACAATAATATTCTTCCAAAGTTGATTGGAGAATACAAGAATAGGTCTGGTTCAGCTGACTTTATCAATAATTTGAACGAGTCAAGCTTTGAACTGGTCTTCCAGACACATATGAAACTTTTTAACGAAGATTTGGAATTTGTGGAAATGCTGAAAAACAAGCAAATTGTTTTGGAGCAAAGAATTGAAGATCTTAACACCAAGTTTGTAGAGATATTCCATGAAAGTGACGATGAGCAACCAAACACAAGCAGAAAGGACAGTCTTCAAACTTTAGAAGATATCTATTCACGGTACCTACAATTAATCACGAACATTAACGAGGCAAGAAAGTTTTACAATGACTTCAAAACAAGAGGGAATGGGGTGATAAGTGAATGCGACGAATTCATTAAAAGAAGAAGAGAGGAAGCCCAATCGTTTGAAATGAGTGCCAGTAAAAGTTCCGTTGCATCTACAGTGGAACCAACCAGAGTAATGACCCCAATTCCAATTGTTGCATCACCGATCCCAAAGACCTTTGCAGCTGGAAATCCCCAAGCAGCTAACATCGGACGTTCTGAAACTTTAACTCCACTGACAGACGACATCAATCGATTACATGAGCAATTCTCTCAAACATCGATAAAGAGGAAATAGTGTATAGAATACTTAATTCACAAATTCGCGATGCCATCGAGAAGTAGATACTTGATTTATGCTTCGACGCTTGAGATACTTCAAAAACTTGATAATGACTGAGCATAAGAAGAATATCATTACCATAGTAGGAACTACAGGCGTGGGAAAATCCAAAGTATGTGATATACGTATGGTTTAAAAGGTGTTTCATACTAACATTTCCTAGTTTAGCATAGAGCTTGCAAAAGCCATTAATGGAGAAATCATAAATGCAGATTCAATGCAAGTATACCAGAAATTGGACATTATCACAAACAAGCATCCAGTAAACGAACGTGAAGGAATTGCCCATCATGTCATGGATCATGTGGGATGGAGCGAAAAGTACTTCATCCACAGATTCTCAGAGGAAGCCAATGAAGCCATTGACGATATCTACGCTAGAGGTAAAATCCCTATAATAATCGGAGGCACACATTACTATCTACAGAAATTGCTATTTAAGAACAAGACAATCGAAGACCAAGAAAGGAAGCCTTTGACAGAAGAGCAATTAAAAGTCCTTGATGGGCCAACTGAAGGAATAGTTGCAGAATTAGAGAAGCACGATCCAGTGATTGCCAAAAAGTTTCATCCTCAAGACTGGAGAAAGCTCCGAAGGGCATTGGAGATCTGGTATACCATGAATGAAAAGGCCAGTGATATCTATAAGGAGCAGAAGTTAGAAGAAATGGAAGATTCTTCTTTACTCTATAATACACTTTTATTTTGGGTGTACAGTGATAGTACTATCTTGAAAGAAAGGCTTGATAAACGAGTTGATTCAATGATTGAAACTGGTGCAGTTGATGAGATTAATGAGCTATTTGAATTCTATAAAGCTCAAGAATCTAAGCCTGATATGACGAACGGCATTTGGCAGGTGATTGGATTCAAAGAATTTCTTCCATGGTTAGAGAACAATAAGGAGGATAATAAGAAATTTGAAGAAGGAATTGAGAGAATGAAGATAAGGACTAGACAATACGCTAAATATCAAATCAAGTGGATAAAAAAGTTATTATCCGTCGAACTACAGAAGGAATCCCGATTCAATTTCAAGTATGGGGGGAAACTATACCTTTTGAATGCCAGTGATTTAACACAATGGGACTCTGAAGTGAAACAGAGAGGATTGGAAATTGTTAATCAATTTTTGCATAATGGACCCGCAAACGTAAATGTCCCACAAAAACCCGTATCTGTTGTTGAGGACATTTTTCCCGATGAAATTTCCTTATCCAATTTCAACAGTAATAAACGGCTAGAATCTGTACAAAATTGGAAACATTTCACATGCGACCATTGTGTCGACACACAGGGGAAATCTGTAGTTGCAGTTGGACAGGAGTCTTGGAATATTCATATTAATAGCCGTAGACACAAAAAAAGTCTTGCAAAATCGAACAAGAGACAAAAGATTCAACATCAGCTGCAAACGCTACCTCACTAAAATTGGTGCAAGATTCCTCAACCTTAACAGACCATAATCAGTGCTCAAATCGAAAGGCGATGGGCATTTGGTTATTCTAGAATTCGAAGAAGGAAAATGTCGTGGCACGACCATCAAAACTATAATAAGGTTTTTTTTTCAACCTCATTAGAGTTCTAGTAGTCTCCGGAATTAACACAGTTACGAACATACTACTGACATATGAATATAGTAATACTAGTACATTTTCTATAATTTACACTCTATAAAATTTGGGGACGTCATAAATCATTAAAGGATTTGAAATTAGTTCATTTTGGACAATTTCAAGTTGATTTCACTCAATTTATTATCAATCTGATTCAACTGGTTGGTTTTTTGAAGACTCAAATTATTTAAATCATCATTGGAACACCATCCACTCTTGATAAGTCTACTCTTGGTTAAGTTGTAAGTTTCAGTTATCACATTTTTCTCGTTTACCAAATAGTTGAAATAATTAGTAAGATTAGTAAAATGATCGTCTGAAGCTTGACTATTCTCGAAGTAACTCTGTTCAATCTTTTGCATGAAATACTCCTTAGAAGCATTCAGGTTATCAGACAATGTAATTATTGGAGAACTGATTGGTGGAGTTGTAGGAGTATGGCATTTCAACTTTGAATCGAAAGTACCAAAAGATCCGTTGCTATCTTGACTCATAGTTTTTAAATGATTTTGCAATGGGCTTACTTGTGGTCTTTCTTGCATCAGGGTGACTGGAGTAGTAGATAAGTTGGTAGAACTGGCAAAACCGGAGTTGATGGTAGAACTGGAAGTTATTGGATCCATGGTGATCGGAATGGAACTTGAGCTTCCATTAGCACTTGCTGAATTAGCAGATTTTGATAAAGATAATTTTCGTATGGTGTGCTTCAAGCTTTTCAATCTTCTCAACGGACTGGTATTACTCTCCTTTGTATTCAGATTCAGATTTGGATTATTGGAGTTGGTAGTTGAATTTGATATCGTAGGAAATAACTGGTTGTTATCCAAGTTGATACTTGGACTATCCAACTCATAAGTCGATAAAGAACTCTGAAAATTTTGATAAAGAAATGGATGCTCTTCTGTGTTACCCAGGTTTTCTTCACCAACAACACTAGGCATGTCCTCATCATTTGCTTCAAGCAGAATATCATCTTTGGACGAACTAGATGACAAACTTTCGTTTAAATCATTTTCATCTGGTAATGGTGGGAGTAATATTTCATTAGTCTGCTTCGGTATGTAGTCTCTAAAATTGGTGGAATCATCCATGGTGGAAGATTCTTCTAACACTATACCCAAACCATTCATCATCTATAAGATCTGTAGTACTTTGGAAAAGAATTAACTGAGGATATTGATGGATTTATAATGTGTAAGAATATTTAGTATAGGTATTTTCTGTGTGGATACGGATTTCTTTTTTTTTTTTCTGCAAAAAAAATCAAAGGCTGCTGGAAAATAACTGAAAAAAGTCGAACTTGAATCACCAATTGTATCACAAATAGTCAGGAATGATGGCTAAAACAGATGGAGATGAGGAATGTAAAAACTCAAAATGAAATAACTGAAAAATTGTAAAGAATTTATGGGAAAATTCGGTCACAACCAGTTATGCAATCGGGAAGGAATCAAATGATACTTATAATCCTAAGCGGTTGAAGCAAAAAATTCTCAAGGTTTTTTTGAAAAAAAACTGCAAGAGCGAGAAAAAATTTTATGCATATCATTTATATAGAGGAACGTTAGTAATGCAGAACTCCAAAATCACCAATGAACTTTATATTTACAAGGTGAACAATTTACATCAGTCCGTAGGATTAAAGTTCCCGAAGGTAGGGAGCAACAGATACGACAAAAAATTACTAGGTATCGTAGGTTGGCGACTTCTTGGAACCACCTCCATAGCATCGGAAAACAAGTCATCTTGATGATCTTCGTGGTGCACCGTTGCAAATACTACCAGAATCTTGCACCACGCTAAATGAAGCAACCAAGATTGTCAGTGGCCCAATCTGGCCCTGGAACCGGTAGCCCGAACCACACACTACGGTGCGCCACCGAGTTATTTGCAGGTCCTCCGATACTGTACAGGCGGACGGGTCGTGCGACCCACCGGCCGCCGTCCAGTCGGCGCCAGTCTGACTCGGGAGGCCCGATTGGTAGTGTGCGCGCGGCGGCTACAACGGTCTAGCCTGATGGCCCCCCGCGGCAATGATTGCCTATTGGCTCGGAAGCACTTGAGTCTTTGGCCCATCCTGTATGTTATCCAGCTGCATAATATTTTATGTCCTGTGGCAGGAATTGCAACGGTCGCACCTCCACCTATATTACCCCTATTGAATCTGGAACGACACCAGACCTAACCAGATTTGCTACCTCAAGGATTTTCCACTGGCGACTTTGACTTTTCACAATCAAACTCAATTTATTTTCCTGACATTTTACGGCCGAACTTAACTAGTTGAACATAGCCTTCGTCTCAATTCGGTGGCTTCCCGTGGAAAACTCTCGACAATGATTTGAGCCTATTTGTCACTGGGCCAAAGTTTGGTGCAGCAATTGGTGCAGTATTTTTTAAGTCCGATTAGCCACTGCAGAATTTTTGGAGCGATTGCAGTTACATGCGGCACGTATTCAATCTCAATTCCATTTATTTTTGTAATCTACTACATCTATAGATAGCCATTGTGGCGGATGGTCTGACATTTCATTGATATTATAACCGTAGTTCTAGTATAACCGTAGCTATAGCAATAATTAAAAATAGCTAATCCTGGTGCTCCGAACTGATAGCTCGGTTGCGAATTTTTTTTGCAAAAAAATGTATTCTGTAGCCCTGTGTAAGATCCCCATAGATCGACGACGTCGCCTAGGTGGTGAGAACAAGAACCTAGCAATCAAGTCCCAGGTACCGGCTATTACCACAAACGTCGAGAATGAAGATCTTTATTACACTCCCGTGACTCCTGTGGAATCTTTATTTTGACGATTGTCAGAGCTCTCTGCCTTGGATTGACAGTGCGATAAGTACTGATACAATTAAACTTCGTAACGGCATATTCGCCGTTTGGCAGGTGTACGATTAGTGGGATTGTGGAGTTGATGTTGCCTTACAAAACCTTAATCTAAAATATCAACTCCATGTCAACTAAAGGCTTAAAGTTCCTTTTCCTACCGATCAATAAATATCTCGGACCAGTCTCAAAACGATAGTAATTTCCCCTAAACTCTCCGGTTTGATTGAAGTTGGTCTAGACCTGTAAATGTAAGGGGTGTGGTAATTGTTGGGAGTTTTTTGATGGTTCGAAACCTAGACTCTAGGCCAAGGTCCATTCTTCTATTATCGAGGCATCCATAGCATGCCATGTGTGAAATGTGCATGGAGAATGTATTACAGATACAGACCCTTCACGCATACGAAATATCATGGCTTACAGAGGTTTCAAAGTGGGTAATCTATTTTCGGTGTTGCACTCGACGTTTTAGGAAATACAAAGCTGGAATCCATTATAAAGTCTCAGCGTGCGTAAATCTCAGGCGATCCATTCTGAATTTCGCCCCGTACAATAGGAAGAGTAACCCAACAATAAGGGAGCACCTCCTTCTATGATCGCTTACAATTGTATATTTCACTGCATTTTATTATATAACAAGTTAAAACACCAATGGGGGCTGCGTTTCTGTTACTAATTTCACTGTAGATAATATCTGGATAGACTCTAGGGTTTATGAACAATGCACCCTTTAACGCACAAATTAAGTTAAGTAGTGGTACAGTCAAGTAACACCTGAAATCCTAGTGGGCCCATGGGTTGGAATGAACTGACTGATTCAAATGACAATTTTGTTCTTCAAGTATTGCCAGTAATTCTTTCGTATTGGATCGTATTTTTCACTTAACAAATCGTAGTATTTCACTGACAATTGGTTACTGTAAATCTTAGCAAGCACCTCAAGAGCAAATGATGATTTGATAAGTTCAATTTCGCTGTCATCGTCTACTCTCTGTTGTGTATCATTCAAGCTAACAAACTGGTTGCAAAATGGTTCGAGCGTCTTCAATTCAATATTGAATTTTTCACAGATGCCTAGGAGATAATTCCACGAAGATTCGTTTTGAGGACTCAACTTGATCTTGTGTTTGACAAACTCCAACTCCTGGTCCACAATATCTGTCGTTATCTTGTCATTTTCTGGATGTCCGAACTTCAAGAAGAATCTGTGGTTCCATGCACTGTTATTCCTGAGATCTTTCTCAAGCATGAAATCAACGAATTCGTTCTCCTTGCTATCGTGATAAAGATTGAATTTCTCCACAAACCATTTCCTATACGTCCAGACGTGATGGTTCTTTGAGTCTTCACTGAGCATGGCCTCCAAAATTGGGAATTCTCGATGATAGTCATATTCTCCCTGTGTACGTAAAATCTCTCCAATGATCAACTGTCTGTAGTTCCAGATCTGATAATTCTTCTCGTTGTCCAAAGAGATATCCTCCAACCAGTCGAGTTCCTCTAATAAATCTTTTTTGACTGACAGTGCAATGTTGAATCTGTATATCCAGATTGAATAATGGGATGCCAATAGATCAATACCTAATGTGGTCATTGCAAATGCTCGTTCACTCCTTTCGTCTTTTTGCATAAGGGCCAATAAAATTCCCATGGTCGATTTGAACTCTTCCGTGTATAATATTTGACACAATTGTGGTTGCTCTTCATTGAGCTGAACCGGTTCAACATCGTCGTAATTGAAAGACATGATTTAATAAGCAAATATGATGGTGTGGGACTTTGGAAAATTACCACATCTCATGCAGTGCGCAACCGGACTCGAATTTCCAGAAAGAAGCCCCAGGCCTTACTATCATTTAATGAACCTTCATGATAGAGACATAATTATATCTACATTGGTCGGAACAAGCATCATTTACATAATCTTGTCTGCGATCTCTTCCAATAGACAACTTCCTTCACTTGTGGCTGTTTTTATTGTGTCTAATATGATTCCTCGATTACGATCTTTTGAGACTTTTATTGATAAGTTAAGATCATCCAATGTGACAGCCAAAACGCCTGTCATTCACACTGGCTCAAAAACTAATTCATTGTTCAACCGATTGCCTTATACTATGAGAGAAGAAATTGTATCATCCATAAAATCGTTGCAATTGTATGCGACCAATAATAGGAAAGTGCTGGACAGAAGACGGAAGTTATTCAAAATGATGTCCTGGAGGCAACAGAACTTGAGTAAGCAAGTTGGATACTTGGATAAATTGGATGTAGTCGATTCGTTGATAAAGAAGAATCAGAACTTTCTTAATAAAGTTGTGGAGTCCAGCATCAGTCAGTATGAAATTTCCTTTAGTGACTTCGACATTATCAAAAATTTCATTGATAATAATAGTTATCGAGTGATTGAATCATTGGCTCATTTCAATAGAGATTGGAACATGGATCAGGATACCCTGGAGTTTGAATTGGAACCGATACTACATTACATTGAAAGAAACTTGTCAGCCATTATCCCTCTGGAACAAAAGGCTAAAACATGCGTTGTCGTCCCCGGATCTGGACTTGGAAGGATTCCATATGAATTGGCCTTGAATGGGTATGGACATGTACACTCAATCGAATTTAGTGGCTTAATGTATTTATTTAACGAGTTCATTTACAACAATTCACAATGTGATCTTTCTGATCTTTCAATGTATCCATATGTTCACACAAACTCCAATTTCAAGAATGTTGCAGATCAAGTACGATCCGTTTTAGTTCCCCAGGTCACGAAGCCACTGAATCTCACTATGCACCTTGAAGATTTTAATACTTTCGAACTTCCTAAGTATGACGATATAGACAACATTGTGGTGGTAACAGCCTTTTTCATAGACACGGCAGAAAATTTAATTGATTATGTTGACTCCATCAACAGCTTGGTTAAGCCATTTAAGAAATGTCACTGGATCAATATTGGTCCTTTAAAATATGGAACAGCTCCAAAGGTGGAACTTAATTTGGATGAACTCACACAATTAAGATCATTGTTGGGGTGGAAAGACATCGACATTATCAACACATTGGAGTCCCCTATCGAACCAAAAGACAATGGCCTCTACAGCTATGCTACTGACAAAAAGAGTTTCTGGCAAGGTTATTATGGTTTAGTAGGTTGGTGTTCTGAGAAAAAATAGCATTATTATTTTCAGTTACATATAATATAATTATGACAATCATTTTACTTCATGAGGTTACTACCCTTATTAATTTGTAATTTTTTATCGGAACCTCCACTGATGATACCTATTTCATTGTCCCAACAAACATCGAAGATTTTTGGACTTCCTGAAGATTCATTTCTGGTAATAGTATATAATGGATTAACTGATCTAACATCCCACACCTTGACATGTCCATCATGAGAAGCAGATGCAAACATGTTATCATTGTATGGACATGCACTTAATCCAACCACGAAGTTGGAATGCCCCACTAATTTACTGGTAGTTAATTCCGTGCTATTTTCACTAACTCTAGGATCGTGTAAGTTGATGTGACGAGCAGATGATCCCGTCACCAATAAGTTCTTGGTTGGTAATTGTAAAACAGACAATAAAGAATATCCAGTGCTTCTGGTGTCAACACAACGGGAAGTCACTAAATCCCAAGTCTTAATGGAGTGGTCCTGGGAGACGGAATATGCAACTGTTGAGTCAGTTAAGTCAAAAGTTATATCCTCCACTGGTTGCTTATGACTTTGGAGAATAGATAATGGAGATCTTCTTCTTAAGGTGGCATCTTGGACTGCCATTTTTCTTCTTTTCTTTGAAGAAGAAGACAATACATTAGAATCGTATTCTAAAGGTTGAATGTTGTTCATCTCCTTGTGATTCGTGGACCAGAATCCAATGTCTCCATCATAACTTGCAGATAAAATTCTGCTTGTCTTAGAGTCGACTGACAAAGACACAACAGGTCCCTTATGACCTTCCAAGATAGCTATCGTGGTACCTTCTTCTGGCGTAGTTTCTTCATCGTCATTGGCATTTTCGTCAACTATGCCGGTTTCTTTATTCTTCCATAATCTAATTTGTCTATCATTTCCACTACTCACTAACCTTGTTGGAGAAATCCATTTTGTGTCCCTTATAGATCCTGAATGACCACTGAACTGTTTCTCAATATTTCCTGACATGTCATAAATTCTTACCACCCCATCGTATGAACCTGACAATATCTTGGACTTTCCACTAAAGTTAATGGTATCGATTGAAGATATCCAGTCATTATTGTTGAAAGATGCTAAATATGAAGGTGGCAAAACAGCTCTGGTGTATTCCAAAGTAATGAATGCTTCACTACTCAAACCATTCTTGGTCAAGTAATCCTCTAACGAGGTTCTTAATAACTTTCCATCAATTAAGAAATCAAAAGGAATAGGCTTGGTCTCTTCAGATTCTCCGTCATTTTCCAATAAATGATTAACAACTTCAGACAAACCGTAACGTTTTAAACTAATAGGAACATACAATGGTGCCTCAAAGACCTGAATACTCTCATCCTCCTTAGTGACGAATTTGATTTTAACCTGGGATTTATCTTCACTCATGGTATTATGTTGTAGTCTCATCTCATCTCAAATAAATTTTCAGTGCGATTTGTGCAACGACGCAACTGCAAAAACACAAAGTGATGTGATAAATTGTTCCTCCCTAATTATTACACTAACAATAGCCTTGATGAAGAGAAAAAGTGTATACTACTTGATCATTGCGATATGTGTCTTGTACTATATACGAGCTTTAGATTGTAATTCAAAATTTCATCGAGAAATTCACCAGACTACGGGATCTAAATGGTACTAATAATGGTAGAGACGCAACTTTACCCACTGCAGATACAGTCTTGATACCTGAAATCCCACCTTTCTTCAACATTGTATCAGATTTACTTTTGGTTGATCTCCGTAGCCTGGAGCTGATTCTCAGCCTCTTGATTTTAGATATACTCTGAGACTTACTCCTGTAAGCAAGACTTTCAGGGTTGCAAAATTTACCGTGTTTGAAGAAGTGTTTTGCAGCCCTTTTGAATCTCCTCCAAATCCGTTTCCTGGTGATACGAGGTGGGGGTAAGGACCTCATATTCTGGGATTGTGTTCACTTTTGGATTTTGCAATCGATATTCCGATTTAGGAATGTGCGAATTGTGATTTATTGGCAAAGTCTGAGTCTCCGTCGGAGCACCGATGATAAAAATATCATTTTTTGAAAGCTACCGCAAGGACCAAAAAGTATAAAAAACCAACAAAATCCTGGAATTCGGTTGTTTGGTTTCTGGTTTTTTTGGTTTCTTTCTCTCTACAGATTCTACTGCTTACTCATCCATTGTGACTAATAAGTGTAATTATTTTTGACTCACACAGAATCAAAAATTAATTAATATTTCGCATCTCATCCTGAAAAAAAAACTCATCGAGGTTTAACTATCTGCTTCCTTTACAAGCTAATTGGATTTATAAAATTATGAGCACCCCAGACGTCCCAGTTGAAGTTTCCAAAGTCTTTGATACCATCTTGGTCCTTGACTTTGGTTCCCAATATTCTCATTTAATTACCCGTCGTTTGAGAGAATTCAACGTCTACGCAGAAATGTTACCATGTACCCAAAAGATTTCTGAGTTATCTTGGAAACCTAAAGGTATCATTTTATCTGGTGGTCCATACTCTGTTTATGCTGAAGATGCTCCACATGTCGACCATGCTATCTTTGACTTAAATGTTCCAATCTTGGGTATCTGTTACGGTATGCAAGAATTGGCTTGGATCAATGGTAAGGGTGTTGCTAGAGGTGACAAGAGAGAATACGGTCCAGCTACTTTGAATGTTGATGACAAATCTTGTCCTTTATTCACTGACATTGACCACTCTCAAGTTTGGATGTCCCATGGTGACAAATTACACGCTTTACCAACTGGTTTCAAGATCGTCGCAACTTCTGACAACTCTCCTTTTGCTGCCATTGCACACGAAAAAGAATCCATTTACGGTATTCAATTCCACCCTGAAGTTACCCACACCACCCAAGGTAAGACTTTATTGAAGAACTTCGCTGTTGATATCTGTAAGGCCAACACCAACTGGTCTATGGAAAATTTTGTTGATACTGAAATTGCCAGAATTCAAAAATTAGTTGGACCTACTGCCGAAGTTATTGGTGCCGTTTCCGGAGGTGTTGACTCCACTGTTGGTGCTAAGATTATGAAAGAAGCTATTGGTGACCGTTTCCATGCCATCTACGTTGATAACGGATTGATGAGAAAGAATGAGACTCAATCTGTTTACGAAACTTTGACTGCTGGTTTAGGTATCAACTTAACCGTTGTTGATGCCACTGACATGTTTTTGGGTAGATTAAAGGGTGTCACTGACCCAGAAAAGAAGAGAAAGATCATTGGTAACACTTTCATCCATGTTTTTGAAGCTGAGGCTGCTAAGATCACTCCAAAGTCTGGTCAAGAGATTGAATATTTATTGCAAGGTACTTTGTACCCAGATGTCATTGAATCTATTTCTTTCAAGGGTCCATCTCAAACCATCAAAACTCACCATAATGTCGGAGGATTGTTAGAAGACATGAAATTAAAATTGATCGAACCATTGAGAGAACTTTTCAAAGATGAAGTTAGACACTTGGGTGAGTTATTGGGAGTTCCTCATGACTTAGTCTGGAGACACCCATTCCCTGGTCCAGGTTTAGCTATTAGAGTCTTAGGTGAAATCACCAGAGAACAATTGAAGATTGCCAGAGAAGCTGATTTCATCTTCATTGAAGAAATCAAGAAGGCCGGAATTTATAAGGAAATTTCCCAAGCCTTTGCTGCTCTTTTGCCAGTCAAGTCCGTTGGTGTTATGGGTGACCAAAGAACCTACGAACAAGTCATTGCCTTAAGAGCCATTGAAACTGTTGATTTCATGACTGCTGACTGGTATGTCTTTGAAGCTGCTTTCTTGAAGAAGGTTGCTTCCAGAATAGTCAACGAAGTTGATGGTGTTGCTAGAGTCACTTATGATATTACTTCTAAACCCCCAGCCACTGTTGAATGGGAATAGATTTGGTTGTTCTATAGAGATTAGCTTTTAGTGGTAATTCATTTACTTGATATATCTACATTACATTATTTACTGTACAATATACTTTTCGTCATATCATCATATGTAAGACACCTCTTGCCGGATCACTGAAGCTATGAGGTTATCACTGTCATGACTTATACTCAAAAGGAATTCTTCGTTATCTCTTGAATAATTATCACTCCAAACAGTGGGTTTCCCTCGAGCATCATATGCCTTATACCAATGCTTAAATTGAAAATTTTCTTGGTCTTTCGGATCCAAAGTCTTGTAAATGGCTTCTTTAGTGGCCCAGTTGCCTGCCAAAAATGTAACAGCCTTATCATGACCATCGTTTTGAATCATCGCATGCAATACGGGAGCTTCGTGAGTACTATTCAAAACCCTCTTCGAAAGCCGAGCCACAAAAGGGGAAGTCAAGTCTCCTTTTCTTCGTATCATTGAATCTATACGTGATAAACTTATGATGTCAATGCCATGGCCCAAGATATTGGTGACTCTTCTACTCATTATAATCCACAAAATGACTCAAATGTAATCTCGTATACGCGAATTCAACCAAAAAGTTTTTCACTCGAGCCAAAAGATTCAACAAGAAAATGGCATCATCTATAAAGGGACCTGTACCATTGCCAGACTCCAGATATGATTTATCTACTTACTGGGGTAGAGTGAAGCATTGTGCTGAAATTTCAGATCCTACCATGTTACTTAATACCTCTGAAGATATAAGGAAAGCCAAAACTATGATCTGGGAATATCGTAATGGTGTCAGACCAGATTTATCTCCTGAATTATGGAGAGCCAAAAAAGTATTAGACTCCTCCATTCACCCAGATACAAGTGAAACAGTCTTTTTGCCATTCAGAATGAGCTCTTGTGTCTTGTCTAATTTGGTTGTCACTGCTGGTATGTTAACTCCAAATTTAGGTACGGCTGGAACATTATTTTGGCAAATCGCTAACCAGTCTTTAAATGTCGCCATAAATACAGCAAATGCCAATAAGTCTCATCCATTGACCACTCAACAAATCATTACCAACTATTCATTGGCCGTCACCGCATCTTGTGGTGTGGCATTGGGATTAAACTCGCTCGTACCTAAATTAAAATCATTGAAACCAAACACAAGAATGATTTTAGGAAGATTAGTCCCATTTGCAGCTGTGGTTTCTGCTGGTATTGTTAATGTCTTTTTGATGAGAAGTGAGGAAATCAAGAAGGGAATTACTGTGTTCGATAAAGAAGGCAAAGAAGTGGGTACTTCCAAGACTGCTGCATTATATGCTGTTGGAGAAACTGCTGCTAGTCGTGTTATAAATGCCACACCAATTATGGTTGTGCCTCCATTGATCTTGGCCAGACTTCAAAAGTCCAGATTGCTCAAGGGAAAGCCTAAAGCTGTAGAAATTTTGACAAATATTGGATTGATCTTCACCACATCTTTAGTAGTTTTACCGTTTGCATTGGCAGTTTTCCCTCAAAGAAGAACCTTACCAGTTTCTTCCTTGGAACCTGAGTTCCAAAATTTGAAAGATGCCTCTGGTAAACCAGTAGCTTCTTTAGAATTCAATAGAGGTATATAATGATGACATTTGTTTATATTCAGCTTGTATAGTACAAATAAATTACCAGAATTTCCAATCGCCAACTTTTTCAATATGTAAACTGGCTTCAATATCATTTCTGGTTGTAAAGTTAGAGAATTTTTCCAATGAAAATGGTTCTGAGCTTGAAGAATCCTCTTCAAACAAAGCACCAATTCCTTTACCACCCAATAAAGTTTCATAACATTCAAACCCTTTAGCTTGATACTGAGATATAACTTTTTGGATTTGACTTTCGTCGACATCATCGTGTAATAAAGTAATAGCACAACCTCCACCTCCAGCACCAGTTAATTTGGTAACACCTATCTCCTCTCTATCTGCAATCATTCTGATTTCTTCTAATGCTGGGTGAGATACCCCTAAAGATACTAGTAATCCATGATTGATACGAGCCAAATCTTTGAGTTTCTCTTTGCTTTCGTCATCAAATGAAGGTTTAATCATAAGCTGATAAGCAGTTGATGAAACGTTTCCCATGGCCTCTAAAATAGGACCACTTATATTAGAATATTCCCCATTCACCTTTGCAACATTACTGACCAAACTAGCAGTACTTCTTGGTACTTTAGTGTTTGTAAGCAATAATTTCAAAGGCGGAAAATTTCTCATGGTGGTTCTGATCGAAGGTTGAGCAGGTGTTGTCATTCTTTGGAACATTACAGCTCCACCATGAGTAGCAACTGCATTATCAATTCCGGAGGGATTACCGTGGAAAGTCTTCTCTGCAATCAAGGACCAGGCATCTATAAAGTCTAATTCTTTTGCGTCCTTTGCGGTGACCTTGTCATTTATACCGAAGGTTGGCTTACTGACATGATTACCCAAATATGCCAAAGCAGAAGCAAGACAAACAGAAGTGCAAGCTGAAGATCCTAAACCAGCTCCAATTGGCACAGTGGATCTTACACAAAATACCATTCCCTGTGTTTTTTGGTCACATAAGTGCAAATATAAGTATAAAAATGAAAGACAAGCAGTGTAATGCAAAGTATTTTCGGTACCAGCCAAGATGGCTGCCAACTTATCCACAATTTCAGGAACAAGTTCATCTGTGTGTTTTGGAGTATTTGCTTCCCGTTCAATGTATTGTTGGACTTCTTCGAAAGGCAAATCATTACGGTTCCATTCTTGAGATAAACCGATGTCTGGAAAGTCCAATCGTACAACATTTTCGTCGACGCTAGGTGTCACGAGAAGATAAGCTCTCAAGCTTAAGGCTGCAGCAATTGCAGGTTTGCCGAATACGGCAGAGTGCTCTCCAAACAAGATAACCTTACCTGGGGCACTTACAAAGAACGACTTTACCATATGATGAATATGTAGTTGAAAAATTTGGGCGCGTAAGCTATACGACGAAACGGTTGGTGTGAGTATGAGGATGTTTTAAATGATAACGAACAAACCAAAGATAAATGCTAATTTAAAAAGTGGTCGTTGTGTTTTTGATTCGTTGATATAAACTAAATTTATAAACTGTATTACGTTAACGCCTTCCCCAACTGGCTCTGCCATTTGAGTTTGCATTGGTTCCATTACTTCCATTGTTATCGTTAATTAAGCTGCTCATCCCAGTCATACTACCACTATTCATCATTCTTTCTCTTAGTCTACTTCCTGAAGTTGAACTATTGGACCTGGCAGGTTGCTGAGAAACAGCCGACGAACTGTAAGCTCCTCCAGGTACATGTTGTTGCTTGGATTTATTGTACATATCTTGCAAACGACTTGATGATCTTGGCTTGTATGTAGACTGGCTTGGCGACACTTGAGGCCTTTCCATCAGTTGGGCCTGTTGTGCTTGTTGATGTTGTTGTGGTGCTGGTTGCTGTGGAGTATTATAATTGGTGTAAACTGGTTTATACTGGTCATTGCTGTAAGTGTTTCTTGATCCATACGATTGATACTGTTGTTGACCATTACTTCCACGAGCCGGTACTTGTTTTGCAGGGACTCCCAACCACTCTGGATACGGAAGTCCGTTACTATCAAAGTAGTTGACAAATGCTTTGTGGATAAGAGTGTCAGTCTCTGTGCTTCCATCTTTATCGACGTGGGAAGATGCCTTTTGGATACTGGATGTTATTGACAAGTTCCCGAAGTTTTTTGTGTAATTGTCTTTGACTTTGGACAAAAATGACTTTTGTTCTTCAGCGTTTCTGTTCTGATACTGATTCATGTTGATATGTTCGTCAGTGAAATTTAGGAGTCGCACTTGATCAACATTACTAGAGTTTGCAGCAAATCGGCTACCATAACATTATTTTGTAAAATATATATGTAATATTGTTATTTATGGAAAGTTAATTAGACTTGGTAATTTAAGTACATTAATAACTCTGTTTTACAAGCATTTGGCAGCTTCAACTCGTTTACAATACAGTTAGCAAAATATTTTTTTGCCAGTAGCCAAACTGTCTCATCTCTAGATTAGATGCGAAAACTTTTCAATATTTTGAACTATGTATAGGTTAACTAAATTAATAACCAGATCTAGGCTGGTCTGTAAACCTTACATTCATCATGGTGTGGGCCACTTCCATAATAGTGCTGCTATCTTCCAGCAGATAAGTAAACCTGTGGATTTGACCTCAGATTCAGCTGATGTGGATGCTTCTTCTCCTGACCCAAATGGCACTTTGTTGAGATTAAAACAAAATGAAAAGGTCCCACCTCTTGTGTCTGAGACCTTGGCTAATATGAACTTCAGATCATTGACAAACGTTCAAGATGCATCTATCTCGGAGGCTATTACCAACGAAAAAGGTTTGGTTGTTAGAGCAAAAACTGGTACTGGTAAGACATTGGCTTATCTTATTCCTATATTAAGTGATTTAATCCCACTGATGACCCACAGTTTGAAGAATAAGGATAAGGTTTTCCACTTAATTATCGTTCCTACTAGAGATTTAGCACAACAGATTCAAAGAGAATTGACTTTGTTCTGTAAGGGCCACCCAGAATTGAAACCATTTTTATCGAGAAGTGATGTCTTGACAGGAAGCACCAGATCTTACTTGGAGTCTCTCTTCTCCCCTTCCATTGTAATTGCAACTCCAGGTAGATTGATAAAGACTTTGGAAATGTACAAGAGAACTGGTAAGAAATTTAGAAATGTTAAGACTGTCATTTTAGATGAGGCTGATCGTTTATTAGATGCTGGATTTGGGAAAGATATCGAAACAGTTGATCAACTTTTGCGTGATATCAATGTTTCTAATGATAATGGGAAAGATTTAACTTTCAGATATCTATTATACAGTGCCACTATTGATGAAAATGTCTCGACGTTCGCCAAAGAAAAGATTGATGAAAACTTCCAATTTATTGACTGTGTTCAAGAAGATGCAACTGAAGCACATGAAAATATCAAGCAAACATTAGTCCAGACCAGATCTTTTAATGAATCCATTCATGGTGCTATTGCCCATAGCATCAAGAACCTTGAAGCTGAAAATGATTTCAAAGGTATCGTTTTCTTGCCAACCGTCTTGGCGGTTGACTGGGTTTTCGATACCATGAAGAATTCTTGTTCCAAACTTGTTGGGAGAAAAGTTTTCAGAGTTCATGGTAAAATGACTCAGGCCGCAAGAGACAGAAATCTTTTGGGTTACAGAAGAAGCAAAGGTGGATTACTTGTTTGTACAGATGTAGCTGCTAGAGGATTAGATTTCCCAGATATTACTACTGTCCTTCAAACGTCTGCTAGTGTCGAGCTTGCTTCCTACATCCATAAGATTGGAAGAACCGGAAGAGCTGGAAAGAAGGGAGAAGCAATCCTCTTTAGCCATCCAGCGGAGCAAAAATTCGTACGTAAACTAGTAGAGGAAAAGCAAATTGTTTTTGAAGAAACCACCAAATATGAGACTATGGAATCTGATAGAGATCTTTTCAAGTATGGAAGGGATGAGGATTTGTTGCAAGAAACTTTAACCAGTATCTGTTTGTATTATACCCAAGCAGCTAATGCTCACAATCTTAACAAGTTTGCCTGTCTCCAAGGTGTTTTGGAATTAAATCGTGAAGTCACAGACCTGGATGAAAAGCTTCATCTTTCTCGAAACTTTTTGAATATCATCAACCTCCCAAGAAATGAAGCTGAACAAATCTTTGATGTTCCTAGAGATTACCGTCAATTAGGAAAAGGATCAAAAGGCTCCAAAGATAGATTCAACAGATTTGATAAGAATTCTGGTAGAGGAAACCAGAGAAACAATGATAGACGTGATAGAAATTTCGGTGGCTCTGGAAGAAGTTATGGTGGCTCTGGAAGAAACTACGGTGGTTCTGGAAGAAACTATGGTGGTTCTGGGAGAGATTCCTCTAATAACGGTAGATTCAGAAATGATGATAGACCTAGAAACTCGAATAGATCAGGAAACTACGACCGTCCTATGAACTCCAGAGGTTCCAACAACTTTAATAGATCTAGAGATTACTAAGCGAACCCTTTTCCTAAAACTTCAAGCTAATGCTTAATCAAAGAATGATTTCAGATGCTAAATGATCGGTAACGTTAACAATTATATTAAAATTTTATGCTATTATTCAACTGAATTGGTACTTCTTTCATGTAAATAGAATTATGTTGACCTGTATTTAAACTTCTTCTTGTACTTTTTTTTAGTAGCACCAACTCTGAATTGTGGTTGTGTCCGCTTAGGAATTTCCAAGGGAATGTCCTTAGATAATAAACTTATTGTTATTAAAATTGCAAGGAGTGTGAAATTGACCAAAAGTAGCTTCTTGTAAAACGATAGGTCGTTGGCAAGATTTGATATGATCTTATTAGACTCAAACAACTTGAACTGATTGAAATGGTTGATTTTCACCATTTGATCATTAAATGTCAGATTAAAGCTTCTGAGTAATCTGTCAAGTTCGGAAGATTGTTCAAGTTGTAATTTCCTGAAAGAATCCGATAGTAATCTACTTTGCTCCTCGATGTACAACAAGGATAAACTGGCATTTGACTCTAGCAAAGAAAGTCTCTTTATAATGTTTTTGAATATAGATTCTTGTGGGTTGCTTATTGTAGTAGTATCATCGTCCTCAACTTCACAATATTCTGGTATGCTGTTCAAAAATTCATTCAATCCCAAATATGGTAATGACGATGTGTTAACTTTACATTCATCATCCTCTACAGGCTTGTCCTCTATGGTATGTTCTTTAAACTCTTCTATCATAGTCTTACCATAGACCTTTATCAAAGATATCGGGCAGTAAAATTCTGTACCGTAGTGATCTAAGATTTCAATCTTGATAAACTTCGCCCAAACTAAAGGGTTTATGATCTTGAACTTTTGTAAACTTCTGGAATTAGAAGCTTCAAATTCACCAAGAACCTTCCAGTTACTTTCTTCGTATCTTTCGTTGACACTTACCTTAAATTTTCTGAAATTGGAACTAAACAACTCGAAATTTCCCATCTCTATCAAATCCACCAATATATCCTGACACAACTCAATAATGATAAATTGATCTTTTGTAGAACATTTATTGATAAGATAGCTGTCTTTATCCTCTTTCAAAATGGACTTAGACTCTTTTGCACCTTCGTTGGTCTTTAAGACTTTCGCTGCACAATCATTGGAAGCATAATTAAATCGATTCTCGTCATTTGTTGCCGATATGATTTGTGATATGTTCTTGTATGTGGTTTCATTTTTCACCTTCAACTTCTTCCAGTCTTCGAAGGACATAAACTCATTGTTCTCATCGCATATGACCAGCACAAAAAATGAAGCAATGAGTAGTAGTAGCACTAGCCTATTCATGTTATCAAATTGAATGAAACCCCAAAACTGTAGATACGCGAAGACTTCTCATCAGTGAAAAATTACTAGCATTAGTATGAAGACTTTACCTTTAACGGCCAAGGCCAAGGTAACATCTATTAAGCAACCGAAAGAGTTGACAACTTATGAAAGAGCAATAGATGGGGAGTACACATATGCATCTAAAAACTATTCATATTATTATTTCCCTGATTCTTATGTGGATAAAGCGTTTGACTTGAGTGCTGGTGTAACAAAATTTAAGAAAATTCCTGAAGAAGAGAACTTGGGAGACTTCAAGACAATACTAGCTGCATTAATCAGACATGAACAAGAGTCTGGAGCTAAAGTAGACTGTGATATAATTACATTCAGAGGAATTATCACAAAAATCATGACATTACCTGTGGAACAAGAAGCTATAAGTCTTAAAATAATGGCCTACGACGGACATATTTTAATTAAAAACGACGACGAATTTGAAATCAATAAACGTACATCCCAGAAAACAAATGAATATATGCAAAAATGTGAGTTTTCCGGCTATAAGTTCGAAAAGCTCACTATGCTTCCGAAACCATGGGCTGAATGCAGCCGTAATATAATTGAGTCGAGACACAAACTGCTTGTCAATAACTATGAACAATTTATTTCCGTGGTCAGAACAAGCATATGTAAAAGCAAGTTGGTTCTTGCTGGAGAAGTTGATGGAGTTTTTGACTACGTAGACGAGAATGATAACTTACCCCATTATGTTGAATTGAAAACTAACGGCTTGATCAAAAACGAAAATCAAATGAAACGGTTCCAAACGAAGCTCTACAAAACATGGGCCCAATGTTTCACAATGGGAATCAAGAAAATAGTGATTGGATTCAGAGATGAAGGAATGCTTTTGAGAAATGTCGAAGTGTATGAGACTGACGAAATTCCTGTCCTCTTGAAAGATAAGATCAACTGCATGAGTTCATTGAAGTTTTTTGGTGCGTTTGTGGAGTGGTTGAATGATATTGATAAAACCGATTACAAAAGCTACAGCTTGACATCAGAAAATGGTATACTTCTGCTTATGGAAAGCTCTGAATCTTTCAAGGATGAATTTTTATCTCAAGAATTTATAGACTGGCGACTGTCTCTTAGAGGATAGACGATCTAATATTTGACTTGATTGGAATTGCTCGCAAAAATTATCTCCGAAGCCGCACTGATAAAGAACTCCTTTGATCTTCAAAAAATATACGATTTAAATCATGATTGACTATTTACTCTCGATTATCCGTTTCTTTGGTACCTACCCAGAAGACGAGATGCCTGTTAAAATCCAAGATGGGTTTTGGAACCAAAGAATGAAAGTCATTGCTGAGAATACTCTTCCTTCAATGCACAACTTGCTTGTTAAAACAGGGAGATGGGCATTCTTTGACTTCAATTGGAAACATATTGAGGGTATCAAGCCTCATATATTCTGGGACTCGGATATAGCCAAATTTCTTGAAGCTGTCTGTTTTGCTATGAAGTATACACCGAAGTCTGAAAAGATCTATAAGACGTACGAGAAATGGAGTAAGGATATTGTAGCTATGGCTAAAAAAGCCCAGCAGCCAGATGGATATCTCAATACTTACTATATTCAAATGCGTCCAGGGTTACAATTCACAAACGTAATGGAACATCACGAGCTTTACTGCTGTGGTCATTTATTAGAAGCTTCTATTGCACATTATGAAGCTACTGGTTCATTTGAGTTTGTGGATATAATGTGCAAGTACGTGGATCTAGTTTGCGCTAAGTTTGGTCCTGGAGAAGACCAATTACATGGATATCCGGGACATGAGGAAATTGAGTTGGCATTGGCGAAATTGATAAAACTCCGTCCTGAAGAACGCTACCTTGATCTACTTGAATACTTTGTTGAACAAAGAGGATATAATCACGGAGAATTCTTCACATTGGAGCAACAAGAACGAGGAATTGATCCAGATCATTACATCCCGGTTGATCTGGATGGCGACCCTATGTGGCCTAAATCCAAATCTTATTGGTATTATCAAGCTGATGAGCAAGTGAGAACTGCCACAGAAGTACAAGGACACTCAGTTCGTCAAACTTATTTTTTGACAGGCGTTCAGGGACTTGCAATAATTAAAGCTGATGATGACCTCAAGTGTTCCGTAAAGAGGTTGTTCGATAACATGATCGATAAGAAATACTACATCCATGGAGGTATTGGGGCCGTTGGTCAGTGGGAAGGATTTGGTCAAGAGTACGATTTACCTTGGGATGGTTACTCGGAAACATGTGCATCCATAGGCTTAGTGTTCATGTGTGAAAGGATGTTGTATGACAAATTGGACCGCAAAGTTGCTTTAGCAATGGAACGATCATTGTATAATGATGTCTTGGGAGGAGTTAGTATTTCAGGGAAATCGTATTTTTATGACCAACCTATAACAGGAAAAAATGCTATAAAAAGGCAAGAATGGTTTCTGTGCTCTTGCTGTCCACCAAATGTTGCTAGACTTTTCAACAGCTTGGAAAAATATGCTTTGCTGGTATTGGATGGCTCCATTGCAATTCATTTATATATTGGCTGCAAAATTAACACCGACGCACTCACTTTCACCATGGAAACCAAATATCCAGATTCAGGTACCATAAGCCTTTCGATAACTTCCAAGGATCCTATTCAGATGTCAATCAGGGAACCTACTGTTGCATATACGTGTAATTACCCTGAATATTCGGTGTCCAATGGCTACATAATATTTGGCAGCCGCGTTTGGGCCGATGAAACCATTAAGATCGAGTTCGAGGTTCCAGTGGAAATTATCACTGGAGATCCAAAGGTCCAAGCAAATGTGGGCTGTTTGGCTGTGCAAAGAGGACCTTATGTCTACGCGTTGCAAAAGTCAGGTATCAGCAAAGATATACTGCTAGACGAAGTTGAAATAACTCCAGATCAAGAGTTCACACCCTTCCAAGACAGCTATGGAAGTGCCAAATTTACAAGCCTAACTACCTATGCGAATGGCTTGGAGTTAAAGTTCGTTCCATATTTTGTTACTGGAAATGAAACCCCAGGAGAGGATTTCAGAATCTGGATAAAAGATGCTAGTCTATAAATCAGACCGCAAAGCAAACTGTGGCATTGCGACGAGCGGCAGCGGTCCGGAAACGCGGAAATCACCGTATTACAAATGGGCTAAAATTCTAGCCCTCTTCCAGCTTCTTGAACGATTTTTTTTTACATCACCATTCAATGCTAGATGTTATGGGACACAGGGGATTGTTTGTTGTGTGAATCAATGACAATTAACGTAGTTTGAATATATGAAAAAGCGAGTTACCCGTTTGGGAAACTGATAAGAAACTCTACTGATAAGACCATCATGAGCATACTACAGCCAGAGCACACTAAACTCCACCGGTAAATTGACAAACATATATATCATATCTTGGAGATATCGGTAGGGGTAAATAGCACAAAAGCATTCTCTGATAATTGCATGTAGAACGGGCTGAAACCCACTTGCAATGTGCAAATTTCCCCAGATTTTCTGGCTGCCGAATGTCAATTCATATGAAAAATTCGCGTGAAGATGAATGAGACATGCCGGTCAAGAAAACCACTCTATTCAACAGTAAAATATGCTCTGATACACTCTAAAGTAGCCCACACGCATCCGAAACATGTATATAATGTATATGGGGAATTTTCAGCTCCCAAAACCCCCCATCCGATCTCATTCAAGACATGTTTTCGGAGCCGCCGCAATTTAGCCTCGGTTTATTTATCCAATAAGAGTAAGCGAAATTTCCATTATTCATGAACGAATCCCCTCCTGAACAAAGTTATAAATACCACGGGAACCCCGTATTAATGACATTTTTTTTGATATTATAACAAAATTTAAAATCATGGCCCCAGTCTTCACCAATTCAAATGGATGTCCAATCCCTGACCCCTTTGCAACTCAAAGAGTTGGAAAACACGGTCCTTTATTATTGCAAGATTTTAACTTGATTGACTCTTTGGCTCACTTCGACAGAGAAAGAATCCCAGAAAGAGTTGTCCACGCCAAGGGTTCCGGTGCCTATGGTTACTTTGAAGTCACTGATGATATCACCGATGTCTGTGGAGCTGCCTTTTTAGACACCATTGGTAAAAAAACCAAGATTTTTACTAGATTTTCCACTGTTGGTGGTGAGTTGGGTTCTGCTGATACTGCCAGAGATCCAAGAGGTTTCGCCACTAAGTTCTATACTGAAGAAGGTAACTTGGATTTGGTGTATAACAACACCCCAATTTTCTTCATCAGAGATCCATCTAAGTTTCCTCACTTTATTCACACCCAAAAGAGAAACCCAGAAACTCACTTAAAGGATGCCAATATGTTCTGGGACTACTTGGTTAACAACCAAGAAGCTACCCACCAATTGATGTTCTTATTCTCTGACAGAGGTACTCCAGCCAGTTACAGAGAAATGAACGGTTACTCCGGTCACACTTATAAATGGTCTAACAAGAAGGGTGAATGGTTCTACGTCCAAGTTCACTTTATTGCTGACCAAGGTATTAAAACTTTAAATAATGAAGAAGCTGGTGCTTTAGCTGGTTCTAACCCAGATTATGCTCAAGAAGATTTATTCAAAAATATTGCTGCTGGTAACGGTCCATCTTGGACTTGTTACGTTCAAACCATGACTCAAGAACAAGCCAAGAAGGCTCCATTCTCTGTGTTTGATTTGACCAAGGTCTGGCCTCACAGCGACTACCCAATGAGAAGATTCGGTAAATTTGTTTTAAACGAAAACCCAAAGAACTACTTTGCTGAAGTCGAACAAGCTGCCTTCTCTCCAGCTCACACCGTTCCTTACATGGAAGCTAGTGCTGATCCAGTGTTACAATCTAGATTGTTCTCTTATGCTGATACTCACAGACACAGATTGGGACCAAACTACACCCAAATTCCTGTCAACTGCCCAGTCACCGGTAGAGTCTTCAATCCTCACATGAGAGATGGTGCTATGAATGTTAATGGTAATTTGGGAGCTCATCCTAACTACTTGGCTACTTCTCACCCAGTTGAATTCAAGAACTTCAGCTTACAAGAAGAACAAGAAGTTTGGGAAGGTGCTGCTTGTCCATTCCACTGGAAATGGGATGATAATAAAGATTTCGATCAAGCAAGATCCTTATGGCATGTGTTGGCTAGATATCCAAATCAACAAGCTCACTTGGCACACAACATTGCTGTTCACGTCAGTGGTGCTGATGCCCATATTCAAGACCAAGTGTTTGACATGTTTGGAAAGGTCCACCCAGATTTGAAAAACTTGATCAAGAAAGAAACCTTGGAATTGTCTCCAAGAAAGTAAGTTATTTAGTTTAGCAAGTGAATTTCACGATACGAATATATATTTATTTGAGGTTATATCAAACTAGTAGTACACATAGAAATTCATTATAATTTTGTGGTGTTACAAGATGCACAAGTACATCCACTTCCACATTTGCAAGAAGCTCCACAGCAAGAAGTAGATGATGATTTACCAGAGGCTGTTGATTCTTTACCGCACATTTTATTAGTTAATGAGAAATCGTAGGGAAATTCTCCCAATATATATCAATCGCACCGGAATCAATTACCACTTTGGGATATAGATAACGGGCCAGATAGGAAGCAGCCGAAAGTGTTGCAATTTCTAACATCACGGGATCACAGGATCACGGGACTACAAGATCACGGGACAATAGGATACTTCAAACTACATATCTTTAACTTGCTGTGTAGCGACTTTTGCCGACTATTAGGGAATAGCAAAAGCCACGGTCGAGTCTACAATTTGGGTTCACACATACAATAACGAAGGTTCCGAAAGACATCCCATTTTAGGAATCTAAAAGTCTAGATCTCTGCGTTACATAATTAGTTTAGAGTCCTGGTCCACAAACAAGAATTACTTGAAACTGTTTGAGGTCACACTACAACATCCCAAGAATTTATATTGCAGGAGGTTTGTGGATCCGAGCTCAAAAAAAAAACTCGACATACAAATATCAAATTACTGAAAATTGCGAAATCGAAGACCAAGAAATCAACCAGCTTACCAAAATAGAAAAATATATGGCTGGGGTTCATGTTGACATTCTAAACAGCCACAAACTTCGGCACAGTATTCTATTTATAAAACCCAGGGATCAAGTCGGTCACTCTAAGGATCAAAGTTTAATCAGCCTTGCTGGTAATCAGATCTATTGTTAAATCGGTAAACAAATGGCTGGGTGCGAAAATACACTGGTCGCAACTTGACATGGTGAACCCCAGATTTGCTGTTTGTGACAATTGATAGACTAGCCTCGTGGGAAATAACACTTTAGTCAATATTCAAACCTCTCTTTTATCCACTTCAAAACATGGTTGAGTGTAACAGTATTGAGAACACTAAAGAGTTGACGACGTTTCTGGCTACACTGCCCTGGTGCAACGCGAAAACCCACTATAGCCTCGCTAAAATCTTGAGCAATGACAGGTCTGCGACAATTGATCCTGCATATCCATGTGCCAGTAGCTTAATTGTGCCAAAATTATGTGCATGTCACTGCCATTTCCCCTGGAATTTGCGTGCATTGTGTCCCCGGCCACCAAGCAATGTGTTTACCAGTTTAGAACACTTTCACTTCTCGAGAAAACTATATAATAAGGTGGATCTGAACGGTTAGTTTTAATTATTCAACCCGAATTTGATTCATTAATTCGATCCAATTCACGCATTTTTCAATTTCACACCTATCCTTCCCACATATAAATAATGAACGCTATCAACTTTGCTGTTTCTGATATTGCTGGTGCTGCCACTGCTGCTGGTGCCGGTGCTGCTTCTCTTGCTGCTGGTGCTGCCTCTGCCGTAGGTGGAGCTGAAACCGGAGTTACTGGTTTAGCTGACACTATCACATCTGGAGCTGTTGCTGCTGCCACTGCTGCTGCCACTGCTGCCGAATCTTTGGGACTCGAAGGTGCTAGTGCTGGTGCTTCTATTGCCACTGCTGCCACTGCCGGTGCTGTGTCTGCTGCCGGTGCTGCTGAATCTCTTGTCACCGGTGCCACTTCTGCTGCTGCTGCTGCCGTTGCCTCTGGTGCTGGAGGTGTTGCTTCTGAAGCCGAATCCCTCGCTGATGTTTCAAACTTAAACACCGAAATTCCTTCTTCTACTGCTGAAGTATCTGGATTGGATATCTCTGCTGATGTTGCTTCTGCTTCCAGTAGATATGCTACTCACAGTTCTAAGGCTTCAAGCTCTAAGGCTACTTCATCTTCTTCTAGTACCAGTTCTTCTGATTCTGAAAGTTCTGAATCAAGTGACAGTGGTGCTTTGAGCCATATCGAAGGTTCTAACTGGAAGAGAGCTGCTGCTGTTGCTGGTATTGTTGGTATCAGTTTCGTTTTCGGATTGTAATGATTTTTTCCGATCTTAGAACTTGTATGTATCCTGTAATGAATTGTTTATGTCACCTCAAAATATAAATGGTATTTGGTATTATTTTGTACTTCGTAAGTCTCTTTTTTTGCATCCAAAATGCGCATCTCTTAATATTTTTATTTATCTGACATTCAATGGATAAACCAGCAAGACTACAAATAGATCCCAGCTTGCTACCTGATGAAAAACCTCCACAAACAGGGAACGTGTTTAATGTGTGGTATTTAAAGTGGTCAGGGGGCGATGGCTCCAAGAGATTCGAAAAACTGAAATTCAGGGTTGATATCAAGAAAGACTCAGGTTACACCAAAGCGAATAAATCCACATCAAAAACCTCGACTATTTGCGTATATTTCAGTAAGGGTTGTTGTTATCATGGTAAATCTTGTCAATACCTTCATAGGCTCCCAACAGAGAAAGATTATTACCCCCCTACTCAAGATGTATTTGGAAGAGACAAGACTTTTGTTCATCGTGATGACATGGATGGTGTAGGTGTGCTAAATCGCATCAATGATACTATATATATCGGGGGACTTCATATGAGTGATAAGATCGAGAGTATACTATCTAAGCATTTCAGTGAATTCGGTAAAATATCCAAAATTAAAGTATTATACAATAAAAGTTGTGCCTTTTTGACTTACAAACACGAGTTCGAAGCTCAATTCGCTAAAGAAGCAATGCAAAACCAGTCCCTAGATGACAATGAAGTCTTGGTCGTAAGGTGGGCTAATGAAGATCCTGATCCAACTAGTCAAGCTGCAAACAAAAGAAAGCTTGAAGAAATGACTCTAAATACAGTAAAGAACCTATTGAAAAAGCAAAAGGCAGAATCCCCAACACAGGAGATCGAATCAGAGTCGGAACCCGAGCCTGAGATCGAAGTGCCAGAGGATGATAATGAAGAATCGGAGAACGACGACAAACAGCAACCAAAGCTACTTCAGAACTCAATTTTCAATCAAGATTCACTTCTGCTTCTTTCCAAATTGCACGCCAACCCATTACCAAAGAAGGAGCATACTAAAGCCATTATAGATTATCTTGGATACTCTAGTGATGAAGATTAATCTTTGATAGTTTGTGTTTGGTGATTGGTCAAAAATTGAGGGAGATTCTTTCTTAAAAATTTCCTTAAGTCTGCAAAAATTGGTTCATCATCCTCATCAATGAAAGTGTAACTGTTACCCTTAGTTCCAGCTCTTCCAGTTCTACCAATTCTATGGATGTACTCATCGACCTTTTTGGTCATTTGATAGTTTATGACAAGTGAAACATTAGCAATGTCGATACCTCTCGCTGCAACATCTGTCGCAACAAGAATACGGGTTTTACCATTTCTAAACTCCTCAATTGATCGTTCTCTTGATTGTTGGGACTTGGAACCATGGATCGTTATGTTCTTATATCCTTTCTGTGCCAATTCTTCAGATAATTCCTCAACGGTTTTAATGAAGTTAGCAAAGATGATGATGGAGTATTGCCTATTTCTCGAAGAATGCTTATTGATAACCTTAACCAATCTATCAAGTTTACTGTTGATATCTTTGGCTTGAAGAAATTCAAACTCTTGATTAATATTGTCAACTTTCTCCCCTATCTTTCCTATTATGAGTTGCACTGGATTGACAAGGTATTTCTGGGTCAAAGCATTAATAGAATTCGAGAATGTTGCTGAAAACATTAAAGTCGTTCTTTTAGCAACATTAAAAACAGTTTGGTCGTGACTATCTATATCAGACAAATTGTCATATATGGTATTCAATGGTTTTTCAAATCCCATGTCAATCATTCGATCAGCCTCATCAAAGATTACATAATAGCATTTACTTAAATTTATGATCTTTCTTTCCAAACAATCAACCAATCTTCCAGGAGTAGCCACAACAATATGAACTCCATTTCTTATTTCTGTTATAGTCTCTTCGTAACTATGTCCACCAATAATACTGACAGACTTTAAATTCAATTTTGAACAAAACTTTGTCAATTCACTAGAAATTTGATTTGCTAATTCTCTTGTGGGAGCCAAGATCAAGCCTAAGGGCTTATTCAAATTGAACTCTTGTAATATTTCATACCTGAGATAGTTTTCATTGATAGAAAGGATGTAGTTGAGTAGTGGTATAATATAAGCAAGTGTCTTACCTGAACCTGTCTCTGCGATACCTAGTATATCGTGATGCTGTAAAGCAATCGGGATAGAAGCTCTCTGAATGGGGGTAGGCTCGTGAAATTGCAAAACTGAGAGTGCTGTTTTCATCTCAGGTTGAATTTGAGACTCTTTCCATGATCTTATGGGATGTATTTTGGTGTGCTTTGTAATGATATTGAACTCGTCTTTCAAATCTCTCCAGTCTCTTTCAGACATATCTTCCAACTTCTTTTGGGACCAATGAACAGAAATCTGGGGGAGAATATCATCTTCATATGTGTCAATTTCGATCAACGGAACTGTATCCTTAGAAGTGTCATCATTCTCGTCCCAATCGAAGTTGAACTGCTTCTTTGACTGCTTCTTGATAGGCTTTACTGTTAAAGGTTTAACAGGCTCTAGGCCTTCATGTCTAACTTTGGAAGGATTGATCCTTTTAATACTTGTTACTTTTGTCTCATTCTTTCGTATTCTGTCCTTCTTCAGTATAAATTTGGGTTTATCCACCTTTATTAATTCATCAATGCTTACTGGTCTCATCTCTAGTAAAAATAAATATTTAATTCGCGATCTGTATATAATCTATTTAGAACTTCTATAATGAATGTAACCAAGGATCAAACCAATAATTGTAGTACAGAGGCCTGATGTGATTGCAAATGTTTCTGAATAGCATCCTGATCCTGCAGAACAAACATACTCACCTGCATCATTGTAGCCAGAATGAATGTCATAAATGTATCCAAACAAAGAAGACATGAGAGTTAAACCAAATGCTGTACTGGAGTACATAATTCCCCAAATAAAACTATAGTTTTTCATGTTGAAGATATCTGATATGATTGCAGGGTAACAAGTAAAACTGAACCCATAGGCGTAACCTATAATACAAGACACAATCAGAAGAAACATATTTGTTCCGTGAATGGTGGTTGCAAAAGTTGATAATTTGAAAGTGTTCAATAAATGGCCAAGTAACATGATACTTAAACCTAGAATCAAGTTCCAATGTCTCTGACAACGTAATTTGTGGACTAAGAAATCACTTTGTGGTCCCGAAGACAATCTACCTAAAAATGAGAACACAGCAATAAGGGAAACATGGAGGGCTTGTAATTGACTCAAGGTAAGATATTTATCTGCATCATCATAGTAATAGTATATAGCCTTGGCAATGAATCCCACTTCAAAGATGTACATTTGTCCTAAACCTTGAATTATAGCAAATATTATGAAATGAAACCAAAATATTGGATGCATCAAAGATCTCTTCAAATCTAATTCTCTCAAGTCGGTCTTCGAATCCATATCAATCGAATGAGATGGTACCAACGCAGTTGCCTCGTCAATGTTGTCTTGTTCTATATCCATTAAATCATCTTCTGTTTTGTAGTGGCCCTCAACTCTGATAAATAAAAATCCAATAAATATCATAAGTCCAGTGCTTATATGTAAGTAATTCAAATAAGAAGCTACATTTCCGGCAAACAAGTGACTTGCTATCATCAGATGAATTAAAGCTGAAATGGCAAAAGAAGCAATGGTAATACTTTGTGCAGTTCCTTTATAATTAGGAAATTCGATAGTTACAGCCTTTATAGCACTAAAGTAACCAGCCGTAGAACCAATTCCAATCAAGAACATGGCCAACAGCAAGGCTAAAATCGAACTTGAAGCTCCGGCAACAAATAACGCAAATAACCATTTATATCCAAGGAAAATAGTTAAACAACTCATTAACATAGGTAATTGAGTTCCATACGTATCGGTGACAATTCCACCAAACAACCCTCCCACAGCAGATCCAACAACCATACTGATATTCAAGTTAGAAGACTGTGACGTATTCAAGTGACACTTCTCTGCCAATTGAGTAGTATAGACTGAGGAAGCAAATATGGTGCCGCATGCTAATGCTACTGGAACGGAACTGATAAGAATGAGCCAGTGATTGGTGGCAGGGAGGTACTTATTGATGAACACAATTGAATTGTGAACTACCTTCATTCTTTTAAGTTGTTATCACAAACACAAGAAAAGAATATATAGCTTGAAGCAAATAAGAAAATCAATAAAAATAAGCAGTTTTAGATAAAAGAGTTTATCTCATATATTAGCGCCCGTCGTGCGCAATTCCAGGACCTTGTTGCATTCGCAGCAGCTGTGGACGCACTGTGGGAATAGAACTGCAAAACAAACGAAGTAGGGCAAGTACAATGTCGTGCTTGAATCAACTTCAAAATTTTTCAGTTCTCAGTGAAAAAAAAAATGAGTCGACGAAAAGTTTGAATCAATTATAAAAATCAAAAATGCCAATTGATCCAGAAAAATTAGCTAAGTTGCAAAAGTCCTCTGCCAAGAAGGTCGGTGGTTCTAGAGTTAAGGCCAAAAAGGTTGTCAAGGAAGTTGATGACGTTAAGTTGATGGAAACCTTGGGTAAATTCAAGGCCACCAAGATTCCAAATGTCACCGAAGCTAACTTCTTCAAAGAAGATGGTAAGGTTATACACTTTAAGAGAGTTGGTGTCCAAGGTGCCAACGAATACAACACTTTTGCTTTCACTGGTTACCCACAAGAAACCGATGTCACCAAGTTAATCCCAGATATCTTACCTCAATTAGGTGCTGAAAACTTACAAATCTTAAGTCAATTGGCTCAACAAATCCAACAAGGTAAAGCTCCTCAATTAAACAAGGACGGTAACTTGGCTGCTAACGATGAAGAAATCCCAGACTTGACCGAAGGTCAAAACTTCGATGACGTTGAGTAAGTTAATGAATCATGTTAGTTATTATAGTATAATACATGTAGATACAACATTTTCCAGTAGATTGCTACTCTTTACTTTAATCATATTTCATTTTCCTTTCCCTGCCATTGATAGTTCACTTCTGTTCTGTATGTTTATGGTAACGGTGGTGGAGGAACAGTGGGACCCTTTACCTAGACTATTCCTGTTGAACATGAAGATGTCACTCGCACTTTAAATACTAGCGAATTAAATGTGAAGATAATTTTTGTTTCTCAGTAAACATGGCTAGATCATTTTACGAAGATGACGAGTACGTCGTCACTAAGCCTGGCGTGAATAAGGAAATATCCAAAGAATTGAAGGCAAAGGAACAAGTCCAAGGTGATGTCTCATTCGTGGAGGGAATGGTGATAAGATCAACACCATTGTTGGAAGGTCCATTAAACCAAGCTAGATTATTTTTACATGATAAATTGACATACTATGGGGCTGAAATTGATACCCAGATAAGTGCTGCTAAGAACGAATTGAATACAATAAGCAAGGAGATTGACAGTTTTATTAAGGAGCCAGTGTTGCCAAACTTAGTCTACATTTTGACTCTCACATTGACTGGCTCAATTTTGGCCAATAAAAGATCCTTACCATTAAGATTTATAACCCCAACTGTGTTTGGGATTGCTTCTTACTCATACTTTATGCCACAATCTTATAATGAAGTCAAATCAAGAATAGTTGAATATGAATCGGCTAATTTTCCTGAAGCATACAAGCAACAATCTAAAATTTTGAACGACTTAGCTGAACAAAAGAAAGACTTGTCGTTCAAAATTGACCATTTGCAACAGGATTTGGCTACGTCAATTCATGATGCAAGAATATATTTGAGTGACTTAACTAAGTAAAAATAACTTTTCTATCTAATTGAATAAAATGTCAAAGGTGGTATAGATCAATACACATGCTCCAATCATTAACAAGATGTAATTCAAGTATCCCAAGAATTTTCTCTTTCTATTCTCGTTAACCAGAAGTGTTTCATCGTAGGTACAACAACTTCTTAAGTGAAGCATTGGGGGATACATGTAAACCAAAGGAATGCAAGCAAAACAACCAACAAACGATACAAACTTATCAAGATTCTTTCCACCATATAAAGCGATTATTGCAGTAAATACCACGAATACAGTTCTGAACAAGTTTTTCAACCATTTGATTCTTGCCGAATGCTTTCCTGTTCTTACGAATAATTTCAGCTCGATTAATCTGATAGCTGGGAATATTTGAATTGGGGTGGAAAGCAAAATGGCTAAGGAATAAAATAATTGAATAGCTATAACAAAAATTGAATCTTGTGGTAAGTTCAACAAAATCACCGTCTCGATGTTTTTACCATAAGTCACATAACCCAAAGTTCCTACTCCAATCATAATAGCCGAAATTGTGGCTATCACACTTAGCAACACCTTGGGGAAATGATTAGGATATATCATTGAGTCTTGAATGGGGATGATAAGACCAATACCTTCAAATGCAAAGATTGCAATACCAATAAATAACGAAAATTCTTTCTTATTGAAGAAGAATTCAATTCCTCCACCAAGATGGCCACCATTACCGACGAATAAGTCGACCAAAACGAAGTAGATGATTGTAGCTAACCCAAACATGATGAGGAAATTTGCTAAAACTGCCGTTAATGAAAGCTTTGTAATGTCTCTTATCAATGATAATGGCACCAAGATTATCAATTGTCCTAATATGAACCAGGTTATATCGATATTTTTTATTCCAAAAGCATTATTAAGGAATGCTTGAATATTTTGAGACGTAAATACAAAATAAGTTGCGATGAAACCTATCTGTGATATGATAATGGATGAAAAAATTAATTGTTGTAGCCACTTTCCATATAATTTAAGACCAATCTCCCCGAAACCTGATACTCTTGTCATTTGTTTACTAAATGCAAGAATTGAGTAGCACCAGTACGATAAGATTCCGAAAAATGCTAACGTGATGATCGCAAAGAAAAGACCCCCATTGCTAAAACCTTTAGGGAGAAACAAAACACCGGTACCAACAAATGCCTTGACCAACAAGAAATATGCCTTAGTATCAGTTGCCGTACCTCTAGGGTTGATTAATCCATAGAAGAAAGGATCTGAGTCATCAGAAATAAGTGGTGACTCTTCGTCTACTCCTTTATATCCTGAAGGAATGTTAGGCTCATAATGACATGCAATATCATCTTCAGATTCCAAATCTTCTCCTGCAAAATGGCCATAAACACTCAAAAACTCTATGAAATTACTGGTAAAAAAACTGGCCTTTTCCTTTTGAATCTTATTCTTGTTAATGATAAATTCTCTTCTAAACCCACCAGGTACATTGATCGAACTAGCCATAGAACCTCTTCTATTAGTTTCAAGCTCAGTTGAAGATAAACTTCTTGCTCTTCGAGGTCTTTGTCCGTTATCTGCCATTCTATAGATATCTCTAGTAATATCTCCACCTTCAGACTGAATGGGGTCATCATGCAAGTACTTGTTAATTTGTTTCATGGCTTTATTATCGCCTTCATCATCAGATTGAACCACGTCATCGGTATAACGCTTGAATTGGTCAACAGCTTCATTCAGATTGTTTCTGGAAGAGTGTGATGACGAAGAATCAAGGGCCGAGTCGTCAAATTTCTTCATGAACTGAGCATTATTAGTGAATGAACTTGATTTGAATCTAGGAGATTGGGAAATAATTGGGGATGAGGACAACGGAGATCGAGTAAGCTTGGCTATACTTCTTCTTCTGTTAGAAGTGTCGGATATGCTACGTGGCAGAGACATTGGAGTATAGGTCCCTGGACTTGAAAACAAAAAAACTTGGGTGGTAAGAGATCTCCTTAAGAAAACTTTGATAACAACAGGGCCGCGCAGCCAAGTGTGAGTCGCAAATGTATTCGCATGGTGACTAAATCGGAACCTGTAGATAAGCTCCGAGTCTGTTAATCCATTATGTTTTATTACTATATATAAATCATATTTTATCGGTATCTATTGTTGCTGTAATAATGCAATTGCCAGGGGATGGTTCATTTGGGCTGCTTTGTCGTACCAGAAACTCGATGGCTGTGTGGTTAAACCTGCCTCTGCGAGTTGTCCCATCTGGAAGAACGCATCTGCTGAGCCATGCTCTTTTATCGCTCTATCACACCATTTTACTGCTCTTTCTGGAACTGGTTGTGGAATGTGTTTCGACTCTCCATTGGTTCCCTTGAGGTACCATCTACTCAAACCAATCATGGCGTCGGGGTTTCTTCTGAAGGGTAATGGAGAACTAACTGCCTTCAAATACCATTGGATAGACTTTCCAGGGTTTCTTTGACGGTTCAATTCACCATACTCATAGATATTTCCTAGCTTGACCAATGCAAGAGGACAATTGAGTTTGGCTGATTGGTTGAAGTATGTCAAAGCCTTGGCGTAGTTGACTGGTACGATTTCAAGACATTTGGATACAAAGCTGTCATCGACATTGAGGTCTCCTGGGTAGACACCTTCGTATATCTTTCCTAGTTCATAAGAAGCATAGCCGATTATTTCTGTCAATTCTTCTTTATCGTCTTCGTCTAATTCAGTTTTATCCACTTCGATTGTACATAAATCTCTGAGAATTCTGATAAACTTAGGCGATCTGAGATGAGGAATGTTCAAGTACATCAAAGCCATTTTGTAAATAGCCCTGTTGTATCCCAATTTAGCAGATTGTTTATATCTCTCTAATGCCCTATCGAACTTGTCAGGGAATTCATATTCATAAACATCTCCTAAAAGATAATATGCCTTGAAATTAGAAGGATTTATTGCAATGGCCTTTTCATAGAACCCTATTGCTTGATCAACATCCTTTGGAATGTTGAAGTCTTGGCCATAGAGTGAGTAATGGTTTGCCAAAAGATTACCGTAAATATAGAAAATTTGTGACTTAATTTCATCACTGACCTTGTTGTTATTTGAATCTGCTTCCTTTATAAGTTTTTGAATATGTTGTGTTGCAGACTTGACAAAGAGACCCTTGTTCATGTTGGCCTCATTAGAATGGATGGGTTCTCCCTTGATATTGATATAAGCATACAACCTGAAATTGGTAGCTTTAATCAACATCTTGACCCATTTGAGTCTATATTCGTATGACTTGTTACCAGATGCAATAATAGCTCTTAACTTTTTGAACTGTTCAGTCTTTTGTTGGATTTCAGGATCCAATGGACGAGCTGGAGGTGATCTGTTCATTGGCACTGGAATTTGACCATTCATTTGACTTTGTGGTAACATGAGAGGAGATGTCATACCGTTCATTTGGTTCATTGGCATGTTCATTGCAGGGTTGATTAATACAGACAGGCGATTGGTTTCCGGGGCCATCATGCTTTGTCTGTTATTAGGTAAGTTCATTCCCATTGGAGACATACCCATGTTCATGTTCATCATATTCATATCACCCGGTGACATGTTGAAATTGTTAAACCCAGCAGTCGATTGATTAGGTGTAGAGAATGATGAACCGGCAGGAGACATGGGAACAGGAGTCATTGGCTGAGCCTTTTTTGATTTTTTCTTAGATTTAGACTTCTTCGTCTTATTCTTCTTGACCTTACTTTCGGTTGGTAAAGCCTTCTCAGGAGTCTTTGGAGGAGGTACCGGAGGTAATTCAGATGCTTCGAGCTCAATAGATTTACTCGACTTATGACTTATGCGGAAATTTGCTGAAGATCCAGTTGCAATTGAATCAAAAGACTTGGTTGAAGATGACGAAGCTTGACGTTCTACCGGTGCAGAATTATCTTGTTTGATATATCTCACGGTTTCATCAGGGTCGATTTCTTGTCTTGATGCTTCTTCCTCTTCTTCCAATGCTAGTTTCAGTAATCCAAACGCAACTGCTTTCAGAGGTTGTATCTCTTCATCGTCATCGTCCTGGATTTCCTTTTCTTCTTCAAGATCTGAAGCCTTTGTCTCTGTAGACTTGAAGTTAGAGTCCAAAGATGCATTTCTTTTGTGACTCTTATGTCTGCTTACCTCTTCAGCCAACAGTGATGGAACCGATGGATATCTATTCGATTTTATAGTGGATTTTCTAGAGTTCTTGATCAATTGGTTCAGGCTCAATCTTGTTAATGTTCTCTCAAGTGCTGCTTCCTTATCCAGTAAGTCTTTTATTTCTCTTGAAGAACTTGGAGTTGGGGTGCTTGAAGTTGATAAAGAATCGGAAGACGATTTTCTATCTGATTCATTTGCGTTGCTTGACAGGGAATCAAGTTCAGGCTTTTGTGCGTTAAGGTTGATAGGACTGATGTTTTCTTCCAGAGAGCTGGGTTTTGGTTGGGAATTTTCAATATTCTTTTCATTGACTACATTTGTGTTGTCCACATTCATGTTGCCCATATTATTCATACTGTTCATGTTATTCATGTTATTCATGTTGTTCATGTTCATGCCGTTACCCATGCCATTCATGTTCATGTTATTCATCATGTTCATTAAGTTCATCATGTTAGCCATATTCATATTCATGTTGTTTCCTTGCCCATTCATTGGAGCCATATCATTGGTATCCTTCATACCATTCATGTTCATATTCATTCCATTAACATTTTCCATCAGCATGTTTTGCATGTTCATCATGGGATTACACATTCCGTTCATCATTTGCATTTGATACATCATTTGTGGATTCATCATCATTTGTGGGTTGACCATTTGCTGATTTATCATCTGGGAGTTCATCATTTGAGGATTCATCATCATGTATGGCATGTAATTATACATGGAGTTTCTGTACATGTTAGCATAGTACTCTCTCCATTGACTATAAGGGTCAGTTTCTTCGTCCGAGTCTGACTCACTTTCTTCACTGTCTTCTTCACTGTCTTCTTCACTATCTTCTTCGTCGTCATCCTCTTCACTTTCAGATGCTTCATCGTTTTCCGAGCGATAGTATTGGGATTGCAGTTGAGCGAATGGATACATTCCGTAATAGTTCTGGGTGGGACTCAAACGACGAGTGTCAAGTTTACCGAAATTGTCGTCTGTAACATCCGTACGATTTGTTTGATAGCTAGCTGCCGAAAATTCACTGCCACTAACAGAAGAAGTGGTTGTGTAAGTTCTTGGGTCCATTTGGAACATATTTAAATTCCAAAACCAAGCTTCAAAACAAGTTCAAAAGTTATGGAAGTATTATAGAAACGTAAAAAATCTTCTTAAACACAAGAAGTTTAATTTAACAGGAATATTTTTTGCATGGTTAATTTAGCATCTCTGTTTTTATTGCCTAATTAGTGGAACATAAAAATAGCATTTTACTGCGAAATTAGGTTAACTAATTGAGCGTGTGCATTTAAGAAGGAGACATTTCACTGCAATGAGCACGAGTCTTTGTTGCCCTATTGTTATATAAATCGACAGGGGATTAAGATTGCGATTGTTTGGAGGCAATGCAACTAAATTACACTGCTGCTTGCTCAAAGTTATGTTGAGATAAAGTTGAATTTGCAACCCAATTTTTATAAATTATAGTCGGCATTTTGCGTCGAAGAACAGGCTTTAATTCCGGAATAAAAATAGATTTTTTTTTCTGCATTAAATATAATATTATTAAAGATTTTCTTTAAGGTTAAATATATATATATATAGACAAAAGATATGCATCTAAATATCTCTAATTATACAAAATGTCATCAATCACGTTAAAGCACAGAATATCCGATTTTACACGGTTTCTCAAATAAGTAAAGTTTTGCATTGCTTCAATTGGCAGTTGGACCAAAATCAAGCCAGTTCCATTTATCATGGATGTTTTCGGATATAATTTCATCACCAACACCAACCATATCACTCTTCCTCTTCTTGTTTTCTTTGATGTCCCCCACCTTGAAATTTTCCGTTTGGAATAAATTCATGTTTAACAATCTATCTATTTCGTCATCTTTATCAGCATCCCCTTCAGGATTCAAACTTAAGTCATTAAATAAATTCGTGTTGGTGTTCAGAATGACAGAGTCGTTTCTAAATGTAGGTAAGGATTGGGATAACATTTCGCTGTCATGAAAATTTGGGAAGTTGTCCGACACTTGGCTAGGTCTACCTCTCATATTGTGGGTCATGGTTGGTGTTATGGTGGTCTTATTGTCATGCATGTTGGATGCCAACCCAGTAAACGAATGAGTATTGTTGGAACTTGAGTAGTTTGGTGATGGTTGGGTGCTTCCATGAAGCGTATTATATAGATTGCTGTGTTGCACTGGATGATTCGGAGTGTTCGGTGGAATATTACTAAGGTTTGGACTGGCAAGGCTGTTACCGTTAGTGTTACTGTTCAAAGGTCTTAAAACTCCGTGTAATTTATAGAATAATCCACAAGCATTACAGAGTAAATCCCCGTTGTTTGATTTCCTCCATAATGGAGTTGTCTTGGTCTGACAATTGGAGCATTGTAAAAACTTTTTATTTCCTCCAAAAGTTAATTCTTCACTTGGAGACTTCTTCGACCCAATAGATTTGGGAGGGGTGATGCTTTGGAAATTGGAATTATTGTTGGTTGGTACGTTGAAATTAGTGGCATCAAAATCCCCAAGTTTATAGTCATTCTTTAATGAACTTTCTAACGAATTGATATATGACGACAAAAAGTTCTTGTTTGATTTGAGTGATTCGGGAGGACTGTTGTTTTTAAAATTCATTCCATTCAAGTTCGAACCAAGGCTCGAGCTTAAATTGGTCATGGGCGTTTGAGTGGAGTTGGGGGACTGGTTGTGGTTGACACTATTTGTATTACTGGGATTTTCAGGATCAACATAATCGTCTCTTTGGCTTATTCTCCTAATATGGGCAACATAATCAAATTCTTCAAGACTTGGATCCAGCATCCGTTTGTCGTTTAACATCTTTCTGTTTTGGATTCTCCAGGCCATGTTCGATATTCTCTTATTATATGGTAAATAATGCTTGTTCTGATACATTTTGAAAATATCGATGGAAGCATTATCGATGTCATCAATCAACTCCTTCTTATTGACGGGCAAATTTTTCTCCATTGGTTTATAGGTAAACTTCCTCTTGGATGCCATAATTTAGTTAATAATAAGAGCAAATGAGCTCCAACAAATGACTTTTAAAGATAAAAAAGTGGATGAAATTAGGGTTTGATCAGGGCCAGATTATAGTGAATAAAGGAAGTGGGCCTATACTTAAAAACACTGGTAGCTTCTGATTAAAAAATGATCTAATAGTAGAAATCGTAAAAAGATCCTATCACAAGTCGGAAATTATTCAAATAAAAAGTCCCCCTTCAGAGTGAGTAATATGGAAATTGTAAGTGGTGCGGGCACATCTCACTGCACCTGCAAAGTTGGGGTGAATCGGGACAAATCGGTCGTGGGTCGGGGACAGTTACCAAGGTCGCTTACGGTCGGGGACTAAGCGAGCTTTAGACCCAAACCTGGCACTCCCCCACCAGGATCCTATGAGAGGGGTGATCTAAATGACTAGTCCATTAACTAGCAGCTATGGTCAATCAATAAGGATTGTCTTATCTCAGATGCACGGTTTTACGTATCGTGAGCGTACTTATCGGGTAACTGTTTTGTCGTAAAAAATAAACATGTACAGTAAATCTCACGAGTGAATTTCACCCGTACAAACAGGATGTCGCAAAGGAAGAATCCACGAGATGATATTTGGAATTCGTATTACTGCAGAGATTCTAAACATTGATTGATATGGAAGTGTTATTGTTGGATTAGTGAATTAATTGATATTATAATTTTGATGGTTGTTATTCTTTAGAAGTTTTGATGTATGTTATCGGACGTTTTTTTGCAGTTTGCAAATTCGTTCCATCGTAATGAAGTATAAGGTTTGATTGATTCTTGACATCATTGTCTTTCACAAGGGTACAGGATTGGTTCCCATTGGTAGATAAGTTGTCTTCCTTGTTGTGTGAATTCCTACTATTTCCCTTCCTGGTCTGCTTGTGTGTCTGATCGTTTATCTTTCGTCTATCTTTCGTCTATCTCTATTTATTTCTACTTAATCTAGATTAGATATTCCCATTGTTTATCCCACCGACTTGTTTCCAGGTCTTATCTCAAAATTCAGGCACCCGTATGAAATATGTTAATGGATAATCGACAAAAGCACTGTGGTGCAGGTTTGTTTCTGTATTGGAGTGGGTGGTTCTACGCATAGATAAGTACAGTGTGGTACGATTTTAACCAATACAAAAGCGTTTCAATTTTTGAAAGTTGAGCACCATTATAATTGATGAATGGGCAATGTAGTTCTGTTTCCATATCTCATGAGAGGATTAGTGCAACATTATAGAGTCTAGTCAATCTCCATGTCGCACTTCTAATGGCAGTTGGCTGCAAACAGACTGTCAGATCAGAGGCGGCTATAGTGACGCACCCTGTAAACAACTTTCAGGCAGTGTTCGGAGTAGGAATGTCTCACTGATAAGAGGATAAACATGCAAGTTTTGTGGGACTCTGTTGGCTGATGGGGACATTTTAAAACAAGGCTAGTGCAATCACAAACTGACAATCAACCCAGGAATTCACACCAGTTGAAGTTTTCCTGTTCCACAGCAGAACGGTATCCAATACTAAACCTTGCGAAAGTTGAGTTACGACTTCCGTATCTCCAAATTGCCCCAAGCAAAACCAGTTTCACAAGCCCCATTATATCAGAATACTCAAAACAGAGCTGGCCAGATAAATGTCGAGCGACATACTCTTGTTATGAAAGGTGCGACGTTTTCGTGGGTAAGTTGCATGAGGCGGACATTGAAAAATGCTGTGTGCAACACCTGCACAGCTGATCCCTAAACTCAAAAAAGCGGGCATTGCTTGGGAAATTCATCACGAAGTATCGTTTGATGTCCCCATGGGAAAGATGGGGAAGCATTGTTACCACCTGCCAACCTGCCAACCCGCTGGGGCCCCTCTTTCGAATGAAATGACGCTAATGTGGGGTTCGGAATCGCAGAGTTGCAAATAATTGGGACCGTTGAAATTGGTGCTCAACTGGCAACAGGAACAATAGCATTTAGGGATCTGCTGCCCAAACCAATACAATGCTAAAAGGCTGCTGACCGCGGGCTGCATTCCTTGGATATCGGACGACCTTTGACCAACCTGCGAAATGAGACTCAAGTCGCACGTACCCAAATTATTTTGTGCGACCTACCTTTTGTTTCATTGTGAATGTGCGAAGCCTGAAATCTGCGAAAACTGTAATCGGAGTAATTAAGAGTGGTTATCCTTTCTGATAATAAAATGTCAGACAAAGTCAAGGAGGCACAACAGTACCACTACTTGAAACAGAAGTATATTGGGTTGGGTAATGCTGATACCACCAGAGAGGAATTTTTGGCCACGTACAGGAAGGATGCAATCAACAGTATTGTTCAACACAAAGCTCTTCTCAACTATACTTCGATAGGTTCTAACGAAAATCCAGAGATATACAGAGTTAAACTTCTCAAGAAAATGGCATACATAAATGACACTAGTGAAACTAAATCTTAAACTAGTTGAAACGATTTTAATTGCTTAATTTGCAAGCAATGGAGCCGAGTCATCACCAACGGTTTCTTCTTGGACCACAATTTCGGTTTTCAACTTTGGCAGGAAGAAGGCAGATAAAATACTACCAACAAACAATAATCCACTGATGATGAAAGCAAAAATCCATTGCAAAGCCATCAACTTGGTGAACAACTGATTGAGTGCTATTCCCAAGACCAAGTAACTTAAACTCAATCCAACAGTATAGTCGTTGAAAAGAAATAAAAAGGTGAAACCAATGATCAAAAAGTCCCAGATAAAAATGTTTGCCAAAATCCTAGCGGCCAATCCATTAGAATGAATCATAAGAGATCCATTCCAGAACAAGACAAAAAATATCCATGATAATGGCAATGAACCGTTGGTCAAATTGATGGCCAAAAAGTTCTTCAATGGCTTGAAAGCATACATCTTGTAGTTCAAGTAATTGTTCAAAATCACAAACAATTCAATGATGATCAAAATTTCACTAATCAAATACCATCTGTATCTGAAGAGAAGACTCCAAACAAAGGTGATGACATTGAAGGTAATGAGATTATGAGTAATATTGACGGTATTGTTTTGGGTACTGTCGATATTGACATTCAAGTTCTTTTCCAAAAACACAATCTGGATTAAGTAGTAAACCCCCCAGTAAATAATTAAGAATATAAGAAAGTTGGAGAATGGGGTGACACTAATCTCCCCCGAGATTTTGCTGTAGTTGAGAAGCAACTGGAAATTTCCGTATGCTGATAAAAGCAAAGATCCAATGCTTACAACCCGGTGTTGGTAAACTTCGTCTGGTGTGGCCATTTGTTCCTTAAAATTAAATTATCCAATGGTTTTCCATTTCGAATGTAATAGTTGCTGCTCATGCAAATAATTAATTATCCTGCATAATATCACCGCTTTTATCTCTGTATGGGGCTCGAGGATGTTTCACATTGAAACGGATAGTTTTTGGGAATTTTAGCAAGATAGTTATGGGTAACGATGTGTGTATGTATTGGAGTTGTATGATTCTTTGTTTGGCAAATATTGCCAGTTTTTAGGCCCAAGTCTAAGATATTCGTTTACTACCCTAAATCTTTTGTAAGTTCTGTCCCGCGAAATGCGTATATTTCATCCCTGATGCCTCAGCTCAAACACTCGACTGAAGACGAGTCGTTCGCACACCAAATTGAAAATTTTTTTCCTCAGTGAGATTCAAAAGCTGAAAAAAATTTTTAGTATACCCATCAACTAAAGCAAAATGCCATTCCAAAAGGAAGAAAAGTCCTCTGCTTACCACTCCAGATTCCAAACTCCTTTCAGAAGAAGAAGAGAAGGAAAGACTGACTACTACCAAAGAAAGAGATTAGTCACTCAACACAAGGCCAAGTACAACACTCCAAAGTACAGATTGGTTGTTAGATTCACCAACAAGGACATCATTGCCCAAATTGTTTCTTCTACCATCACTGGTGATATTGTCTTCACTGCTGCTTACTCCCATGAATTGCCAAGATACGGAATTGACCACGGTTTAACTAACTGGTCTGCTGCTTACGCTACCGGTTTATTGGTTGCCAGAAGAGCCTTGCAAAAGTTAGGTTTGGACGAAACCTACACTGGTGTCGAAGAAGTTGAAGGTGAATTCGAATTAACTGAAGCCGTTGAAGAAGGTCCAAGACCATTCAAGGTTTTCTTGGATATCGGTTTACAAAGAACCACCACTGGTGCCAGAGTTTTCGGTGTCTTAAAGGGTGCTTCTGACGGTGGATTGTACGTTCCTCACTCTCCAAACAGATTCCCAGGTTGGGATATCGAAGGTGAAGAATTAGATGCTGAATTATTGAGAAAATACATCTTCGGTGGTCACGTTGCTGAATACATGGAAGAATTATTGGACGATGATGAAGAAAAATACAAGACCTTGTTCAAGACCTACTTGGCTGATGAAATCGAAGCTGACGATGTTGAAGACATCTACACTGAAGCTCACGAAAAGATTAGAGCTGACCCAGCTTTCAAGCCATCTGAAAAGAAATTCACCAAGGAACAATACGCTGCTGAATCTAAGAAATACAGACAAGTTAAGTTGACCAAGGCTGAAAGAGATGCTAAGATCGCTGAAAAGATCGCTGCTTTCAAGGCTGAAAACTAAGTGTGATAAATTTACTGTATAGTTAATGTATCAAAGTTAATTCCTTACTACTTTTTTTTATAAAGTTTAGTATATATCTCATATCTCTACTTATTAGATCTCACTCTCTCAGCATCGTTTAAAAGTTTATCGTAAACTTCGTCAACGACTGCGTCGACTTGATGGTCTCCATCCATTGAGTCAATAGATTCGTTATCTATATCAGCCTCTACTGCTTCTTTCTTCTTTGCATCTTCCAATTTCAATTTTTCAAGTTGTCTTTGAATCTCAGCATGTTGTGATTTATCGCTGACTGAATAAAGCTTATCGATACTGAATCGGTTATTATTGATCTTGTCAATTAAGTCGGTTATAGATTCAATACCCTTAGCTTTCATAATTGCTTCTCTTAATTCGTTACCAGATGGAAGTACATTCAAAGTTGGAAGCTGTTTTGGATCCGTCTCTTTCTTCTTTGCCTGCTCGTCCTTCGTATCCGATAAATCGTTATTACTGTTATTCCTCTGTTGCATGAAGAAACCAAACCGATGAATTTCACCTTCCTCTAATTCTTGCTCTTTAGCGTGGCTTGAAGTTTGAGAGATAGACCTCATCAAAACAGGTCTGCCTGTTAAATAATCAATTGGGATCCTTTGACCTTTCGAATCAGACTCAACGACCACTTGATGAGGCTCAAATGTGGATGATTCTCCATGTTGTTGAAAGTATCCTAACTTATTCAATGTTTCAGTATTTCTTGGTGACAAAATTGGTCCACTGGTGATTAATTCTGATGAACTTTGATGCAAAAGCTCTTTGGCACTAAGATCAAGAATAGGATGTGAATCCTTCTTATTGCCGAATGAGTTGTTCGTTGAAGGTGGTTTAGACGGTATTGTTTCAACATTTTGATCATCGATCTCAATGGAGGGCGAAGGAGACATACCAATAGCACCAGTTTTGCTGGCTTGTTCTTCAAAAAGATGTACCAACTTTTCTAACGAGGAATCCAAAAGACAAAATCTTAAAAGATTTTCTTTACCTTCCAAGGATAAAGTGCCTGAGTTTCTCTTGTCAAATAAAGTATCAATAGTCTTATGTACTCCTTGTCTCAATTCACGAGTCTTTTCAATCAAAGCGTTGGTGATCATATTGTTTAATTTTATATCTTCTGTCTTATCCGAGCTCTTTTCTTTTGCTGCCAAAAGCTTCTCTGCAGTTTCCATTAACAAGGTACCATCGAACATCAACTCTTCCTCTTCTTGATCTTTTGGTCTAGATGAGTCGTCATCGGGTGATCGGGTACCAGCAGGACCATTCAAATTGATGATATGATCCATGTTTCTCATAAGGTAAAATGCAATTCTTTGGTTAAGTTTATCATTGATTAAATCATAATCAAGATCAAGAGTATAAATTGAATTTGATTTCTTAATTGAAGAATAAATGGAAGCAGCCAGTGAATTATTCAAGTTTCTGTTACCTAATAAGGAAACGTGAAACAAGCCTTCGATTTTAGGTAAAATCTCACTGATAGCGATGATTGCTGGGCCTGTAAGTTCATTCAAGTCGAAGTGAATTCTCTTTAATGTCTTGAACCTCGGTAAGTAAACATTCAATTTGGATATTATAGATGGGAACAATAATGGTAACGACGATAAATCCAAAAATCTGAGCGATTCAACTTTGGTTAATGATTTCAACAATTCAGCTACCTCTTCAACATCGGATAGATTCGTCTGATACAATGAGAAAAAGATCAATTTCACATTACCACTATTGAAACATTCAGTGAAATACTTTAATTGGCCGTGGCTCAAATCATTGAAAGCGACATCAACACCAACACATTTGGAAGCAGGATTCTTTAGCCAATCGCAAACAACGCTAGTTTTGAAGCAATTAAGCTCGCAACTGGCTATTCCCAATCTATATGTGGAACTATCAACGGCTTTTTCAATCAACTCTTTGAAAATTTCGTCACTTAACTTACAACCATTTATCACTAATTCTTCCATTCCACCTCTTGCCACCAATGAATTGATAAAAAGTTTCCAATTCATTGACGATCTGATCAATGACGGCTTCAAATCACTCTTTATTCTCTGCTGACTTATATCCAACTTCTTTACAGAATGGTTTCTTGATAAAAACTTACAAAGATATTTCCAACCAGTTTCATCAATTGGAACATTTCTTAATGAAAGCTTTTCGAGTGATTTATTATAGGCAAGGGCTGACAAAATATGTTTGAACATTTCAGTTGTCATAGTCACATTGTCAAATATCACGGTCGTAATAGGAACGATAGCAATAAAATCACTGAATGATAAGACATCAATCAATGTGGGCTTTGGATTCAAAAGCTTCAACACAGACAATGGCTTTGATTTATTTTTTAATTGCTTCAAAGTAGCAGGAATTGGTAAGATCTCTCTCAAGTGACAACATCTGGTATAAATTTGTTCTAATGTCAAATTAGAAATGTCTTGTTCAATTGTCTCATCTTCAAAATGCTTCTCATGGAGATGAAGGGGTTTGTCGATTTCAATCTGTTTTGCATCTTTATTGTCTTGTTCACTGGTTATTGTGTCCTCCTCGAAGTCATCTCCAAAGGCGTCAAGTTCGGTATGCTCTGTTATCTTTTGACTGCCCTTCAATTTCATCTTATATTGGTTCACCTCATGAGCTATTCTCTTAGCAGATAAATGGGCTTCCTGGGCGTGCTTATCAGCTTCGATTAACGCTCTTTTTTGGGCTTCCATGGCTAATGCTAGTTCCTTTTCAGAATACTTAGGAGGATCATTTGACTTAGCACTCCCATTAGATCCATCACTCAAGGAGATTCCCTGGGATAGTCTAGGGGGTGGAGCAGTAAGGTCTTCTGGTATCAAAACATTACCCTTTTTGGGTCTTCTGGAAGGAATTTGTTGTTGTGGATCATATATAAGCTTGTCGATTGCGAAATTGACCCTCTTCAAGTCCACGTCTTCAAGCTCTTTGATAGGATCTTTCTCCTTATTCGGATTACGATTGAGTACAACACGTTGGTTTCCCATACAAGTACTAGCTTGTGAGGCAGTGGATGATGTAGATGATCTTCTTTTGAAGAATGAATTGAATGATGTAGCAGATGATGAGAGTTTTTCAGCAGAAGCAACCCCCGACTCTTGAACTGACGGCCTTCTTTTGATGGGTATACCTCCTAACTCAGCAGGAGGTTTTGTGTATGGAGTAGAAATATCATCCTTAGGATTCCCTGCACTTCCGAGTGCATTGGGATTCAACTTTGGACGAGCTTCCTCGTGTGGTGGTTGGGGAGACTCAAACCCCGAATGGGACTGAACAGGGCTGGTAGTAGCACTCGATTTGAATTTGGATGACAAAGAACTGAACAACCATTTTTTATCCTTCGAAGATGTGGATGAGTTCAGACTGGCTGATGACGACCGGGGCCGGGGTTTAGCAGCTATTGGCGACTCTTTAATAGGAGCACTCTGTCCCAATACGGCATTAGCAGTTTGGTCCAAATAATCATGCTCGAAGTTCAGATTGTAGATGGAAGTCCCATCAAATGAAGTGCCTGAGTAATTCATGAGATTAAACTTTTTATCTCTTGGTTTCTCCTTTTTGTCGGACTTAGACAACGAAGACGACCTGGTCCTAAACAACTTGTCGAGTTTCGAACCTTGCCGCACCTCTGAGTCTTCCTGTTTTGCAGGGGCGTTCGATGCATCGGGTTGAGCCTGTTTAGGTGGCGGGACCTTCTCTTGTTTTGACGTATTAGTGTCCTTCGAATTGGTGGCATTCAGATTGGATGATTTCAGGTTCAGATCCTTCAGGTCTTCGGAGTCAGCAGACGGCGTTTTCAGGGCCAGATCCTTTTGCTTTGCCAGATTTCCATCCTTGTCTTTCTCTTTGTCTTTGGTGTCTTTTTTGCTTTCCATATCTTTATTCAAGTTCATTTTCTTGGTTAGCTTTTTGGATTTCCCTCTAAAAAGCCAATCAACATCACCATTGGTAACTCCCGAATCGTATAGATCGGCGTTGTCGGCCCTCCTAGCCACATTGGTGTTGGAGGACATAGATAGTTTGCTCTAGTACAACAATTGGTTGGTTGTTCAAAGAAAAAAGCTGATAATATGGAGCCGGGTAAAAAATGCTGATAGAAAAATTCGTGAGACTGCGACACCAGCACCAAACCAATAATGATCTACCGAAAGATCTGGGGAGGACCTTGGTGGTAGACACAGAGACATACGGTGGTATAGAGAGGGTGTAGAGAGGGTGAGGGTGGATGGAGTGGCGACAAGTAAGTTTGAACCCCAACGTGTTCACCGGCAATTAGGGGGTGGGGTGGCTGAATCGTGTTATTCTGCGGAGCAGATAGGAAGGGAGATAAAGGTGCGAGTGTGAATGCGAATGTGAGTGAGTGCGAGTGCGACATCAACTCCAGTGTGAGCCGCCACGAGTGCGACATCGACGGAAGGGCTGGCGCGGGACGTGGCTTGTGGGGCCACGACTCAGCGGTGATAGAAGGAGCCGGAGATGCTATTCGGAGATGGTGTTGACCAAACTCCGGGCAATGCCAGGTATGTCGAGAATGCAACGGGCCAGGGCAGGGCCGTGACTGGGTCCGCTTCTAGGGCTACACTTAGTGGCAGTCTGCAGCTTGTCAGGGATCCACCGTCACGTAAAACCACCATTCCATCGCGGTAATGCACTACTGCATTGGACCCAGTCATGTTGACTCGTCTGGCAGGCATGCGTTTAAATAGCCGGCGTGCCCCTCCCATTTGCGCACAATTGTCCCTGACCTTCTCGGCCCCGAGGACACGACTAATCACAGCGCTCGCTTTTAAATATGTCCCTTCTCGTTAATTAGAAAAAAAAATACTGAATTTCATACTCCTTAGTAATGTTATCAAGAACTTTATTCAGAACCGCCACTTTGGCCTCCAGATCCGCCAAGGTCACTCCTGCTGTTACCGGAGGATTACTTGGTGTCCAAAAATCGATGAATTTTGCCCGTGTGCAACCTGTTCAATCGACTAGAGCTTACCACGCTAACGTCCTCGACCATTACAACAACCCAAGAAACGTTGGAACCATGAACAAAAACGACGTTGATGTCGGAACCGGTTTGGTTGGTGCTCCAGCTTGTGGAGATGTTATGAGATTACAAATCAAGGTTGACGAGGAAACCGGTATTATTGAAGATGTTAAGTTTAAGACCTTTGGTTGTGGTTCAGCCATTGCTTCTTCTTCTTATGTCACCGAATTGATCAAGGGTAAATCTATTGAGGAAGCCTTGAAGATCAAAAACACCGCCATTGCCAAGGAATTAAGTTTACCACCTGTCAAGTTGCATTGTTCTATGTTGGCTGAAGATGCCATCAAGTCTGCTGTTAAGGACTACAGAACTAAGAGATCCACTGCCACCTTAGGTCCAGATGCCGTTGCCACCGGTGCTGTTTCGGCTTCTGCCTAAACTGCAGTGACATTGGGGTAATTTTGATATGATGACGCTGGATTCCAGCAATTATGACAAGAATTGAGATTTGTATATAAATATATTCGTTAATTATTATATTCGTGAGTAATCGACGTATTTGATGAAAATCTTGTGTAGGTAGTCGTTGTTGAAGTCAAACTGCCGTAACCTTGCCAACGATATTGCACCCAAGCTGCTGATAGCTCCAATGGCTAAATACCCCATGCGTCGTTGAGCAGACAGGCTTTTGCGGTAAAACCGTAATAATCCACTTACAGTATGATAACTGGTCACCACCACTAAGGCCCAAAGCATGCCGAAATTGATCACGTTGCCGAACTTCACCATCGACTCCTTGAGCACAACACCAACATATTGTAAACTGACGGACGCTCTATCTCCGTCGACTTCAATGGGGGTCGCTTGGAATTTAAATTGATGGAATCCAATCAACCCCAATAATAAGTATCCACTAAATGCCAACGGAGTAAGCCCTGTGACACGGGACACAAATGACCGTCTGCTCCCCAAGCCTATGAGACTGGTGATACCACCCAATCCCTCATCCTCGCCAGGATTGGTTTTGTTGATCAAGCTATTATTATTAATTCGTTTCTTCTTATTGGCCGGGGCCAGTCTCAACCACCTTAAACCGATTCCACTGACCAAATGAACACCCACCGACAGCTGGAACATTGCCAGTAAAGTGTCTGTAAGATACAACAGTCTTGCGGCTTCAAAGGACTCTTGACATATGTCCATGGGGATAAAGATGCTGGGGAGAACCACCACAGTGGTGACGTGAAGACCGAGAAACGATAAAAACGCTAACGCACTATATTTCTGGCATTTTTGAAGTATTGAAATAAGGGTCTTTTTGAACAGAGAAGTCCGTTTACGGGGATCATCTTCTTTTTCAAGAACGTATATTGGCTCTGGGCTAACTTGTTTAAGCTCTTCCATCGCACAGACAGTTGCAAGCAATTTGCAATTTGGGGCCGCGATTTTCTAGGACTTGTTTTATTTTCAACAATCATGTCTACGTTTCCACAAATTAGAAACCAAATATTACAACTAGAGAAGCAGACCGATCAATTACTCACACGGTACTCTACTTATGAGAGAAACCTACTGCTCAAAGAAGATCCAGAGGAGGAGGCTCAAATCACCGGTGATTTGGAGTCGTGTTTCCACAATACAGAGGAATTGATTGGGAAGTTAAATCGTATTAATGAATTCGAGTCGTTATCGACGTCTAAATTACAACAAATGACCAGACACAAGGAGATTTTGATCGATCATCGCAAGATCTTTCGCCGATTGGCAAATAGCATTGAAGAGACCAAAAATAAGAACAATCTCCTATTCTCAATCCGATCGGATTTGGATAGTCACAAACAGAGAAACACCAATCAAAGGGCAAACGATATCAATGCCAACGATTATATTTTGGACGAGTCTGTCAGGGCCAATAGTTTCAACGATATGGCAAACAACCTTTTGAGCAGTGCTTATCGAACCAGGGATGAGCTACTTAACCAAAGGAGTTACCTTAATAATGCCCAACTCAGATTGACCAATTCTATCCAGCAGATCCCAGGAATTGGTAATTTGATCTCCAAAATTAATACCAGAAGGAAGAGAGATACGTTAATATTGGCTACCGTGATAGCCGTCTGTATATTATTCTTGTTCTTTGTGTAGAAGACAAGTTTTAGACTCATGGTCTTATAGCTAATGCTACCCCTGCACCCTGTTGAAACTAAACATATTAGGACAAACTTTATTGTGGAAGCATTCACGAATATTAGGTTGCTTCAGGTAGATAGTAACATTTCTGCACGTAATACACATATGCATTCTCTCGCACTGATAAGGAATCAAATCTGAAAAGTCCCACATTTGAAAGTCCCACATCGAATTTCCAATGGAAGGAGAAACCAAGTACAAAATTCAACAGATAAAGCTTCAAAGGTTACAAGAACTCAATGTCAAACTAAAGGAAAGTTTGCTTAGAGAAAGAATCCCAACAGCCCAGGCTTCGAAATTGTATGTATTTTTCATCTTTATATATTAAATCACTACTAACACATTAGAATCGTCGATTATGCTGTTGATACCCCTGATTATTTGATTACTTCGGTGTGGAAGTTGCTACCAGATCAAAACAAATACCAAAAATTCCAAATATACAAATCCACCAGAAAGTTGCAATCCAAAGGTACTGGATGTTGTACTATCGTTTGAGATTATATAGTTAATTTATTAATTAACCACCCAATTGTTCGTCTTCCTCTTCGATTTCAACTTTCTTCAAATTCGACATACTCTTACCTCCCAATGTGATATCGACTTCCTCTTCATCTCCACCGCATCCACAATCATAATCTTCTAGAATCGTGGTACAGTCGTATTCAGGTTTTTCTAATCTTTCGTTGACTTTATTGTGGACATGACAGCCCCATAAGGCTGCAGTCTTTCTCGACTTGGTCTGAGGAGGATACTTTTTCAATAATCCTTGGAAATGTCTGGCACAGTCTCCACAGGGATACACTTGAGCAAATAACTGGATATATTGACTTAATGTGCTTTGTTCTTCTGGTGACGGCTTGTCTGGATATCTAGCCAAAATCGTGTGGAATAGTCTCCAAGCTGCATTACCAAGTTGTGCTTTCAACGTTTCATTGGCCATTTTAGGCATGAATGGGGTCTCAGTAATCAGGCCAAAGGGATCACTAAGTGATTTGCCCTTCTCAATAGGTACTTCTTCATCCTTTGCCAATGAAGTTTTTTCGACCTTTGCTACTTCATCCTCGTTCTTATCAGTTTCCACTTCCTTGTCATCAATCAAGATACTTTCTTCGCCGTATCCGGTACCTAATTCAACATTGGATTTAGGTTTTCCTAAATCAGCTTGATTATTCAAAATGAATCCCGGACCACTCTTCAAATTGAGTGGCTTGAGCCCTTCCACATTACTGTTGGTACCAGAGATTGTGTAAACCAATCCAATCACTACCAACAAACAAACAGTAAGAAACAAGGGTCTTCTAACCAGCTTTATCATGATTGATTCAATGATGATATGATATGATTTTGCAAATATTTCCTACTGCGAAAATTGGGGAAGTAGAGAGCGTCTGATGATTTTTAGGTTTGTACGAGAATTTTATTGATTTTATCTATGAAATTATTTAAGTGCAACATATACCAATGTAATCTAAGTAGAAGCGTCTAACACTGGTGGTAAAGGTTCGTTACCAATGGAAACCAATAACTTAACACCTCCGGCAAATAAAGCCAAAATCGTCAATGATGACCATAACAATAAGTTGGCAGTGGTGGAGATATCTTTCTTTGCGCAATCAAATCCAGACCAGTTGGTGGTTTTACTTGTAGTCTTGTTGAAACTTGAAGAACACACACAAGTCCAACATCCCTTTGATTGCTTGGAGCAAAGACCATGCGAGTTACAATTGGAAGTACTTACCTGACAACTTTCTTCAGAGTCAAAGCACCCATTAGATCCAGCTTTAGATTTACCTTTAGCATCTCTGAATAATAATTCCAATTCTTGGTTTCTTTTGGTGAAAGTTGTTTTGGAAAGAACCTTAGCATTGTCAAGAACAATAATATCAAATTGAGAAAACTTCAATAAATCGTTCAAAATCTTTTCACTCGATTGATAAGTTGATGAGCTGCTTCCAATTTTGTTAGACATGGAAACTAATGAATTCAAATTGATCAATACAATATCACTTGAGTCGAAGTCGTAGTCATTCAAATGAATCAATTGACCGATTTCATTGATGAAAAACTTATCGTTAATATATTGAACGTCAGTGCCAAAAATATTTTGTTTAAAGTCACTCCAGATCCTTTGTAACTTAGCACCAAAATACTTGAAATGAGATTCTAATTCCTCAACATCCTTAGTGGTGGCTATGGCAGTGATTTCATTGGTGATTCTCTTTGGAGTGGTATCAGACTTTTTAATCAATTGGTCAAATTGGTCCCAGAAAGAATCCCCGTCATTGATATTAAAAGCTGGTTGTTCCTTCAAAGCAACACCACTCAATTGAACAATCAACTTTGGCTTATCGGATGGAGTGTTAATTTTGTTTTGTTCATCGATGAATTCGATAATTTCCTGTTTATTGTAGTCGCTTAATTTGAACACATTGAAGTCCAACATATCACTGAAATACATGATGGCATCTTCCGGAGATACGGTTTTGACCAGTTCCGAAGCATACGCATCATTCAAACGGTACACAGAGACACTGGGGTTTGTTGCCAAAGCCACAGCGAAGTATGTAATGGCTAGGAATAAAAAGTTCATGTTTGCAAGACTAACCCTTATTTTCAACGTTTGAAACTGAGCGAGCGAGCGAATATGAATATCGGGCGTGTGCGAACGCAGTTATCTTGATCGATTTTGCAATCAAAACTGTTTGTATTAATGCAGTGATTTTATGTAGAGTAGTTCCAAAGGTGATTGGAGCATGGGAATTACTGAATGTGTAATCAAGTACTGCTTAATAAATATTTATTCGCTATCTAATGTGATAGAGGGTGACGAAATGGAAGACGTTTTTGCAACATCAGTATCCACAGCCAATGCCGGCTTAAATAATGTTCGAGTTGTCGACCTAGATCTCTTTACTGAGTCAAGGTCGGTGTCATCCTTTGACGTTGTAGGTGTCTGGAGCTCCTCGGGATTGTAACCTAACTTTTCAGCCAAGTCAGACAACTCAAACTTCTGTGGTTTGGGCTCCGAGTAGTTCTCGATATCTCCAGGTAAGTTGTTTTGTACTTTGAACTTCCTCAAGTCTTTGGTGGAGAGTTCTTCTTCCAGCTCTTGGATACCATCGAAACTCTTGGATCTCTGTAGAAGATTCTCTTGGAGTGAGATCTTAACTTGGTCTCCAAGCTTCAACTTTTGTCTGACTTCTTCGTTCAAGTAGGAGTATAATTTGATGGATGTGTCTTCCTCCTTCATAAGGATGACAACCCGGTGTAAAAATGGTAGGTTGGACCAATTGGATATTCTGTTCAAATAGTAGTCTTGGTCTCCATTATAGTCTACGTTCAACACATCGAGCTTTAGCTGATCTACTAACGCAAGTGGGTGTGGAGGAACTCTGATGAAAGCATCCTTATCGAGCTCGGAGATGATGATTGAGGTTTTCATCTATGGATCTATAAGGGAGAAGAAACTGGGAAATTAATGCAATTGTATGATCACAAGGCTTTGATTGCGTGCGAAATGTGCAATACCGGCTATGTTGGTAAGATACTCCAAACTTGAAATGGTTTTATGACTTCTAGTTTGGTTAGGGATGAATTGACTTCTGGGGTATTTCGAGAAGAATTGTTTTTTAGGAAGTCAAATTGTGGTAGTGTGAGGCACCTGTTGAGGACTAAGATTGTTGCAGTAGGTGGTATTTGTAGCTTCTGTGAAAATTGCGAATCTCATTTCTAACTAGACTTACACAAGTAATAGAGAAAAAGTGGCTTCGGGGGAGTCATCTCATTATTCTTCTGAAAAGAACATTGTATAGACACATGTACTGTATTGAGAAAAAGGGACTAAATGTCTCGTCGTTTCTGCAACATTTACATATTTTCAATTTTCAATTATTTTGCAGCCGTGGTAGTATCAGAAACCTCTCAGTTACCAGAAATGAATTGAATGTATAGGGTAAACAGGGACAATATCCTACAATTACAAGAAAGTAAAGAAGGTAATGATGTCTGTGTATTCTAAATGAAATGCTAAACTAAGATTGTGCAATCCGGTTGATCAATCTTCAAATGCCTCTACAGTAACAGTAGGGCTCGGAAGTTGACCGTTCATAAGCTGTCCACTAGGGAAGTTAGACTGCGTATGGATTCCGGATTCGAACTTCTCTTCGCTGGGACTTCGGGTGAGCTTGTTTTCAAAATGCATATCGATCTTAGTGTCGACCTTCAAATCGGTTTTGACATTATGCGTCAAATAATTCTCCTTCAAGGTAAACGTCTTATCTTGTAGACCATAATTTTTCTTGTTCTTTTGTAAATAGTCAAATAAAACTTCGGATGATTCCTCATCTTCGGTGATGATAATGCTTCTGCTCAAAAAGGGTAAATTGGACCAGTTTTCGATCTTCGACTGATCTACTTCCGACTTGAGCGTCCGAATTGGGCCCTTAAAATCTTCCTTGGATAAATCTGATATTATAATTAAGTTTCTCATTAGCAGTGGTAAAATAGTCTAAGATAAAAATCTTAATTGCTTGACCATTCTGATCCTTATATAAATTAAAACATTTCTTGGGCCTAAGCCTCTGGAGCCGCACGAGTCCACTTCCGCACCAGCCCGTCATATCTCAGGAAATGATAAGCCATGAGAAAGCAGCTTCAGGGCCAAGCCAGGCTTTGCACATCATCCACAGAATATACACGTTACATTGTGGTGAAATACCGGTTGCAATGCAACAACAGCAAACAGTGCCAGATTGTGAAATAGGTCATCTGCACATCGGAGACTTGATGTTACATTTTCCGCATTTGAGTGGCTGCGCACCCGCACTAGCGTAAGGCTAAGTCGTGGTATGTGACGTTAGCCCCAGCTGACCGGTCACTTTAGCTGACGGCCACTTTTGTTACAAGAAAACTGTAAGTTACCAGAAAATTATAAGTCACATGGGGAACGGACAGCCACCAACCATCAACGGGCTGAGCTATCAATACTGGATTGTAACACAGCAAATTGCAGTAATGACAAAAACACCACAACTGTTGGCCTCATTCCATGGTAAAATAAATGTCATAGTGTAATTTGCAGCCAGGATTAAAATGGCTACCGCAGCCTTTGCAAACAAGCAGTTTATACTGCGCGAAAGTCATTTCCAATTTGCACTCGCCGCAAAGAATCAAGAGTTGGTGGGATAAAGCATTGTATTTCTCTATTGGATGATTAGCTACCAGCTCATGACACTTGTAACATGGATAGTAGGCATCACAGCATTTGAACTTGATGGCAATAATATCTTTTTCAGTTTTGTAGTGAGTACAGCGGGTTTTGTCGTCGACTAATTCCCCAAGAAGCGTAATCCTATTACCATTTGTGGACGTTAAGTGCATTCTTTGTATTGTTGAGGGATTCGATGGCTAACTAACCGGGACGAAGACTTCCACCTTGGGAGAACCGAGAAAAAACAATGGGGACGCGAAGAGGGTCTAGCACCAGATGGTATCGTAAGATCGTGTATAATGGAGCTGACGAGTTTGTGCAGGTGGATGTTGAGATGGAATGTTTGCAATGCGATGAGACTCGAGAGTCGCACGAATAAGCGGGAGTCGCACGAAATAGCGACGATTGAAGGTGCAGTTCGCGAACGCTGCTCGCGGTTCGCCAATTTGGAGCGTGTTTCTGCAGGATTGGAGTTGCGAGTCTGACATTGGAGGGTTTCGGCTCAAATCCTACGATTTTACATTGCACAGATAGCTGAGTACAACTGTGTGTATAGCTTGTATAGTAGACACCGTGGCATTGTGAGTTACACCGACCATTGGTTTTAGTGGCTTAAACTGGCTCGTTTTTTGGGCTTTTTGCACCTATTGTTTCACTGGTGTTTTGCAATCGCGATTTGTTTATATACAAAAAACCTGAAATCACAAATATTCCTAGGCCTCAAAACCAATCTTGCCAGAAAAAACAATAACAGTTTTATAATCAACCGCTTTTATAATCAACACTTTTTACTGAAATAAAAAAGCTCATCTTGGTGTCTTACCTTTCCCAGGAGTTACTATCGAGTTAAATAATTGGAGTTCCCCATTGCATTCATTCATTCATTCGTTCATTCTCTGTAAACAAACTATCCAACTTCAGACATTCGTTCATTTCCTTTAATCACTTGAATAGCAACCATGAAATCCTTTAGATCTGATAAACATCGTAAGGTGTTGAACGACTTAACACTCAATGAAAACACAAAGACCTATGAAAGATTCGACAAGAAACCAAAGCTTTACAAAGACCATGTCAGTAGGTCTTCTTTGAACACAGATAAAGATATAGAGGTTGAAAACACCCAGATTGTATCTGAGTTGGGTAGCCAACAGTTGCCTCATTCTAACGAGTTCAATAGTGTCGGTAAGCCCTTCGAAATTAGAGATGATACCGAAGATGCTGAAGAAGATGACGATGGCCAAGATTACATTCCCGACATGGATGATGATATCGACATATCCGAGTTTGAGGATATTGACGATGACGAGGAAGATGAAGAAGATGAAGAAGAGGAAGACGAAAACGATGTGAGTTTTAAGGAAAATATTGAACCTACTACAACCACAAATCAACCGGCAGAATCACAACAAACAGCCCGCAATGCCCTTGTTGGCCATGTGCCAATGGAGCCGGTTTGGAATACTTCTATATTTAACGAATTAGAGACCATCATGAAGAAGTATTCCTCCAAAACTCTTGATGAGAATGACGAGGATACTTATGATGTTACAATGGTTGCTGAATATAGCCCAGAAATCTTCAATTATATGCACCAATTGGAATATAAGTTAATACCAGATCCAAACTACATGGAGAAGCAAGACGAGTTGAAATGGGAAATGAGAAGCGTTTTAATTGACTGGGTAGTACAAGTTCACTCAAGATTCAATTTATTACCTGAAACATTATATTTGACAGTAAACTACATTGACAGATTCTTAAGTAAGAGAAAAGTTTCGTTATCCAGATTCCAATTGGTAGGAGCCGTGGCATTATTCATAGCTGCCAAATACGAAGAAATTAATTGCCCCACCATTCAAGAGGTGGCATACATGGCTGATAATGCTTATTCTATTGATGATTTTTTGAAAGCTGAAAGATTTATGATTGACGTGTTAGAATTCGACATGGGATGGCCAGGTCCTATGTCATTCTTGAGAAGAACCTCCAAAGCTGATGATTATGATTACGAAACGAGAACCTTGGCGAAATATTTATTGGAAATCACCATTATGGATTCCAAATTCGTCGCCTCCCAACCAAGTTGGTTAGCAGCCGGTGCTCACTATTTATCAAGAAAGCTCTTGAATCGTGGAGGCTGGACCGAGTTGCATGTTTTCTATTCAGGATACACAGAGACCCAATTGAAACCTCTTGCAGCCACGTTATTAAAGATCTGTGAAAATGCTGAAGTTAACCATAAAGCTATCTTTGAAAAATACCAAGAAAGAAAGTATAGACGAAGTTCTACATTTGTTCAAGAATGTTTGGAATCGTTAAAATAATCTAATTAAATTCGTTAAAATTTGTACCATATATAATTGCATTAAAGTTCGTAATACACGACATTTTTATATTACAATTGCAGCAACACTCATTCAATTTCGCAGTTGTCAAACGAAAAAGTCGAATTTTAACACACAAGATGCTTTCAAGATTAGCCAGATTCCCAAAGTCCCCTCTCAGATCTGTCATCAACAACAGAGCCATCAAACCAGCTTCTTTGGTTTTACGTCCTGTTAGATTTTATTCTGCTCCAGATAAGAATTTAAAACAAATTTTAAAGGAAGAAATTGAAATCGTTAAACAAATCCCTAATGAGTTAGATAACACCTACAAAGATTATTTAACCGAAAACAAGTTTGAAATTGACGCCACCGAAGGTAACTCCAATGTGGAATTGACCAAACAATTGGCCAACGGAGAAATTTTAAAGGTATTTTTCGATATCGATGAGGTTACTGACATTCCAGTTGATGAATTAACTAACGAAGACGGTGAAATCAAAGAAGTTGATTTCGACGAATCAATGTCCAGCGTCGATTCACTTTTATGTTCCATAAAAGTGGTGATCTCAAAACCTAACGATGAAGGATTATTTATGAACTTATTTTTGCAATCATCCGAAAGTGCATTCTTGGTGGACTTTATCACTCACAAACCTAACGCCAGTGAATTCTTAAAACAAGCCAGATCCGGAGAATTTTTGGACAAGGTTCAATACCAAGGTCCAAGATTCAGCGAATTGGACGAAAGCATCCAAATTGGATTTGAAAACTACTTAGAGTCGATTGGTGTCAACCACGAATTGGCTGATTTCATTCTCAGTTATTCTGAGTTGAAGGAAGAAAACGAATACAGACAATGGTTAACCAACGTCAGTGGATTCTTTTAAAAGGTGACCATACTTGTACATAGAGAATATATGAAAACCTGGAAACATTGTATTAGATGAGATAGGGAGATGAGGTTATACGAAATGTGAGATGCGGAGTGCGAAGTCACAGGGCTGTAGCCCTAGCATTTCCCCCAGAGGCTCCTCGCGCGACGGTGAAAAATTTATTCAAAGTAAATCTTCAACCATTACAAGAAAACATACTATACTATGTCTACTGAAGCTTCTATCTCATACGCTGCATTAATCTTAGCCGATGCTGGATTAGAAATCACCTCCGACAACTTATTGTCCATCACCAAGGCTGCTTCTGCTGATGTTGACTCCATCTGGGCTGACGTTTTCGCTAAGGCTTTAGAAGGTAAGGACTTGAAGGAATTATTGTTCTCCTTCGCTGCTTCTGCTCCAGCTGCCGGTGCCTCTTCTGGTGCTGCTGCCGGTGGTGCTGCTGAAGAAGCTGCTGCTGAAGAAAAGGAAGAAGAAGCCGCTGAAGAATCCGACGACGACATGGGATTCGGTTTATTCGATTAGATCCATTAAGTTCCTGTATAATTAATATAAAGATAAAGTTACTAGCAGATAAATTTGAGTAGGAAGAGATTTGATGTTGCCAGGGGTTGCAGGATATTATGCTGTTCGAAATATTGTATTTTGATGAATATGGCACATGTGTATTGCAACCATTTACTCATATTTGCATAATATACGATCTCAATTTATTTCATACACTCTTTTTACATATGAATACCCCGTGACTCTGCTCATTACCTCAATGGTATATAAGTCTTTTAACACTCTCAATTGCGTTCTTTGGACATAGCCCAAGGCAACTAGTTCAAACCACACTGCACTAGTATTTGATATCTTGATTCTCTTCCCAATTACTCCCAAATCCAACCATCCGGTTAACTGTTCAGTCTCAATTATTGCAATTTCATAACCTTATTTGCAAGAACTCCGTTACCGTGACCACGTACCTGAATCCCCCGACACAGTACCGAAATCCCCAGACTGTTCCGGAACCTCCTCCAATCCATCCCGAACTGTCCCACCTACAGGTGCCGAGATGCTGCCGGATACCTACGTTACCGGATCGATTTGCACCCTTCCGTGGAAATATATAACTCATTCAAATGTTACATGAACCATTGAAGGCACATGTAGCCATCAATCGTCCGGAAGTTAACCGATAGATATCATTAGGCTGTAGTACGATTAACGAGCGATTTTATAATCCCGCAATTGAAGCGATCTTAGGTTAGTTAGAGTTCTAGAATAGCACCAAGAAGTAACGATTATCGATTGATGGGATAACAATGATAGCAAACGGCCGTTAGTATGCTGGGCATGGATGGGATATACTTACCTTACGTAAAGCGTATCGGTATGAGAAATAGTATATGTACATCGGTTATTTACAACCGTCTGCGGTTGTTATTATTTGACCGAGAACCCCCCGGAAATAGCAAACCTATGTTTAGATGCGAAAATACTCTAGAAGCCACTAAATCAGGGGATAGAAGATTCGGGGATTGACACGGCCGTGGGACGTGCGAGAGACGTGCGAGAGAAGGGTGCAATTGCGAACGTGCGAGTATCCAATGTGTGGTGGACGAGCAAACACTGGAATAAACCTCAATTGAGAAATAGGGTTGGCATACGTAGACATCTTCAATGGCACATACTGACTATAAAATCGTATCAAGCTCAATTGATATCCCGCTACAGACCCCACAAGCACCGGCAATTGTGGCTAGTGCATCTTCTCATCGCAATCAAAACTCTTATCAGCTCTGGAGTTAAGATCTGTGCGCATTTTTTGACAGCCGCAGAATTCGATACAGGAACATGCCCCCCAGAAGGCCGAAACCACAGAGAAACAAAGGAGCCGACACAGAAGGCCGAAACCAACGGCTTTTCGATGGCTGCCGACGGCTATTTTCATACCGACTCGCATGCCGATGGAAAGGCTGAACTGTTGGAGATTGTTTGCATTACGTACTTGACCTGTCAATGCACGGCCGACGCAAAAATAGGTACAAAATAGGTACAACAAACTACACCAAAATACGGAAAACATCAGAGCAATGCTTTCGAGAAAACATTGAAAGTAGAAGCCGTACTTGATAAGAAAATAGGAGGGGAAAAATCCTCTGAGACTCTACAAAGTGTACCAAAAAAAGATCAATTGCAATTACGGAGCCTAACTTGGCATACTTGGGCCCCATTCAGGATTCCCCCACGTCAATCTCGTCAATCTATCCTTATTTGCGGTAGGAACGGAATCTAGAATCTCTACGATAAGCGCACAATAGCGAGAATTACCCTGGGTACAGATACCTCACATGAATAGAACTCAACAATTGAATTAGCCAACCCTTAATTCACAATTAATAGAAGGTGGAAGCAGTCTCAGGCGGGAGCGGGGATTGATGAATGGTGGATGTACGTAGAAGAATCTATAGAATCTCAATTGTATCAATTAGATTAATGAGTATCTGATTTAAGTAAGAGCGACTTGAAGATCTGAGACACCAGCGGCTGAAGAAAACCGTTGAGAACTGCACCAAGGCACGCGGCCGTGCAGGGGTGAGACCCTACGGAGCCACGGAAGAAAAGAAGGCGGCCGACCGAGAAGGAGGACGGTCGTATTTCGGCCGTCCGATTGTTTGACCTCATCTAAACCGAGATCCGACTGATAGAGCGGCGGGCAGCAATGGAGCAATCCCCCGGAATTGTCAAACATGTCCTCGAAATTCGCGGCCTAGCCCCGGGTATCGTCTTTGCTTGGATACAGGTGAGCCAAATTACTAATCGAATCTCAATTAGTAATGAGGCTAGGATTAGTCACCCGAAACCACAATTTGTAATAGAATTTAATTAGGTTTCTGGTCTTAAGTATTCTCAGGTGTTCTACAATCTTAAGGGTTGTAAGCTTCCAAGGATATGGTTGGAAATCGAATGATATATATCCTTAATTGCTTTAAATAAGGTGATGTCGGCACTGCTACAGCTGCGACGGCAACGGCAAGAAAACTTGAGCCGGCACTCATGCGCGCGCTTTAAAGTTTTTTTTTTTTTTATTTTTTAAAAACGGCTTACGTTACTTCCGAGAGCTTTGAGTGTTTCCCGAGCGCTTACTAAAGAAATATTTACTCATAATTAGAAACTGAAAAAATATAAATATAACCACAAATCCCCAGGTATACAAATTTAAATATCATAAATCATAAACATGTCAACATCATCAAATATGTCATTCGCCCAAACCTATGTTTTGGCTTCCAAAGTTAGAGGTAAGCTTACCAAAGATGCTGCCAACCCAAATGTCTCATTAAGAAACTTGGTCCTTCAAGCAAACATGTTGGACAATCTTATGGATCATATCTCTGCTGAAAACAACAAGAGATTAGATAAATTGAACAAGGTCAAATTCGAATTACCTGCCAGAGAATCCAGATCTGAATCTTCTGAATCTAACTACACAAACACCAGTGTCAAGGAATACGAAGTTGCCAGTGACAGTGATAGTGATATGGATTCCGATGATTACGAATCAGACTCCGATGACTACTACTACAGCTCCGAAGAAGAAGAAGACGAAGAAGATGTCGAAGTGCAACAAGTGCAAGAACCGGCTGTAGTAATGCCAGTGTTTAAACTTTCCACTATTGCTGAAGAAATGCCTGAGTTGACAGAAAGCGAAGAAAGTGAAGACAGTGAAGATGATGAGATTGAAATCCATCACTACAAGTCGCCAAGTTTGATTCACAACACGTCGTTGTTCCACAATAACAACAAGATGCATCACCATAGAAGCGATGCCATATACCTGATCAATGAGGTATTTTAAGGTGGAAACAGATGTTTGACACACCTGCTTTACGATGCTACGAATCACCCTTTACGACAACATGACCCAATTTTATTTCATGTACATAACGATATATTTAATTAATAGAATAAATTGAACCCATCTACTTTGCAATGTAATAACAAGTTAGTTCGCAGCCGTGATGGTAATGTGTTCTTTCAGTGACACCGGCTCGGATTCGGTGGTAAATTTATCTCCATCGGCCGACGGACATCATCGCACGGGTCACCTTCCATGTTGGGAAATTACCCCCAACAATAGAATTTCTTTTACAGGCGCGCGATTTAAACAAGCTGCTGTTACTGTTTTAGTGTAAATGCGAACCTGTTGCAAACTTGCGAATTTGGCATCAGTTGCGAATTTCTCTCGTATTCATTGCTATACATAAGCTTTAGTGTTTTAGACTACAACTTTGGTTTCCTATAGCCGATACCCCCATCTGCCACTCCTCCACGGAATCAAAGTTTATCTAAAGTGTATAATCAAGTAATTTCCACATTAGGTAACAATCGGATACCTATCGTCAATTTTCCTGACGCGCGCCATTTTCTTATGTTCAACTAGTTATTTGCATACCCATATTGACGGTTATTAAACTTTAACCAAAATCCCCTCCAGTGCATTCAGTTTATAATTAAACTTTGCTATTTTCTTGGGACAATTGCGACCCAAACACCCAGCAAGGTTTTACCTCAAACTTTAGCGACAGCTGAACTAGTGGGTCCGCACTTCGGTGGTAACTCCTATTTAGGCAACGGTTGCGAATGGCTGCTATGCGCCGTTTCTAATCACAAAGGTGTTGGGTGGTAGACCTCTCGATTTGCGGGATAATTAGAGTTGTTCCGCAGCTCAACTACAAGACAATCATGGAGGAAAGAGTCGGGTATCTGATGTATACCATGTAGTTCAACCCTCGTTGCTGTCGTCTGGAGTTCCTCGGTATTGGCTTGACCCGGCCCTTGCTGCACCCGAAAGCCGAAGTTGAGATCCTGACGTCGCGCACGTCGCAGGGTCCGCGACTGCATCCAAGCGCATCTGTCAAATAGTACGGCTGTATATTCTATTTATGCCAATATTGAATAAATTATATGTATCACAATTACGATTCGAATGATCCGAAAATAGTGCTTCTGACGCAAAACAAGCTTCTGGTTGTCTGCGATGGCACGATGGTGGGCCCTTTTGGGTCTCGCCACGGTCGACACTAGGTCGGAGATGAACCGGGGCCGGCCAGCAGACCCAGATGGTTTAGGAGTTTGCCTTGCTTGGTTTATTAGGTTTGCTTGAATGTTTGCTTGCAAATTTATTTGATTTGTTTGCGTATGCATAGGCGTATACGCATCTGAATTTTGGGTTTGCGTTTGCGTTCGTGTTTGTATCTGTGTTTCGAATTTTCCTATGTTTATTGCTTGCGATGTCTGACTCGTTTCAGTTGATCCAGCTTCTTCCACAGATTCGCTTTCAGCCTTTTCGGTAACAAGCCGTGGTTTCTCTTCCCGATGATGTATCGTTTCGGCACCCACGATGTCCCGGAACTTGGGAAGGATATCGTACTGGCTAGCTTTCTCATCCTCGACGTCCACCAGGGTCTGGAGACATCTCTCATTCTGCTTCTGCTTGATATGGATCACATCATCGTATGATGGAAGATGAGCAGCAGCTCTTCTACCGCGTTTCAACCTTCGTTTAAGCCCCCTGGGCACTTTTAAAAGAATCATGATTTATGATTTCAAATCAGCAGCTGATTGCTCTTATAGGGAAAATGATTTTCTCAGATGCGCATTCCATGCAACCGAGTCTGAAATTTATCGGATGTTCTGCGAGAGTCCTGTGATTCATAACCGGTGGGTATATCAGTATAGCCGGTTTCAAGCAATCTCCACAATCTTCAATATTGGGGGCTTTGAGTTGACGGTCACCACAACAACCTTTATGTATAAGCTGATGGTTGCTGGTATTTAAGGTTCAGATTGGCGTCATCATCGGTGACAAACTTTTGTCAGTTTCAAGTGGACAGACGCAGCAGCAGAAGCAGCTACAGCAGCTTGCTGCCGTAATTGGTGACCGTAACTAGGATGTCCCCCGTAATTAAAAATTGGCTTGGTGCCGAGACCTATTTGCGCTGATGTCGATTATCTAATCGCGGTGGGATTGACACCGATTGGGAAAAAGGCATCGTACATGCAACGACCTCGCACTGCGATATCCGGGGGAATCAAAATTCCCTCGAGGTTTATTTCCTCGGATCGATATTCCGGTCGCGGAGAATTTCTAGACATCCCCCGGAAATCGGCTGATCGTCCGCGCAATATCCCGGCTCCGTGGTGGTTGCCGTATCCGAGCTGTTTGTGGCCCGTTTAAAACCGCATCGTTTCCGTTCCCTTTTAAACCCTGTTAAACTATGTCTCATTAGAATAGCGCCTTTTATTTCCGATTATCCTTCATACGATTTCTGGCACAAGGTTTGGTTTTGGTTTTAGTCTTTCTTGCTAGTGGCAAAGCATGCTACGATTTTGTTTCAATCAGTTTGTGTTGCCCGTCTCTACCTCCCCATATTTCTTGTAAACTTCGCCTCATTACCGCGAATCATGTCATTTACCTCAACCCCACGAGATACCTTCCGATAACCAAGGCCATGCTATTTGTGAGTTACGTGATCTTCGTCAATATCTGGGTTCACATATTACTCGTATTGTACGTACTTTTTATTTTTATTCTTTTTTTTTGGACGCCGAACAACGGAATTTCAATCTATTTGGGAGCATGGCATTTTTTTGCAACCACCAACAGACTTGGTTTTTCTCACAGTAATCGTACTTTGGGCCTTTTGTGGTTATACGGCAAATACTTGTACATATCCCAAAACGGTTTGAGAGGTTAAAAAGAGGCTGAATCACAAGAATAGCGGCCTGACTTTATCGCTTCTTACCTCCGACTATCTTCCCCGGCCTTCGCTTCCGGCAATCTTCTTCGGAAACCTAGTTACATCTCCTTGTAATCACTTAATAACGTTCGACAAATATGGCTGTTGTTCAGATGATAATCAGTTGAGGTCCAAGACCTGTTTCAGAGTTTCTCACTGGTTACATACTTGGGCATCATACTTGATGAACACATTTCTGTTTGTCCCAAACCTTTCTACTTACGATTCTCGCAGAAACAAATATCAAGTTGACATAGTGATTGCTTCTTACGTAGGTTTCCTTGTGAATTTTGGCAGATACAGGGAAATCTTGACTTCAACTAGCCTGGTGCTTGTCTACACTGATTTTCTTGTTTATGCAACCCTCAGAGCAGATTTAGAGACAGTGATACTGCAATCAAATAGAAATATCCTCACCAAACACTCCTACATCTAAATTGGGTTAAACCGATTCTCCAACAAGAAAATGACCATCAAAGGATATCCAATTATGAATGATACCTCAAAACCCATCGGTTCCATTATTTCTTCGTAAATTTGCCTCCTTAGCTTAGTGGTAGAGCGTTGCACTTGTAATGCAAAGGTCGCTAGTTCAATTCTGGCAGGAGGCATTTTTTTTTTGTTTCACATTTTTTAGTCTCCCGCTTCAAATCATTCGCGATTTTATTTGTATTTAATTCTAATTCATCTAAATCATTTAATTTCTTATGATATTATTATGAATCATCAAAGGCTTCTTCGATATATACATATCCAAAAGCCAGTTACATTAGGCTTGCAGTCGAACAGACATGTGTTACTTTCTAACCACATGAGGCTGCAGATGCCACATAATTTGGTTTTCAAGAGAAACATCAATTTTACTAAACCGTTTCTCAAACTTATTAGAGTTCCAGGATATATTGGCGGTACCGTTGCTGCTGGTGGCTCTTACGTTGCCTATAAAGTTGAGCAGGCTTCCAATTATACCTCTGACAAACTTTCGTCAATCAAGGATATGACTACAGATTGGTTGGACAAGTCATCAGATTTCTTGAAGAATCTATCAGACTCGAAAAATCAGAAAGCAGGAGATGGCGGTTCCGATGGTGGAAGTGGTGGTGGTAATGGTGGAGATGGTGATACTGCGACTGCAGTTGGAGCGACAGCTGCAGCAGTTGCTGTTTCTTCTGACGAAGAATCAGATGAAGTCCTTGAAGATAATGACGAAGCTGAGTTGGAAGAATTTGAATTGGACGAAGCTGAAGAGGACGATACAAACATGCAAATGCTTAACTTGACGAAACAGATGATTGAGATTCGTAATATAGTGTCTCAAGTAGATGATTCCAATCACCTTAAGTTGCCATCCATTGTAGTGATTGGTTCTCAATCGAGTGGAAAATCTTCAGTCTTGGAGAGTATTGTTGGTCATGAGTTTTTACCAAAAGGAGACAACATGGTTACTAAAAGACCAATTGAATTGACATTGGTTAATTCACTCGATGACAATCCTGTGGTTGAATTCCCTGATTTAAGATTAAAATTCACCGATTTTAGACAAGTCCAAAAGATGTTGGTTGATTTGAATCTCCAAGTCCCAAGTTCAGAGTGTATCAGTGATGATCCTATTAACGTTACCATCAGACTGTCCAAGATTCCAGACTTATCGTTGGTCGACTTACCAGGTTATATCCAAGTTGAAAGTGCTGACCAACCGCCAGAATTGAAACGTAAAATTAGATCCTTATGCGACAAGTATTTGGAAGCTCCTAATATCATATTAGCTATCAGTGCTGCAAATGTTGACTTGGCAAATTCTGCTGCTTTAAGAGCAGCCAGAACTGTGGATCCTAGAGGTGAAAGAACTTTAGGTGTTATTACCAAATTGGATTTAATTGATGCTCAAAGTGCTAACAAGATCTTGAACAATAAGAAATATCCACTAAGATTGGGTTATGTAGGAGTTATTACCAAGTTGCCTAAACCTTCTGGGCAATCTATCTTCAAGAAAACTTCAACTGATAGTCATCAATCTTACTTAGCTCAACAAAATTTTGAAATTGGTTATTTCAATCAACATAAGTCTGACTTCTTGGATTGTATTGTTTCCACCAAGAACTTGAAGAAAAAGCTTATCAGAATCTTGGAGAAAACAATGACACAAAACTTGAAACCTACTCACTTTGCCATTCAAAAGGAATTTGAAGAGACTAATTATAAATTCAAAGTTGAATTTAATGATTTACCTTTAACTCCTCAGATGTACTTGGCTAATAATCTTGACTTATTGAAGTTATCTGTTAAAGAATTGAGTCATAACTTTTCTAAAAAGGAATTGAAATCATTGATAAAGAATGAGTTGGATCAAAGAATCTTGAACTTATTGGCTAAGAATTACTGGTCCTTAGATGACGGTCACGAATTGAAAGAATTGGACAATATTAAAGAGCATGATATTTATTGGGAACGGAAGCTTGATTCTATCAGTTCCAGTTTAACAAAGTCAGGTATCGGTAGGTTAACTACCAATCTCATCACTAATGTCCTTTTACAGGAGGTTGACAACTTGACTAATAATACCCAGTTGAAAAATCATCAACATACAAAAAAGTTGATCAGAGAAGTTGCTAACCAGGTGTTAAGTTCCAAATACTATTCAACTGCTGATCAAGTTGAGAACTGTATAAAGCCTTTCAAATATGAAATTGAAATTGAAGATAGAGAATGGCTAGCTTCTAGAGATAACGCGATAACATTATTAAGAGAAGAGTTTAAGAATTGTGATGATTTGTTACAAAACTTGAAGACTAACATTGGTGGTAGAAAACTCAATCAAGTCATGAAATATTTGAACAACTTGAAGACAGAAATAGACTTCAATTCCAATGAAACTCTTGGGTTTTCACCTACTTTGATTGAAAGAGGTAAATTAGGAATATTCTTACAAGATAGATTGACTCTTTTGAAGACTCGGTACCAATTCTTGAAGAGCAACAACAAATGCAAGTCAAAGGCTAATAAGGTTCAGTGTCCAGAAATTTATCTTGATGTTATTAACAATAAATTGACTTCTACCTCAATTCTTTTCTTGAACGTGGAATTGTTAAATGACTTTTATTATAACTTTCCTAGAGAATTGGATGTGAAATTTTTCAATAAATTATCCCTCGATCAAATCGAAGAATTGGCTAAAGAAGATCCAAAGATTGAACAGCACATCAATTTACAGAAACGAAAAGATTTGTTACAATTGGCCTTAAACAAAATTGAATCAATTTTAGCAATTAAACGTTTGGAACATTAACGATAATGAATGCGTGTAAATAAACCCCTTTTCCTATCATTATATATATGCAAAATAATATATATTTTCTAATTACATGTATAATTTTCATCTTACGATCTTGACAATATTATCGAAAAGGTTCTCCAAATTATCAGTTTCAAAGATATTGTTGAAAGAATTCAAATCGAATTTTTTGAATGAGTATCCATCAATACTGACTCCGTTACCATTCAGGGTATTCGAACTTATATTTGGTAAATCTGTTTTCATTTCAATGTCTTGAATATCTAACTTCAATTCAGTGTTAGAGACAATTCCGATTCTCAATCCGTTGTCTGTAAACAAAAATCCATCTTCATATGGAATTATTGAATTTATGTAACTCTCATGAGATAACAAAAGCACAGGCTTCAAATTATTTGGTTTAAGTACCATAACTTTTGCTCCATTTGAGTTTTCAACGTTCAAAACTAATCCTATCATTCCTCTATTTATTGCCAAGTAGGACTTTCCGAGAGGAACGTTGACCTTGGCAACCAACTCATTGAATTCAAACTTGACTAAGTTGAATGACACCAATTTGGTTTTACTTAAGATAATCAAATCGTTATCAACCAATTCGATAGATCTTATACTCAGTTCCACCAAGGCTAAAGACTGAACTATGTTGAAGTTTGAACTCAACAAGTAAACTATGTTCTCATGACTCAATACGATGATAGAGCCATCTGCACTCTTAGTCAAATCTACATTCTTAGATTCTGGTTTCATTAACTCAAACACTTTTACCACACTCCAAGTTTTATTCTTCAACTTCCAATATCTCATGTTACCTTGACTGTCAGCCGTAATGAATCCATTTTGAAATGTCATTAATGCAATTACTGGATTATTTAAATGTGGGTTAATGATCTTGGTTGCCAACTCCCAACCACTATTGTTGTTGTTGGCCGTAGCAGGGGCTTTCCAGAATTTTAAGGCAAAACTTTTGTCGTCCTTACTTAATAAATTCTCAACTTCATTGTTCTTAACTACATCAAAAGTGCACATCCATTCTCCATCTTCGGTGAATTTCAATTGGGAAACCATAGGATCCATCAATTTTAATTCAGATTTGACTTTACCCATAGACAAAACTGAGGAGACATTTTGGTGGTACAATTGTTCGTTTCTTGTGATATCATAAACCTGGATATTAGAGTTGTTTGGTAAGAATAAGTGATTTGTTTTTGGATGCACCTCAATCAAAGACGTAGAATTTTTGAAGTTTAATCTTCTCTTCAAATTTGGTCTTACAGTATTGATTGTAAGTCTAGAGACCAAGTCCACAGAAGACAAAATTAACAATTCATGAATTCCATTGATATTCAATGCAAGATTGTAATAATCTGGCTTGTTTTCATCAATAAAAATCTTCTCAATTACTCCATTTAATCTAGGTAAAAATTGGGTTTTGTCGTTATCAGTTTGCCAGATAACCAACACTTTTTCATCACCTCCAGATAATAAGAAGTTCTCATGAAATTGTAAACATTTGACCGGACCGATATGCCACTTCAAAAGTTTTTCATTGTCGTTATCATCATTAAATATCAATTGAATTGGACCAGAAACAGATCCTAATGCAATGAGGTTATCATTACTGACAGCTATAGATATAATTGCTGATTTGTAGTTGAAACTCTTGACGTTTATATTTAATTCTTGGACTGAATCTGCTGTTGGGGCAACAGTTAAGAATTCTGAAATGCAGATGTTGATAATATCCTTATTATCATTCAAAATTGCCAAATAATGCTTATTTGGAGATACGGCAGTGGTTATGACATTTGTGGTTTCATATATCCTGAGAGTTTCACCATCTGGCGATCTGTATAACAAAATTAATTCCCCCGATTTGCCACTAGTATACAAGAGTCCATTATCTTCATATTGGTGTATCACAGAACCAATGTGTTCAGCAACCGCTTCACGAGCCACTACAGGATCATTAAGTTTCTCTCTCCAATTAACCTTAAGTATTTCGTCCTTTGTATAGATTATAATATTATTTTCATTAACTGGGTCCAACTTGGCGTCGACACAACCGCTTAAATCAATATCAACTGTCCGAGTACATTGTCTAGTACTTAAGAAATGCACTCTTAACTGATGGTACAAAAGGGCGATGAAAAATCTACCGTCTCCAGAATACACACCAGGAATTCCAGCATGGTTGAAGTCAATCACCTTACCTCCATTCACCATGGATACAGACCATTCCATGATTTATACTATTTTTGTCTTTCGATGCTCTGATGAGATTGAAAATTTTAAACCCATCTCTTCGCACCAACTGGAGGAATAGTCGTGCAGTTATTCAATTGGTGATGATAGCAGTTCGCACTCTGCTCTCCAAAACGAAAACTTTTCAGGTCTCAATCTATAGAACGCCAAGATGATTATTCCTATCCGTTGTTTTTCGTGTGGTAAAGTTGTTGGAGACAAATGGGAAACCTATTTGGACTTATTACAAGATGAAAATATCACCGAAGGTGATGCATTAGATCAATTAAAGTTGAAGAGATACTGTTGTAGAAGAATGGTATTAACTCATGTGGACTTGATTGAAAAGTTTTTGCGTTATAATCCATTAGAGAAAAAGGATATCAACTAGAATCCATAGCATTAAAAGATTTCCATGGAAGTTACAACTAAGTAGTCTCATCCTGTGGATCAACCCTGACAAGAATTATCTCCAAACACTTCCAAGCATTATATTTGTCTATCATGTGTACAATTTTATGAAGTTTCTGTATATTATCTATAATACAAATTAAAATTAATTAAATTATTCCAAAAGATTTTTCAATGTCTCTATGGAAGCTATGCTCTTTTTAAAATCTTGGTAATTTACATTACTCTGGACAATTCTCAATCCAGGGTTTCTATGAGTTGATAAAGTTATCAACGAAAGGGATTCTAAATTTGTAAGAATCTCTAAAAATTCAGTTTTCTTTACTCTGACAATTGGCTTGTTATAGCTTAATTGGGTGTTTTTGTAGTATTCATAAAATTCATTAATGGTCAGGGCGGAATCTGTCTTATCACAGTTTTCCTGTGTAAGCAAATAGACAAGAATAGTTTGCTGTAAATAGTTTAATTTGGACAAGATAGAATTACCATAGTCCAAATTACAAACTTTGGCAATATGGCTGATAGAAACCTTAGGTGCATCAAATAAGTCATATTGTTGTGTGTCCCCTTTAAGTTGGAGTTCTCTTTCAAGTAACTCAATACTCTTATAGATAACATCGAAGCACTTTCTCAAGTCTCCAGTACTTGACGAGACCTTTTTGCAACATAACAAGATAGCAGAAGTGTTGACAATGGGGATGAAGTTCTCATCAATGTTCTCTTTTTCCAATTCAACTAATTGTTTCAACTTAGTTGTTACTATAAGCTTCATTTTCTCAAAAGAGTATGGCTTGAAATTGATCAACTTAGGTGACAACATGTTGCTGTTTAATTTAGGTAACAACTTGTTGGATAAATCTAAAGAGTTGGAAATGCCCACCATGATAAGTTTAGTGGTGAATTTAGAACTGAGGTTCCTTTCAGATAATTTGAATAATTTGAAAAGAATCTCTTGATTTCTCGTCAACAAGAAATCAATTTCATCCAAAAGAACAATCACGGATTTTGTTTCAGGAATACCATCAGCCAAAGCTTCATATAAGTCCCGGGAATCTCCCAATTCTCTACTGATATTTTTAAAGATATCTTGAGGATCAGTAAGAACCATGCAATTAATTTTCACCACTTTACATTGTAGCTTGTTGAGGTCTAACCTACTCAAAGACAAGTCTAATTGAGCAGTCTTACCACATCCCGGAGCTCCAGATATGTACATCGAATTGCACATTTTGTTCTTTAAACTAGAGTCGAAGAATTGGTTGATGACAAATCCTTCATCTTCTCTTCCTGCTAAACAAGTAGCAGATGTATCTTGTTTGTCCTTATGACCTCTCAGGAAAATACCCTTCACTTGACTGTAGATGGTACTTTGTCTTGGCTTAGTTGGGGTGTTTGGAGGACTTGGGAATAACTTTTTCACAGCCTTGTCATCTGGTTTAATGTCAAAATCTAGCACTCTATTTTTCTCTGGAGTGACAGGAGGAGACAAGTTAGTAGCATCGAAAAGGACCTTGGACCTCTTGACAGAAGTCATGGAGTCAAATTGGAATGATCTTTTTCTCATGGTGTAAGCTGCAATATTATTGAAGTTGATAATACGGGAACAAATCGTTTATATATCTCAAGTCTATCAATATTTCATTTAACCGAATTGGGATAAATTGGACGCGTATTTGGAGTTTCAGGAGCGATGAGGTCGCGACCAGCAGGAGGGTTGACGAGGAGAATAGTTCGTTGTCGCACCACATCCGCACCAAACGCGACCCCCATCTCGTCCCATGGCATCAAAGGCTGTTTGCGCGTCGACTGTAGACGACTTCTTAATCGAGTTACATCTTTCGACTCACTTTAACGACCTCTCAAACTCCTTCAATACACTGGTTAAAACTTCATTTTTTCTAACCACCATATACATATCTTCTGGCTTGATAGTTTCTCTGCCAGCATGATTGGCAAACAGCTCCAAATCTTCTCCCAAATTCAATAGTTGATTGAACACTAAGTCTACAAGGGATGCAGTAAACATTGGAGTTGGTTGCACTTGAAGTCTGGAAGCTTCTTCCTCGATGATCTTAGAAACCGTCAAGAACATCAGAGCTTTCAATTGCGATTCGATTTCGTCCTTGGACATGTCTGTCATTATGGCAGGATCAATCTGACGTTGGAAAGTTTAGTGGAATTTTTCTGCAAATGTTCGCATTTTATTTTACTTAATTATCCATGTATGTAATGCACCGTTAGCCACTACGGGATGAGAAAGAGATTGAGGTGGAAGATTATGTGGGAGTTTTTTGACTGGAACAACATCCTCAAATAAAACCTCTGGTATCGCTACTCATGTAAAGTCGTAGTGCTATTTTCATTTCTTGGTCTAACCATAAGTTCCGGAGACTTTTGCTCTAGTTTTTGCAACCTTTCGAATTCCCAATTATAACTACTCTCCACCACCACTATCACCTAGTATGAATCCACACTTCACATATCTTTAATCGCGTGAAATTCATAAACATTCAAACAATCAATGCGTTCCAACGACCATAAATTGTCCAATTAAGTTTTTACCGATCGCTAATATTGTTCCCCGGATTGTGCCATGTCGTATTTTCGCTCTATCTTTTTTCTCCTTTTTCGCAAAACTGGTAAACCACTGGGCGTTGCTCCGCATTTGCACCTCCTCTTAAACAGCAACCATTTCCCCAACTAGTAGCTGCTCTCCTCCCCCAACACTCTGAAACCCCCCAACCATATACCCCGTAGAGTTCTCCCCCACTTTTGTGGCTAGCAAAAGGCTTTGACGCAAACCTGAAAATCGCCAGATTTCTTGTCCTGTTCTTTCTCGGCTCGAGATTATAGTGCGAAGGAGTTTGCTGAAACTTTCAACCGCTTCACATATTATATCCTAAATTCATCTGGCTAACAAAAGTTCAACGGCTGTTCTTATTTTGTTCAACTTGTTCCACGTTACGGACACATTACCACAATGACTTTTGTTAGAATCAGAAAAGGTTTATCTTACGTAATAGGAGAATCTCCCAGCAATGAGAACCATATTTTACCCATCAATGCCATGCAATATTCTCCTTTCCAAAACCGTTTGTACACTGGTGGTAGAGACGGGGTTGTGAAGGTTTGGGACAATAGTTCGTCTGGCTTGTCCGGAGAAGACGCTAATGGCAATGGGTTCGTCAATGGCAATGGCATTGATGATGGCATGCTTGACGGAGACCAGCATATAAAATCTACAGATACAGATGAGCTTCTATTGAGGCTTGAAACTTCCATATCTTCCAATCCTCTTGGATACAATTCTCCCAATCAAGATTTCAATGTCTCGGATAACTACAATCTCCATTTCGACTGGATTAATGATATTCAGTTGGTCGATAATGACCAGAGTTTGGTGACATGTTCTTCAGACTTATCTTTAAAATTGGTTAATTTGAATACTGGTAACCAAGAAAATCAGATTCGAAAGTTTTCCAATGTACATACTGATTACGTCAAGAGATTGTCATATTCTAGTAATCTGAAAAATATCATCAGTGGTGGTTTAGATGGGAAAATTGTTTTATGGGATTTGAACCATTTGGATCCTACTAGAATAATTGAAAATAATACTGATGCAGCCATCACCAATTCGATATATTCTTTAGCTAATGATGGCAATAACTTGATCAGTTGTGGAGGCCCCAACAATACCATCAATTTGTACGATAGAAGACTTCAAGTCCCATTTATAAAAAAGCTTATTGGTCACCAGGATAACGTAAGATGTTTGTTAATGAATGAACATTATGTGTTGTCTGGTTCTTCTGATACCACAGTAAAACTTTGGGACTTGAGAAACTTCAAGATCTTCAAGAACTTCGATGTTCATGATGACCCAATTTGGTGTTTGACTTCAAACTCCGATGACTTCAAGACATTTTATTCTGCAGATAAGGCGGGTAACATTGTGAAAACTGATTTGAGCTACTTATCTTATTCAGTAAATGAAGGTTCAAGTACTTTATCTGATAAAGTTGGATTGTCCACTTTAGTCGCAAAATGTGACACCTCCGTGATGTCCTTGTGCGTTCAAGGAGATCATCATCTAAAAGAGGCATCGTTATTTGCTTCAACCGATATGAATCTCAATAGATTTCTTATCCCTAAGACTGAGGATATGGCTCTTTACCAGTATCTAAGAAGTTCGAAAGAAATAGAGCAACTGCTCCTGACAGATGATTTGATCAATGATCAGAATAAGGACACGGATATAAACTCTGACTTTTTCGATTTGGTCAGCCATTTGTCAATTGAAACTAATTTGGAAATTCAATCCAACTTCTCATCCTCCAATAACCTTTCCAGTGCACAGGAGGATTTTGATTCCCAATACAACTCAATGTTCTTGAATGCAAATGGTGGTGGACCTTCTATGGAGTTTGTCAACATCGACAAAAATAATAACATGAAACCCAACGATCTTATCAATAACATTCCTGTCGAGATCTTGTTGAACCCCGTCAAACCAGAGCAAATAACCATAATACCATTCAACAAAGTACCTTTCAAGAAATATGGTTTAACGCCAAAGAGTGTAATCGCTAAACGATTATTCAACAATAAAAGATGGATGCTTGTTTTGTACTTGAATGGGGATATTTCTATATGGGACATTTTTATTTGTAAGAAATTGAAAACGTTTACCTATACAACTGGATCGGTGGAAATGACAAGTGAAATGATCAAGAAGAGATTCCAAGACATGGACAATATTTTCCAGGAAAACCAAACTACTGATACATTGAATAACTGGTGTGAAGTTGAAATTAAATCAGGGAAATTATTAGTGACTTTGGGCGAAACGAACTTCAATAATGTTGAAATCTATTATGATGAACTTATCCAATCTTATCCTTTCTTAAACATAGATTTGGAGCCTGAAGCGAAGAAGAATTCTAAAGTGAAGATAACCTCTGATGATCGACTTCAACTATCACGGATTCTATTGAATTCCATGTTCCATAACTATGCTTTATTCGAATGGGAATTTGATAGAGAACTCAGAGAGAGAATGAAGAACAGCAAGAAAACGGAATCCACTACTGCTAAGGATGCATTCAATAGGATCAAGATGTTCTCAAGAAAATCTTCTTCGTCTAACATTCTTGGGTCAAATTCAAACTCAAAGGCAAATAGTGCTAACAACAGTACGAACGTGAGTGTAAATGAACTTTCCCTCGACAGTGACGACCCAGTGCAAGAGTTTCTACAAAACCAAGATATTGGAGAATATGATGATACCATTGATTATTTGTTGAATGATAATAAGAATAAGTACGCAGAGAAGTTAGGTTTAACGAAGCTGAAGATTCCTGACACTTTATTAAAGATTTACTCCAACAACGCTGATTTGAATAAAAATCATTTGACGAATGAAGAGTTTGTACCTTTTAAACCACTAATCAATTTGAAAGAATTTCCAGAAGATTTACTCATTATAATCTTCGAAAATTCTCCTAATCTAGGTAATCTTCGGGATGTCTTCAGTTTCAGATTGAATGAGTTGCAAAATTTAAATTACCTGAACAAAGAAAATTTCCATTTTGTGAAACAATTAAGGAGTTATTTACCAAAGTGGATAGGACAACCTATACTTTATGACAGATTTCCTATCAAAGATAGCCCTAAAATTGCATTCCAATTGCTAGAATTAGACTACACTACATTGCCACCGGAGAAGAAGATCAATGGAAAATCACAACGGAAGATCAAGAGACTACCGGTACTCGAGTCATCTATCAAACTAACGTCACATAATATGTTAAGAGTTTGTAAAATTCTTGGATATCTTACAGAAAAGTTTGAATCAAGAACCAGCGAAATGAAAGAGAAGATCCCAGCCGTTGATTGGTTGGTGCTAGAATGCCGGGGTCAAGAGCTTTCGCCAAATATGACTTTACAAACTATCAAATCCAAGATTTGGAAGTCAAGTTCTGATATCGAATTAAGATTCAGAAGAAAATTTGACAAATGATTATAGAATAAATACATGCCAAATACACAAATAAATGAAAACATGAGTATCAAAACAGGTGTAGTGATATAACGGGATACCAACGGGTGAAAGCCCCTATTGATATACTGAATAACCACAAATTTATCTGTCCAAAATTGTATCAACTGTCAATTCACCATGAGTCAAATCAACCAATAGATCACCCTATCAAATGACCCATATATTGTGGCTCCCTAACTTAATAGGAGAGTCACTGGATCAAGTGAATTCCGCTGTTACACGGACGAGTCTCTAAAGATCAACTCATCCCATAAAATTAAAAGTCAAATTTATTTGGAGTACAACTTTCAAAGAACTTCAAATTTTTCACTCATCGTAATTTTTATAATGCTGTCCGGGTTAGTTTCTCCAGATTTTCGCGACTTGATTTAAATACGTTTCCTGCTTGCAACTTCATTTTCCATCTTCAATAGAACAGTTGTAAAAGATATAGCATGGCCGATTCAACTGCGTCCCAGATCTTCGCTAGAGTGGCATCATTATTGATGTCAACCGTCATTTTTGTGGTAGGAAACTCCGTGTCACTTGTCCTATATTCTTATGCACAATATCCTCAGTTCACTCAGTCAATCGGACTACTAGTAGCAATATATGTGACATACAGAATTACCAGGCGAATAATTGCCTCATGGATCGGCATGATGATCTTTATGGTCAAAGCTTTCCTATTCTTCTTGACAGTAGTGGTGGGATTGGCCATATATCTCCGTGGAGAGCGTTTTATTAGTCAAGATATCCCGTATTTACAGCACGCAGTACTGACATATGATGGCCTGTCGATAAAAGATTTCGTCAACACAAAAATAAGTCAAGCTGTATTCAGCTCTTTTTTTAATCTGTTCGGGAATGCAGAAGATCCCGAGCCATCAAAAAAGAAGAAAAAGACAAATGCCAAAGCAAAGGGTAAAAAGTTCCAAAAGAAAGCCAAACGGTTCGTAAATGAATATGGAATTGAAGTAGACGAAAGCTACTTAGATTACATGAACGATCATCTTGGATTTGACAACTCGAAAGAATCCGAGCCAAACATTCAGGGAGTGGTTGAAGATGTTTTAAATGGATTCGGGGTAAACTTAAATGATGTAGGAGACTTCTTCAATAATCTCTAATGAAATAATCAAAATATACAGTGTACCGGAATTACATTTCTCGTAAATTATCGCTGAACCGATATGGGAAAAAAAAATTCGAACTACCATGGAAAACAAGCCAAACGCAGAGATTAAGGCTTGTTTGTACTCGCTAATCATAGTTCTGTGTTTTTGCAGTGATTATATTGCAGGGTTTTATATTCCTTTGTACCTATTCAAAGAAAAAGGAGCACTGTCAACTTATTCGTATGTGCACGGAGCCTTGTATTTGGCATCGGATCTTACTAGCCGGTTCTATCTAGGTGATAAAATTCAAAAGGAGATGGCAGGTGGCAAGGCATTTGCAATGTGTGTTTCAGTTCCGGCACTTTTGGCTGTCTTGGCTCAATGGATAACAATCCCGATTATTTGTTCTTTTGTTTTGGTGTTGTTACCAATTTTCACTACACCTATTATGCCGTTGGGTATGAAGCAGCAGAGCGAATTGTTTCGGTCTTTGTCTATGACATCAGTTTATGCTATTGGAACTGCTGTTTCCATAGGAGTAGTTGGTATTCCGGTATTGATTTTCTCTGTGACATTCATGACGGACACTGGATACAAGAATGTCCTAGACTATTTGTTACTAGTACACGTTATAGCTTTAAATATTAATATGTTCATTTAAAATAAATAAGATTCATGCCATAGTTTTGTATTTATATTCTTCTCTCACTGTATGGTTAATCCTCCAATCGGATTAAACTTGGTTTCTATCTTTTTTCTTTTCCAATGGTTCCTCATCTATACATTGAAGTCCTCTATCTCTGATAAAGAACCCAGAGACAACACAAAATGCCATTAATGGGATGCACATATAAAAGTAGTTTCTTATTGCTTTCATGTACATGGTACGGACCACGAGAACTTGGTCTTCGTTGAGGCCCTTAATCTCGATCTTATTATAGATATGTTCCCTAAGATAAGTCAAATACTTGGTAGGAATGTTATGGTATGTTTTGGAATCGGCAAAGGCATTGTCTATATGTTGCAAAAGACTGTTTGAAACAACCAAGGACGCAATGGCAGTTCCTACTGCTCCCCCAAAACTTCTGACTACATTTCTGGTAGAAATTACCACGGCTCTGTCTGCCTTTCTAGCTTGAGCTTGAGCAGCTACCATAGACGGTTGAAATGTGAAACCAATTCCACACCCACTCAAAATGAAAACCCCTGCAATAGTGCCAGGACTGGTGTCGAGCAGAAACAACAAGTTTAAACAGAGCCCAATACACCACATGATATATCCAGCACAAATGATGTACTTGTAATGTCCAATTTTAGATATAATAGCTCCAGCAACCGTTGACATTGCAGATTGCAATATCACCAATGGTAGCAATAAAATTGCGGACTCTAATTCATCCTTTCCTAACACAATCTGAAAATAGTACGGAATGTAGTACTGGAAAGAATAGTACACAATACCATATAAGAAATTGGAAGAAAATATAATGCTCAACAGAGGAGACTTAAATAATTTGACTGGGATCATTGGCAACTTAGGATTCTTCCATTCCACAAAGATGAATGCTATAAAACAACAGCCCCCAATGACAAACATCACAATCACTAAAACACTATCCCAGTCATAAGTAGAACCCCCACCAGTTAGTGGAACAAGAATAAGTGTCAATCCAGCTGTGCTTAAAAATATACCAATATAATCGATCTGTTTGAATTTTTCTGCCTTGGATAAAACCGAATTCAACAGCTTACTTCGGTTCTCAACAAAGAAATATGTGGTCACCAATTGAATTACAACCAAACACGGCATCATATGATAAAAGTTTCTCCATGAACTATGCTTAATAAAAGCTGACATCAAAAATGGACCAACTGCATTCCCAAGGCCAACACTTGAACCCAAGATTCCCTGGTATTTACCTCTTTGTTTGAGGGTAACGATGTCACTGATAAGTACCATAGTAAGAGCTTGAATCCCCCCTGCTCCAATCCCAGCAAAAGCTCGAAAAATATAGAATTGAACCCCAGTCTGAGCAAACCCACAGATCAAATTTGCTACTCCAAGTATGCACAAGGAATACAAAAGAACCTGTTTCCTTCCAAAAATATCAGCAAATCTCCCAAATAAGACTTGACACACACAGTTCGCCAATAATGAAGCAGTTCCGGCCCAATTAATCGATTTTTCAGCATTCAAGTCCTCAGCTATAGCAGACAATGCAACAGTAATGGAAGACAGGTCAACAAAAGCAGTGAATAAATTGAACGACATTATACAAAGAGTAAATATCAACTTCTTTGGTGGAAGAATGTTCAAATGTGCATCTCCGAGTTGTTGGCTAAGCTCGATTTCTTCTGGAGATTTGTGAGTAGTAGTTGCATCCTGATACTTTTCAAATTTTTCATTTTCCATCTGGGAAATATGTCTTTGCAGTGAACCAACTTGTAGTGAAGAATCTGTCACTTTCGGGAATTCTGTAGTACTTGACATGTTTCTGAGCCTTCAAAGAATTTTGCTAGGTATTTGGAACTTTATATACTATTTTCCCCCTCTTTGAAGATGTCCGACATGGAGCCGGAGTTGGGCCGAGACGTCAATTTTTCATGCATACAATTTGACGTCGCGGCAATTTCGATTAGGTAGATGATACGGAGTTATACAGCTTGATGAGAATTACAAAGTAGAGGAGTGTAATTAGTGGTAAAGGTGCATACCTGTCCGACAATGTTAACTTATAAGACCCCTTGGTACTAATAATAGCGACGCATGTGAAACCGAGATATTTTGGATACTGTTGAACAGCAATTTTGCAACCATTTTTGTTCGTGGCTTTTTTCCAATAAGACATAGTACCAAGATCTAAATGATAAATAATTGATCCAATAGCAGAGAGTTGATATACTATTGTAATTTTTCTGGCCTATATCGTTGTATGATGGTTATAATGCAAAAATGGATAATTTGTATTACACCACCTTTATCTTTATCTTTATCTCGCGTACTAGAGTTTATCAGGTTGTTTTCAGTGCTAACTTCTCGAAGCTGAAATCGGAATTCGAAAGCTGCAGTAGAAACTCGTGATTTCTCTTTCTCTTGTGTCACCAGTGTTTGGAATCAAAATAGGGATCGATATATGTAGTCCTGTGGTGCATCCAAAAATTTCAACTTCCAAGAATCATCTATGCAACGGTTTGAGCTATCCTATAATGAAGAGTCGATTCTAACCTTGGTGTTCCGTCAAATAGATCTCCAATAATAATTAAAGGAAAGTATCGAACAACACGCGTGCCTCATTTAAAAGTTTATTGTGTAAAGGGCTAATTGTGGAGCTCTCTTTTCCTCAATTCTGTTTTCTAGGATTTTGCCGTAAATCGTAAAACTTTATTTTCTTTATCTTATCCGCACCAAAATCTTTCAGCTGAAACTTACCAAATAGACCATCCCATATTACTATGGGATCTCAAAAACGACATAGGGACACTGTAGTGTGTACCTTCTGCAAACAACGGAAACGTAAGTGTGATCGTGGAAATCCTTGTTCATCGTGTGTTAAGTACGGGAACGAAGACTGCGTGTACGGCACGCACATCAAAATCGAAGGAGTTTCTAAAAGAAGTCCTCAAACATCGAGTACACTGCAAGCATCCATGCGTGTACAAGAGGAGTTCAATCTACTTAACAACAAGATCTTTTTCCTAGAGCAGCAACTTAGACAAAAAAGTTCAGGTTCAGAGTCTTCGATTTTTCCCCTGAGTTGTACCGATCCTCAAGACATCCCAGAATCTACTCGTAAATATTTGGGGTTCAATCCCGTCGAAAGTGAAGATGATGTGATCAATTTTGGTGATTTTCTGGGACCATATATTAATAGTTTGAAATTACGAAGATTTTATGCTACATTTGCAACCATGTCCTTATTGAGATGTGATCCATTCTGTCTGACCCTTCTAGAATATGCTAATCAGATCAGACCCGAACTTATCGCAGCTCATAAACAGCACAAAGCGCTTAATGTTGTATTTGATAACAAGATGAATAATGTGGAGGGGATTTCTGATGTAAAGGATTACCCTAATAAAAGACCATCCTCCAGCGTGGCCGCAAAATTGAAAAGCCCACAAGCAGTAGTATCAGATATTGAAGACCAAGCTCTTGCAATATTACCTGTGAAAAAGGCAATTTGGAGATATATTAATGTTTTTTTCTCCAAGCTTTATCCTGTTTTTCCTATATTGGATCAGAGGGATTTCATGGCCCAAATAACTACTATTCTTGGCTCTCTAAATATATCAGAAGAGCATGTATCTGGTATAAACATAAGTAAGCCAATCGATTTTGCCATTGTTGGCTGTTTGCTTGTAATCCTCAGATTGTCTTTCCTTTCAATTAGTGGTTACAGTAATTTAACAAATGGACGATTAAATGAACCTGATCCAGAGCTTAAATACTTATTAGAGAATCCGGTGAGTGTTGATGTGATTGACCTTGCTAAGAGATGTATCTTACTATTTGATTTACATTCAACTTGCAGCATACCAGTCCTTCAGTTGGTTTTGTTATTAAGAATCTACACGATATATGCACCTGAAGAGGGTGATAACATTAGAGAAACTGAGGCATTCAGTAGTAATATGCTTATTATTAATCTACTGTACTCTTTGGGTTTACATAGGGATGCCTTATATGGACATGGACCTGAACCTAGTGGAAGAGAAAAAAACTTGAGCAAGAAGATCTGGCATCATGTCTACAAGATGAGTATCAATAATTGTATTGTTAATGGTTATAGAATTCCCATTGCTCCCGATACTTTTGATACTCCTTTACCTCATACACAGCAGGATTTCTCCAGTTGTAACCTTATTGATCAAGAGCTAGATGCAGTGGTCAATTCATCATACGGTGCTGACCAGGAATATTTTCCTCAGTTGAGTAGATTGTTGGATATCGCTTCTAGTGTTAAAATAGGAGGGAAGGTTAAGGAACTTGCGCAGCTCTTAAATGTTATCGAGGCATCTGCACTCAAATATTATGGGTACGTCAAACATGAATTGATGAGCCCTGACTATCAACACGATCTACCAAAATTATTGAACTGTTTGAATAATGCTAATATGCTTGTTTTGGATATAACTGTTTTGTTTCACTTTTTCAATTTCTATCAGAAGAAGGAAAATTCAGTTTTACTGGCATTCTATTTGAAGAAACTAATTGTTGGCTTGTGCTATGAGTTTATCCCCTTTTGTTGTGAAATTTTCGAAAAGAGTGGTACGATATTCAGCGATTTAGGGGACTTTGCTGTAATACCTGTACTTATTGAAGGGTTACTAAAATGTTCCTTGATGTTATTAGGATTATACGGTCGGTTTAGAAAGCTTACAGAGATACATTCTGAAGAATCCAAAACTTATGTTTGTGTGAAAGATAGCGAAAGAATTATGAAAAATATTATGGAACAAGTCGACAGCATATTTCGTTATTTTAGCTCTAGATATTTCTCGGCTTGGAGAGCTCATCAGGAAATGTATTTGACCAACCGGGTACTGTTTGGTGAAGACTTATATGAATTCCAGAGACATAGAAACAACAAAGGATTGGATTATTCTCATCAACAACTTCAAGAGTTTCATTCGGAACTCCAGCTTGCCTGTGATAAAATCAATCAATATAGACAAGAAGATGGAAAGGGGGGCACATGTTTCAAGTTTCAGACTCGGGAACTCAAATTCAACTATACAGAACATGAAGAGTCTAATGAAGACATTGATAAAATGTGGCAGGGAACAGCTGCCACTAGAGCAGAAAATACCTTTGACTTTTTTGATCCAACAGTGAACACTGATCCACAAATTGATCCTACTCTCAACTTTGGAACTCCTTCATCTATTTCAGTAAATGATTTCCTAAAAAATTATTTTAATGGAGATGTATAAATACAACTTTGTAGTGAATGCACGAGCAAGTTCGCAGCCAAACAAAAATAAAAATAAAACATAGCAAAAAATCTATTAGCTGGAATAATGGTTAAAGATACCGTTTATTACGATTTATTAGGAGTTTCACCAACTGCTACAGACATTGAGTTGAAAAAAGCTTACAGAAAACAAGCTATCAAATTACATCCTGATAAGAATATTGATGACCCAGATGCAGCAAAGAAGTTTCAAGAACTAGGCGAAGCTTATGGGATTTTGAAAGATTCTGACAAAAGAGCAATCTATGATGAATTGGGAGTTGAAGGAATGGCCGAAAAACGTGCGAATGGAGAGGCTCAGGATATCGATCCAACTGAATTCTTTGCCATGATATTCGGTGGTGAAGGGTTCCATGATTGGATTGGAGATTTGAGTATGATAAGTGATTTGAGTAAAACTGCCGAAATCTTTGAGGAAGAAGACCAAAAAACCAACGATGAAGGTACTGGTGGTGAATCAACAGAAGTGTCCAATTTATCCGAAAAAGTCAACGATCTTTCTGTTAATGAAGGTGATGACAAGAAGAAGAAAGATGATATTATGACATCTGAAGGTATCAATCGTAGAAAGAACCAGAAACTCACCAAAGAACAGAGAGAGAAAATGATCCAGGTACATGAAGAGAGTAAGTTGAAAGAAGCTAAGAGAGTAGACGAATTAGTGGAAAAGTTACTTGCTAAAATTCAGAAATATGAGCTGGCAAAAGATAATGCTGATGCCTTATCAACATTCAAACGTCAACTTGACCAAGAGTTTGAAGATATGAAAATTGAAAGTTTCGGACTCGAGTTGTTGCATTTAATAGGTAAGATCTATAAAGATCAAGCCTCTGCAAGATTGCACTCATCCAAGACTTTCGGAGTTTCTAAGATATTCTCGAATGCTAAATCCACAGCCACTACTATGAAGAATGGTATTTCAATTTTGAAGACTGCGTTGGATGCCCAGGCTTCAATGGAAGAAATGGTTGTTGAGCAGGAATTTTTACACCAGAAAGATGAACTTACTGATACAGATAAAGCAAGATTGGCTGAAATGGAGAGAATGATCACTGGAAAGTTCTTGGCCACTGCCTGGGCTTCGACTAAATTTGAAGTCACTGGTGTGTTAAATAAAGTTTGTAATAAACTTTTAAACGATAAATCTTTAGCCAAGAAGGAGAGAAACAGTAGAGCCAAGGCCCTTCAGTTCATTGGCGACATGATGTCTCATGTCGAAAGATCAGCTGAAGAAGCTGAAGAAGCTCGTATTTATGAAGAAATTATGGCAGAAGCAAGCTCCAAGCATAAAAAGAAGGCCAAAAAGCAATTTGACGAAAAGGACTTTGAAAAATACATGGCTAATTTTGTCGACGAGGAAGCCGAACCTGCCAGTAAATAGATTTTATACAGAGACTAAACGATTAATAATATAATATATGTTAAAAAGAATCAAGTTCGTGTGTGCACCAAGCACTATTCGCTTTTCGCAACGAATTTGATGAAACTTTTAAAAATCGTCATCAATCCACCATGCCTAATCAAAGTGAAGTATTGAGCCTTTTCAGATCGCTTTTAAGAAAGTCTTATAAGTTCGATAACTACAACTTCAGAGAATACAGCAAGAGAAAGGTTGTTGATCTGTTCAGAGAACAAAAACTGTTGAGTGACCCGAAACAAATCACCAGTTTTTACAACGAAGGAATTAACCAATTAGCTATGTTGACGAGACAAACCACCATTTCTCAAATGTACACCTTCGACAAGTTGGTAGTGGAGCCTCTCAAAAAGCACCATTGATTTGATCTACCTTGCAGTTGGATGTGCGGTTTTTGTATTCATTGCATTTGATACTCGTAATAATATGGAATTTGTAATAACTAAGAACATCCCCAACTTCTCCTTGAGGATTTCTTTGACAACTTCGGGTTAGATAGCCTGGGATCACAACATATTGTTGCATTTTATTTTAGTTTATTCCTGTTGCTTATGACAATACTGGTTGAGTTCCGTTCGAATCAGTTGCACCTGTATATATATTGATTAAATACACACAGCTTACGGTTATGCCTTTATAAAAACCTGCTAAATTAAGAAATATCCAGTATGACGGAATCGTTCATGCAAAGTGCCGCTCCAACGGTGCCTCCTGTTTTCAGTAATAATGGCAGTGTTAACCGGGGTATTTAAAATGTGAAACTGCCAAAAAATGTTACAAACCGAAGTATTCCGAAACTCGGGTTCTAGGCCTGGCACGAACGATGTCCTGTCTCCTGTCTCCTGACTCCAACCCTTCCGTCCCCATATTGCGCAGCCCCCAAATTGACATCCTGTCAAAGAATGACAGAAGCTTTTACTTTAGGTTTTTAACAAAATTTTCTTGGGTTGCATTTTTCAATGGCTGTATCGAAAAGGAACTACTGAGCAATAAAAGCCTCAAAGTCAACCAGTATGCTATGTAACAGGGCGATCATTGCAGAATAAGGTTGAAGTGCCCCTTGTGGCTCTAAACTCTTTTGGAGTTGGCCAATGAAACGGCTGTTGAGTTTTGAACCCACGCTCAATTCGCCTGTCAGAACAATGCACTGATTAATCTGATAAAAAAATAGAGTTCGTCATATACCAGACAAGAAAAAGAAAATATCTAAACCGGGCTCGATTTGGCAGGTAATTATGGACTGAATAACATGGTTCGAGTTTCTAATACTCTGAAAGCACACTGGCTATTTCATAACCCGATGAAATTATCCAATAATATATATGTAAAACAATTTTTTTTCATGTCTTCTCTATACTATATAAAGAACCTAGCTGCCAAACTTCTTTCTGTTTAACTGTAGATTAAGTGAAACAATGCAAATTTTATTTTTGGTTTTTGTCACACAAGCATTGGCAGCAATGCTCTTGCCAGAGTTCTACAGCAAGTTCGATCTTATTGTGGAGGTCTGTACTGCTCAAATAGAATACACAGCACTTTTTTGTGAAGCAGGTGAAGGTGAAGAAGAAGTATCTGCTTTGTTATGCCCATGTACTAACAAAGCCAACTTCGTCACAATGATGGACTGTTTCGTCAGAGGTGAAAATAATAAGACTTCCAATATTGAGGAATTTGTTAAAACTTGCAACACTCTTGGAAACAAAACCACATTTGAAGATGCTTTCAAGATTTACGACTCAGAGTTTGATAATATAAAGAATGCCCTGGAGGTTGAAGGCTTCAATATCACTGTTCCAGTAGACTACCCAGTTTTACTTGACTTTGATTTGTACGCTCTCAACCGTAGATACCTTATGATGAAGGATGGAAACGATAACTTGAGTCAATACTTGGGTTATGCAATGATGGCTTACTGGGTTGCAGTTCTCTTACTTGCAACGATAGTAAACTGGACCATTCATTTATTTCCAGGATTCACTGGAATATTTGTAGGTCCTCTTTCCAACGCTTGGAGAAAATATGTTTCTTTACCAGCTGCCATTAACAAAAGAAAAACAGATGCCTTCCATTATGGTTGGTTGATTCCGTCAAGAATGGAATCATTGATCATGTTTGTATTTGTTCTTATTACCGCTATTTTCAGTGGTATCAATATTTATGGTACTCCAGGAAATACCATATACCCTAGTCAGGTTGGTAGTGTTGCTCTTGTCATTGCAATCAGAACTGGTATTCTTGTTGGGTTCGTTTGTCCATTCTTAGTCTTATTTGCCGGGCGTAATAACTTCTTACAATGGCTCACAAGATGGAATTTTGCTACTTTTATTGCATACCACCGGTTGGTTTCAAGAATTGTAGTGTTGTTGGTCATTATTCATGCTATCACTTTTACTATCAGTGATTTGACCAAAGGTTCATATTTTAGACACATGTCAAGAGAGTTCGTTCAATGGGGTGTCGTTGCTGGTGTTGGAGGTGGAATCATTTTGGTTCAAGGTCTCTTATTTGTCAGAAGAAGAAGCTACGAATTATTCTTGCTTCTTCATATTGCTATGGCTATTTGCTTTATCGTTGGAGGTTACTATCATACTATTGTCTTCGGTTACGGTCCATTCTACTGGGCTTCCATTGCAGTTTGGGCCCTTGATAGGGCTATTAGAATTTCCAGATTAGCTGTATTTGGTGCTCCAAAGGCTGATGTCACCTTAATGGCTGAAGAAACTTTAAGAGTGGTTATTCCAAAGCCAAGCTACTGGCATGCAATTCCTGGTGGACATGCTTTCGTTCACTTTTTGAAACCAGCCTGTTTCTGGCAGAGTCATCCTTTCACCTTCACTGATTCTTCAGAACAAGGTAATTACATTATCATGTACATCAAGTTGAAAGGTGGTGTAACACATAGTGTTTACAAACTGTTACTAAATGCCCCTGGACATCTGGCTAAGGTTAGAGTATTGGTAGAAGGGCCTTATGGTGAAGCCACCTCTGCTAAGAGATACAAGAATGCCGTTTTCATCGCTGGTGGTAACGGTATTCCTGGTATTTATTCTGAATGTATCGATTTGTCAAGAAAGACTGCTGATGGAAATGGACCTAGATTGAAATTAATGTGGATTATTAGAGAATGGAAGTCTTTGGCTTGGTTCTATCAAGAATTGAAAAACTTAAACACTACAAATATTGACACCACCGTCTATGTTACCAAGCCATCTTTGAATTTGTCTAATGGTTTGAACCATTTGAAACCAATTTTGAATGATTCAGACTCTTCATATTCCGTCAAAGTAGAAAAGACAAGTTCAGATGATAATAAAGAGAAAACAGTATCTGACATTGATTCAATGGATGATGACAGTTTGGTTGAAACCATTAAAAATGATTTATCTGGAATTACCTTCAAAGAGGGAAGACCAGATATTCATGAAATAATTTGTAATGAAATTGAAGAAACTGATGGTTCATTGGCGTTCATTACATGTGGTCATCCGGTTATGGTTGACGACATAAGATTCGAAGTTTCTCAGAACTTGGATAAAACAAAGCATAGAGTCGAGTATTTCGAACAATTACAAGTCTGGGCATAGCTCATATTAATTTATATTTACGTATATTAGGTTTCGTGTAGTAATGCTACATAAGAGAGTACTACGTCACAGTATACCAGCTATTCTAAAAAGAAAAGGTAATTTTATCCAACTCATGCACCACTAATAATGTTCTGCATCCATTTTTGATTGATATGTCCATTGTGATGTCTTTGCCGTCAATGAGTCTAATAGAGAATTTCGGTAATCCAAGTTTTCCGACTGCTAACGGAATTAGCACCAAATTGACTTTATTGATTGTAGAACTTTTGTTGAAATCGAAGTTCAAGGTCTTTCTTTTGAATCCAGAAATAAGCCAGTTTTCATCACTAACGAGATTTAACTGATATTGCTCAATGTTAGGTTCGTCTTCAAGAATTGAAGATTCGGCATTAATTGACAAATCTTGGTCGACATATTCATGCTTCGCCTGTTTACTACTCCACAAACTGCTTGATTCTATACATAATTCAACTTGTATCGGTTCTCCAACCACGTACTTATCCTTTTGATCAAAATTGAACTCAACAATTTGAAGAATGTCAATATTGGAAACGGGAACTAGAATGTTCAAATAATGGGGAGCAGTGTCATTTTCCATAGGCACAACATTGTTCGTTGAAGACACTAAGTCATTGAAAGAATTTTTGAACAGCTGGACGTTCTCAACATCTATGAAGTTCAGTAACCTATCAATTAACTCTTTCAACTCCTTCACATTCAAAATACTTAACTTCGATTCCAACAAGTAGTTCTGGAAATCAAACATGACTTTGGGGAGGATAAGGTTCTTAAACATGTATAAGTAGTCGGGAATCTTGCCTTCTGCAATTCCAATCAAAAATTGTTGACATTCCTTTATCACAGGAGAGTACTCAACAGATAACCTGAACTCATCAGTCAGCTTGACTTGGTGAATGTCCTCAAGCTCTATTTTATAGAATGATGAATATATCTGATCTCCAAATACAACGCAATCTTTGGGTCTGACTCTTGGAATGGACACTTTGTAATTCTTAGAGCTTCTCGAATCTGCAGCTTCTAACCCTGTTGAAATCATTCTTATAGGTGAAGGTATGACTGATCCTATCTGGAATCTTGAAAAAATGGACTCTGATTTGAATATATCCTGTACAGATACACTGATTTCGAGATTTGTATCGATCAGCTTTTCAATTATGAACTCACGAGCTTCCTCTCCAATATTGTATTTGATTAACGCCTTCATCGTCAATACCTTTGAATCTGCAGTCAAATTCACTGGAACCGTGATGTCTTGCGACTCAAAGGGATGGAGACAGGTATGCACAGGACTCAAATCGGACTTCTTATATTTGAAATTTTCGGAACTCAAAAATGCTAAGTTGATATTTTCTACTTTTTCTTTACCATTCTGTATCTTGACCACAATCGTAGGAGAGCCAAGTAGCAACTTTTTAGTGAATTCTAGGTCACAAGATAATGACTTAGCATCTGGATAAAAGTAGATGGAGTTTGTTTCAATCTCATTATTCAAATTTTGGGTATGATTGACTACTGAGTCATTTAGAATCGAGTTCCTGGAATACTCTGAGGCCTGATCAAAATCCAGAATAAGCTTCAAGTTCGAATTGAGCTTCAAAATCAATCGGACAGGGCGGAAGAAGCCGACGACTGTTTTTGCGGATGTAAGTTTCAATATGTTGTCCCTTTTGTTTGGTAAACTAACATTAGTCTGAGAGAAAACTAAACCTTTTGTTAACTCCAATTCAATAGATACCAACAGAAAATCTATTTCATATAGATTCTTAAGGTTTAAGTTGATGTATGGTCGAGACCCATCGAACTTTATAAATGGTGGTACATTGGCCTTAAACACTCTCTCCAATGGAAACTCAAATGCATCCAGGAGAGTTTCTGAGCTTTTGATGATCTTATCTAGAAGCTTAGAAACTTGGGACTGACTCCTTATTAATCGATAGTTATTAATATCGACTTGATCCGTGACCGTTTTCAAATTGGAAAACAATCTTATGTAAGATTTGACTAGTAAGTTGGGGTTATTGATGTTCAACTTCTCAATGCAATCAACGTAAATTTCCAATAAAATTCCTCCCATATAGTTCCATCCATTCGTCAAAAAGAATTGATATGAATCCTGTAAAATGTTCAAACTTTCCTTGTAATTATGTCTTTGATAATTCAATAAAGCCAAATCAATACTGAGAACATCGATTGTCTTAGTACGATTACAATTCACAAAGTGTTGAATGATTTCCATAGTTATCTTTTCAAAATATGTGAAGTATGCTTCTTTGTCCTTGAATATTGATTCTAGTTTTCCCTTCAATTGAATTTCACTGTCATCTTCGTTGCTGTTCTCTAAAGAGATTTCTTCAAACTCGTAAAGTTTGAAATCCTTCAAATTACCGATCTTCAAGATTCCTGACCTCTGAAATAATTTTAATTCTCCCAAAAACTCTTCAAGATGGGAGTTATCAATTTCTTCCAGTACAGGTGTGTTAATGATTCCTGCAATTAACGGGTGATTCAAATAATGGTCAATAAGATAATAATTGAATTGTAAACTCTTGTTTCCAAATAATGAGTTCAAAATATTTAGATAGTTAATGAGTTCCTGGAATAGATTGGAAACGTATAATGATTGAATCGAAAATAAATTTTCATTCTGGATTAGACCAAGAAGTAGCTGGAACTTTTGATAAAACACAAAAGTAATAGTATTGAAATAATTTGATTCCTTTAGTATATCGACATCTTTGAACACAGAAGTTATGTTAGTATAGTCAAGCTCTGGAAAGCTCGATTTGAAAGTGTTCTTATGTTTGTGGTAGAACAATTGTAATAATGCCGTTATTTGGGACAATGTCGATAATGCGTCTTTGAATAAGTATAATTGATGGAAATAGGAAGATTTTTTCATTAGCATGTTTATATGAATCAAATCCCTTTCTTTGCTTTCCGCTAATGAGGTATTTATCGTTTCGAATTGTCTCTTGAATGACGATAATAAAAGCTCTTTGATAAGATTGACAAACTCGTTGTAAGTCTCCAATTTGTTTAATTCATTATCATTGGTCTCTCTCAATCGGTAGCATCTGTCGATTTCTCTACTCGATATATTCAAAGCAGGTAGTTGCTTGCCATCCTTACCGAAATCAACTTTTAGTTTCTCATACACCGAAGTTTTGAATGAATATTTGTCCTTTTTAATTGGAGAATACATGATTATCAACCATTCAACTTGATCCGATGCTGAAGACTTCAACCATTCAGTAATTAAGGGCCTAACTTGAGACTTATATGTATCCAATCCACTTGATTGTATGAACATCAATCTTACATGGTTGGAACCGTTTGATTTCTTCGGCACTTCTTCAACCAACTCAATGGGCAAACGAGGGATTGATTTCAAAGGAGATGAGTCATTAAGTTTCCAATGCAAGTTTGCTAGCGGGAGCTTTGTATCTAGGCCAGGCTTAATCAATGGGAATATACTAAACGGATCATAATAAGATATTTGTACATTCATTATTGATGGTGGAAAAGTACACGCGAAGAATGAATAAATATAGTCTGAAAAAAAAAAGTTAAAGTACATTCACTAAATAAAGATTAATTAATTTGATTTTTGAGACACATGAGGCTTTGGATCAGAAAAGTGTTCATGGTCGTCGATAGACTCTTCATCTGACTTCAATGGTTCGTCCAATTCTTCGACGTACTCATCACGATCGATATCGAACGAAGCCATTCTGTTTTCTGGCCCAATGAAAGTAATAATAATCAAGTAACCAACAACGCAGGCCAAGAAAATGGCCATAACTTTACCGTAATCGTAAGTATCTTCTCCATTTGGAGCAATGATAGGAAATCTCTCACCAATAGTTGTTTCAATGGTAGAAGAAGCCGAGGAACATAAGTTACCCAATTGATAACTTAAACCAACGACAAAAGTTCTGTAATCTGGAGGAGATAACTCGGACAAATGAGCAGGAACCACACCCCATGCACCTTGGACACCAGCTTGAAGGAAGAAAACACCAGCGTTGACACCACTACCATGAACGAAAACCCATGGGTAGATCATGGCACCAGCCAAAACAGCAGCTATAATGATGGAGATTCTTCTTCCAATAAAAGTGGAAATATGACCAAAAAGGAAACCTCCAAATATAGCACCCAAGTTAGCCACACTGTTGGTGACTGTGGATCTATCGTGACCAAAACCTAATTGAACCGTCAAGAAGGTCGGGAAAATATCTTGGGATCCATGAGAGAAAAAGTTGAAACCAGACATTAAAAGCACACAGTAAATAAACACTAACCAGTAAGTCTTCAATACTGACTTTCCTTGTGCAATAAAAGCTTGAATTTTGACCTTAGCACTAGGATCAACATCATCAAATTGGGTATTATTTGGATCAGAGGCACCGTTTTCAGCGATTCTTCTTCTTCTTATGTCAAGCTTAGCCTTCTTGATTAAATAGTCATCAGTTTCTGGTAATAACATTCTCCAAACAATGAAAATAACTGGAGGACCGGCCGAAAACCAGAAAATGGATCTCCATCCATGTTTGTGGTCATTATCAACAATTGCTCTATTAAAAACCACCACCAATAAGTAACCCAATGCATAACCTTGTTGGAAAAGACCCCCAACAATACCTCTTGATCTCTTTGAGATTCCCACATCATCGTGGTTAATCGTCGATAAGTATTCTGGATTCAACGATTTGACTGGCTCCTTGGAGCATCCGTAACAGGTACCTAATGCAACGGAATAGACAGAACCCATGGCAATACCAAATAAGGCTCTAACCCCCAAGAATTGTTGGAAAGTTTTAACAAACCCACATCCAATTTGAAGGACCGTCAACAATCCCAAGGCCAACACATATGGATATTTGTTTCCGAATCTAAAGATGTTAGTAAAAAAATGATATCAACCTGACCACCAAACGCACCCCCACTTATCTCAAATAGTTAAAGTTAAGATTTCGCAACCGACGTGTTTGGAAACAACGCCGAGAAAAGTAGCGAATTTTTTTAGGCTTGCGAATTTGTGTCAAAATTACACCAGGGACACTAAACAGAGCCCAGCAATCAATAATTGAAATGAAACATACCTATCACCAATAAGCCCAAATATGGCAGCACCCACGGATCTTAACATAAGAACCAATGTAATCCCCCACGTAACGTCACTAACCTCTTTTCCAAACTCTTCAGCAATAGCTGCAGCATTTAATGACACACTGAAAAAATCAAACGCATCCCAAGTCCAGGCAAAATATCCAAGACCAAAATATATCCATTGTCTTCTATTTAAGTCACTTAAAGGTTCAAATGGATTGAGGATTTCGGACCAAGTAAACTTACTTCTTTCTTCTTTAGAAGTAATCAAAGTAGTAAATCTGGTCTTAATATATTTGGAGATTGCTCTGGAAGTAAACCTAGGTGGATGCACCACATGTTGATTATGCTCAGCTACTTGAGAATGAAGTGAAACTGAGTAAACACTTGCCATTTTATAAGAGAGGTAACTTGGGAAAAAAAAAACTGGGAAACCGGCAACCTGATGGCAATTTATATACAAAGCAAAAAAAAATTACGTACGACTCCTTACTTTAACGGAGTTTTCAATTGGTCTATGATAGCCTTTTTTTCTATTGTGGGGGACGGGCCGAAAATGGCAATGACTTACAATGACTCAGTGTAGATCGCTCGGAGTTTTTCCTGCGTACCGCGACATTTTCCTGTCGCCAGACCTGGGCGGGGTATACAGACAACTCGGCCCTCCATTATCCACCCCGAATTCTTCCGCATTACAAACGGCTAAGGCCAAACGCATGTAATCGCTAAGGTTTGTGTTTCCGTGATTGGTGCCAAAAACCTCCTATTTTTAACATCAACAGTCCATCGTATTTTTATGGTGGGCATCAGAATGTCGCAACCGGGCGACATCCACTTCATCGCCTTGCCTTATATCCGGCAGGTGGGCATCCCAGCCCGGCTATCGTCCTGCCGGCGTCGGTGGATGATGGCCGACGGGCTATGACCACCGAATAGTCATCAGCAACCATTTTGATAGTCCCGGCCAAGACCCACGTCAACGTCAAATAAGATTGGCATAATTCTCTTGTCTATTGATTGGCAATTATGGCCCAGAATTCGTGTTGCCGTAAATATTGGTTGATTCCTCATTGCGTTCCTGCTTTGGCCGTCTACCCCATAGTCCCGGCCTAGCTCCGGCGCCACCTGTCCGCTATACAACTGTTCTCGTACCGTGTGGGTACCGTGTGGGGGGTAAATCTACCCTAGAGCCTCCGACAACTTCACGGTGTCCTGTGCACCTACGTCGGACCTGTGTCCGAACTATGGGGGTGCATTGTGTCGACGGCTGGCTACTGGTTAACTTAGTGGTGGTTGGGGGTGTGGATGGGGATGGGAGTTGCCGGGGTTTAGGTGAGACGCAGGGCGAATTCGGAGGGCCATGGTTGTGTTTTGGGATGTGGAGAAGTGATTTGTGGTGTATTTGTGGTGCTGCTAGTGGTGCATCCGTGGTGCATCTGTGGTGCATCTGTGGTGCTGCTAGTGGACGCATTCGGTGCATACTGTGGAATTTGTTTTCGAGTTCCACTTCTGTTTTGCTTTCATTTTTGTTTTCAGGTTTAGGCTCTAATTTAGGGCTTGTGAATAGCTGTGGTTTTACAGCTTGTAGAGCTGTGGTTTTAGAGATTGTAGAGTTGTGGTTTCAGAGTGTTTGCGTTAGAATTCACTTTAAAGCTTTCATTCTAGAGCTTTGGTCTTAGACCTTTTGTTAGAGCATTTTCCCTTGTAACTTTCGCTTTCGTTCCGTCCTATCCTATTCCTTTCTACCTATCTACTCTACTCACTCCAAAGCCCTAAAACTTGGGCTTCACACTGACCTCGTAGTCGGCCCCAACAGGACGATGGTCACTCATATAATAGCCAAACCGGTTTTGGAATATAGCAAAGTTCTTGATTGTAATGTCATAGTGCTGGTGGAAATCAAAGTCGAAGAAATTCAAGTCAGGTGCTTCCTCTCTAGATGGCTGATTGTTCCCATTCTTAGCAAAGTAAGGAGACCAGATATAGTCAATAATTGTATTGACTTCATGATGCTTGTCAAATCCGGTGAAGGTCGAGTCGTGTCCGTAATGATGTAAATTGTCCACCAAGGTTCTACTGTCTTTAAATCCCAGCTTCTTCAAAATATGGTAAGGTTCATCAGTTGGTTGGGTATTGAAATCACCACACAAAAATGATGGATAATTATTGTAGTTTTTCATCTTTTCCACGATCAACTTGGAACTTTGTCTCCGAGCCACAATACCTCTGTGATCATAATGGGTATTGAAGAAATTCAACTTGATAAGTGGATTGATTTTCGATTGTAATGTGACCATCGTGACGATTCTCTCCAATGCTGCATCCCATCCTTTGCTTGGAACATCCGGGGTTTCACTCAACCAAAAGGTCCTAGTTTCAACCTCGATCCACTCCAGATTCTTATATAAAATAGGAGCATATTCCCCGGCTTTTAACCCATCAGTTCTTCCAACACCATAGTACGTCCAGTCTCCATGGTCCTTTTCATTATTGAGCAGGAATAATATATCTTTGAGCTGGTTATGCAAAACTTCCTGTAAGCAAACCACGTTACCTTGATCCACGTTGAAGGTATTGAATTCGATCGATGATGCCACCAACTGTTTTCTTTCGGACCATGGTCTCTCGTGCTTATCCAAGTTCTTGTTGTCATACCGGATATTATTGGTGTAGAGCCTTAAACCCAAGGGTCTAATCAAATTAGGGGATTTATAGTCAAACATGGAATTGGTTGACTGCAAATTCAAGGTCACGAGAGCTCCAACTCCGAGGAAAATCACCACCACAATGGCTGTTTTGATTGCCCTGAAGCTCCAGCCTCGTTTCGTCGGTTTTGACTCGTTTGTTCTTACTAAAGGCGTGTTTTCGTTCATTGGGGATGTAGTTGATCAAATAAGTTTTTATGGGGTTGAGGCTATTGCGGCTGCGCAAACGGGGGAGCTGGAACGGAAGGGGTAACAATGGTCGCGTGGGTGACATCAGGGCTGCACATTTTATTTATGCTGTTGGATACAAGTTGGTTATAAATGATGGTGGAAAGTTGTTTGTAAAGCTGCTATGTGTCATTGTGTTCGAGAAGTTGTAAATGTTGTGGATGTGAAGGAGTTGGTTTAAGGCTTATTTTAATGTGGAGTAGTGCTCCGTTCTTTAAGTTATGTTCCAACTGCTTGGCATAATCGTCTGCTTCTCTACTGTATTACGTTCGGCAGGTCTGGTATTATAGAAGGCCCTAAGACCAATTTGTAATTTGCAAAAGGTTTATGTTCTTGACAACTTGCTGCAAGTAATTTTATTTCTTGCTGCACATTTGGTTGCAAATAGATTGTACAATGCAAATGTTGGACATGAATTGTCGCAAATTGATTTTTGCAGATAACAATCCATAAAAACAGATGTATAATAACTACATAATGTCTCCTAGTTTACACATAATACAGCTTCAAACTACATAGGTCATTAGGTCATCCTATATTTCAATGATTCACAATTATTTCTTTTCCAATTCTTTCCTCTATGCCGTCTATCTCGTACCCAGCCACAGTCACATTGATTTCTTGTTACACGTCTGATAGTGCAGACGTTCACAAAAACTCGAATTACTTCGCTGCAAGTTCCACAGTCTCGCCAGAAGCTGAGCTGGTAGCTCTCACTAGTTTCTCGCTTGCTCGCGACATCTCTCCCTATCTCCACCAAATATCGTATACGATTCGCACATTTTCCAACAACATGGTGAAGAAGAAGCAAGAGATGTCTCAGGTGTATAACTCGAGCAATGAATTCATATTTGGCGAGAAAGGTGGTAGGGGAAAGAATCTATCATCATTTTTGAAAAACTTGTCTTTATCTGGATCCAATGAACGTCATTCATCTGATTACAATGAAGCCAACTCACAAATCTATGGATCATTATCGTACTCAAACTCAAATGTCAACCATGATTTGAGACGCTCCAGCTCCTCCATAAACAGACAACATTCCCCGAAAAGAGCTGTTTCTGGGCCTACAAACACGTCATTTGCCCATTCTTTAACTCCCACACAATCCAATCCGTTTCAAAATCATTCTCCAACTCGCAGTAAACGAATTGCTAAATACACAGACTTGGATGACGATTGGGATGCCAACTTCAACGATGATTTGAGTTTTGATAAACAACCGTCATCTAACTCGAACTCCAAAGAAGGATTTGGTAATACCGTTTTAGAGCCAACTCCAATGCTTGATTCGTTGTATCCTGACCTTACGATCCCGATCGAATCATCAAACAAACCAACAAAGGATTCCATAGATATTGAAGATATGAGAGCTAAGTCAGAGATCAATAAGCTCAATCAAATGAACACCAAATTCCAGAAGTTCAAGAGGCTTCTTACCCAATCTTCTAATATCAATCTACAAGACTTGAGGAAAATCTCCTGGAATGGGATCCCTCCTGATTTGAGAGCAATCAGTTGGCTGCTTCTATTAGGTTATTTGCCTACAAATAAATCCAGACAAAGTGCAACATTGAAAATCAAACGACAGGAATATTTAGATGGGATGAAATTAATTGAACAATCGATCAATTTTGATGATAACGAATCTAAAACCATGAGCTCATCCTCATTAAACATGAATCGAGAAAAACAAATATACCACCAAATCAAAATTGACGTTAGAAGAACCAACCCCACGATCAACCTTTATGCCCATCCCAATGTCCAAAAATCTTTACGGAAAATACTTTACTTCTGGGCTATAAGACACCCAGCATCTGGTTATGTACAGGGTATCAATGATTTGGTGACACCATTCTATCAAATTTTCTTGAGTAACTACATTTGGCAACTCCAAAGAACTCAAGTTTTCCACAAATCAGGTAATGAAGAGGATAATGACTCGGCCTTGTTTATCCCGAATCTTAACAATGATAATGATGAAATGGAGCAAGCTCTTTTAAATGATGATAAGCTTGGGATTTACAGCTTGCACAACTTTGATCCAAACAGTCTAAGTGACAGAGTTTTATCAATCATTGAGGCAGACTCCTACTGGTGTCTATCGAGACTTCTTGAGACTATTACGGATAATTATATTCATGAACAACCGGGGATCATCAAACAAGTTTCTGATCTCAAGAACTTGATAAGCAAAATAGATATTGATCTTATTAATCACTTTGAACATGAGAACATCGAGTTTCTACAATTTGCCTTCAGATGGATGAATTGTCTACTTATGAGAGAATTATCCATCGAACTCATCATTCGAATGTGGGACACCTATCTCAGTGAGAATCCTCTAGGTTTTAACAATTTCCATATTTATGTGTGTGCCGCATTTTTAATTAAATTTAGTGGAGATTTAAAACAAAAAGACTTCCAGGAAATCTTACTTTTCCTCCAGAATCCACCTACGTCCAATTGGACAGAAAAGGACGTGGAGTTGATGTTAAGTGAAGCATTCATTTGGCTGAGCTTATACAAAAATGCATCTGCTCATTTAAGATAGCCCATGCCCCAGAGTCCCTCATCGCGCATTTGACTCTGTTAATTAACAGGGTTTATAGATTAAATACATTTAATTTTTCTGAAATTCCTACATCGTTTTCATTTTCAACATGTCTTCAACAGATCAGAAACCGGCTGGTAGAACCATTCTTGCATCAACAATCGCCAAACTCTATACTCAGGAGATTGCTGACCAGGTTAAAGCCCTTAATTACCAACCAAAGGTTGTTGGCTTATTGGCAAATGGAGATCCAGCTGCTTCAATGTATGCTAACTGGACTAGTAAAACATGTAAAGAACTCGGTTTCGATTATCAACTAGTCGAATGTGAAAAACAAGATCTTGAGAATAAAATTATAAAGGCCAATGATGACCCTGATGTCAAGGGAATCATGGTGTATTTCCCAGTATTTGGAGATAACCAAGATCAATATTTGCAACAATTAATAAGTCCTGAAAAGGACGTCGAAGGATTAAACCACCTTTACTATAAAAATCTTTACCATAACATCAGATTCTTAGATCCACCAACAAACTCCAAAAAATCTATTCTTCCTTGTACTTCCTTGGCCATAGTTAAGATCTTGGAATACTTGGGTGTTTACAATAAGATTTTACATTATGGGAACAGACTTTATGGAAAAAAAATCATGGTTGTCAACCGTTCCGAAATTGTTGGAAGGCCGTTGGCTGCTCTATTAGCTAATGATGGAGCTATTGTCTATTCTGTGGATATAAACAATATCCAGCAGTTTACAAGAGGAGACGATCTACTGGAGCAAAAACATAAGGTTATAGATTTGGATTCTTCCTTCACCCTAGAATCCTTGGCTCCTCAGTGTGATGTTATCATCACCGGAGTACCATCCGAAAACTACAAATTCGATAGTAATTTGGTAACCTATGGAACTACGGTTGTGAATTTTTCCAGTGCAAAGAACTTCAACGATGATATCAAACTCAAAGCCGGTTTATACGTTCCTTCCATCGGGAAAGTTACCATTGCCATGCTTTTAAGAAACCTATTAAGATTAATTGAAAATCAGTCTCCTTCAAGTAACTAAAACTCCTAACCTAGATGTTAATACATGATGACTTTATCTCACAGAGCCCTTCCCAAGTCTTCGCACTGAGTTTTTTTTTGACTTCTCTTTTTACTATCTACTGCCTTATCAACCAAAATCCTATTTATCCAGTAACTGTGCATTCGATGGAAGTGAATGGCAAGAAGTTGGAAAAAATAGACCCTCTTTCGGTGGCCGAATCTTTGGGGATCAAGACTTACAGAAAGCTGTCAAGAAATACTTGGACTCCAGAACAGGACTCTGAATTGTTGGATTTTCTAAAAGCTAATTCTGGCGTTTCCCTTGCAGAAATTGATGCAGATTCGATAGACTGGGATGATGTAGCTTTAAAGCTAGCCCAAGAACACCGGAAACCAAAAGACTACAAAAAAAGATGGATCACTTCCTTGGATCCTAATGTGCGAAAGGGGAGATGGACCAAACAAGAAGATGAACAACTTATTGAAGCATATAATCGCTTTGGCCCTTCATGGCAAAAGGTTGCCTCCTTCATCAGAACAAGAACCATGGATCAGTGTGCCAAAAGATATACTGAAGTTTTAGATCCCAGAACTAAAGATAGGCTAAACCCCTGGACTAGGGAAGAGGAACTTCTACTCATCAAACAAATTAGTAAGCATGGGACCAAATGGAGAACGATTGCAAGTCATTTCAGTAACCGTCCTGCCTTGACATGCCGGAATAAGTGGAGAACAATAGCATTAAGTGTGGCCAGAGGAAGAGCTCATCCCCATATAGCTGCAGAAGTTGAGAAGATTACCAACAAAAAGGATACTTTCGAAGATGTCTTATCTCCGGCAGGCTCCAATTCTCCTGTGAGCACATTGAATCTGAACAACCCAGGGACTTATTCGAATCAGCAAGCATCTCATCAGAACAATAACCAGCCTCCTTTGAGAAATAGTCTGGTAGAATGGAAATATTCCTTGTCACCCAATGATCCAAGTAAATCGCTTCCTCCCAGAGAGTTTGGAGGACTAAGTGAAATTGGAACCATTCGAGATGAAACTACAGTTCGCCAATTAATCGACTACGCTCGAAGTTACGACTTGAGAATTGATGTTCATCAACATACTCATCATCACTATGCACCTCCACCGCATCCATTCAATCATATCCAAGCAGCCAGTCCCAATAGTGAATACGCAGGTCTTCAATTGGGAACTTCAGGTCTGCCAATGATTGGACCACAAACGGGAAGATCAATATTCCTAGAGCCCGAGGCACAACTTAATAGATTCCAACACTTCAACTATTTACCACCGTTAACAGAGGTGCCCAAACTTACTTCTTCCTCACTGCCAGTAATTGGAGCTTCTAATGGTGACCAGAATAATAATAATAGAGACAGAAACGACATAAAGAGGGAAGACTCTCCTTCGAGTTTAACTCCATTAACCCAGGCCGTTGAGTTGGCAGCTGGAGAGTTTTCCCGAAAAAGACCAACTGAACAGTGTGACATAACTGGGTCCCAAAAGAAACTGAGGACTGAAGAAAGTAACTCCAATTCATCGTTCCTTGCACAAATGAGAGGGTTTACAGAGCTCTCTAACCAAGACAACAACCAATCTTCCCAAATTCAAACACAAAAGTCCGGGTCACAAATGCAAGCTTCAAACGAATCATCTAATCAAACACCACAACCAGTGTCTCAGCATCACCCTCTCCATTACTTTACAGGACAGACTCCCCAAGCTCAAAACATAACTACATCTCCTAACTTCCCCAGTAACGGAAGTACAGGAACCGGAAAAGAAGAAGAAGAAGAAGAGGATGAAGAGATGAAATCGTACGGTCTCTTTTACCAGTCCTACAAGAAATCGAGGTCCCCGTCTCATTTTGAAACGGGACAGACTCCAGCACCATCGCGTGTCAAAGAGAAGACACCTCCAGTTCTCACAAAACCTGAAAACGAAGACAACGATAACGACCACGATAATGAACATGATCATGAAAGTGACCATTACAATTTTGTCTACGAAAACTTACTTGGAAGTTTCGGTATGATGCCGTTCAATCCATCATGATTTTAGTTTCATAGGACAAGCTTAGGGCTGCCAAATCTTTAAAGACTGTGCCAAAGCCACCGCGAAAATCTGTAATCATTGTAACAATAATATACACTATTTATACATTTTCTTTGACCCATGGAGTCAGCCCACCATGATCTGGGACCCAAACTGGTTGGACCAAAAGAGGTTCAGCGCTATTATTACAGGTTGATCAATGATGAGTTTCGTAATCTCCAATTGGATCAAAATTTAAAGAACAAGTCTGTGTTTGATTTAATCGATTACTGTGAACAATTATATGAAAATCTGACTCGTTCCATACAAGGTAATGAAATGGACCTAAAAAACTATATTAAAGGTTATCTCATCTTCAATTATTTTATCAACAGTTTTATCATGTTGCATTTCGAAGGATTTGACCAATTCATCAAAACCAATGAATATGATTTCATAATTTACCTAAACGTCTTTGCATTTTATAACACCGAGGAAGTCATCAGCAATAATGCATACCTGTTCCCATTGCAGAAACTTCGGGCATTGATTCTCCAATATTTGGATGAAAGAGATTTACTCAAATTTGATGTGCATGAACTCTATGATTGGCTCTATGAATATATCGAGTACTTGAAGAAGAAAGATCAATACGAAGAGGACAGTCAGGAGGAAGAGGATGAAGGGGAAGAGACTGCTCAGGATTCCGACAATTCAGAAATCTATACCGAAAACTTGACCAGGTCACGGAAGAAATATGATTTGAACGATAGCTTTAGTCACATGACGATAAATAATTCGGACGACTCTATTCAATTTAATGACCAGGATATTGTCAACGATTTCACTGCCAGGTTCCCATCTTTGAAGCAAGATAGACAACCCCTGATAATTGAAGTTCCTTCTCACTCGGAATCGGAATCGGAGCCTGATCCCTTGCCGGAATCAACGTTAGACCCTGGTCTGACATTGAGAAAGTCACTCCCTGAATTACCTCAGAGTGAAAGTAGTGAGGTGAATGAAAGGCCACCAATCCCAACCTCTTTGCCTCCGGGGCTTCCACTTGTCGGAACAACAGATTATCAAGTAAAGAGTAAATCATCGGCATCTTTGAATAACCTGACTCCATATCCAGTTAAAGGAGACGTGGAAATCAAGGAAACACCTTATCCGTTAACTAGACCCGAATCTACGAACGATTATAAGGAAACTAGCAAACCACCAGCATTAAAGTCTTACAATACCGAACCGGTTTTAGCTCAGTTGCCTAATCCTCAAGCAGATTATCAAAGACAGCCCCAGCGTCTTCCCAATGGACCATATAAGAGCCAACTGGTTCTGGTACCGATCCAACAGCTACCACATATGAACTCAAGTGTCCCTCAAATGTATATGAATAACCAGTTTCCCATTTACCAGCAACAGTTACCACAGCAAATGTACATGGGACAGCCAGGGTTTGCACCTCAGAACTTCCAACCGGTTCAAGTTTATCAACCGATGCCCCAACAAATGATGTACCAAGATCCTAACATGCTTGCTTATCAGCAACAACAGCAACAAATGCACGAAGAATACGCCAGACAAAAACAAAGAAAGACTCAGTACATGCAAGATCACACCATATGTGGATTGAAAAATTTTGGGTCGTCATGTTACATAAATTCTACTATTCAACTCCTTTTCGGAATTGTGGAATTCAAAGAGCTCTTTAGTAATCTGAAATATAACCAGTATATTCGGGATCCCACATTTAAGGTGGCAAAGAGGAGTAAACAAAAGAACTCAAAGGATACAGTATTATTAAGTGAAGCTATTTCTGGTTTGCTTAAGTCGTTCAATTTGCATGGTGGAGCGTCTATTGCGCCTACAAAGTTCATTAGGATTTCTTCATTGCTTAAACCTGACTTCAACATACCTTACGAGCAACAAGATGCACAAGAATTTCTTCTATTTGTTTTGGATAGAATCCACGAAGAGTTATCAAATAAGAAAGCACCTGGTGAAGAGATGAATTTCTTGGTTTTCGAAAGGTACATGCAAATGTGGAATATCAAGGTTCCTAGTAACGAGGTGGAAGGGTATTTTAAATGGTATAAATCACTTATTGAATTTGAAGGAAGCTCTCCAATCCATGATATGTTCGAAGGGCATCTTCAGAATAAACTTGTTTGCAATAAGTGTCACTATCAATCAATTAACTATTCTCCGTTTACCATTCTTTCGTTGCCTATTCCTAATAGAGATAATAGACCGGTGGATTTGTCAGATTGTTTGAAATACTACACGCAGGATGAAATTCTTAGTGGGGACAATGCATGGAACTGTCCTAAATGTCATCATATCAAAGATGAAGAAGAGGACACCACAAATGCCTTAGATAATCATCCTGTGTTCACCAAAAAACCAGGAATTTTTAAACTCAGCAGACGAAGCAAATCTCCGACGAAAGAATCTAAAAAGGACAAAAAGGAAAAACTTTCCAAGTATTCTTCTATTTCCACAAAAAAATTGCATTTCATTAAGCTTCCTCCTGTCTTATTCATCCATTTGTCGAGGTTTTCCATGTATAACCTCACAGATAAACTTGATACGGTCATCATATACCCTCTAGAGCTTAGATTCAATAATCAACCAGGGGACCCCAATTCCATTATAACATACAGATTATGTGGACTCATAAATCACTACGGAAACCTTAAATCAGGACATTACACCTCGCTCGTTAATAAGTCCGATAATGGTGAGGTATGGTGCTACTTTGACGACGAAGCTATTAGGCTTAATGTCAGCCACACCGATGGTACCTATAAAGCCAGTTCAAAAGATGTTTATGTATTGTGCTACGAACGAATCTAAAATGACGACGAAGAACTTAGAGTACGAAATATAGATTATTACAAACTAGCATGTCTGTGGAACTCCAGACTTCAGATCGCGATGCGATCTTACGCGTTAAAAGTAAATAAACTAATTTATATTTCTTTATTATCTAATATGACATCCCAGGAGTACAACGACGACGACCAAGCCGGAGGTCCTTTGCTTATTGAGCAATTGGAAGGTAATGGAATCACCATGAATGATATCAAAAAATTAAAAGCTGAAGGTTATCACACTATCGAGAGTATCGCGTACACGCCAAAGAAGAACTTACTTTTAGTCAAAGGTATAAGTGAAGCTAAAGCAGATAAAATTGGACAGGAGGCTGCCAAGTTAGTTCCGTTAGGATTCACAACTGCCTCTGAGTTCCACAGTCGAAGATCCGAGCTTATCTGTCTCACCACCGGATCCAAACAGTTGGATACCTTGTTGGGAGGTGGGATTGAAACTGGTTCAATCACAGAAGTATTTGGAGAATTTAGAACTGGTAAATCGCAGCTTTGTCACACCTTAGCTGTGACCTGTCAGTTGCCTATTGACATGGGAGGAGGTGAAGGAAAGTGTCTTTATATCGATACCGAAGGAACTTTCAGACCCGTCAGATTGGTTTCAATCGCTCAGAGATACGGATTAAACCCGGACGATTGTTTGGATAACGTAGCGTACGCTAGAGCTTACAATGCTGAACATCAGTTCCAGTTATTGAATCTTGCTGCCCAGATGATGTCGGAGCTGAGATTTAGCTTACTTATTGTCGATTCCATCATGAGTTTGTACAGAACCGATTATAGTGGAAGAGCTGAGTTGTCAGCCCGTCAAACCCATGTTGCTAAGTACATGAGAACCTTACAAAGATTGGCAGATGAATTTGGAATTGCAGTAGTTATAACCAATCAAGTTGTGGCTCAAGTCGATGGATCAGCCTCGATGTTTAACCCAGATCCTAAAAAACCAATCGGTGGTAACATCATTGCTCACTCTTCTACCACCAGGTTGTCGTTCAAAAAAGGTAGAGGTGAACAAAGAGTGTGTAAGATATACGATTCTCCCTGTTTGCCAGAGAGTGAATGCGTGTTCGCCATTTATGAGGATGGAATAGGAGATCCAAAGACTGAAGATGAAGAGTAAAAAGTGTCGTTAATATTGTTATGTATGAATAAACGAAGTATCCTTAATTTTATCGTTCGCTTCTTAATTACTAGCCACAAGCTGCTAACTGCTAGAGGAAACATTCTCGGATATGCACAAACGCTTACCAAAGCATATTGTTCCAAATTCCATTTCTTTTTTCGTCACTTGCCAACCAGTCCCTTATAGAATTACATGTACCACCGGAAATACGTCTTATGACATCTCGATGCTCTATAGTCAAATATATACACCCGTATATACTCCCCGGAAACAGCCCGACTCTTCCAAGTTCAATATTAACTATATGAGCCCATGGGCCTAGCCTCTGACGTTGCTTTGTCAATAAACTCAATTGCCATTTTAGTCCAAGCCGCACATAAAAATTTTTATCTTTTTCATCAGTTCTCATGGACGTGCAAATCCGAGTAAACCTGGGAAAATTTTTTATTAATTCAATCCTAACCAAAGTGTTTGACAAGCTTGATTAACCAATACGAGCTTGATTGACTTCTATTACAATAAATTGTCGTCATCATGGATAAATCCAAGGTAAAATCCATTTTGCCCAAACCTTCGCCAAATTCACAAGGTGCAATAGCCCCCAGATCCATAAGTAATTCCCAAGCTTCCGCGTTAGGGAACTTGAATCAATCCCAATCTTCATCCCGTCAGTCGCTGCCGGCTGTCCGAAGATCCTCTTCGGCTACTTCAGCTGGTGACCTCAAAAGACATAAGGTTAAGAAAGAATCGGTATCCAACTCAAAACCAACGGGTCACAGACCCGTGACCTCCTGTACTTTCTGTAGACAACACAAGATTAAATGCAATGCATCTGAAAATTATCCTAATCCGTGTCAAAGATGTGAAAGAATGGGATTGAAGTGTGAAATTGATCCCCAATTTAGACCAAAAAAGGGTAGTCAAATCCAACTGTTGAAGAGTGACGTTGACGAACTCAAAGCAAAGATTGAAATGTTGACCAAGAACGAAACTCTTTTGACCCAAGCGTTAACACAACAGAACTTCAAGTACGGTATGCCCTCTATGAGTATGCAGACTCCAACTGACCATGTAATGGAGCCAATGCTGGCGTATACTCCATCCGAGGATGCGACTCCTTATTCTAATGCTTCTATGTCTCCTAGAATTGGAGATATGAGTTTGAATCTTAACTTGAATGTTAAGGATAATTCCGACAACTCTCCATCCCAGGCCTCACCACAAGAAGCCGGTGCTAATTCCCCGGCAATTGAAGAGTTCATTTTAGGTGATGTCCACTTACCTTTGGATAAAGCTAATGAATTACACGATAGGTTCATCCTCAAATACTTACCGTTTATGCCTATCATTAAATCTTCAAGTGCAACTGAATTATTCTACAAGTCACAATTATTGTTTTGGTCTGTCATATTGACTGCTTCTTTGAGTGAACCTGAACCTTCTTTATATATGAGTTTGAGCTCACTTATTAGACAGTTGGCTATTGAAACTTGTTGGATCAGAACTCCAAGATCTACCCATGTTATTCAAGCTTTGATCATTCTTTCCGTGTGGCCTTTGCCTAATGAAAAGGTCTTAGATGATGCTTCTTATAGATTTATCGGATTAGCTAAGAATCTTTCGTTACAACTTGGTTTACATAGAGGAGGAGAATTCATTAAGGAGTTTTCTAGAACTCAAGTGAGTTTGGGACCTGACTCAGAAAAATGGAGAACTAGAAGTTGGTTAGCTGTATTTTTCTGTGAACAATTCTGGTCTTCCAGTTTAGGTTTACCACCTGCTATTAATACTACTGACTATTTGTTAGAAAATGCTCGAATTGACTCGAGACTTCCAAAACATTTCAGATGTCTTATTTCTTTGTCGATCTTCCAGTGTAAATTAGTTAATGTTATGGGAATTTCTGTCACAAGACCAGATGGTTTGTTAGAACCTTCCAATAGAGCCGGATCTTTAAATATTTTGGACAGAGAATTGGAAAGACTCAAATTTAAGTTAAAGATTGATGATAATGCGACCGAAATTTACTTCTTGTACCTTAAACTTATGATTTGCGGGTTTGCATTTTTACCAGGTACTCCTATCGAGGACCAGGTAAAATATGTCAGTTCCGCATATTTGGCTTCGACCAGAATTATTACCATGGTCTCTCAAATGGTAAATGGTAATGAATACTTGTTAATTGAATTACCAATTTATGTCAGACAGGCATTGAGTTATTCTGTATTCTTATTGTTCAAATTACACTTTTCAAGATATTTGATGGACAAATTTGTTGATAGTTCCAGACAATCCATTGTTACTGTCCACAGATTATTGAGAAATACTTTGAGTTCCTGGAAAGATTTACAAAATGATATATCAAGAACTGCTAAAGTCTTAGAAAATTTGAATATTGTTTTATATACCTATCCTGAAATATTTGTTGCTGATGAGGAATCCTCGATAATCAGCAGAATGAGAAGTCATTTGACTGCATCATTATTCTATGATCTTGTTTGGTGTGTTCATGAAGCCAGAAGAAGAACTCTCCAAGATAAACAAAATCCAAAGGATGAAAATTCTGGTAAAAAGACAAAGAGAACGTTATCATCTTCAGAAAGTAATGGTGATAGAAGGCTTGCTCCATTACCATTTTATAATCAAATCACAAAAGATGACTTTAAGGCGGTTATAACAACTACTCCAAATGGTACAACAGTCACGACGCTTGTTCCGACTGACCAAGCCATGAATCAGGCTAAAGAAAAGGCCAAATCTACTAAAAATAGCAATATTGAAATTAACGGTATACCTTTATCTATGCTCGAGGCTACCGGTTCTATCAAAGATAACAATAAAGATCAAGAACTCGAATCAGTCATTATAGACTCGGATGCTCAAATGCCTTCGAGCAGCAGAACAAGAAGACAAAACCAAGACCAAAACTCCAATCAAGTGAAACAAGAGTTAAACGATTCACAATCTCAACTACAACAACCACCTCCTCAGGCATTGGACGTTGATGTTCCTCCAAGTGGAAGTACCATGAATCTAATGGAAGCCTCCAACGATAGTATGTTCAACCAAAATGGACTAATAATGGATAATAACATGGGAACTCCATTTGTTAACGACCAAGTAGATAATTTCTTCCAACAACAATCCAATGGTTGGATAAATAACGATAATTACCAAGATGATGACTTTTTAGGTTGGTTTGGTGCCAACATGATGCCAGAAAATTGATTTTATTTTTGTATATATAAGTAAAAGCTGAAAATACTATGAGACAAATGCTACTGCATAATACTATAAACTTAACTGCAACCATCTGGATCTATCGTGCGGTGCTCACGTGAAATGGGCTCATGTTCGATTGCGAAACTGATTAAAGGACAAAACCACATTGAAAAAAAATTAATTCAGAAAACTCCAGTTAACATGTTCAGACAATTGCTTAGATCTACCCCTAGAAACTTCAGACCAGTCTCTCAATTGAGAAACATCTCCTTTGATTTGTCCAAACAACCAAGAATTAGAATTGGTACCGAAGTGCCAAACTTTCAAGCTGACACTACCAACGGTAAGATTGATTTCCATGAATTTATTGGAAACGACTGGGTTGTGTTCTTTTCCCATCCAGCCGATTTCACCCCAGTTTGCACCACTGAATTAGGTGCTTTTGCTCAATTAGAACCAGAATTCAAGAAGTTGGGTGCCAAGTTAATCGGTTTATCCACCGAACCGGTTGAAAGTCACAACGCATGGATTAAAGATATCGAATCTTATAACTCAACTACCGTCAACTTCCCAATCATTGCTGATGACAAGAAGGAAATTGCCTTCAATTTCGACATGTTGTCTGAAGAAGACTTGAAGAAAATCAACAGTGGAATTGTTGCAACCATCAGATCTGTTTTCGTCATTGACCCAGCCAAAAAAATTAGAGCCATTATTTCTTACCCACCATCTTTAGGTAGAAATTCTGCTGAAGTCTTAAGAATTGTTGATGCCTTACAAACTGCTGATAAGGAAGGTGTTGTCACTCCAATCGACTGGACTCAAGGTCAAGATGTCATTATTCCTCCAACTGTTTCTGACGAAGCTGCCAAGGAGAAATTCGGTGACTTTATCAAACACTTCAACTACTTGAGAACCACCACCTTAAAGAAGTAAACTAAGCTTACTAAATTATGACATAAACAATATATATTCATATACCAATCATGGTTTAGACACGTCTCAATTCCTATTGCAATTATGCCCAATTTGGAAATATAATTGGGAACGCGTCGCATAATAACCTTCTCATTCTTTCATTTATTTTTTCTTCTGTCAATTAACTTGTCGTTATCGTTACTTATACATCGTATCAATTATGGCTAGTTTTGTTTCGTCTCCAAACAGGCTCCCTAGTGACCCAGCTGGGCTCTTTGTATCTTCTCAGCCTCCTTCTTCGGTTGGAAGGTCTGGAGGTTTTATCCCATCGAGATCCGGTAATTTATTCAGTGAGCCAAATTCCGATTCACAAGTACCTGCTGCTTCAACAGGTGCTGTTGTCGGAGGAAGAAGACAAATACAAGTTCCTAAAGTGGTGGATGTTACTGCCGAGAAAGTAAGAGAAAGCTTTGAAATATTTTTGAACGACTTTCTGAATGCTGACGGTGAAAAGCTCTACATTACCCAAATTCATGAAATGAAGAATTTTGAAATTGCAACATTATATGTCGATTTCCAACATTTATTGGAACGTGAAAATGGTGTTTTGGCTAACGCCATCTTGGATCAATATTATAGATTCCACCCATTTTTGGTGAAAGGTTTGAAAAATCTTGTTCAGAAATATGCTCCAAATTTATTATACGTGTCTATGATCGGAAACACTTCTGATGATAACAGTACCAATGAAAGTGGTAGCACAACATCCTCTCAATCTAACGAAAGAGTGTTTCAATTATCTTTCTATAACTTGCCCACATTGAATAGAATTAGAGATATCAAGACAGAAAAAATTGGTTCTTTAATGGCTATAAGTGGTACCGTTACCAGAACTTCCGAAGTTAGACCTGAATTATACAAGGCTAGTTTTACTTGTGACTTGTGTTCTGCAATTGTCGAGAATGTCGAACAAATTTTCAAATATACTGAACCAACTTCTTGTCCTTCTTGTGAAAATCAAAGTTATTGGACCTTGAATATTGGCAAATCCCAATTTGTTGATTGGCAAAAGGTTAGAATTCAGGAAAACTCCAGTGAGATTCCAACTGGTTCCATGCCAAGAACCTTGGACGTGATTTTAAGAGGTGAAGCTGTTGAAAAGGCAAAACCAGGTGATAAGTGTAAATTCACAGGTACCGAAATTGTCATCCCTGATATCTCTCAATTGGGTTTACCTGGTGTTAAACCTCAGAGTATAAAGGAAAACAGAAACCAAAGTAGTGAATTAAATACTGGTATCACTGGTTTGAGGTCATTAGGTGTAAGAGATTTAACCTACAAGTTGGCTTTTTTCGCTTGTCATGTTAGTTCCATGTCAAATAAAGAAGAAGAAAGTGAAGCACGCTCGAATGGAGATGAAAATGATGATCAGGAAGCCTTTTTGACTTCTTTGACCGATGCTGAAGTGAATCAATTGAAAAATATGGTCAAAGATAACTACATTTATGACAAATTGGTTCAATCAGTAGCTCCAGCTGTCTTTGGTCATGAAGTCGTTAAAAAGGGAATTCTCTTACAATTGTTGGGTGGTGTTCATAAGAAAACCATTGATGGTATCAACTTGAGAGGTGATATCAATATTTGTGTTGTTGGAGACCCTTCTACTTCTAAGTCTCAGTTCTTGAAGTATGTCTGTGGGTTTTCTCCTAGAGCTATCTATACCTCTGGTAAAGCTTCCAGTGCTGCCGGTTTAACTGCGGCTGTGGTCAAGGATGAAGAGAGTAATGAACATACTATAGAAGCTGGTGCCTTGATGTTGGCAGATAATGGAATTTGTTGTATTGATGAATTTGACAAAATGGACTTGGCTGATCAAGTTGCTATTCACGAAGCTATGGAACAGCAAACTATTTCTATTGCCAAAGCTGGTATTCATGCTACCTTGAATGCTAGAACTTCTATTTTAGCAGCTGCAAATCCAATTGGTGGTAGATATAATAGAAAATTGGGTTTGAGGTCAAACTTGAATATGACTGCTCCTATTATGTCAAGATTCGACTTATTTTTCGTCATTTTGGATGATTGTAATGAAAAGATCGATACTCAATTAGCATCCCACATTGTGGATCTCCATATGTTAAGAGATGAAGCAATTAATCCTCCTTATTCTGCTGAAGAATTATCAAGATACATCAAATACGCTAAGACCTTCAAACCAAAAATGACTAAAGATGCTAGAAACTTTTTGGTTGAGAAGTATAAAGAGTTAAGAAATGATGATGCTCAGGGCTTGGGTAGATCTTCTTACAGAATTACTGTTAGACAATTGGAAAGTATGGTTAGATTGAGTGAAGCAATTGCCAGAGCTAACTGTACTGATGAAATTACTCCTAGCTTTGTCGCTGAAGCTTATGATTTATTGAGACAGAGTATTATTAGAGTCGAAATGGATGATGTCCAAATCGATGAGGATGATCAACAAGATGCTAATGATGACGATAATGACAATGCTAATGAAAACACTAATGACAATAATGAAACTTCAGTGGGTAATACGGATGTGCAAGATGCTTCACAATCTCAAAGACCTCAAAAGGCTGTCACAATCACATATGACAAGTATGTTTCGATTATGAACTTAATTGTCAAGAAGGTCGTTGAAGACGATAATCAAGAAGGTGAAGGTTTAACTGGAGATGAATTAGTGGATTGGTACTTGACTCAGAAGGAAGATGAACTTGAGAGTGAGGCTGACTATTATCAAGAGAGGACTTTGTGTTACAAGGTGTTGAAGAGATTAGTGAAGGATAAGATTTTGATGCACATCACCCAAAATAATCAATTGAGTGATAACTTAGAAGACGCAAAAGCTGTTTATGTATTACATCCAAATTGTCAAATTCTAGACTTCTTCGATCAAACTCCAGCTGCAGTTGATGAATCTGATGAAAATGAGTAAGAAAATCCGAAAAAAATTGTATAGTAAGAGTGTTTGTTTAGTATAGATCATATTTTGTACCTATTTGAGTAATTTACATTGATAATGATAAAGCTGCCTTCGAGTCAGATCATTTTTGCTGACGGCCAGAACCCTCAAACTCGTTAATGACTGAAGACAAGGTAATAAGATTCGAGTTGGGGTCATATATTTCAGAAGGCTCCCGCAAGTAGGTCAACTCGTTGTCCTGTGGTGGTGGTGGTTGGTGTTGCTGTTGATGTTGATGTTGATGTTGGTGTTGAGGGTTGATTGTTGGTTGGGTTGTGGCAGTAGCTGAAGAATTCGATATTGGATGGGAAGCGTGTTGTCGTATTTGAATCCATTTACTGGGACCCAACAGTTGGGCACATTCGGAACAATGCTCGATGAAAACCTTTGAATTGGGGAACATCCTCTGGCAAGATCTACACCATCCCGAGTCTTCTTTTGAATCCGATCCCATCTGTTTATCTCTGATGTAATGCACAAGCCTTAAATGTCTCTTTAGCACATCTAGCCTGCTAAAGGCACCACCATTTCTATGACAAGTTTGATCGTTACTCCAATATGGGCAATGATACAGAGGTGCAACATGCGATTTAAAATGTCTTCTGAGATCACTTTGTCTTGCAAAAGACCAGGAACAATCTCCAAAGGTACACTTATATGGTTTGTAATTGGAGTCTTCAATTCCTTTTGAGTCCCTTGGCTTTGAACTAGTGGGTGCTTTGTTATTGAGATTGGCTGGATAAAATTGACTACTTGAGTTGAATGGAGTTTGTTTAACAGGCGACTGGGAAGGGTGTTGTATTGATGGGAGACTGGGTGAATGAGAGCTCCGTCTACTGCCCATATGTGGAGACCCATACGTCAGAGCTGGTTCTTGAAATGAAACTTGTGACATTTGAGATGTTTGTGTGGCTGGTAACAGTCCACCTCCAACCATATGCGATCCATTTGGTCCTGGATAAGATAGTGGAGGTGGGAGATATGCTGAACTGTTGATGGGAGGTTTAGCAGAAGCAAGTGGTGGCGGAGGTGCAGCACTGGGTTGACCCTGATATCCTGGTCTTCCCAACTGAAGAAATACCGTTTGTAAACCGTTATTATTATGAATATCACGGGTAGATCTTTCTTTGGTGGCTCTAGAAGGCTCAACTTGTTTGAATTTCAAATTTGTAGGAGCAAAAGTTGCATTTGAACCTTGATCGATGTCGTGGTGTTCTGATTCAAATTCGGGAAATTTCAGACCGTTCCCTTGAAGATTTGACAGAATTGAAGGAAGCTTTGGTCCTGGCGAGACCTTCAAGATATTATTCATAATTCCGTTCTTCTTACTATGTACTGGGTCCTTGGGTGCTATGGAGTTATCAGAAGACCTCGAGCTCAAATGACTGCTACTGGTTTTTGTTGAATATTCAGGCGACGCCCGATGAGATGGAAAGTCATTTTTTTCAAGTTCCAAATGGGGAGAATGAGAGCATCCTTTTTGGGGAAGCTTGGTCCCATTAATATTAGATGATATATCCGTAGTTCCTCTATCTGGATCTGAAAGACTATCGGTCATGACACCGTTGTTGTAAATTTGAAAATTTTTGAAAAAGATTTCAATGTACAAAGAGTAATTTTCGAGCCGCTTTGAATGAGGATGGAGATGAGATGAGGCGACTGTCACAAAAAATCATAATCGATTTTACAAGAGATAGCGGCAACATTTGAATAACCGAATCCATGGGCAGTGTAGGAATATAGCTCTATTACTCTAGTTTCAAATTGTTTCCTGGAAAACGCTGTTGTGTATCTTACATTGATGTAAAATACTGACATTTTAGAATGCCCGTTGGGCTCGCACGACCTCCTTCTACTTTGTTAACATGTGGCTTGTGAATTAATAATTAAAGGGCGAAATTTGTTGTTTCTGAAGAAATTCGATGTCTTAAAAGGTTGATTTGGTGGTTATATATATCAAGCCTTCACACCCTGATTATGCGTAAATTGTTGATAATATTTGTTCAATAATTATTTATATATATAATATAATACAACGGATCTGAATCAATGCAAGGTTGCGAAAATCACAAATGAGGCCGTTTATGGATACATTACTTAAATAATAAAACAAATCAGGACTTTTCATCAAATACTTTCCGACTGATTACCACAAAATATTCCGGACTCCGGACATTACATCTACAGTGTAAAATTCATTTTTCAACTCCATGATCCTGAAAGTCTATTATTCAAAAGAAATAATCGAAATACGATTACGCAGGACATGACAAATATTTCTCACCATTTTACTAATTCTTTACAAACTGAATTTGGAGGTTGCTTGTACATCATATATTCAATTGATTTATAATTGCAACGAAAAATTATAAATAAGATCCAGCTTCCTTGAAAATCAAATCAGTAAATTCAATCCGAAATGTCTAAAATTCCAGCTCCTTCTGTAGGAGGATTCAAGCTTCCACTTAGCGAAAAAGGGGCCTTTATGAGAAAGGCTTCTTCGTTTAGAAACTTTATTAGTGCCAATGACCCTGTATTCAAACCAGAAGCAGGAAGATATCACTTATATGTATCGTTGGCATGTCCATGGGCACACAGAGCATTGATCGTAAGAGATTTGTTGAAATTACAAGATGTCATCGATGTGTCAATAGTGCATCATAATTTGGATGCAAAGGGGTGGAGATTTATTTCCAAGGCTCCAGAAGACAAGAAGGATATCTCTCAAGGAACAATTGACCATGTTTATGGATATGAAAGATTGAGTCAACTCTATTTCCAAGCCAACAAGGATTATGAGGGAAGGTACACTGTTCCTGTTTTATGGGATACCAAGACCGAAACCATTGTCAACAACGAAAGTTCTGAAATCATCAGGATGTTGCACGAGTTTAAAGAAGTCACGGGCTTTGATGAAGATTATTATCCTAAGGCTCTTCAAAAAGAGATCGATGAGATCAACGAGTGGATTTATCCTAACATCAATAATGGAGTCTACAGATCTGGCTTTGCATCCACTCAAGAAGCTTATGAAGAGGCTGTAATTGCCTTATTTGAACACTTGGATAAAGTTGAAAAGATCTTAAAGGATAAGTACGAATCAAAACAAGATTCAAAATTCTACTATTTGATTGGTGATCAATTGACCGAAGCTGATATAAGATTGTACACCACCATTGTTAGGTTTGACGTCGTATACCATCAGCATTTCAAGACCAATATCAGAATGATCAGACATGATTACAAGTATTTGCACTTGTGGCTCCAAAAATTATACTGGCAAAATGATTCCTTCAAGTCGACCACTGATTTCGATCACATTAAGAAGCATTACACGCAATCCCACTCTGGTATCAATCCATTGGGTATTGTGCCAGTAGGCCCTCTCCCAAATATTTTGCCATTATCTCAATAAGTTAAACTGATCAGATAGCGTAGTGACTCGCTCATGCAAGGTTTATAATTTTTCAGGAACAAGAATGTTTAAAGTCGTCTGACGTAAGGGGAATAAAATGATTATTTTGCTGAAACTAAAGCAAATGCGGGACAATTGGTCTCTAACAGATAGTTTCTATACTATGTAGCTTAAATTCGATGATAACATAAATATTTGCAATTCTTATCGTCTAGTACATTAATCAAAAGCTCGTCTATTTGTTAGCCTAGTTCTCGAGTGACACGTAAAATGCGGAATTTTTTTGAACTCTAAAATATTCATAAATAACAACCATGAGAGGTATGTAAAAGTAACATGTTGCAGCATTCAATAGATGGTAATACTGACCATATTTTTTAGACTATAAGATTGTGGTTTTAGGTGCGGGAGGTGTAGGTAAATCGTCTATAACCGTACAATTCGTACAAGGAGTATACGTCGAAAGTTATGATCCAACAATTGAAGACTCTTACAGAAAGCAAATCGAAATCGATGGAAGAGCTTGTGACTTGGAGATTTTGGATACTGCTGGTGTGGCACAATTTACAGCTATGAGAGAATTGTATATTAAAAGTGGTAAAGGATTCTTGTTAGTTTACTCAGTCACCGACGAAAACTCTTTAAAAGAGTTACTTGCTTTGAGGGAACAGGTTTTGAGAATCAAGGACAGTGATAATGTGCCAATGGTGTTGATCGGTAACAAGTCTGATTTGGAAGATGACAGAGTAGTTAGCATAGAGGATGGTGTTAAAGTCAGTCAAGAATGGGGTTTAGTGCCATTCTACGAAACCAGTGCCATGTACAAGACCAACGTAGATGAAGCATTTATTGATGTTGTAAGACAGATCATGAGAAAAGAAGCTGCTGTTTCTGCTGAAAAGAAACAACAAAAGGAAGCTGCGAAGCTCAATGCTGAGAAGGATAAAGAACCTGAACCAGAAAGTGTAAATCAAAAAGAAGCCAGAGTCAACCGTTTGAAGCAAAGCTTAAGCGGAGACGTTTCTCATTCCGAAAAGGCAAAGAGTAAATGTTGCGTCATCTCTTGATATTCTTTCACAAAATGTAGACAATTATTTAGCTAATTAATGGACAACTTTTATTATTTCTTTCTGATCTTAGCTTTATTTTATTACTGGAACTGGAAGTGCAAAAAAAAAAACATATTCTTTTTACGCAAAAAAATATGTTGTAAGGAATTGCTGGTATTGTATGGATAATGATACCCGCGAGATTCGAACTCGCGCCTCCGAAGAGACCAGGACCTTACCCTGGCGCCTTAGACCGCTCGGCCAGAGTACCCAATTCCTGTGATACATTGACTACTAAGGTGTGGCATGGTACCAGTATGAAATTTGTATATGTGGGAATTGATGTTTTCAAATAATTCATGTTTGGAAATGGATATCAGCTCAGGCAAAGAAAGATCGCTTGATAGGATTACCAAGTATTAATTAAGACGTTGGTCCATATTCTTTTACAATGTGAATGTTGCATCTCCCAACCTTTTTCCAATCTCTACAAATGTCAAAAAGATTGGAGATGTTACAGTAAAATCTTGAGTTCAGTAGTCTACGAAGACAAACCAAAAGATATTTAAAAAATTACTGAACAGATATAATACACCATGCACTTGAATCAGTGTATCAATAAGTGACAAATATTTTCTAGGGGCATCTTCTTATGCTGGAAGCGACAATAAATTAGATTCGCCTGAAAATTCCCCAACGACTCAAACAAAGGAAAACAAAAAAATCGACGAATCCTTCGTTTCTTTTCAGACTAATTACACTTGATAGGTCAACATCCTGTAACCAGCGATGTGGAAACAAGATTGGTTCGGTTTAACAAAAGCATTATTAATTACCGATGAATCATTTCGCAGCATTTTGGGCCGACTGCATTGCCAACCAGATCCGTGCTCACTTCGCACTGAAATAAGGTTTTGGCCCCGTTCGACCCGGTCTACCGTACCGCAATACCACGTCGGTTCCACTAGTTCCACGCGGAACAAAAGTTACTCCGATGCGGCTACAGAAAAAAAAATTCACCCCACGAGGCCAAACGCTGCAACATTTTAGCATCACAAGATCAAACTTGGACAAGTTATTGTCATTGTCGATTTTTTGAAGCTTCTCAAAAAACCAAACTTTAAGTCAGTTGATCTTTAACATGCTTCAAAGACAGTTCATGGCTAGCTGGGTCCCAGTCTTCAAGACCCATATAGCTAACCAAATGGAAGCTCTGAATGAAAATTTTATTACTTTCCTGTTGAGTACTATTGGAACTGACGGTTTCCCCAAAAACAGAACCGTGGTGTACAGAGGGTTCTTATTCGACGATGAATGCACTAATACTATAACTTGCACCACTGATAAACGAATGAATAAATATACTGAGTTAAAACACAATGATAAGTTTGAAGCTGTATTCTATTTACCTGTTGCTAGGAGGCAATTCAGATTCAAGGGACACGCTAGAGTCATAGACAATGAAATAAAACCTATGATTAATTTACACAGTTTCAGACCAAGAGATGTGGGTCATATTGTTGATAGCGATAATGACAGTGATAATGAAAGTGTAACGGATCTCCACCACGAATCTAAGGAGCACCATAGAAGTGATGGAGTGAATTACTTTGAAAAGCCATTGGACTTCAATTTGGTATCCCCTGAGCTTACCCATAAATTGACAAAAGATCACAATAGTTCATTCACGAATTTTAATGAACTTCATATGGCTAATGAAGAATTTACGCTAGAGCCCCCTAAAGACCTGGAGTTTCAAGGTGAATTAGAGAGACAGTGGAACAATATGTCTAAGACCATGAAGAAATCTTTCAGAAAGCCATTGCCAGGGTCAAAAATGACATCTGAGAATCAAAAAGTAATTGACTCGATCAAAAGAGGTGTAGATGGGAAGAAAGATGAACATGGCTTTAAGAATTTTGCCGTGGTTGCCCTTTTCATTGAAAGAGTGGACTACTTTGACAATGAAAATGATAGAAGAATCATCTTTGAAAAAGTCCAAGATGATATGTGGAGTGAATATGAAGTGTGTGCCTAGACGTCTTTAAACTGTATTATATTTCTTCTGTTCAAGCACACAAGTCTCATATCTTATATATATAATTATACGACAGAATCCTATGGAACCGGCCCGTAGTCCTATATCTTGTCTTTACCGAAGTAGATCCACGTAGTTACACTTAATTCTCGGCTGCAAGTTTTTAATCTACTCGTGAATACGCTTTATTCTATCTCAACCTAATCACCTCCAGAAGATGATTTATAGCCAACTTCACACAGCGAACCACGAGCAAGTGAACAGGAAGAACCCAAGAGACTTAATCGTCATGTTCCTTCCGTAATAATCAGCCTGATATGTAGGATATAGCGAAGATCTCTGTGACTGCTGTTATCAAACAAACTTTGGGGTCGCGATTCTTTTATTTTGCAATTGAAAATAAACAAAAATAAACAAGACTCAAATCTCTTTCTTTTTGAAGTTCAACTTATTCCAACAAATACTTACTAATGGCTCCCAAGGTTAAGGCTACAAAAGCCCCTGCTTCTAAATTGTCTTACAAAGGTGAGTAATTTTTTATCTAATCCAATCGCAGACCAATGATATTAACTGTTTAGACATGATTAAATCTGCTATCGTCACATTGAAGGAAAGAAATGGATCAAGGTACGTATAACAAACAAAAAGACCCAATGAATATTACTAACAACAATAAGTCGTCAATCTATTAAAAAGTATGTCCAAGGTAACTTCGATGTGAAAGCCAGTAACTTCGACGCCTTGTTCAATGCTGCTTTGAGAAAGGGCGTTGAAACGGGTGACTTTACTCAACCAAAAGGAGCTTCTGGACCAGTTAAAGTAGGAAAAGTCGAGAAACCTGCTGCTGTTAAAAAACCAGCAGCTAAGAAAATTGTTAAGAAGCCAGTAGCCAAGAAAGCACCTGCCAAAAAAGTAGCTGTTAAAAAGGCTGCTCCAAAGAAGACTGCTCCTAAAAAGGCTGCTCCAAAGAAAGCTGCTCCAAAGAAGGCTGCTCCAAAGAAGGCCGCACCAAAGAAAGCTCCAACCAAGAAGACAGTAGTCAAGAAGACCGCAACCAAGAAGGTCACTAAGCCTGCCGCCAAGAAAGCAGCTCCTAAAAAAGTGACTAAACCAGCTGCTAAGAAGGCAGCCCCAAAGAAATCCACTAAATCTAAAAAGTAAATCTGATTACTAGAGGTAATCAATTATCATTCCAGACGATGAGACCATGTTTTACTTCTTGATATTGCTTGTTTTATTATTGGATAGGAAATCCTCTTTCGACGCACTTTGTCTCTCTATGCGTTTACTCGTTGTAATTTTAGTATATGTTTGTAATATATGAGAAATTTAGTCGCGTTTTGGTGTCTCATTATTTTTCACTGTGGGACTGTATCAGCTATGAAGTCCGTAACTATGGTGGTAGCAGCCTTACTTCCTGAATTAGGAATAGGATTGAAGGGCAAGTTGCCTTGGAGATTGAGAACTGAAATGATCAATTTTAAGAAAATAACGTGTGAAGCTGCTGTTAATAAGAGAAATGCAGTAATTATGGGAAGAAAAACATGGGAATCGATTCCAAAGAAATTCAGACCATTGCCAGATAGATTGAACATTGTCTTGACAAGAAATATTACAGAGGAACAAGTCAACACAGAAAATGTTATATACTTGGATAATTTCGAAAAGATAACGCTGGTATTGGATTCTCAATCGATAGATAAGATATTCTTGATTGGAGGCTCTGAATTGTACAATCATTTTTTTAAAACTGGAATATCGGATTCAATCATTTTGACTGAATTAAAAACTTCCAAGGAGGTTGAAATTGATACCTATCTCGATTGGGACTTATCTGACTGGACAAAAAAAGATCACCAAGCTTTAGAGGAATTTACCAATCTTAAGTTTGAAAAAGAATATACAGAAGGTGACTTCAGTTACAGTTACAATTTGTATGTTAGAAAATAAATATTGATGTGGGGGTATCCTAATTAATATAGTTTCTATTTAACTTATCGATCTCATTGCATAAATGGTACCAGGTATAAGACCTAGGAGAATTCCTAGACTTATTCAAGTAACTTTCATACAAAAATAAATCGTAGAAGATTCTTAAATTTGGCTGGATAATAATGTTAAAACGGTTTATTCTTGTTATCATATAACTTTCGATCAACGAAAGTTTTTGATACTTCATTAAACTTGCAATTACCAAAGATGCCAGTCTTGATACACCTATTTTACAGTGATACAAAGTCTTGATTGATTGACTAGGATTTTGAAGGTATTTGGATTGAACATGGTCTGGGAGTTCAGTCAATAAAGGAAGGATTCCATCTTTACCATCATCTCGAAGGTTTTCTATGTATAAGACAGACTTTAGGTGAGGCAACTCGGGTTTATTAATCTTTATGTCATAAATATTAATGAAAATCCCTTGTTCATTTTTGAATTGGTATATTGGCTTTTGATTCCCAATTTCAATCCAAGAAGGCTTCTCACCAATTGAAACTATCTTATTGAACTTCATGCAGCTTAATATAGTTTTGGAATTAGCATGGTTTAAAGAACCTAGATAAAGATCCTTCGAAATATTGCAAGGAAAATTATTATCCTTCGAGTAGTCGAACCAATCGAGATCAGCACAAGATTTTAATGGTTTAAGCTCATTATAGTTGATGAATTTGACAGGCCCATTGCAATTTCTGGCGTAATTTATAAACTTTTCGAACTTTTTCAAAAATATTAAATCACTTTTGAAATAATAAAGCTTTAAATTCTTCGAAGAATAAAGGTCCAATAACAATTCCTCCAAACTCTGCTCAGATAACATCATTCCAATGGCCAAAGTCAATAAGCTCAAGCCTGTGAAGCCATCAAACGAAAAGACGAAAACCTTCTTGTTTGCATCATGAAGGGACTTGATAGTCTTTAACAAGTTCAAGAAATTGATCAAATCAGCCAAATTCATCCTCTCAAAATGTAGGTAACCAGAACTGGGGAACTCAGTGTAAGTATTTACAGCAGAAGGAATGACACTGTATTCGCTACAATTAATTATCATTTTAAAGTCATGGTTGACATTAGATAAATAATTGTAGTCGATCAAATTACCAACACAAACATTCCTATTCAACCATTTCATAGAATTGTATTTCCACAACAAATTTTGCTCCCACTTTAGAAGCATGCAATTAAAAGGTTCGTTATTAATCGAATTTATTGGTAATTGGTGAACTTGCTCAAAGTTGGATTCATTGATGAACCTAGAAGGTACCAAGTCCCAATATCTGTTATTGAAATTTACAACATAGATATTCTTATCAGTCTTCAACTCCAATGCCCTGTTCAAGTTAATGCCCAAGTTATTCTTATTGTTGTAAACCACAAAATGTGAAAGGCTGCTGTAGATATCAAGTTGGCGTTTGAAGTTTCGATTGTTTAATTCTGAGGGATTATCATAAGCAGCATCCTCTTTGCAGTCAACCAACTCGTCAATTGTAATACTATTGTTCAAACGAAAGTCATTAGTATCTTGAGAATTCAAAAACATCAAATGTAATTGTTCGGTCATAGGGTTGTGGGTCACATCAAGGTGTTTGAGTTTGTTGATATCGAAGTTATCATCATTCTTATTAGAGAACTCCTTATTGAAGAATACTCTCAGTCTGGAATTTGTAAGACCATGTAAAAATGGAAATAAGTTTTCGTCTAATTGATTTTCACAGCCATAATAAAAGTTTAATAACTCGATTAAATTATCAACGTTCAACAAATAAATTCGATCACCCAAACTCTTCAATTGGGAATGGAATCTACGCAAAAACGCCGAGGCTGTGTTTTCCTCTTGACTCGACGCATTGGGGTCAATTTGTTCTGGTGCCTTAACGGTTGTGGTGACCTCATCTAAGACATATTTTTCAAACTTAGAGTCTAAATTTCCAGTCGCGTATGTATTAGCCGGTTTGAAGTGAGGTAGATTATCTTTACTGTCATTCGCCGTAATATCACTTGTAGCACTGTCTCTTCTCTCCAGAGAGTCGAGACTATTGATACTTTCGACGGATAAATTCAAATTGGAGTATTTCTCTAGTAAATTGGAGGATAATACTGAGCTAGCCGAGCCATTGCGACCAGTATTACTTCTGCCTCCACCACAGTTTTCTGAGGTTGGATTGATAATTAAACCTGAAGAAATATTATCATTATTAATGCTGTTTGTCGACTTTGATTTCAACAGGAACATTCAAGGAAGTAAAGGAAAAGAAGAATTAAAAAAGTTGGGGAGATATACGGTTGAAAATTTCACGCTTCTAAAAACTGAGGCAGGGTCTTGTTGCTTTATAAATACTTGTGATATCATGGATTAAGCACCAGTGCATAAAATGCAGAAAGTGCAGAACAATGCATAGGAACAACAAAGCTTATAATTATCTGCGGTTTAAAAAACAGGTTTGGGTACGTAATCGTTGCAGGAGCAGAAAATGTAGAGTGAAGCAACAAAGAATGAACATAAACTTAAAATATTACACGCTTTGTATCAGTTTGAGCCAATAATATTCCGTTGCTGGATGGTGGAAATGATTTACAGAATTCACAATAACGAACCCTTTTATTCCGTCAAATATCCAGCCACTTTGAGAAATGGTCATTATTGTGCTCTAAAGAAATCCCTATTGTTAGCAGCTATTGTTGCAGTCATTGGGTGATACACGAATCGCATTCTTATCGGTAGTTATTGCAATGTTTCGTCTTTTTGTGATCGCATTTTTGCAGCAAAGCTTGGTAAAAGAAAATTGACGAGCAAACACTTAGATTTCATAAAAAATAAATTGTTTATTTCCGAAAACAGATCTACCACAAGGATAATTAACACCAGAACTGGAAGTGTTATGAAGGGGAAGAATTTGTCATTTTTATTATTGGGACTGGTTTCAATAATTCCGTTGGTGAACTGTGACACCACAGTGTTTGTAACTAAAACCGTGTTTGTGACACCAACAGTAACCCAATCAACGTTTACTGCAATAACACCTGCTGATGTAGTCAAAGTATCAACTTCCATTCAGAAACATTACTACATTGCATATTCTCTGCTGTCAAAATTTTATAGTACAGATTACTCGTTTCCCGAAAGTGGTAGCAGCACCAAAAGTTTAATTGCTGAAAACACAGGATCTGCCCCTGGTACATACTCAGATGTTGCAATAACCACCAAAAAAGAAATTATGGTCACCACAAGTGGTGAAAGACTGCAGAACATATCTGGTGTACCTGAGAGAATGTCTACTTCTATTAGAGAGTTATATCCCTCTGAATATATGGGGGAAGGCCACTTTGTAATAGGTCACCCAGAGGTAGGCATAATTTTTCCTGATACCGGCCAAGAACTGGAAGATTATGAGACAGACTATGATTGGGAGTCTACACCAGATACAGATGATAGTGACATGGAGTCTGACAATAAAGATGGTCTGCCAAGTTCGGACTTACCAGAAAATTATTCTAGTCCCACACCACTATTCTCATCTTTCAACAATAACACACGTAATGTTGGTTACAATACAGGTGATGCGATGAACAATAAAGATACTTATGTTCCCTTTCCTGGCACAAAATTCAATGCAGGTAATGACTTGCACACTAAAATCCCTTTTAACAATAGAACCCGACATGGTTTTCCGCAAACTCAACTTTCTCTGGGATACTATGACGAAATATCCTATACATCCGACAATAATCCATTGGCTGTTTCATCTTTAGCCGAACTGGTACCCTTATCTTCCATGATTTCTGTCATCATGTCTCCCACTTCTCTATTGTCTTGCAAACTGTGCGCAACCAGCACTGCAGGCAATAAGTCCGAATTAGGATCTGATGGCACGCTAAGACCAACTACTGTATTATACCCAATTCCGTTTATTACTACCCTAGTGATATCCAACAACACCGAAAGAGGGATTACAGTGACCTACAAAAAAGTAGGCGAAATAACCGGATCTTTAGCCAGTCCAATTGTTCTGTCGAGAAGTCTTACGACCAAAACTGGAACTGAGCCATTGGGCAGAGTGGGGGGAGCACGGGCGAAGGAGAATTCGGAAATCCATCCTGTAATTGCGATCACCTCCAGTCCAATGTCATTGACACGGTCTACCATGGTTTCTCACATTTCTACTACTTCAAGTTTCCACCAAGTATTGCCCATACATTCAGAGGAATCGATTAGTTCATTAACTAAAGAGGATAATTTTCCTGGCATAACCAGTAGCGTTAGTTCTGACGAAAATACTCCACGAGCTTCAGCAAAAATTAAGACGAAGAGAAGTTCCTCCATTCAAACTGTGAGAACTGCGGTTCCTTCTGAAATCACTTCCAGTATTGGAATATCCAGCATGGTGACAGTAAAATCGTTTGACTTCTCCAGATCATTTGTGTTTGTAAAACACAACAATACAATGCTCAATGAACAGAGTTCGATTGAGATAATTGCTGGCGTCCCATTTATATTTCTACTAGTTCTCTTGATACTATGAACTTGTCTTGTTCTTCTTTCGCACACTCTCACTAACACAAAAGCCTCACAATATTGAAGTGAGTGCGCATTGGCAATTTCCCTGAAAACAAACTATTCAACCTGAACGAATCTGTCATGTCGGAAGTATGTGGTCAATCTATTTAGTTTGCAAGGAAATCTTAGTTTATACTTTCACGTAAGCTGAATGTGAAATGGTATTCATGATACACTTGTAAACTAGCTTTGGTAATTTCGTTTACTAACATTGATTTAGCTGGTGAAAAGAACCGTCAGAATTACTACTGAACAACATATTTTGAAAGATGTTCCTCCGGTAGAAAATTTCCCGGTAAGACAATGGTCTATCACTATCTCTATATTGAACCAAGAGGGCCAAGAAATCCCTGCAAATATATTAGATAAAGTTACTTATACTTTACATCCAACTTTTGTCAATCCTATCAGAACTCTCAAAGCTCAACCTTTCAAAGTTGAAGAACAAGGTTGGGGTGAATTTGACATTCCTATTGCTGTACATTTGGTTGGATTGAATGGAAAGCTAGGTGAGAGAAAGTTCAACCATGATTTGAATTTCTTGCAAGAAAAGTACACTGTGGATCATGTAATTACTATCCCAACCAACAAATCATCAATCTTAAATAAATTATTGTTAGAATCAGGCTCAGTACCAACCCCAGACGAGTCGAATAAGAGAAAAAATGATGAATTATCGACATCTGCCAACAACAAACTGAGAAAGTTGAAGAACGGTTCTAGTAGTGCTGTGAAGGGAAGCATTGACTTAGAGAAGTTAGCCAATGGATTGACTAAATTGAACGAAGACGATTTAATTGTCATTGTTCAAATGGTGACCGATAACAAGACCAATGAAATGAACATTAAGAACGATGTTGACAATGGAGAATTTACTATGGATTTATATACTTTACCTGAATCCTTGTTGAAGAGTTTATGGGATTACGTTAAAAAACAGACAGGTGATGCTTAAGTACCTGCCTTAAAAATATAAAGAATTAACTAAAAGTAAACTGTATAACTATTAATCAATGTATATTTGAAGAAAAGATCATAAAAATCAAACCTATGGGGCCCAAACTCTGATGGATGAATCTGAGTCTGAGGTACAAATTCCAAGTCCATCAGGGCTTACACTGATTTGATTAGATTGCCCTGTTGCACTTCCTATAGACCCCACTACTTCCAGTTTTAAACTGTCCCAAATTAAACATCCGAAATCCGAATAACAACAATATATCAATCTACCACTGACGCTGAAATCCACCGACAAAACATTAATAGAGTCTAAAGATTGGATAGACAGCCTTCCATCGTCATTTAGGTTAGTCAAAGATCTATCGCTATTTTGTAGTCTATTTGCAATGGAATATTTTGCCAATTCACAATCACACCTAAGGTCAAAGAATTTAACTACCCCATTATCCAGACCAGAAATAAACGAGTTACCACATGGATGAACTTTTATAGAATTCACATCATAGTTAGAAATAAATAAGCTTTGAGCTGCGTCTTTCTGCCGTAAGTCCCAAATCTTGCAATATCCATCACAACTTCCACTAATAAAAACATTACCACTTCGGAAAGTGTCTAAGCAAAGAACATCTCCAGAATGTTCAACAAAATTTCTGACTTTGTCTCCCTTCTGCAAGTCCCACATGGTGCATTTCATATCTCCACTACTGGTTATGATCTGTTGGTTGTTCAAAAATCTACAATCACTGATATAAGCTCTATGGCTCTTGAATACGTGTTGGACTTTTGACTTATTGTGCATGACTCTATTAGATTCTTCCGGTCCATTTCTATAGATAGTCACATTATTGTCCAAACCTCCACTTGCTATGCTATGAGAGTCTGGTGAAATAGCACATGTCAACACCCATTGGTTTTCTAACTCAATAGCATTTTTCTTCAAGCCAGTTACCAGATCCCATATAATCATGAAACCATCTTGACTAGCGCTGAGGATCTGATCACTCAGTGGAGTCCATTGAACTTTGTTAATTTTAGTTTGATGTCCTTCCAACACATTGTATAACTTGGGATTTACTGAATGCACGGGAATTGAATGAACAGGGATACTGGCATCGATCAATGTTCCGTTTCTGATTCGACTCTTCACATTCTCGACTTCATTATACAATGCTCTAGCTTCATTTCGGGCAATATCTATCTTTGTTTGAATGACCAGATTATTATCTGTATAGTAGTGACCTGCAATTCTGTATGTCGATACCATATCAATTGATCTGAGTGAGTTAGAAATCTTTTTTTTTGACTAAAAAATGTATAAGCCCCTGATGTGTGAAGAATAGTAATAAGATTTTTTTTGACGTTGATAATTATTTTTTACTCTCGAATTTTTACAGGTGATAGAGGCTTGTAGAATCCAAAGTTTGTACTGGAAGAGAAGGTTTTGAGTTGCTCAAAGTAAATATTAATCAAAGGATTCAAACATGTGGTTGCAGTTCTTATCTAGAATGCAATGTAAAAGTATACTTCGTCAAATTTAGTCGATATGAATAGTGACAATGAATCTCTCGAGATAATCCAGAATATATACTGATGTAAATATAAGGCGTTTCAGAGCCTTGGGTGTGAAGTAAACACTCGATAACTTATTGGCTGCAAAATTAAAGACTACTTTCTCCGTTTTTATTTTCTCGATCTTTTATTTCTTTCTACTATAAATGAATGGAAGAACACATCTGAGAAGAAGTATGTTATATTCAGTAAGTAGCTTACCTATTCCCGTACACTCCATGCAAGAATATCTTGAAAAGGAATATTACAGATTATCACATACACTGTCCGGGTAATGTGTACTGGTAGCAGAAATTGACAGAAAAATGCGAAATAATTTCGGTACACAAAGCCGGTCTAGTATAGTGGTTAGTACGCTTCGTTGTGGCCGAAGTGACCCAGGTTCGATTCCTGGGACCGGCATTTCTTTTTTTTTTATATTCTCTTTTTACACAAACTCATGCTTTCCTATCAGTGGTATTGGCAATATAATTAAATGGTGAAATTTGAAGCGAAGTCATGTAGTACATATATTATCTAACTAAATTTGAATTCAAAATTAAGCCTTTTGAGAAACAGCGCCGTTTTTACTTTCGATAGGATTAATGTTAGATTGCCTATTGGTATTAGCATTTTCCTTTAATGCAATCAATTGCTTCGACCTAAAGTTTTCATAGTGGATCATACCAGTAGATTCAATCAAATCTTGCAAGTGAGTTCTGGTAAGGAAATCTCTCAAGAACACAAATTCACATTGACTGACATCTTCAATATTAATGACACCCCATTTGGTCTTTCTACCTTTGAAAGATTCACCATTAATAATGATTTCATTGTTGGAGCCGACAATAGCGAATGGAATCAAAGATTTGATATCTTCGTTCAATTGTCTTTCATCATCAAATAATTCTTCGTTGTCATAAGGGTACAAGTTAAAATTGTACTTTACAAATTCTTGTTGTAAAGACTTCTTCAAAACGGATTTTTCATCCAAAGTCAAAGAATCAGACTTGGCAATAATTGGTATAACGTTTGAAATTTCCAGTAATTTCTTGATAGCTTGGACGTCCAATGGCTTCAACTTCTTGTGGTTAGGTGGAATAAAGTACAAAACGCAGTGAACTCTAGTATCGGCAATGTATCTTTCTCTTTGGGCAGTCAACTCCTTTCTCAAGTATTGAGAGTGTTGTTCCTTGATGTATTTGACCAAAGGTTCCCAGCATTTTTCATTATTGATTTGATCTCCGAAACCAGGAGTGTCAATAACGTTAACGTTCAATTTAACGTTATTTTCAACCAACTTATGGCTTGTGACCTTGATATCGGTGGTTTTCTCTATTGGTTCATCAAACTTGGTTCTTCCATTAGAAGTAGTTAAATTTGACGAGAATAAACTGTTGACCAACGTAGATTTACCTAATCCACTTCTTCCTACCAACATGACATTAAATTGGAAACCTCTCTTCAACAATCTATTTTCAATTTGGGTGGTGATGGTGTCGAAACCAACATACTTCTGGGGTTGTAAAATTGATTCTTCAGACATGATTCAATTACTGTGTTTATGTAAACTTTCAACGCGTACACAAATTGTTCAAAGGTGCGAGGAGAGCAGGTCGTGGATAACACATTAAGCTAAGTGCGATTTGAAGTCTGAGAATTTTTCAGTGGAAATTTACCTGGTGAAGATGAACAGTGTAAGAATAGCCTCTAACATGGGAGGAGGATCCATGTTCAGCGTGCTTGGGTTGAACACACTTAAAATATCGACCATAGGAATAGCCAGCAACTCGATCGGGTTTGGATTTTTGTATCCTCGTTTAAATGCTTCTTCTAGTTTCACCATCACATTACCTGAGTGGATTGGAGAATGGATATTAAAGGCTGTGCCCAAGAAAAAACCATCTTATAGAAGAACGAGACAAAAGTTGTATGCCCCAGGTGATAAAAAGATTCAACCATTGAACAATATAGTCAGATGTCCGGCTTGTGGGTCTGTTAAAAGATCTCATTTTATGTGTATGAACTGTTTCATGGAAATCAAACAATTTTTAAAGAGCATGAAACCAAAACCAGCTGAATCAGTTGAACAACAAATCGATGAGCTTGATAAGAAAATATTGTACCCCGGTAAGAGATTAACTGATTACGAAAGAAGATTGAATAAGAAAGACTGGATACCTCAGAGAGAAAAGCCTTTAATGTTTGATTCCAAACAAATCAAACACAAGAAGTAATATTCACATTCAACCATATTTTGTACATAGTAACAAGAATTTTTCATAATACATAGAAATTGGAATATTCAAGAATGATAAATAATTGTTCGACTTTTTAGATCTTTATCAGCTTTTTTTTTGTGAGACTGAAAAATTCTGTATATTATGTCTCAGAGATGACTTTACCTATATCAAAGAAGACTAAAGATCCTAGAAATATTTACACCCGTACTATAACAGCAAGACATCCTTTTGGGGTTAAACCACAGGGAAATGCACTTTTGGATGATCCAAAACGCCAGTTTGAACTTCGTAAAAGAAGTCTTGGATATCTCAGTGCATTGTCAGATGATGGCTTGATGGAACTATTAAGTTATATTGATGATGTCTCTTCGTTGAAAAACCTAATGATGACTTCCAAATATCTATTTACATTTCTTAATGACGAAGAACTTTGGAAAAAGTGGTACAATAACCACAATACTAGAACCGAAGATCTCGTATGGAGAGGAAGCTGGAAGAGATCAGTGTTGCGATGGAAGAAAGACATCATTATCAATGTTGACTTGAATTCTGATGTGGCTTACAGACCATTTCAGGTGGCCAATATTGACTACATCAAAATATTCCATAATTTAATTGAAGATGAAAGAAATATGAAGCAGTTAAACATAAATGCAGAAGGTAGAATCCCCAGATTCTCTCGCTTATCCCAGCAGGAATTCGACGAAATCAAGACACCTTTCATATTGACTGGCTACGACTGGCCGAAGTGGTCTATGGATCATTTGAATGAGAAATACGGTTCAATAAGATTTCAACAAGAGAGTGTCAAATGGCCATTATCTACATTCATCAACTATTTGCAATCTAATATTGACGAGAATCCTCTTTACTTATTCGATTGCAGAAGTAAGGCAATGGATGAACTTCGAAAGGAATATAAGGAGACTATACCCGATATTTTCAGACAGGATTATTTTAAGCTTTTAGGAAGTTCCAGACCGGACCATTCATGGTTAATTGCTGGAAGTAAGAGAAGTGGTTCAACTTTCCACAAAGACCCTAATAATACCAGTGCTTGGAATGCATGTATAACAGGCAAAAAGCTCTGGGTCATGCTTCCACCCCATGTAACACCTCCTGGTGTAACAGTGAGTGAGGATCAAAGTGAGATCACATCACCAGTTGGTATTGGAGAATGGGTGCTTTCCGGATTCTATCATGATACCCTCAAAATCCCTGAAGCCATAATAGGTATCACTTTTGCTAACGAATGTATGTATGTTCCATCAAATTGGTGGCACTTAGTCATAAACTTGGAAGATTCAATTGCAATTACTGAGAATTTTGTTCCAGAGAAAGATTTACGTAATGTGATGAACTTCTTCCAAACCAGATCCAAACAAATCAGTGGCTTCAAGCTTAATGATATTAAAGAATTAATCGAGCGGATTGACAGTAAGAACGAGAAATTGTTGAATTTCGTCGATTTGTTGGATAAGTCTGGAGCTGATTTATATGAAGATTGTGGAGAGATTGAAGATTTACCTGAATTACCAATGTTTGATATTTTCAAACAGCTCATGATCCAAAATGGGCACGAAGATATGATAAGCAGGGTCATTGAAGAATTGAAGCCAAAACAAAAAAGAAAAAATTGGTCCACCATCAGTGAACCAAGCCTGACGTTCTCATTTAATTTTTCAGTTGATTGATTTAAATCACCTGACAAAATCAGATTGACTGATATAAAATATGCGACTCAGTAAAAAGTTAATTTCTAGCTATATTTAATGAACTTAGACGATAAAATAATATACGCACCCGAGACTTATCAATATGACAAATTCGAGTTAATGGAAGACTCTATCGAGAAAGATCCATTTGAACAATTTCATAAGTGGTTTGACGAGGCCCAAAAGAATGAAGACCTCCCAGAGGCAACTACATTTTCCACTGCCAGATTACCATCTGGTAGAGTTTCTTCAAGAGTGGTCTTATTGAAGGAATTGGACCATGAAGGATTTGTGGTATACTCAAATTGGGACACATCCAAGAAGCTGCAAGACTATGAGACTAACAAGTATGCATCTTTGACGTTTTTCTGGAAGGGAAGCCAGAGACAAGTCAGAGTGGAAGGACACATGAGAAAGGTGAGTCATGAACAGTCAGACAAATACTTTCAGACTAGACCAAGGGGTTCCCAAATAGGAGCATACTCTTCACCACAAAGCTCAACGATTCCTAACAGGGATGTCTTAGAGGCTAAAGTTAATGATATGACCGATAAATTCGGTGAAGGACCAATTGAATGTCCTCAATTCTGGGGAGGCATGAAGATCATTCCTTTAGAAGTGGAATTTTGGCAAGGAAGAAACAGTAGATTACATGACAGACTTACGTTTAGAAGAGAATCAGAAGAAAGTAAATGGGAATTAGTTAGAATAGCACCATAGATTATAACGAGTAGATAACCTAAAAATCAAACTTGCTAACAGTCTTGTAGAACAGCTTACCTTGGAGTCTGTGAAGCTCCTTTTCCAACTCACTTGGCTTTCTGGACCCATCACCTGCAGCAAATGTTCCAGCACCCCATGGGGAACCACCATGAACTTCGTCTAAGTTGGTCAATAATGGGAATGCTTCCCCGTAACCTAATGGGACATAAATCATACCGTGATGAACAAAGGTTGATAAACAGTTCATAACAGTAGCTTCTTGTCCACCACCTGGAGTACCAGTAGAAACAAATACTCCAAAGATTTTACCTTGTAAAGCACTCGAAGCCCATAAACCACCGGTACGGTCCCAGAAAGCTTTCCATTGAGCTGGGAAATTTCCGTATCTTGTTGGAATACCAAACAAGAAAGCATCATATTCAACCAAAGTATCAACAGTAGCTTCAGGATAATCAGCTTTTGGAGCTGCGTACATTTTAGTTAAAACTTCTTCCGGCAAAGTTTCTGCAACTTGGAAGATATCGACTTTACCACCAGCTTCCTCAATTCCCTTTTCAATTTCTAAGGCATTGGTCAAAATGTGAGACCAGGTAGAGTAGTAGATAATTGCAACTTTTGGAGCCATTTTGCTTTGATCGTTTTTTGTATTATAAAAACAGTTGACGAGTAGGCTGTATTTTATAGTTCGAATAAATCGTATTAAAGATTATTAAAAATTACAAAACTGTACATCAGCCGCGACTGATATACAGGTACAGGGGAAAGGAATTCGCAACCAAAGTAATAATGCGGGTGAAAAAAAAAATACCATCGATATTGTAAATTTAATAAATTCTAGAATTACATAATTCTACTTCTTCAATTGCACAAGAGTTTCATAGAACTTTTTACCTTGAATTCTATGAATTTCTCTCTCTAATTCACTTGGTTGTCTGGAACCGTCTGCACCGGCAAAAGTTCCAGCACCCCATGGGGAACCACCATGAACTTCGTCTAAGTTGGTTAATAATGGGAATGCTTCACCATAACCCAATGGCACGTAAACCATACCGTGATGCACAAATGTAGATAAACTATTCATGATTGTGGCCTCTTGCCCACCACCTGGAGTACCAGTGGAAACGAATACACCAAAAGGCTTCCCTTGTAAAGCACTAGAAGCCCACAATCTTCCAGTTTGGTCTAAGAGGGATTTCCATTGAGCTGGGAAATTACCATATCTAGTTGGAATACCAAATAAGAAAGCATCGTATTCGACCAAATCATCAACCGTAGCCTCCGGAACATCTGGTTTTTCTGGAGCTTTCATCAATTCCAACACGTTTGGGGGTAAAGTTTCAGGAACTTGAAGTAGCTTAGCAGAACCTCCAGCTGCAGATACACCTTTCTGGATTTCTAAAGCATTCTTGTAGATATGCTTATATAACGAGTAATAAATAATTGCAACTTTTGGAGCCATTGGAAATATGAGAGTTAAGTGGGAAAATAAATAGTGCAGATTCAATTGCTTTTATACATGTCCTAACAAATCCCGGAATTCGCAAGAGAACTTAAATAATAGCACTAAATTCCAGTATAAGAAAATATTAAACCGAAACTCTAAATTACAAACATCGGAAATGCACTAGTATTTTATTAATAATAATGTCATCAATTAGTAAAACAGTCCCCAGTCTTCGATTAATAAAAATTACATAAGGGCTTAAATTGCGATAAAGAAAAGTATTTTTTGCCTGTACATTAAATGATATATAAAAATAGTAAAAAGTGGTCGTGAGAACTGAAAGAACAAAGGTATCTTGTCTTTGACGAAACGTTAAAACTTTTGAACGGTAACATTAAAAGTCACAACATAGAAAATGTAACTTGGTATTAGATATGATGCTTGAGTTAAATTAGTATGCCATTCTCTTAACTCTGTATAAGGTAGTGGCACCTTCTTGAGCGTATTTGGAGAGGAAACTCAAATCACTGTCATCAGTAGAGTCAGAACCACTCACAGCAGTAGTGGTAGTACCAGCAGTAGTACCAGCGAGCTTAGCAGTGGCAGTGGCAGTTGTGGCAGCAGTAGCAGTGGTGGTGGCAGATGATCCGGCACTGTCGAATTCATCAGAAGAAACACTACCATCGTCAATAGCACCAGCCAAGAATGATCCAACGGTACTGATGATTTTGTTGTCACTGTTGGAAAGCCAGTTAAGAGCATCAGATAAAAGACCAGAGTCCTTAGCCCAGCCAAAGACGTCTTCAGCCAATACAAGACCCTTCTTCAAAGCAGAGGTCAAAAAGTTGATAGAAGCTTCTGGGTCAGACATAACCTTGTTAACTAACTTGGAAACTAATCCAGAGTCTTTGATTTGGGTAACAACAAAAGAAATAATGTCAGAAACATCTCTTTCAGCCAAAACGTCACTGTCGACAACGGCATCACGCTTGTCAGCCAAAACGGTATCTCTCTTAGCAGCAGCAGTAGCAGTGGCAGTAGAAGCAGCAGTTGTGGTAGCAGCAGAACCAGAAGATTTACCAAGGAAGTTCTCCACTAAGTTCAAAGCAGTAGAGAATAAAGCCTTACCAGCAGCCAACAAAGCACTTCTTAAATCGGAGTCGTCCAAGACCTTCTTCAAGATATCTTGAAGTAAACCGGAGTTCCAGATAGCTTTGATCAAAGCTGGACCTTGAACAACAGCTTCTTTAAGGGTAGTCTTGATGATGTCAACGATTGGAGCTTTGATAGAGTCGTCGGAAGTCAAGGTATCGAAAACTTCACCAATGATACCAGAGTTAGACAAAGCAGAAATCAAGTTTCCTAAGACTGAGTCAGCCCTTTTGTCTAATTCTAATAAAGCGGTTTCATCTTCAACACCAGAATCTCTCTTCATCTTAAGAGACTTCAATTCAGATAAGTGTTCCAAAACTTCATTGATGTTCTCTCTTCTAACAATTGTATTAGTGGAGCCCCCGGTAGTGGCAGTTGGGGCAGCAGAAACAAAGGCAGTGGTGGCCAAGATAGCGAGTAAAGTAGATTGTGAAAACTTCATCTTCGGTTCTGTTGTAAAGTCTTGAAGGTAATTTGATTGACTACTGTTTGATTAACAATACAAAAAAAGAAAGACTCAAGTAGGATTATTGATTCAATTTATATTAAATTCTCTAGCTTTCAATTTCCACCTTCTGCTTTATTTGTTTTCCAATTAAGGAAAGTATCAGCCTTATTATTCTCCTCCTGTTTAAGGTATATTTCGAGTAGAAACTGCTCTCAACTGTCACAATTAAGTACCATTTTAGGTAATGTTTATGATTTATGCCATGAGAAATTTCCTATTTAGGCAATGTGATTATACGATTGCAAATTAATAACATTTCCCAAAAGGGAAATTTATCATTTCGAGAGCTGCAAAATTATGTGTCGGAACCGAGAAAAGCCGTAAGGGATGTTTCATTCTTCACATAAAACTGTTATGAATCAATAAAATATTACTTTCTTAGGTAACTTAACATCCTGTGAAATCACTGAGTAAGAAGCCCTACTGGGATTGTTTGTATAATCTATAATGGGTCACAGAACAAGTTTCAAGAATGTTCAATTGAAACAAGGGAGTGATTACGAACGTACGAATATGGCATAGTGTCTGAAGACTTTTGGATCGCAAGGGAAAGTATTGAGTCAAGGCGTCATTTGATATAATATACCGAATTTCGTAATTGTATTTTTAGCTCCTGAATACAGATTTCTCGAGGCTCTCAACTTTCAGGCATCTTTAAGTTTGACTGAAACTGTGGTTTTGCTTCTTTTGGTGAGATGTGGGTACTTTATTTTTTATTACCCCACACACATTAAGCGAGTATTCTATATGTTGTAGAGTATTTATGGAATTGCTATTGTGATCCATTCATGGCCAACATGGAATATCGACCGTTCAAATGACTTCTTAAAACTGTGAAACCTTCGTGGTTCAAGTAGGTCTTCTTGCAGCAGAAAGTAAAATGAGTTAGAAGTAAGTTAAAAATAACTTTAGAATGTCAAGAAAGTTTGACCTCGATTTTTATTTGCTTAGTTCAAAGCCAATTCTTTGATTCCTCGTCATGCTATAAATATTCAAATTTAAGATTTTATTTAACTCGACCATCCCAGACTTAACTCTACTTAAAATGGATGCTCGCCTGTCATATTTTTTTCGGTGCAAATCCCAATCGAGATAAGCAGACCAATTAAAAATGCATCGCGAAAATTTTCGAGGGCATCGTGGACGGTTTACAAGCTTGATAAGTGTCTTTGAATCTTGAAAACACCGGTACCGAAGGAAAAAAAATACATAAATATGGCTACTGTTCAAGTAACAACCAGAACTGGTACCGATTCAGGTCCAAAATCAACCGGAATCAAGACCGGAACCAAAAATTTGACTACCATCGACACGTATGGAAACGAATTTAAGGTCCCAGATTACACCATCAAAGATATTTTATCTGCTATCCCAAAACACTGTTACGAGAGATCTTTGGTCAGATCATTGGGTTATGTTGTTCGTGATATTACTTGTATGTGTATCATTTCTTATTTGGGACACAGATTTATCCCACAAGTTGAATTTGAAGGACTTGAAACTGTATCTCAATACGTTAGAGGTGGTTTATGGTGCTTCCAATCTTATTTGATGGGTTTATTTGGTTTTGGATTGTGGATTTTGGCCCATGAATGTGGTCACGGGGCATTTTCTGACTACCAAAACGTCAATGATTTTATTGGTTGGGTTTTACATAGTTACTTGGTTGTTCCATACTTCTCATGGAAGTTTAGTCATTCAAAGCATCACAAGGCTACTGGTCATTTGACTAGAGATATGGTTTTCATTCCTTATACTAAAGACGAGTTCAAGGAAAAGCATAATGCTTCTAAAGTTGCTGAAATTATGGAAGAATCTCCAATTTACACTTTGGCTATTTTGATCTTCCAACAATTAGGTGGTCTTCAATTGTATTTGGCTACAAATGCCACCGGTCAAACAATCCCTGGCTATTCCAAAGCTGCTAAGTCTCATTATGCTCCAAGATCCCCAATTTTCGAACCAAATCAATTCTGGTATATTGTTTTGTCCGATATTGGTATTATTTCCACTGCTCTTGTTGTCTACCAATGGTATGTTTCTTATGGTTTCTTCAACATGTTCGTTAATTGGTTTATGCCTTGGTTATGGGTCAACCATTGGTTAGTCTTCGTTACTTTCTTGCAACACACTGACCCAACCATGCCTCATTACCATGATAGCGAATGGACCTTTGCTCGTGGTGCTGCTGCAACTATTGACCGTGATTTCGGATTCATTGGTCAACATATTTTCCATGATATTATTGAGACTCATGTTTTACACCATTACGTTTCAAGAATTCCATTTTACAATGCTAGAGAGGCTACTAAAGCCATTAAGGAAGTTATGGGTCAACATTACAGATACGATGGCGAATCTATGTGGATTTCTTTGTGGAAATGTTTAAGAGCCTGTCAATTCGTAGATGATGATAAAGAAGACGCCAAGGGTGTTTTGATGTTCAGAAATGTCAACAACATTGGTGTTAAACCAAAGGATTAAATTTGAAATTTAGTATCCAATAAATTATTTATTTATATGGCTGGGAGAGGCGCTTAGGAGCTTCGAATTTGTTCTACAATTTATTTCTTCATAAGAATTTTGGCTCCAATGTTGAATACAATTAGAATTAGAATTAGAAATAGAAATAGAAATTATCATTATGTTTGAAACAGTGTCTTCTATTAGTCTTAGCTAACAAGCGGTTGGCTGAAAAAATACGATTTTGGTTCTGCGACAGAGAGAAAAATTAAAAGTGAAAAATTTCGATCACAGAATAGATTTAAATAATGTTGGTTGCCAACGTGTTGAGGTCATCTAGATCTTTATTTAGGCAAAGCCACTTGTCTCTCAATTCCCACAAGATTCAAAATTCTTTCTGCAGACGCTTCAGCTCTTCGTTTAAGTTGTTGAATGAAGTTTCAACTCAACCTCAAACTTACGATGAAGAGAAAGTAATAATCGACCAAATTAAGGAAGGTTTGACCGAACAAGACCTCCAGAGTTCTAGTAGGTTGAGAAATATTGGTATCTCTGCTCACATTGATTCCGGTAAAACCACTTTCACAGAAAGGGTTTTGTTCTACACTGGTAGAATTAAAGCTATTCACGAAGTCAGAGGCCGTGATTCTGTTGGTGCCAAGATGGACCATATGGACTTAGAAAGAGAAAAGGGTATCACTATCCAATCTGCAGCTACTTACTGTTCATGGGACAAAGACGATAAAAACTATCATTTCAACTTGATTGATACACCGGGCCATATCGATTTCACTATCGAAGTTGAAAGAGCTTTGAGAGTTTTGGATGGTGCTGTTCTTGTTGTTTGTGCTGTTTCGGGTGTCCAATCCCAGACTGTTACTGTTGACCGTCAAATGCGTAGATACAATGTTCCAAGAATCACATTTATCAATAAGATGGATAGAATGGGAGCTGACCCATTTAGAGCTATCGAACAAATCAACTTGAAGTTGAAGACTCCAGCTGCTGCTATCCAAGTTCCAATTGGTGCTGAATCAGACTTGAAAGGTGTTGTCAATATCATTGATAGAGTTGCTCTTTACAACGAAGGTTCTCAAGGTGAAGAACTTAGAGCTGATACTAATATTCCAGCCGATTTGGTTGATTTGGTTGAAGAAAAGAGAGCTTTGTTGATTGAAACTTTAGCTGATGTCGATGATGAAATGGCTGATATCTATTTGGAAGGTGAAGAACCTACTGTTGAACAAATTAAAGCTGCTATCAGAAGAGCAACAATTGGTAGAAAGTTCACTCCTGTTTTGATGGGAAGTGCTTTAGCGAACAAAGGTATCCAACCAGTCTTAGATTCTGTCGTTGACTACTTGCCAGAACCAAATGAAATTTTGAACACCGGTTTAGATGTCACTTCAGGCGAAGAAAAACCAGTAAACTTGGTTCCATCTAGTACCAAGCCATTTGTTGGATTAGCTTTCAAATTGGAAGAAGGTAAATATGGTCAATTGACTTATATCAGAGTCTACCAAGGAAAATTGAAGAAGGGTACTTACATCAACCATCTTAAGTCAGGTAAGAAGGTCAAGGTTGCAAGATTAGTGAGAATGCATTCAAATGATATGGAAGATGTTGATGAAGTTGGAGCCGGTGAGATCTGTGCTACTTTCGGTATTGACTGTGCATCTGGTGATACGTTTGTTGGTGCTAATTCCGAACAGAAAATTGCTATGAGTTCTATGTTCGTCCCTGAAGCAGTTATTTCGTTGTCAATCCATCCGAAATCCAAAGACAATGGTGCTTTCTCAAAAGCAATGAACAGATTCCAGAAGGAAGATCCTACTTTCAGAGTGAGATATGATGCTGAATCAAAACAAACTATCATTTCTGGTATGGGAGAATTGCATTTAGAAATTTATGTTGAAAGAATGAAGCGTGAGTATGGTGTTGATTGTATTACCGGTAAACCACAAGTTGCTTACAGAGAAGCTATTACTATCCCAACTACTTTCGATTACACTCACAAGAAGCAAAGTGGTGGATCTGGTCAATATGGTAGAGTCATGGGAGAGATGAAACCATTGGATGGTGACAATAAGTTCTCTCAACACATTGTTGGTGGTAAGATTCCTGAAAAGTTCTTATTCGCCTGTCAAAAGGGATTCGAGGACTCCTTGGAAAAGGGACCGTTAATTGGTCACAAAGTTTTGGGAGTTCATATGCATATTAATGATGGTCAAACCCATATGGTCGATTCTTCTGAATTATCATTTAGAACTGCCACTCATGGTGCTTTCAGACAAGCATTCTTAGATGCCAAACCAGTTATTTTAGAACCAATCATGACAGTTGAAGTCAACGCACCAAATGAGTATCAAGGTTCAGTTGTTGGATTGGTTAACAAGTTAGGTGGTATGATTGTGGAAACCGTTAACGGACACGATGAATTTACTGTCACCGCCGAATGTTCATTGAACTCGATGTTTGGATTCTCTACTTCATTGAGAGCTTGTACTCAAGGTAAGGGAGAATTTTCATTAGAATTCTTGAAGTATTCTGAATGTGCTCCACAGTTACAAAGAGAATTAATCGCTGAACACCAAAAACAATTACAATCTAAAAAGTAAATAGACAATGTTAAACTTATGTAAATAGAAAATATTAGAGATCAAATTTGAAATTGTTACGGTGATATTATTTTATCTATTGGAGGTGATTTTTTTTATACATAATTATGAACGTAAGCATTAAAAAAAAAGACCCTAATTATGATGTCTCAAAACTAGAAATACATTTTTAAACTATAATTTTATCTTTCCTGGAATCTTTTCTTTCAACATTTAAGCCTTGGCAACAGCCTTCTTGACAGCGAATCTCTTTTGCTTCTTCAAGACCAAAACTTGGAATCTTTCGAAGTCAGATAATTCAGCTCTCTTTTGCTTAGAAGCCAATTTCTTAGCCCAAGCAGAGGCAGCCCATTTGGCATCAACATCAGCAGCAGCCCACTTCTTAGCAACAGTGCTAGATCTGGCACCTCTTGGCAAGTTAGCCAAGACGATTGGGGTCAAGACAACGTTAGCTAAAGAAATAGCTTGTCTTTGGAATTTTGGACCATCAACTAAGACCTAAAAAATTGTTAGTAAAATAGACATTTATAAATGAGAGAACAGCTTGAAGAACTATGAAAATTAATGGATTCTGGTGGATTTTGGATAGGATTTCAAGGTTTATCGAGTAGTAAAAATTTTTTCCATGAAGATAAATCACTTGGACATCATTAATTTGGATGATGGATATTCATATTGTGACACATAAAACTTCAGGCGTGATTTCAGGAAATAGATAGGGATATGGATTCTGTCACTTCTTCACTGGAAAATTTATTAATCCATTAAGAATCATAATTGTCAAAGTTGTTCATATTGATGTTAACATACTCTTGATTGGTCGATGATTTCAACAATAGTAGCTAATTGCTTGTTGTTGACTAAGACAACACGTCCCAATTCAACAAATCTCCAGTTGGCAGCTTTAACAGTTGAGTAGGTAGACATTTTAATATATTATACTTGGTTAGTTAGTACAACCTTTGAAATAAAAAATTTCTATAGGTAAATGCGAGCAAGATGAAAAATTCAAAATGCGGAAGTCGTGTATAAGCCATAAGCGTGAGAGCTGTGACAGTCACGGGGTCATTGGAATAGACATGCCGCGAAACTAGGGTATACGCCCTAATGAATTGTCTGTTCCTTGATAGCGACAATGAAAAACTCATAAAGTTGTTTGGTATTTAAGTAATATTATTTACCAGGTAAATTTCCCAACCATGGGGAATTTGCTACCAAAACGTATGTTTCTTCAATTTATCTATGATGACTTATAATTTGCGTTCTAGAACGGATTCTCGAGGCACGCCTAGCTTCATTAAAGAGGATTTTGTAATATGCGACCAACCTTTAGTCTGAAGATATTCTTTAAAGCAATTACTAACTAATCCCAGAACTCAAAAATTTTTGACGAATAACTGATTGGTCTTTCAAAATACGGATACTGTTTACTGTAACTACATACAAGCGTTCGACTCTTTTATCTTGTAATTCTCTGCTTCAATTTGTGACTAATCTCCAGTGTTGAAGTCTCGCGAAACACAGTTTTTTCATCAGTTTGACAATTATATGTTAAGATATCTTGGCTTAAGAAATTTAGTAAGGATGTCCTCAACTGCTAGTAAGAAACCCACCACGCAACCGAAATGGTATAAACCTGAACAAAGTACAACCAAGCCGGTTTTGAAACTTTACAACTCATTAACTCGTAGTAAAGATGAATTTATTCCAAACACTCCAAACCAGATTACATGGTACTGTTGTGGACCCACTGTGTATGACCACTCTCATATGGGTCATGCTAGAAATTACGTATCCACCGATATCAACAGAAGAATCTTGCAGGACTACTTTGGATACAATGTCAAGTTTGTTCAGAATGTCACTGATATTGATGATAAAATTATCATCGCTGCCCGTCAACAATACTTGTTTGAGGAAAAGTATGTCAATGTTCACAAGGAATTGACTTCCGGCCTCTTAGAAGACTCGAAGAAAGCACTTTCAAGCTATTTATCTAAGAACTTACCAGAATTTACCGGGGATGTTGAACAATTTAGCGAATGGGTTAAGACTGTTAATGTGCAAGAAGTGGCTGTTGAAAAACCCAAGTATCCAATGTACATTAAAGCTGCAACTTCTGCCTTTAATAGTATTTTCGGAAAAGGTGAAAAGAACTTGTCTGAATTCTTGTCTAACATTCAAGAAGTTGTCATGCCTTACTTGGATAAACAATTTGGATCCACCGTCAATGATCCATTGATCTTCAAGAAATTACCATCTTTCTGGGAAAATAAGTTCAACGAAGATATGGGTAGATTGAATGTTTTACCACCTGATGTTACTACTAGAGTTTCAGAATACATTCCTGAAATCATAGAATTTGTCGACAATATCATCAAGAACAACTATGCTTACGCTACAAGTGATGGATCTGTATACTTTGATACTGTGAGATTCGACAATGATCCGGATCATGTATATGCCAAACTTCAACCATGGAATAAAGGTGACTTATCTTTGATTAATGATGGTGAAGGCTCTTTGAGTACTGGACAGGACAGTAAGAAGAGTGCTGCCGATTTTGCATTATGGAAAGCTTCCAAACCTGGTGAGCCTTCTTGGCCCTCTAAATGGGGCGAAGGAAGACCTGGATGGCACATCGAATGTTCTGTGATGGCATCAGATATCCTTGGATCCAACATTGATGTTCATTCCGGAGGAGTTGATTTATGTTTCCCTCATCACGATAACGAATTAGCTCAGTCTGAAGCTTGTTTCAATAACCAACAATGGATTAACTACTTTATGCATAGTGGTCATTTACATATTCAAGGACAAAAGATGAGTAAGTCATTGAAGAACTTTATTACAATTGAGCAAGCATTGAAAGATTATACTAGCAGACAATTGAGATTAGTTTTTGCATTAAGTGCATGGGAAAGACCTTTGGATTTCAAAGATAGTTTGTTGAAAGAGGTCAAATCTTTTGAATCCACTTTGTCTAAATTTTTCACAGTGGTACGAGCATTAAACCAAGACTACAAACATGAACTTTCAGAATCAAGATATCCCGTCAAAAAGTTGGTTTCATCTGATAAGTCACTCTTGAATGATTTAACCACAGCTCAGATTGCAACCCATGAAGCATTCTGCGATAACTTATCCACACCTCAAGTATTAAAGATTGTTCAAGACTTAGTGTCGAAGTCTAACAACTACATTCAACAATGTTCCACGTCTAGTAACGAATTGAGAATTGAAGTATTATTATCCACTACAAAATGGATTGTTAAGATCTTAGACATCTTGGGATTCGAAACCAGATCTGACGAATTGGGTTGGTTAGACTCAAGTGAATCTGGGCAAGGTGAAGGTTCTTTGAATAAGGAAGACTTGTTGATGCCATACATTAAAGCATTATCTCAATTCCGTGATTCTGTTCGTAACTTGGCCATCAATAAAGAAGATACTTCAAAGGTCTTGCTCGAAACAGATAAGTTAAGATCAGAGCTACTTGAATTAGGAATATCATTGGATGACAGACCTAACGGTTCAGCTTTAATTAAATTCTTGAATCCCCAGGAATTGGCTGACTTAAAGCAACAACAACTCTTGAAGGAGCAACAACTCAAAGAAAAGGAAGCTAAGAAGAAGCAACAAGCATTGGCAAATGCTAAGAAGGAAGAAGAAAAATTAGCAAAAATGAAAGTCAATCCAAAAGATCTTTTCCAAGATAAAATGTTGTACTCCGAATGGGATGAAGCCGGAATCCCAACCAAAGACGCAAAAGGTGAAGAAGTTACAAAGAGTATGAAGAAAAAGCTTGTTAAGCAATATCAGCAACAAGAAAAATTGTATCAACAATATTTAGAAACCCAGAAGTAGATTAATATATTAAGATCATACCTGTAAAACCCTATGAAATATCGAAACTCATAAAACTTTTTCAAGTTAATATCTGATCCGTCCTTTTGCATACCAATCAGCCAGTTTCACAAATGTATTTTCTCGCGTAAACTGGTCCCTTTCTTTGCACCGCGTAAGTGCGCGGAACCGGTTCCTTAATCTGGTCTAAGCGGAGATAGCTTGGCTTCGTGACTACTATTGTTCATCCATTCGTTTTCATTTATAGAATCAGGCTATTTTTTTGAGCTGTTTGTTTGGATATAGATCATTCATCGAAAGTGATAATCAGGCTCGCCATAAGCTTGAATAAAGAACTACCTTAGTAAGCATTATTCAAGTATGCCAAACAGAAAGCAGGTTCGATCTGATAACATTCTAAGTCAAGGTCAACAGTCGAATTCCAAGATAAATGAGCCAGACGACGCAAACCCAAATACCACCGAAATCTTATCTCTGGGCTCCAGAAATCTTAGATTGAATCTAAAATTGGATAAGGATTCAACCCGAATACAACGCATCAAATCCCTCGATAAGGTTGGACTTAAATCTCCAATCATATCCCATACTGGCACTCCGAACGAGGACGCGGTTTCATTACATACATCCAAGACCCATAATAGTGTTAAGTCCAGGCTTTTGAACTACGTGCCTTCACAGTTATTGAACATTAGAAGTTATTACAATGACTTCACCACAATTGATTGGACTGACGCTTATATCAAGACCAACACATTTCAGTATGAGCTTCACCACAAGCATTGGATAGGCTCCGAGGATTCTGGAATTGAATCTTCACGGTCTAAGATTCCACTTTATTATCGAGCATATCTAACAATTGGAAGATGGGTATTGATTGTGTTAATTGCATTTGTATTTTCTATTGTGGCTTATGGAATAGATAAATTTGAGGTGTTACTTGTGGGAGCTAAGCACGGATATTGCAGCACCAATTGGCTTATGGACCAGATTCGGTGTTGTGCCAATATCCAACACATTGACAATGCCATGAATGTTTCCCAACCGGTGTTGGCTCGGAACATATTTCAATCTGGTATTGTGATTAAGTCAAATATTCAGGATGAATGTCCTCAATGGATTTCGTGGTCAACCTTCTTCCAATACTCGTTTTTGGGAGGATTTATACCTATAGACTACATTTTGTATGTGGTATTATCCGTTCTACTTGCTTGTATTGCATGTTGTATCACTTTAACAACAAAGATTACCAGCAGAATCCCTGTTGGAGCTGACACAAATGCTTCTGACAATGAAGACAAGTCTGACAATGATCTTTCTAGTGCTCCAGAAATGGATACTGCGTCTTTTTCATCTGACCAGAATGATGAAGATTCTGTTCCCATGCAAAGTAGTTACCGAGATGGCAAGGGAATGTTCACTGCAGCCGGCTCAGGTGTTCCAGAAGTGAAAACAATCTTATCTGGGTTTGTCATCAGGAGATTTTTAGGTACGAATACCTTTGTTACTAAAACAGTGGCTCTTGTGCTCGCTATTGCATCCGGTATGTCATTAGGTAAAGAGGGCCCGTACGTTCATTTGGCTGCCTCGGTGGGAAATATTTTGAGTAGGTTTTTCCCGTTTGTATCTGCCAACGACTTAATCCAGAAACAAATATTGTCGGCAGCAGCTCTGAGTGGAGTTGCACTAGCGTTTGGATCGCCTCTCGGGGGAGTTTTGTTTATTTTAGAGGAGATTAATCATTCCTTACCATCGTTCCAATTGTTTCAAATTTTCTTTTGTGCTATCACTTCAACCTTATTCTTGAAATTTTTGAATCCTTATGGTACCGGTAAGACGGTTCTTTTTGAACTCAAGTACACTTCTGATTGGGAAGCCATCGAGTTGTTATTCTTCATCATAATTGGTCTAGCAGGTGGGATTTTTGGAGCTGCATTCGTAAAGTTTGTTGGCTGGTGGCCCAAAAAGTTCAGACAAAATAGCTTAATTAAAGATCACCCACTCTTTGAAGTAGCACTAATTGCACTTTTAACTGGTGTTATAACATTCTGGAACCCTTATACCAAACAAGCTACTACAGAATTGGTCTTAGATTTGGCGACTCCATGTTCAGCGGATGAATTAGATAGATCATTGTGCCCAGCTAACAGTAGCTCATATTTGAAAGAGACTGTGGCTCTTTTTTTTGCTTTGATAATTAAGGTACTTTTGACGTTTGTCACGTTTGGTTTAAAATTACCAATGGGTATCTATGTCCCATCAATGGTGGTCGGTGCACTTTTTGGTCGTCTCTTCTCAACTATTCTTGAATGGATCAATTACTCCTACAAGAATAGTCTAGTTGACAATCCCTTGGGAAATGTCCATGAAGCTGTCAATCTACTCTGTGCAAAGGAGGGAAATTGTTTCGATAAGGGAATTTATGCCATGATTGGGGCAGGAGCTTTTATGGCAGGTGTAACCCGAATGAATATAACTCTTGTTACCATATTGTTCGAAATTACAAGCTCATATACATATGTTTTACCTTTTGCAATTTCTATTGCTGTTGCAAACTGGATGGGAGGTCTCATAGAGCCAAACTCATTGTACGAGTCGTTGTTAATTGCCAATGACTACCCTTTCATGTCTCCAGAAACTGAACCGATTGATCCCTTTAAGATTGCAGGTGAAATTATTGAAGACTCTGTTAAATTCAACGAAATGAACCATTCGACACCAGTGCCTCAATCACCTCATATGCATTCGCTGGGTATTTTATCCCGACCCGTCCCCTCTAGGACCAATACTTCATTGTTTGCAAAGAAACCGATAAATACAACAGTTGAACTGGTCTCAGATACAAAATTATATATAGATTTGTCAAATTCACCATACATTTCTATTTCAATGCTCAGGCTGAAGATGCTTTTACTTGCAAACAGAGCGATGTTAGACGGTTGTATTGCATTGATCAAAAACAAAGTCTGCGTAGGGTTAATATTTTTTGCAGAGCTTGAAATTTGTATTGACAAACTAGATGGTTTCCGTCTTGAGTACGACATACAGGATGATATGTACTGCAAGTTAATCCCTGAAGAAAATTACATGAATAGCAATGTTCCTATTGAAATGATCAAAGAACCAGCAAAGTTCAATCTTAATGTGCTAAAGAATATCCCCTCTTTTCAACTAAGAGAGATTGATTATTTTAATTATGGTTCAACCAACGACTCCGAGGATAGAGAATTAGTGAATGAAATACATTCCGAAATGTTGTTGCTAACAGACTTTACAAAAAATGTTAAGTATAACCCTATATTCCTCAACTACAATAGTGAACTTAGTCTTGCCCATTTAGTATTTGAGAAGATAGGAAACCGGGTCATTGTCCTCATAAGAGAAGGACAGTATTATGGTGTTTTACATAAGAAAACTTTGATAGACTTCATAAGAAGAGAAGAAGAGCTGACAAAATACTAATTACTTTCATTCGAATATACTAGTCTTGATAACGTGTAGTGGAGGTGGAGGGGATGCTCTCAATGGACTAAACATATGGCAAACATGTATCATAGACTCTAAATTGGTGAAGTTTGTCAGGAAGCTGCCTGATAATCAAAGGTGCTTCGAAGCAATCGAGGAATAGTCCGTTGGAATTAAAAAGGAATCTTCTAAACAAAATGTATCTTTGTTCTATAGATTTAAAATCAAGCCTTTTCCGATTTTCAAGAGTGCCATGAATATACTTGTAATTTGAAACTAAGAACTCGTGAATACATAAGAATTCTGTAGTGAAAATAGTTATAGCACTTTCATTTGTCAACGTTAATTTCAACATTATATCTTGGATAAGTCCTTGGGTCTTAAAGTCAAAGAACCAATAGGCACAATATATAGATAGTAATTTGATAGCATAATACTTAGTTGAGTCGAGTACACGATCATTGACGATAACTTCACCAGAGTCAGATGAACTCTGTTCCACGAAAGTTGAATTCCATCTGTTCGTTATTGTACTCGAACCATCTCTTGAATTCTTACAAAGCAAATGGCAAATCAAAGCTATATGTCCTTCGGGGATGGCTGAAAAGAAGCTCTTATTCTCTGCCTCAAACTCAAACGGTGTACTCAAGGTTAAATACCAACAAAGATACTTTGTGATTAGAGGTACCTCTATAGTTCCCAGCAACCGTATCAATGAAACCAATAAGAGAATATGATCGGTTGAACTCGAATGTCGGAGAATTTCAAGACTATCAGACAATACAAGTATCATTTCATTAGTGTGAGTACCACAGTTTAGAAGGAATCTTAAAGAATTGCTCAAAGTAACCGCTGAGACTCTATTACTACCTATTATTTGAATATTTTGTATCAAGGAGACCCTGAAGGTATTCATCCATAGTAATCTAGAAGGGTACGCAATTGACACTGCTTCTGATAATTGTAGAAGGTCAAAGAACATAGGAAAACAATTAAAAGTGCAGTTGAATCGAGATTGGGAAGCAACCAAAATGAAAAGCGGTTGTTGTTTCTGCAATTGGCTAGAAAGGATACTTGGAATGAACTCATCTTCACCAGTCAAACAATCTCCCACATTAAGTATCCATTGCTTTTCATAACTGCTAGCTTGATGTGACCATTCATCAAGTAACAGGGGATATCTTATAAAAAATTCGAAGACTATTTGAGCAAAGTTTGCAGCACTTCTTGATTTACATGAATCTTTGAAGCATTTTGAGATCGGAATACACAATAGCTTTACTATACTTGTTAACTTATTTCTGCAATCTTGACATTCAAAATGTGTCTTCTCAAGGTATTCTATCAAGGGACATTGCAAGAGTGTACAGTAGAATTGAACTAGGCTAAAGTATAGCTCACAAAATGCTTCCGAGAAATCAATTAAGACTAAATGCAGAAGGATTGGACTTTCAACCATGACTTTGAAAGTCGAAGAGGCTCTGTCAATGTATGTGGAAGACAGAAATAAAAGCAGATAAATACCCAAATATGGTACAAGTAATAATTGATTTTCATGATTATCTATCTCTCCTAGGATAACATATTCTATCTTCTGCATAAACTCATTAATGACTGTTTCTTCGTTTCCCACAAATACATCATACATTTTATCTGAAAATAACACCATCGTTAGCTTAATGCTCTCCACAAACTATCGATTTATTTGCAGCCAAGATACGCGCATGTTAAATACTGCATATTAAGATAAACTTATACATCAGATGTGTAAGTTTCTTTCAATTGCAAATGAATTATAGATATTTTCCTTTATTACAAAAAACTTGAAAAAATGAACAGCAAATTCGAAAACGATTATTCTAATCACTACATTAATTCGGGAGAACCTCCAAGTGGCTGTATCAGTAACATCAACAATCTGATTGAAGGATATCCAAAATTGAAGAAGTTGAAGGATTTGAAAGTCAAGCAGTTAGAGAAACATAGAACTATGCCATTTGGTTTAAGAGCCAATCCCAGTGAGATTAAGAGATCTTTAAATAAGTGGACCACGAATGAGAAGTTACAATTTGATGTTATTATGATTGGAGCCATGAGTACCAAATCGCTGTTATCAATTTTACTGGAACTTCCCTTATTGCAGTTGTGTTCCAAGCCAGGCTTTTTGTTCATTTGGGTACAACAACATGAAATCACCGAATTGGCTTCATTGTTGAATGGAAAGTTCAACAAGAAATTCAGGAGATCTGAGGAGCTTATTTTTATTCCGGTTGATAACAAATCAAAAATGTACCCCGATCAAATTCAAGATTCAATTTTCGAGAATCAACAATGGCATTGTTGGATGTGTATCACTGGTACGGTTAGAAGAGCCACCGACCAGCACTTGATACACTGTAATGTTGACACAGATCTACAATTTGAGAGTAAAAAAAATATAGTGAGAAATGCAGTTCCTGATGCAATGTATAAAATTGCAGAAAACTTTTCAAACTTTAATCGCAGATTACACATTATCCCGTTTTCTATGGGGTACAACGTGCCTGTTAAAGCTAGGCCTGGATGGGTTATTATGAGTCCCGATATTCTTCTCCATAACTTTGATCCTTTAAAGTACGAGACGGATTTGCATGCAAAATCATGGGTAAACTACAAGAATAATAACGTCCAGTACTTAGTAAAGCAAACTGACGAAATTGAAGAACTAAGACCAAAAAGCCCTGTGAAGCATTCGTGATTGGTTGTTATTTAGAGGTCTAATTTAGTTAGTATAACTTATTTTTAAATAGTTAGGTTGTTATCAAGGTAAATCAGATATTTTGATGAATGTTGGATAGGAAGGTTATCAGCATCGTTTTCACTCTGAGTGAGCTGAGTTAGGTTATCATCATTTACTCGACTTCTATAATTTATATAATCACATACGTTTTATAAAACTCAATGGAAAGAAAAATTTTCCGTATCTTCTGAGAGTATTTATATACTTCAACAGTCCAGGTCCGCGCACGCCCCAAAATTGGGTGTAGTTGCAACATTAATATTGTAAGTTGAAAATTTGGGAGCAGGGACATTCCGTTCAAACATTATGTTGAGTTCGTTATATGTTCTTCCTTTTGCTTCAGGTAACCGGAAAATTGACCAGATCAAGAAGGGCGACGCAACAGTACACCATACAAAACCATTATATCCTCTAAGATTTAATTCCCTTGCATTAATCAAGTATGGCTCGCTGATTGCTCCTAGCAAATTCAAACTATTGTAAGTTGCTCTAGCTAAGGCCACGGTTTGATATCGTACACTAGTAGCTGGGATTTCCGATACAATTGTATAGGTTAACGGACCTACTGTCATAGCATACAGTCCTACCCATATAGCAGTAAAGACACATTGGCCCCATACGAGATATGTAAGCCCATAATCAATGAATATCTGAAGTGTTCCCACCATAAGTAAACAGAAGCATAATATAGAAAACCCAGAGATGAATATGGGTCGCCTGCCATATCTATTTAATAATATCCATGAACATGCACACCCCAATAAAGCAACCACGGCAATTAATAGATTTATCTTATAAGCAATTTGAGGACTGAAACCGACTTGTCTGAAAAAGTACAGTGGTTGATACATGAAAACTGATCCACATGTCACTTGCATCGAAAACGTTAGACATGCAATCTCGGTTCTTCTTAAATTAGTCCCCATAAATAGTTGCAACCGGGACGTTGAAGTCTTAGACGCTTGTTTCTGCTTCTCATTTTCTGTGGTCTTTATTATCATATCCAAACTTGTTTGAAGGTTCGAGTGGACCTCTGGAGACGAAAGTCTCTTCAAAGCTATTAAAGCTTCATCATTTCTTCCTCTTCTAACCAACCACCAAGGTGAGTCCGGAGCAAAATAAGCAAGAGTGAATAAAGGAATTGGCCAACACCATTGTAACGCTATAGGAATACGATACCCCCACTCAGTTTCATTATTGACTAATAGTCTCAAACATCCTGCTGCGAGCAATTGACCTATAGCCCAACACATATTGGTATAAGCGGTCATATAGCCCCTGAAAGACGTAGGTACAGCTTCAGATGCATATGTGGGCCCCACCACAGCGAAAACACCCCCTAATTATTGTTAGTTGATTTGTTATCATTCATCAAAAGTTGAAAAATACATACAAGGAACTCCACACATAATTTGACCAATAAACAACATCTGTATCGATTTGGCAAAAAACGTCACACATACACAGAGTGACATAACAACTAATCCAACCATAATCACACGTCTATGGCCGTATCTCTCCATGAAGTATCCATTTGACAAGGCTCCAACAATAAGCCCAATGGTTGAGCCACATCCCAAAGCTGACATCCAGAAACTTTTAACCTCATAATTGCCATTGCCAAGAGGTTCTCCAAACCTTTCTTGAAATGCTGGATACCCGAAAAAAGAAGGGATCAAACTCAGATCGTACCCTTCCATTATGCTAGATTAGTGGTTAGTATCTTGAATTCGCAGCCATTTTTTGACGTTTTCCAAATTTGAGCTGTAATACGAACATTGTAGCTGACATGGCAATTGCCCACATCAAAGACTTACTATAGTATTTGAATCCATCGGCCAAACTCATTCTTGACTCCTCGGAGTTGTCACCATCCTCAAATACTGTTGACCTTGAGGTTTCCCGAGTCAAGCCATACTCCGCATCTTCCAACTGACTGACTGTGATAGTCTTTGTCAGGAGTAACGGATCCAATAATGAACTGCTATCGTCTGAGGTAGCCATTATAATTAAGCCAGCGTCAATTGAAAACTATAATCAAATATATTTATGTATTGCAATCAAATCAGCAATAATCAGTGACTGAATCTATTTTGATAATCAGCTTTCTCAATGTTTCTCGTAATTTGTAACCAGAAGAGAGATTGAATATCGATGGTAAATAGTACCCATCAATTTTTATTATATGGATATCTAGTATTACAAATTAAAAGAGTGGAGTATCTTTTGCTAGATACTAACCACCTAGGCCATATGAAACATATAATAACAGATGAATAGATTAGTTTAAATTACTGACCTCAAAGAGAAAGTCCAGAAATTCAATAGTTGCGGTACCTGATAAATCTTTATCGTATTTCTTGAAAATGTCAGTCAATCTTCTCAAGTAAACCAAAAGTTCGATAAACTTATCGAACTTTAACTTTCCTATGGATTCAGATCCATCGAATTCTTTGTAAGAGAACCTTTGGAACAAGTGTAAAACAAGATCAATGTTCAATTTATAACCTATCTGCTCCAATACTTTCTGGAATTCACCAAAAGAAATGTCCCCAGAATTATTTGTGTCAGCTTGAACAAACAATTTTCTATAGGCTGAAAGGTATTTCCAAAGCGAAACGAACTGGTCAAAGTTCAAATGTTTCGAACTGCCTTTCGAATTACCAAATAAATTGATCATCAACACAATTGTTGAGTCTTGAAATCTGGTGTGGTCAAAATTCAATAATGCATTAGATAATTCAGCCTTTGAAATTCTACCTGAATTATTGACGTCAACCTTATCAAACACAGCTCTCAATTCCAGCTCGAGGATTTTTTGTTTAGATGATGATTTGGTGGTCAGAGCATCATTTAATGATTCCTTGGATCTGGAATAGTTTGGGTCGGGAACTGGAGGTTTCCTAATGGCATTCGATTCGTAACGTTGTTGTTGTGGTGGGGCTTGAGGTTGTGGAGCTGGAGGCAATTGCTGCGAACGACTACTACCCGAGTGATACATCTGTTGGGAATTCAGATGCGATTGAGGCGCTGATTGCTGGTAGTGGTTTGATTGTACTGGAGGTGGTGCTGATTGTACTGGAGCGGCTTGTACTGGAGCTGGTGGTTGGGATTGTTGATAATAATTCGACTGAGGCACTGGAGCTGGTGGTAAGCTATTTGGCAGATTGTAGTACGATTGCAGATGTTGCACCGGTGGAGGTGGAGGTGCCTGTTGGTAGTAGGAATTGGAGGGAGGCGCGTGTGATTGTAATTGTGATTGTGATTGCTGATGAGGATTTTGGTGTGGTTGTGGGAAATGTATCTGCTGAACAGGTTGTTGACGTGGGGCCTGAGTATTCACATGTTGACTTTGAGGCAGATAATGGGAATTATTGGCATACTGGGGTTGACTTGGAGCCCTATAGCTAACATTTTGATGGGAATGATTTGATGATTTCTTCCTCGAAGATGGTTGTTGTTGGTATTGGTTTTGGTTGGCCGGTGGCACCACATATGCGGCTTGCCTAGGAGTGGGATACAGAGGCAATTCGTTCATTGAATTAAAAATAGTTACGTCCTTGTTAAAGAAAAAAGAATGATTTAATTATATTTGTAGAGCGCAGTTTATTTTGATTGTGAAGCGGTGAACAGCCACGACCTCATATCAATTGTTCCAGCAACGGTACGTCAACCACCAGGATTAAAAAATTAACGTATAGTTAAAAAGTTTATGAACAGAATCAGACAAATATTACTAGAACTTAAGAGATACTACAACAAGTAAAGGATTACCTGATGTTTCGTTTATTAGAAAACATGAAATAAATTATACATAATTGATGATGTTATGGGGAAGGTCTCTTCAATGTTATTCTAATAAGTTTATTTTTGATTTCTTTATTATGGGATAAATTACAGTGACTGGACTAGCATTTAATCTCTTCTTCTGAAGTTTCCTCTTCTTTGGAATCTTGCTTGAGGTCTTTCAGCTGGAGCAGCTTGCAATCTGGTCATTGGCAAAACACCTTCTGGGATGTTTAATTCTTGTCTCAAGAATTCAACACCTTCGTCAGTCAAGGTGTAGTAGTAGTATTGCCATGAGAATTGAGTCTTGACGTAACCCTTAGAAGTCAAAGATTGCAAAGCCTTAATAACGTATAAGTTCTTGGTTTCGATTTGGTCATGTTGGGCTTGTTCAAAGTCCTTCTTGGCAACAACAACACCTTCTTGGAAGAGGTACTTGTGGATCAACTTTCTGTCTTCTTTTGGAATTAACATGATTAAGTCTTCTAAACTGGTTGGTTATAGGGTTTGAAAAATTATTCCAATTCTTTTTTTTCACGCTTAGTTGTGAGAGACTGCGGGAAAAATTTTTTGAGATTCGGGACTATTTGGTACACCCACTATTCGATACTCACAGTCACCTCCTTCACGTGCGCGTCTATAGGGCTTTTATCCCAAATCACATCTTGCATTTTAGGTCCCCGCGTCTACAATATCTGCCATGGCTGATGGCTGCAAATTACTGGGTTGAAATCACCATTTTTTGAATTTGGGGAACTATATGAATGTTTTAAGTTACATATAGTAGTATAATCTTTTTCATTTCCTCAAAAGTTTTACCATCGCTGAAAATGAAAACCCTATAGACCTCTATACACAGAATATTTACTTAATATTGTAGTGAAACTTGTAGCTCCTATTTTCCAATCATCAACTGACTCATAAATGGTCCAAAACACTAATTATAAAGCCTCCTCTTTGGTATAGGTTTCAATTATAATTCAAACATAGTCAGAGTCTGTTTGACTGTTTTCTTAGTTCCAAATTTCATTCTCTCATATTCTTGTCTGTTTCGGGTTTCACATCGATAACGTCTGGAACTAATTTCAATTGTTCGCGACTAAAATAGAAACTTCTACTGATTTGGTGTGGCAGTCTGGTGATATGAAATCGTTCATAAAATCTCATAGGAGAAGTGAATCGCTACAATCCCATACTTCATCCTCAACACTACAAAGTCCTATAGCATCCCCCAAATTGGTACAATCTTCATCGAATCCTAGTAGTCCCAAAAAATTATTGAAACCAATTAAGAATTTATTCAATAAACGGAGACCACTGGCCGATTTAAATGATTTATATGTGACCAAGCTTAGTGATCCAACAATTGTCTCGGTCTCTAGTGAGCATGGTCGTAATAGAAGGTCCCACGCCCGTCAATCGGTCCATTATGCAAAATCGAAAGCTTCTGTCAGATCAAAGAGATCGGTTCATACCAACTCGAAACCTCTTGATACTCAAAAGAATAAAGTTGAAAATGCTGGAGAAGAAGACTTTTATGACAATTCTTCCGAGGGGAGTACAGGTTCTCAATTTTCCTTTGTTAAGGATATAATTGGGGGTCGTAATACTTCTATCAAATACTATAAAACCAAGAGTAAGACTAAAAAAGAGCCTGACTATAATTCATCCACCTACTTCGAACAAGACCATGATCAAGATTTAGATATGGATGGTTATGACTTTGAAAATAATGGACTTGATGACTTGGACGATTTAGAAGATGATATAAATTACATTGACGATTTTGACGGTGATGAAAAATTCGCCAATCACCTGAGAGACCCCTTCGATGATGAGGACGATAATAGATACATGGAGGATGAAATGGACAATGGCTTTGATCCTGATGATTATGGCACTGATTCTTCAAATAGTTATAGTGATGGTGAGCTAATTTATAGCCCTAACCTTCGTTCCTACAGCTATTTTGGTGTACCTAACACTCGAATACCTTTTAACCACTCTTATCATTTATCTATCGAAGGTTTAGAAGGTTCGAACGACAGTCTTGACGTGCTTGAAAGTTACCTTGAGATGGATGAGGAGATAATGCCATCTGAAACCCCAAAATTCCATGCTGGTGATGACTTAGAGCTCTATGACTTGAATTCCCCTTTGATAAATGGAATTAACATGGGTGGAGACCAAAACACGAGGTTTAAAAATATAAGTCCAGTACTTGAGAGAAGCATACATCCTAAAATCAAAAGTTTCCATATGTCAATAGATGAACTCGAGCTATATAATGAGATTGACTATGACAATGCACCTTTTGGAAACGGTCAATATTCACAATTGGTATTTGGCGAAGAATTGAAACCTATGAGCTCTAATGAGTTGTTTGAAGGGTCTGGAATTTCCAGATCTAACTCAAGTCAAAAATTGAATACAACGGATGCTCCAGAATCAGCTTTCAGTAGTAATGAATCCATCAGTAACGACAACTCTACTGGTCAACACAATTTGGAAACCCCAGAGTATATAAGCTCACAATCAGAGATTGATAAAACATTGAGGAGCCTCGAATCTGGTAATCTAGACAGTAATCCTGATAGTGAAAAGTTTATTCCGAACGGTGCTGTGAAGATCAACAGACAATCGATAAATGAAATGATGAATTTGTTAGAAAATCTTCAGGTTAGTACAGACGTTCCACAAAAGCCTAAACGTGATTCAATTGAAAATATGATGAGTTTCTTGAGAACAGTGCAGAAAGGACAATCAACCTCTAGTTTAGATTCAGATTCCATTGGGAGTACCCTGTTGGCCAAGCCAAAGCCAAAGCCAAAGCCTATAGTGACGGATTCTAAGATATTAGAGGAAGTAGAGGATGAACAATCCCCGATATTCGTGGATGAAGTAGAACTAAATGAGTTAGAAAAGGATTTAATTGATGAAGTAAATCAACTACCTGAAGATTTTGACTTTGATACAAGTAGGGAATTAGTGAATCATTTGAACCAGATCAGCAATTTGAACAAGTCCTTCCTAAGATCAAATTCTTTCAACAAAAAACCCAAAAAAATGCTACCTTCCAGCTTAAGCACATGCAGCATAAACAATAACAACAAAATTGAAACTTCCAATAAAACCGTTACATTTTATTCTAAATCTAACCCGGGCTCCCTCAGAAGAACAAAAGTTGAAGACCTATCAACCATAAGCGAACGAAATTGAAAAGAAAAAATCAGTGTACATTATTTATAATCATTAGCATATGTTATTAAACGATAAAAACTTTTTCACTATTTACTGATGTCTATTAAGAAGCTTGATTCTTTTGATTGATAAAAGTATTGAAATCATAATAGCTTGAGGAGTGGGCGTAGTCAAAATATTTATCACCTTCAACGTCTTTGTGGCCTGGAGCTATTTGTGAGTTCTTTGCAAACTCGGGTGAAATAATCTTCTTCTTAGTAGATGGCATTCTAATTCTCGATGAACTGTAAGCTGTGCTATTATTTGATTTCATTGTACCGGAAGATCTTTCTATCATTCTTTGATTAAGAATCGTTCCCGAGTTGGATGGTTTCCCAAAGCTATTTTTGAGTCTTATTTGGCTCTCACTTGCCATTGAATTATATGAGAATGTACTTGAGGTAGTAGAGGAATCTGATCTTGTTGATGCGCTTCTTCCCAACCAATTTCTTCCATACTTGGAATAAATACTTTCTAAGTCAAGTTCATCTTCATCCTCTACTAGCACAACTTCAACTTCTTTACCCTTATGCATTTCCGTGACGGATTTATATGAAAGTGTGGATTCCCTTCTTTGTACCAAACAAACATCATACTTTTCGTGAGCAGTCAAATCGATAACAACACTTTCAACATCAGACATTGCAGTAGAGTCTGATCTTTTTGCAGAGCGACTCGATTGGTAACTGGAAGCAGTATCTGAACCAGATTTTACCGACCTGACCTTGCGTAACTCATTCATGGTTGGGGTGAAAGATCTGTTCAAGTCATTGTCTTTTCCTGTAGAATCCTTGAAATCCACATTATAGTCCACTCTAGCAGGCGGTTCAGCAACCTGGATATGCATGTCCTCAGTTTCATCCACACCAGTTTGGAGGTTTCTAGGTGTATCAACCGTGGTGTTTGTGTTTTCCTTGGGTTTTGGGGCTTCATTTCTCAAATCGTCGAGATTGAAGTCGATATTTCCCAATGACTTGTGACGACTATGCCGACTTCTATTTCTTGAGTGCATTACTCTCATCGGGGTCTGAGTCTGCTTCGGAGGTTCATCTACCTCTTTTGGTAGAGGAGGTAAGTCTGCGTTCTTCTTGGCATTTAAATTTGGAGTGGATTTAGACTTGTTTCCGGAGTACAAGGAGAAATTGGTTGAACCAATATCACTGTCTGAGTCTGAGCTATCGTATAGATGTTTGAATTGCTCAGTTACAATTCTACGACCCTTTTGACTTGGAACACCAATAGGTTCTAAGTTTTCAATTTCAGTATCATCATCAGTAACCAAGTCATCAAAGGTGGTACCATTTATGCTGGAAGCGGGAATTGACCTTCTCATGGACCCTATTTCACTGAAGGATGCTTCACTTAAATCAGGTATTTCAATCTGGCCCTCAATATTGGAGAAATAACTGAACATAGATTTTCCGGACTTGTATGTGTCATTAGATAAAACTCTTCTTCTTGTGGCTTCGTCATTCGTAACATTCTTATAGTTGTTAGGAAAGTTGAAGCTCTTCCCGAGTCCTTTGTTATCATCATTATCCTGTTTGGTGACTTGAAACTCGATAGTCTTTTGGGACTCATCAGCTTCTGAGTCTTCATCATATGCTGAAGTCTTGATAGACTGTATTTGATTCGTTGATTTAACTGGTGGCCCTGCTTCAGGTTCTTGTTCTTCTTCTTGTTCTGTAACAGTGGAGTTGGAATAATATTCATCAAGAAGACTTGTTTCACCAAGTATGATACCTGAATCATTCACTGATTCTCTGGGTGGTGATGGCATTGGTAATGGCTTTTCTGAAGAAATTGTTGTTTCATATTGGTCATCATCTTCTATATCTTCGAAAGAAGAATCATCGTTCTTTTTGGATAAATCGATACTTTTCTGCAAAGAGTCCCATGAATTATTTGAGCCATTCGAGATGGTTGACTCACTGGACTCAACCGTAGATATAGAATTATTACTGACTTGTCTCTGTTCCACTGGGAAATTATAGAAGTTAGATTTCTTACTGGTGAGACTAAGAACATCACCCATTGAGCTGAAAGAACTAACCGAAGAGACATGGGATTCATCACTGAAGCTTCTCTTTTGAATTTGAAGGTACGAGGATGTTGATTGAGGGATTTTCAAGCCGGTGATATTGCTATCGGTAGTATATCTTGGAAGTGCAGCTTGTTTAACTTCCACTATCTCGTTCAATTCATTACCGTTTTTCACTTCTCTTTCGGGGGAAGTCACAATTCTAACGTTAGTTCTTACTGGAGTTTGAGGATTTTTCTGAACTGGTCTTTGGTAAGGTTCTTCTTCAACAGTTTCTGGTGGAGGAGGTAACGATTTTTCATCATCATTTCTGACTCTTCTGCCCCTAATACTGGAAGCTCTTGAGCTGGCATCACTATTGGATTGTTCTTCAATTATGCTCAACTCATCAGCTTTCATGTGCTTAGCTTGAATTGCACTCTTAACCGACTTCCTCTTGTTCTGAGTCACAGGGGGTGGGCCTTGTTTCTTGGAAGGAGTATTAGGCGAAATTGGAGGAGAAAGTAAGTCTTTTGCTGATGGACTAAGTGGTGGAAGCTTCTGAGCATTCAATCTAGTCGTATTGGTATTAGAAGTGGAACCGAGGTCGGCAGAAATATTTGCAACATTATCAATTTCAGTGGTATCTTCATCTGATGACAGGGTATCTACTTTCTCGTAATCAACACCATTAAACACTAATTTCGACTTTGGCTTCAATTGGGGAGATTTTGATCTATTAGGAGATGGAGACCTTGATCTTGTTTTGTTGTTTTTAGGACTCAATTTGGGAGGTAATGTGATGGTAAAGGGAATTGGAATGACATGGCCACTTTCAGTTGGAGTATTTATATGCAACCGTTTGGAGAAAGGCGACTTTGAAAGTCTCTTCAATTGATCAGACGATAAACTCGATGTGCCGGAGGCTCCTGACGAGGAATTGGATGAAAGAGATCTCAAGTCATCCGAAGAAGCATATGGCAATGAAGGCATCTTCATATCAAAGAAGTTAGGTGGTAACGATTTCCTATTCTTGATAGGAGATGAGGATCTAGCCCTTCTGTTACTATCCCGTTGACCTGTTGGAGAGACGGTCCTCGTGGGAAGATGTAGATCGTCTTTTGATCTAGGAACTGCTTGTCTCATTGGTGAACGAATGGAACCGGACAAGGCTGACTAGCACAACTTTAAATCAAAATTAAATAGACGACCAGCAAAAGGATTGGGAGTTGGACTGGGCGAAATATTAATTTATAAATAAATACGATTAATCGTGAGGCGATGCAAATGAAATCGATAAATGGTAAAGTAATTGGCCTCTGTAAGAAAATGTGAAGTATTTGAACAATATTATAACAATGAAAAACAAACCCGTAGGGTTTCATTCAGTATTTTTTAAAGTGCTGGATTTATGTTTATGTTTAATCCCACTACGGTAATTTTATTTTGCGACCACAATAAACAATCCTAATATGGAATTTGAATGGCATTTGGTGTCGGCTAATAATAGACTCACAAACTACGTGTATGGTATATGGCATGTGGCTCGCTTTATTCAACCAATACCTAACAATAGATATACCAGTCTACATTCTACGGTGTTGTTCTAGATTCTAATCTGAAGCGTATTTTATATTGTCTTGTGTTGCTGGTATCTTGAATCTGTTTCTGATAAGATTTCCGCGACTCGCGATTACTGATGGCCGGATCCACGCCTTGTTCTACGCGCCCACAACCAAACCCCAGTAGCTTACCGCCGTGGTGTCCCTTCTCGCGCGGACACCACCCCACCTCGTCTTCTCGCCCACAACCTTCGCATATCTCTAACCTTGCGATGCCCCAACTTTATTTATTGGGAAATGCACGATTATTTGGCCGCAAAAAATAAGTTCGTTTTGCAATCGTTTGAGCTTTTGTGGTCAATCATGAGTGACATTAAGGCTTTTGACGAAAACCAAAATTTGTTAATTCAATCTTCTGTTCCAGTCGAATTAGAATTGGAAGCAATGGATATATTATCACCAATCTCAGAGGATAATATTAATTTAAAGCAGGAAGAAGAGAGGAATGTATTGCCAATGCTAAGAGATTTCGATGAGCTTGACCTTACGAATCAGAGTATCAAGTCTCCTTCTGATCTGAATTCGTCTCTAGTTCTTAGTGTTACCTTCACAGAACCAAAAGAATGCCAAATTGAAAGGGCAGAATTTTAATATCATGGTTGTGGGCCAATCTGGTTTGGGGAAGACATCATTCATTAATACCTTATTTGATAGCAAACTCCTTGATATAACTCGGATGTCAGAGCATGATGACCGTATTGAAATTTCGAGATTTGAATTGGTGGAACAGCAATTTCCATTGCGATTGACAGTGGCTGAAGTTTCTGATTTTGGTTCCAGTATTGATAGCCAAGGTTCTTGGTTACCCATTGTGAATTTCGTTGACCAACAATTTATGAAATATCTTTTCCAGGGCCATCAGCCGGATAGGTCAAATAAGTCAGATACTAGAATTCATCTTTGTTTGTATTTTCTTCCTCCCAATATAAGTTCTATAACACCCTTGGATTTGGAGACCATGAAACACTTGGCATCAAAGGTCAATTTGATTCCTGTGGTGGGTAAAAGTGATAGTTTAAGTGAAGATGAGTTAAAGGCCTATCGGCAGAAATCTCAACTATTGTTCGACACCCACGGCCTAAGGTTCAGTGATCTTATTAATGATGAGGAGGTGTCCAGTATAATCAACTTATACCATCCATTTTTTGTCATTAATTCAAATGATTTGTTGGTCAAAGATTCCATCAAATGTGTCAGAGGCAGAAAGTATCCTTGGGGATTCATCGAAATTGAAGATGATAATTTTTGTGATTTCAACCTCCTTAGAAGAATAATTATGAGTGATTATATGTTAGAATTCATCTTATCTACAGAGACTCATTTCCAATACTTCAGAACACGATTCTTGAAAGAGCTCATCAATGAGAAGTTGAAGAAACCCGATATTTTAGAAGCTGATGGTATGGCCCAATTGGAATGCTATCATAAATTCAAGTTCAAAGATTTTGAAGCTTTGTCTAAGGATTTCGAAAATATGTTCAATTATAAGGAGTCTGTTTTGAAGAGCAAATTCAATGCCGAAATAGAAAAACAGGAAAGCAGATTTAGAACTTGGAAGAGATCATTGGTAGAAAAGCAAGACGAATTGAATAAGGACGTGCTTTGTCTCCATGACGATTTATTAGAGCTTCAGAACTGTGTTTATGATCTTGAAGAAGAATTGAATATGGCAGATCTTGGTTCCGAGAAGAATCTGAATTTTGGTGCCTCCGAGAGTGAAACTCTAAGAAAGTCCACATTGTTGAGCCAATTCTCATTCATTTGATATATATTTAGTAAATTTAGTGATTTTGACAACCATGAAAAAATATAAAATTTGCATTTATTTGAAAATTAAAATAATTTGATACTAATGAAACAAGATAGGCTCATATTTAATCTCCAGTTACCTTTAGAGCATAAACTGGAGCATATATAGACTGAATACTCTGTCTAAATTTCCAAGATATAATTAGCCACACACGTCCTTTTATTGTAGATTTATTGAGGATTTCTTAATGCCTGAAAATTTTTCTTTCACCATTAAACTTGATACAAGTTTTATTATTAAACGTATGTTAAATTCATGTTTTTATGTGATGGTTTACAGGATGAGCAATTATTTTTCATTTGTATGTTTTTTCTGGCATCTCTAATATTAGAACGGAAGTTCAATGAGTCCAACTTATGACTATTATCTGATATCCATCACAATCTCATTTACATGAAATATACTAACAATGTTAGGTTCCTAGCTTGAAGATTTTAATGATGATCGTAAAAACTGATTTTCTAAACACAGGCTACTGTGTATAGGAAAACATGTTTCATCTCCTGTTTTCTTACTATAAACTTGCAGATTAGAATTGAAGATTCCAAGTCTCTTTGTAAATGACCTCTGTGCAATAGTTAAAGTACCCTTTAACTATTCAGTGTATTTATACTCAGACTTTCACATTAGATTTAAGATGGAGCTGTTCCCCATCCTATTGGAGGACGTTTCATATATATGGCTGTTGTCATACTCAAAGATTCTTTGATATTTACAACACCTCTCTTGCGCACTGCGAAATTTGCAAGGTCGCTTTTTAGTCACTGGAGGATGTCACTGTTCCCTGATAACAACGAGTATTCGACACATAATGGCCAGCATATGTTTGATGAGCTAGTGGGAACTAATCTCGTCAACGTACCTCCGCCTTCACTTCCCCAACAAGGCTCTATACGGAAAGTCAACTTGATCCTTGATCCTACAGCGTTCACCAAAGGTATAGGTAACATTAAAAGATGGTATAACGAAGACTACATTAAAAGTAGAAGTGGTAATATATCCGAAGTTATGACTGTATTGAATTTATTTGTGCCTTCATACACGTTATATGAATTTGATCATTTGAAAAAAGGTACTTCAATGATATCCACATATGCCAGACAATCTATACGGCTCATCGACCATTTATTCGAAACTAATCAAACCGCAAAATCAATAACACCAAATTTCCAGATAAACATGTTCATAGAAGCCCCACACGAAAGAGGACCACGTTGGGATAGTTGTACGAAATATCAAATCCATCGACCACAGATCAAAGAGTTCCCCAATTTCAAGACCAAATTTGATTCTTCTACCATAGGTAGAAAGATGAACGATAACCGAATTGTTCCTGATGATGTTAACATGGATTTAAAAGTTCAACCAAACCATCAATTGAATGACATCCAGTACGAGAACTCACAATCTTACATTGATGCGGCTGCAAATGCAGAGAATTATGCAGTAATGCCAGCTAGGTTGAAGCATTTAATAAGCACTTGCATTTACAAGAAATTTCTTGAAAAACATAATCCCAGTAATGCATTAGAGGAGTGGAAAGTGGTTTCGGAAGACGCAATAACCCTGATTTGGAATCGGAGTTTCGGCATCGACTGTCTAAACATCAACGAAGCTGAGTTATTAATTTTCCAGTCTTACGACGTTAACAAAGTATTCAACCCGCATAAGGAGTTCACCTTGGAAGATGATATCAGACATAATAGTATTCTCCAAGAAACTATAGATACCTCTTTGTACTCGTACTCAAAACTTGGCAAACCAAAGAAATCTAAGAAGAAGGGCAAATCTAAAAAGTCTATTTCCACTCCTGATACCAAAAAAGATGAACAGACCACTAAAGATAGCATATCATCTCCTCAAGGAGTCATTTCTGAATTTGTCTCTGACATTAATGGTGAGGTAATCAAAAGAGAGGACTATGGCAGTATTAATTACGCACCTCGTAAATCAGGTCAGTTATGGAAACCTTAGCTAAACCATTATGAACACACCCACTTAACTCGATACCTTATTTCCACCATAATTAAATAGTCAGCTTCATATTATTGTACAGTAGTTCTAGTACTGAACTTCTATTACGAGTCTACACACGACCATTTTTTTGCGCACCGAGCGTTCAAGGAACCGAAATTTTTTAATATAAGTAAACAGATAAGAGAAATATTAAACGGTCAATCTATCTCGTTTCTGGTGTTATATTTGTGTAGTTATCCAATAGATGAATAGACAATTGCTGCGAGAGGAGATCCAGAAGATCATCCAGCGATGGAGCCAATTGAAACAACAATATGGTGACCAAGCAGTAAATGTTCCTGAATACGTTCAATTGACTAAGATAATTAAATTACTCCAAACTCAACAACAGGCTTTTGCAAGACAACAACAACAGCAACTGCTGAATCCTCCAACTCACCTGCCACAACAACAGGTCCAATCACAACACCTGCCTACGGCTCAATCCCTGGTGACGAACCATATGTCTCCAAATGTTGGTAATGTTCCTGACCATAATATCTCACTGAATAATGGTTCATATATGAATAATTCGATGATGAATGGCATGACCAATGGAATGAACAACGGTATGAATAACAACATAAGCGGCGGCATGAACAACGGTATGGGCAATGGTATGGGTAACAATATGAACAATGGAATGAACAATATGAATGTCATGAACAACGCAAATAGTAATATGGTGAATTCGAACATCCAACTGTTCAACAATAGTCCTATGATGAACCAAAATCAACCTATCGATTCAACGCAGGGCCAACCACAGAATCAAATGTCGATGAATCAAAGTATGGGCTCTATGCATAATCATCAAACTCAAATGCTGGCTCAGAATCAGACACCAATGGGAACACAGCAAAGAGCTCCTCAGCTGAATCAACAGTCCCAGTTTAATAACCCTGCTGCAATGAACAAGAGTAGTCCACAGACCGGAGGTTCGGCTTTCTCTCTTCAACAATTTCAAGCAGTTAAAGCTCATTACCAGGCTTTGAGATTATTGTTAAAGAATCCAGGTCCTAACAGTGTTCAGATCCCACAAAATTTGGTTGATTTTGTAACAAATGAGAGAGTGGCATATGCAAATGGTAACTATCTTTCCCTGAATTTCAAGCCAACAGGTTCTACTCCAACACAGCAGCCAAGTTCTGCCAACATACAGACCAACGCAAATATCTCACAAGTACCAGCTCAAGTGAGGCAGCCAGGTAGGTCGAGCCAAAGCCCTTATATGCAATCTGCTTCAGATCCAAGACTTTCCAATAGAAAGCCCCTGGTCAAGCCTCAACAAGGGCCAATACAGCCAGTTACAGGTCCATCACAGCCTCAAACGACTTCTCAACAGATCCATAAACAAATTCCACAGCAGAACAGATCTCAAGTACCGGTTCCAAACCAAACCGCTCCTAAACAACCATCGTTCGTGGCTGTGTCTCACGAGCCAAAACCTCCGACTCTATTGAAAGACTTTAAGGATACAGATGATAACGAAAGACAGATAATTATACCTGTAGATAAACCTAATATCCAGGTAGACTGCTTTGAGATTCCTAATTTGGTTGGTGATGAAGTTGAAGATGTCACATTCAATCATATATATAGTGGACAAACCAGATTCCAATATCCAAGCTTGTATCCAGATGGAATCGATATGAAAGAAATAAAGAAGAATAGAGAGGGCTATATCCTATTGAAAATTGAACAACGTATTCAATATTTGAAGCAAAAATTGAGCACCGAAGTTGATGACGATAAAAGAGCTCAACTTTCAATGGAGCTTGAGCAGCTTGAATTATTACCTCATCAAAAGCAATTAAAAGGTAGCCTTTTATCCCATTTATGGTTCAGCAAGTCCTTATTGCCTAACTCTCATCCTAACTTTCTTGCTAAGTACAAACCAATGTCGTTGTCTAACGTGATCGAATCCCACGAGCTATACAAGAAACAGGTGCATACATTGTTACAAGCTCAAAATAAGAAGCATCAGAATGAGATTAGTGAAATTTTACGTTTGTCAACAATAAGAAAAGATTCATTACAAAGTAAAAGGGACAAAGTCGAAAGATTTACGAACAGGATCAACAGTTTCCATAGTCAAGTGGCTAGGGAAGAACAGAAGAAGCTCGAAAGAATGGCCAAACAGCGTTTGCAAGCTTTGAAGCTGAACGATGAAGAGGCGTACTTGAAGTTATTAGATCATACCAAAGACACAAGAATTACTCAATTATTGGGTCAAACCAATACATTTTTGGACTCCTTGGCCCAGGCAGTGCAAAGTCAGCAAAAAGAATCTGGTGCTGATCTTGCTGACGATGGAATGACTGATGAAGAAAGACGTGAGAAGTTAGACTACTACCATGTCGCTCACCGTATCAAAGAAGAAGTAACAAAGCAACCAACAATTCTTGTGGGAGGTACCTTGAAAGAGTATCAATTGAAAGGTTTACAATGGATGGTGTCATTGTACAATAATCATTTGAATGGTATCTTAGCAGATGAGATGGGTTTGGGTAAGACTATCCAAACTATCTCTTTAATCACTTATTTGGTGGAAGCTAAACAAATTCCTGGACCATACTTAGTGATTGTCCCATTATCTACTTTAACTAATTGGAACCTTGAGTTTGATAAATGGGCACCAACAGTCAAGAAGATCACTTACAAGGGTACTCCAAACCAACGTAAGGTATTACAAGCAGAAGTTAAGTCAGGAAACTTCCAAATTCTTTTGACTACGTTCGAATATATCATCAAAGATAGAAATTTATTGTCCAGAGTGAAATGGGTTCATATGATTATCGATGAAGGTCATAGAATGAAGAATGCTAGTTCGAAGTTGTCTGAGACTTTGACGCATCATTATACCAGTGAAAATAGGTTGATTTTAACTGGTACACCATTGCAGAACAACTTACCAGAATTATGGGCGTTGTTGAATTTCGTCTTACCAAAAATTTTCAATTCTGTGAAGTCTTTTGATGAATGGTTCAATACCCCATTTGCAAATACCGGAGGCCAAGACAAGATTGCATTGAATGAAGAAGAAACTTTATTGATTATTAGAAGATTGCATAAAGTGTTGAGACCCTTCCTTTTGAGAAGATTGAAAAAAGACGTTGAAAAGGACTTACCAAACAAGGTTGAGAAGGTTGTCAAATGTAAGATGTCTTCAATCCAATCGAAGTTGTACCAACAAATGTTAAAATACAATCTTTTATTCGTTGGTGATGAAAATGGAGAGCCTACTATTATTAAGAATGCAAATAATCAAATTATGCAATTGAGAAAAATCTGTAACCATCCATTTGTTTACGAAGAAGTTGAGAATTTACTCAACCCAAGATCGGAAACCAATGATGATATTTGGAGAGTAGCAGGAAAGTTTGAATTATTAGATCGTATTTTACCAAAGTTTAAACAGACTGGTCATAGAGTCTTGATTTTCTTCCAAATGACACAGATTATGGATATTATGGAAGACTTTTTGAGATTGAGAAACTTAAAATATATGAGATTGGATGGTGCTACCAAGGCTGATGATAGAACTGGTCTTCTTAAGCTTTTCAATGACCCCGGATCTGATTATTTCTGTTTCTTGTTGTCTACGAGAGCTGGTGGTTTGGGATTAAATTTGCAAACTGCAGATACTGTCATTATTTTTGATACCGATTGGAATCCACATCAGGATTTACAGGCTCAAGACAGAGCCCATAGAATTGGGCAAAAGAATGAAGTTAGAATTCTAAGATTAATCACCGAAGACTCAGTCGAAGAAATGATTTTAGAAAGAGCTCACGCCAAGTTAGAGATTGATGGTAAGGTTATTCAAGCCGGTAAGTTCGATAACAAATCTACTGCAGAAGAACAAGAAGCGCTATTGAGAGCTTTGATTGAAAAAGAGGAAGAGCGTAAGCAAAATAATGAAGACGAAGATGAGGATTTGGATGATGATGAATTGAATCAAATCATTGCAAGAAATGACAACGAGCTTATAGTCTTTAAGACTCTCGATGAACAGAGGAACACTGAAACAAGAGAGGCTGTTTATCCTAGCAGATTATTGAGTGAACAAGAATTACCTGAGATATATAAGAAAGACCCCGAGCAGTTCATTAAAAAGAACGAGATCAGCATGGATGATTATGGAAGAGGAAATAGAGAGAGAAAGGCAGCCAAATATGATGACAATTTGACTGAAGAACAGTGGTTGAAGCAAATTGATGGAATGGTGTCCGAAAGTGATGAAGAGCCTGAGGTCAAACCAAAACGTTCAAGAGGTAGACCTAAGTCTAAGGCTAAGCCCAAACCAAAACAAGATCTCAACGATTTTATTGACGATGACGAGTCTGATAGTGAAGGACCATTGAAGAGAACAAGATCTAATGATTCAGGTACCGAGAATGACTCTAAAAAGCAGCGTTCGAGCACACCTTCTAGCTCAAGATCGAGAGGTAAGCCGAGAGCTGGAAGACCAAAAGCGAGGGGTCGCAGTGCCAAGGGTCTTACATTAACTCGTCAAACCCTTTCAATCGACCCACTCACGGAGCACGAGAGAGAGGTTTTGCAGAACACAGCTGACGTGATCAACCAGTTAATCTTGAGCTACACTAATGAGGCTGGCAGAAACTTGAGTGAGTTATTCTTGGTTAAACCATCTAAGAAGTTATATCCAGATTACTACGTGTTGATCCGAAACCCCCTTGCGTTGGATACAGTAAAGAAAAGAATACATGGAAAAGTCTACACGTCCATCCGAGAGTTTCTCGAGGACATTCATGTGATCTTCAGCAATGCAAGAAAGTATAATGAGGAAGGATCTGTTGTTTATGAAGATGCCAAGATTCTTGAACAACTAGCGTTTGAAAGATTCAAAGAAATGTCTACCGTTAAAGAAGATGAAATTGAAGACATTCTTAATTTCGACGAGTTTGATGAGACATACGGCTTAAAAGTGTCACCTTTATCTAAAGTTACCACTGCCGTTGATACTGCGACTGCAACTGCAACGGCCACACCCAGTGAAAAACCCCTGGACTTGCCGAAAGAAGACGATGACACACCGGTCACAGAGTCAAAACAGATTCCAGAGGTTCCTACTGGTGCAGGTCAAGATGAGCTTGTCGTTGACGATATGGGAATTCCAATGGATGATGACAATTTGGTTTCACAATTAAACGATGATTTAGTGGCCGAGAGCTTAGGAGAGTTCCCTGAAGGCTTGAACTTTGATCAAAGTGACTAATGACTCTAACTTGTGTACAATGTAATATACTAATTATCGTAATATTAAAATACATTAAAATACATTAAGATAAATACCCTTATATTTCGGTATAAGAGGGAAGTTGATCATCAATATGACTATTATTGACCGCATCATTGAGTACCTTATTCAAGACCTCAATGAACTGAAACAACCCACCATCATTGAATTGAACTTTACCCTGATAGTATTGATTCTTTGGAAACCCATCACTGGCAATTGGAGGATTCAGGCTGCTAAAGAATATAAATTGCCAATAGTTGGCACCAAACCATGGCGATTTGAGCTCATGAGAAAATTGCAAGTTGGGACATAAAGTTAGATCGATCAGAAAAGTGGTTATATCTCCTTGAGAAGCAGTAATGAACACAAATCTCTTATTAGTTAAATACACATAGCCATCCTTGGTATTTATGTGAATTGCGTTTGAATTGTCTTTCAGATTAACAGATAAGCTTTGCCTCTCGGATGGTGTATTATGAACCAACCACTCTGTTCCATCAGAGCTGAGTAGGAATGGAGTCTCCCTTGACTTGAACAAATTTTGGTAGTTTTCCTTCAATACAACGTTATTGATAGACATTTTATGGGATCAAAGAATTGAATAAATGCTGCGGTAAATTCGCATCTATCTTCACCTTATGACAGTGCGAAAGATCAAGTAAAATTTGGAGCAGAGATGTCCAAGAGTCGATGGATAAACCCAGTGCTAAAGGACTTTTCGTTCTTGTCCAGACGAAAAACGTCCGTCAAAGCCTTTTCAGATCATAAACCATGTCTAGATATTTTTAAGAAGCTAGACTTAAATAGCAAGTACCCCAACTCAAAAGAAACGCTAAATATCGTTGATATATTTCCTGGGTTTGGGTTATTTTCTGCAATGTTGAACCATCAGCTTCAACCCAAGAAGCACATACTCGTGGAAGACCACTCGATATGTGTACCTGTTTTAAAGGATATGATCGACTTGCTCGAAAAGTCAGGATCGAATAACAACTTTACACTTTACCCAAAAAATGGCTATAAATGGGAAACTTTCACTGAATTAGTCCAAAAAGACAAGCTTCTAGAGCCTCAAGTCAAACCAAGAGATAAGGTACACGATGAGTTATTAGTAGTGGCGAATTTGTTATCATCAAACACAGGGGAGTCGTTATTTGCACAATGGATGATGTGCATAGCTCATCAGAATTGGCTTCAGAGGTATGGCAGAGTTAGAATGGTTTGTGCAATCCCAGAAGTCACCGCTCAAAAATTTCTCTCAGGTCCAGGGTTTTCTAGACGAAATAGAAGTGCAGTTAAACGAGAGGTATTCAGTGATACTCGTTTAATAGCGATAACAGAGTCGGAAGGTAGTAACTATACTCCAGATGGTGCTTCTTATGATCCAAATGTATTAGTAAGAGATCAACCTATAGTCCTCCCATTGAACCTAGTTCTTCCGGGACCTGTAAGAATTGCAATTGTCGAGGTTATACCTAAACCCCAACCTGACTTGAGTATTGATTTGTTGGATTTTATTACTCAAATATTGATGTACAAAGGTACCCATCCGCTCCCAGAAGCATTGAAGTATCTCAGTCCAGGCGCTGTCGAGTACTTGACACCCAGACTCTCTAATATGATACATAAGACACCAAGAGAGCTATCTGTTGAAGATATGACCCAATTAGTTAATACATTTGATCAATGGCCGTTCAAGCCAACATTAGAAGAGAGATTGAGTTTCAATCCACTCATCGAGGAAGAATAGAACAAAGCATGTAAATAGAAATAAATAAGGCATATAAAAGATAATTATTTGGAGGAAGAAGCGTCCTCATTAGCTACCACCCTGGTTAACTTGAGCTCTTCATTGTTATCAGAGTCAACACGCTCAGGACTACTCTCATGTTTAGGAGACTCAGACGAACAATCTACCGGATCGTTGGGAATCTTATTTGTTAAAATCATGGCTGAAGCCGATTGGGTCCTAAATTGCTCTCTAATATCCTCAAAGCCATCTGAATCTGGTGAACACTTGGGTCCATGAAGGATTGGAGCTGTAGTAATACGCTTTTCTGCTGAGCCTGGGAGAAGAATTTTTCCAGAATATTGCACTTTATTTGCCGATGTTCTGTGATTTTTCGAATCCGGATAAGAGCTTGATGCTTCTGATGTAGACACAATTTCGAACTGATTCCCGAGATTAATCTCTTTGGAAGCATCATTATCATTTGTTGCACTAGGAATCAAGACAACGGGAGGATCCAATCCAACAAGCTTAGCCAAGGTCTTTGTTCCACTGATATTAGCAGAATTATAATAAGCAATAGTCTTACAAGTATAAGCATAAATTCTTAGCTGTACAAAACAGTTGGTAGCCACTTCAAGAATTGCAAAAGAAAAATTCTGAATAAACTGCTTGTTAGGATAAGTGAACTGCATCTCAACTATTGGTGTCAAATTAAGACTTTGGAATATTAGCTTAAAAAAAAAGCGATAGTATCCATGAAGATACATTGAGATTCAATACCACCAGACGCCGAACAGAGGAAGAATAAAATAACAATGCAGCGGAAACCAAAGTCATGAAACTAGAAGATAATACCCCAAGGTTGCAAACATGAGTGACCAAACGTGTAGTATCAATATGTGAGAAGTCTTGTAAATAATGATGCGAGACATACAAATTCAGCAACAGGGCTTGAACAAAATTCTTGATTTTTTGAGACTGAAAATTGAATACCCCAAAGACCAAAGGCTTCCAAGAGATTGTCCCAAATCCGGTTTGCTCATTAAGCAAGAGCAGATTAGATGAAAAGTTATAAAGAGCATCTTTCATCTCAATCTGTACCATTTCTGCTGTCACTTTTATAACTGGCGTCATTACAATAGTTAATGAGCTATTATTATCCAAATACACTTGTTCATTCCTTAGATATATGTTTTGAAAAACAGTTAGCAAAGCATCGCCAATTACCTTTTCTCCCGTATAATGTCCATCCAAAGTCTGAATCACATCAATCGGCTGCAAACCAATTGTGTATGAGTACAAACTCAAATAATTGAATGCATTATATATAGCGAACAAGAAAACTAGACCAGCAAATTCAAACAATATCCTGACATTAGCTTGAGCTTTTAGGACCCGGCTAAGTTTATCGCTCAGTTGGAACCGAAATTGCATTGGACTTGTTGCAACTAGATAGAGGGTCTATTGTTTTTTTTTCGCAGCCACAAACCAAGAGGGTTGCCAGAACGGGAAATTTTATTAAAATCACATTTAGTGGGGAGAAGCCCAAAATTCTCATCGTTTATATCCCAGACATTTTCAAGGATGACGATCAATTTTCCAATTATTTGGTTTGGGTAAGTGGAGTATATACTTACAGAAGTACTACCCCTCTGAACGTTGAATTAAAACACAATAGCCCCAAATGGTATTGATTATTGAAGACCGAGTAATAGATGGCACTGATTACAGGGGAGCTGCCTATATGATGGGACTTTTATGTTCTCTAGCTGATGGAAGAGATGTGGGAACTGGTATCAAACCATTTGTTAAATATGGTAGAAATCTTCTTGGCCCCAAACTTCCTCAGATTTTACTTGACTACAATGTTGGAGTACAAGTGAATTTATTCGGAGGGTATCCCACAGATAAGGACATAATACCCCTGGCAATATTTGCTGCAGTGTTTTCAATTTTCACGATAGCACATCTTGTAATATTTATAATAAATTGCAGTAGGGACCATTATTTCTACTTGAGTTTATATTGGGCAGCTTATGGAATATTAAGGGTATTGGGATTTGGGTTAAGAATTAGGTGGGCAAAAGATATAACCTTGGTGGATTTGGCTATTGGAGATGAAGCTATGTTAGTATTAGGTGGGGTGTTTTTATCTGCATCTAATTTGATTTTGGCACAAAGACTTTTCAGTTGGAGACATCCTGTGGGAGGTGCAAGAAGACTTTTCAGATACACCATGTACGGATTGTATATGATTGTCGCCGGTGTTATTGCCATGACAGTCTTAGCCTGTGCAATTCCATATGAATATTTTCTTAGTACCCAAGTATTCAAAAATTACAAGATTTGTGTCATGGCTTCATCAATTTTGATTATTCTTTATTCATTAACAGCCATTTCGCTTTTAGCATTATCTTATTTTTTTAAACCCACCAGGAAAGATGAAAACTTATATACTTACCAACCGTGGTGGATTGAATCGTTTAACCCCTTTTATTTCGTGAAGAAAGGCGCTAAAATTGAAGCTGAAGAAACTTTTATGAAGAGAAATCATAACCATAGACATGCTGTGAGAGTGATCGCTGCTACACACCATCACTATAATATGGTTGAGGGATTAACCAATCAGAGAGGTGACTTATCACATAACACGTCGATCAACATCATTTTGGTTTCTACTATTTTTCTTTTTGTTGCTTGTATATGTCGATCAATTGCCGTTTTCCAAGCTAATACTAATTTCGGAGGTGGTAGAATTTGTGAACCCGTGTTGATGTACATTTGCTGGGGCGTTTTAGAAACCATAATTAATGTTCTTTATTTGGTGGGAAGAGTAGATTTAAGATTCTATAGACCTGATAGATTACCCAAGAAGGTTAGAGCAATTATTACTGCTGAACAATCGGTTTTCCAATCTGAAAATGTCAGTGAAGAAGAATATTCAGACGACGACTACTTTGACGAGATATATAACTCGTCAACTGGAGCCAATTCAGATAGTCTTGAGAAACCAATGGAAAAGCAACAACCTTTGAAAGATCTGTTCACTACACCACAGTATTCGTCTGATACCCTTAATCAAAATAGTGATAATCAATCTGAATTTCATTTTTGAACCTTCAAATTTTATTATCTATTAATCGAATAAAAAAGTTTGAGCGTAAAAGCTTAATAGAGGATGAGGTTAGTGTGAATAATTTTTAACTTTAAGCGGCCCTTTGTTCAACCTAATTCGGAGTCGGGGTTGAACTTTCATCTGATCTTGAACATAATATTTTCATAGGGTTCGCAGTGACAGAAAAATGTGGAGAATGCCCAAAATTGCCAGTTTTGGACATGTATAATATTATTATATAAACTTTTCTATTTCTCTAAAATTGCATTATCTCTGTATCACCCATTTAGACTAATAAGTATGGCTGCAGAAAGATCTTATACTGCAACTGACGGTCTAGTCAATTTATTGTACAAGCTACAAAATGGTGCTAAAGTAGGGTCCGGTATCTCAAAATTCAAAGAGGTAGGGGTGAATTTAGTAGGGGACAGGCTCCCTCCAGCACTTATAGATAGGTCCATTGGGAATCTTAACAATCTTTTTGGTAACTATCCAACTCACTGGGATTTTGCACCTTCAATCGTTTTTGCAGTTGTGTTCTTTCTCATATCTTTTGCCCACTTGGGGTTATTTTTGGTCAACACATCCAGAGGACATCTATTCTATATTTCTTCTGCTTGGACGTTCATTGCACTTATCAAAGCCATTGGGTTTGCACTTAGAGCAAGATGGGCTCAAAATATTCTATTTATTGACACCGGTTTAACCAGTGAGTTGCTTCTTATTGTGAGTAGTGTGTTCTTGATTTCGGTCAATTTGATATTGGCCCAAAGATTATTTACATGGAGACATCCAGTTGGCGGTGACCGGAGACTTTTCAAGTACACTATGTATATGATGTACACCGTGGTAGCGTTGGTTATTGCGATGACGGTGGTAGCTTCGTTTGTACCTTATCTTTACTTTCTCAGTGATAGAGCTACTGATGGGTATGCAGTTTGTGTGATGGTTTCGGCCATTTTAATTATTTTGTATTCATTGACAGCTATTTCACTTTTAGGATTGTCGTACTTCTTCAAGCCAACCAGAAAAGATGAAAATTTGTATACTTATCAGCCATGGTGGGTTGAATCGTTTCACCCATTTTATTTTGTCAAGAAAAATGCTGCAAAAAATGCTGAGGAAACCTTCATGAGAAGAAATCATAATCATAGACACGCTGTTAGAGTTATTGCTGCTACCCATCATCATTTTAATATGGTTGAAGGATTGACTAATCAAAGAGGTGATTTGAAACATAATAAATCAATCATTATAGTAACAATCACCACTTTACTTACATTTGTTCAATCGATTTTAAGAGCTATCTCGTGTTTCCAGTACCAAGCAAGCTGGCACAACACGGTATCTTCTAGACCAATTGTAGCCTACATGGCATGGGGGGTTTTAGAAGCTTTGGTTCACCTCTTATACTTGATTGGAAGATGTGATTTGAGATTCTACAAGCCAGACATTTTACCTAGAAAAGTCAGAGCCATTATTACAGCCGAGCAAAGTTTCTTTGCATCCAGAAATATCTCTAGAAACCAATCTGATGATGAGGACTCAGAGATCAGTGATTTCGAAGATTTCGACTCTTCTCACCTGTCCCACTTCAATCAACCAGGATACAAGAAAGAGCCCTTACCTCCCGGGTACGATGAGAAGAAATTCGAAACCGAATCTTCAAACGATAATGAGTCAGACTTTAATTTTTAAGGTAAGTAATGGATAATAATGAATGTAAAATTAAGGGTAACTTCGCAGTAGCCGCCAATAGTGGAAGTTTATGCGCAATCTTTTGCTGCAAGTCAATAAATTGATGTCATCGCTTGATAAGCCAAATTGGTCAGACGTCTCTACCAAATTAAAACAAATAAAAGATGAACGTTTCCATAAGATTCTCTATTCTAGAGCATTTAAGTATGTGAAGTGACAACCAGTAATACCATCTACTTTGCATATCATTCTTAGGTGAGGTCATCGGATATAGTTAAGTATTCCGCGACCGCATGTCAATGATAAAATCTGGAGCGCATCCGTCAAATCTTCCAATCGATAAGAAAAGAACCAATACGGTAAAATAAGCGTTCACTTAGACAACGCAAATTGCCCGAAGAGAAAAACCGTTGGGTCGTCCACCACACTAGGTGACTGGAGTCAAAGACCGAAACCTAATAAGCAAACAGATCCAGGTCGAACGCACCAACATTCCCATTTGGGTTATTAGCGTCCACCTTCCAGATGCGGAAAGTGGAAACCGGTTATATTGGGTTATCAGCTCAGGCCTAGTTGAAGACATAGGTATGTGCAGGGATTCTCCCACTATCCATCCCGGAATCAGAATCCTATAAAAGACTGGTCTATTGCCCGAAATCTGAATTGTTTTACTAAATCCAAATTTATTATCATGGCCCCATCGGTTCACCCATTTGAGTCTGTTAGAGACTATGAAGTCAGAGCTGCTTCTAAGTTAGTTAAAGATGCTTATCCAGCCTCTGCCAATGTCCACTTTGTGCAAATCGATAGACTCGATCCTCCAAAGAAAGACATGCTTAAGTACTTGGAAGCTGAGAAGCACGGTTTCCCATTGCCAAACATTCCAAGAATCTTGTACTGTTACTATTACACCAATGAATTAGAATTCAACAAGGCTTTGGTTAATGTAACTGTTGGACACATCATCACCAAGACCAAATTACCAAAGGGTGTTGTTGGTCCATTCTTACCAGCTGATATGATGGAATGGGAAGAATACTGTCTCACCCATCCAAAGGTCAAGGCTGAAATTGAAAAATTGAAGTTGCCAAAGGGTTACGTCGTTAGAAATGATCCATGGATTTATGCCACCGATGATGCTAATGAAACTAGACCTTTAGTGCAATTTTTCATGTATGTTTTGGCAGGTAATGGTCACTCTGAATCTAACCACTATTCTTTACCATTGAAATTTTCTCCAGTTTTTGAGGCTTACTCCAAAAAATTCATCAGAATTGATTTCTTACCTGGTGGATTTGATGAAACTACCACACCAACTTTACCATGGCAAGAAGTTCCTGCTGTTGAATACCATCCAGATTTGAATGGAGAGAGCGTTCCAAGAGATGTTAAGCCTTTGTTAATTAATCAACCTGAAGGTCCATCTTTCTCAGTCGACAACGGTAAAGTTAAATGGCAAGGCTGGGAATTTAGAGTTTCTTCTTCTGCTAGAGAAGGTTTTGCTATCTACGATGCTAGCTTCAAGGGAAGACAAACTTTCTACAGAATTTCTTTATCTGAAATGACTGTTCCTTACGGTGATCCAAGAGCTCCATACCATAGAAAACAAGCCTTTGACTTGGGTGACTGTGGTTTTGGTGTCAACGGTAACAAATTACACTTGGGTTGTGACTGTCTTGGAGTTATCAAATACATGGACGGTTTGGGAATCGATGCCAGTGGTGAACCTCACATCATCCCTAATACCATCTGTATGCATGAACAAGACAATGGTTTATTGTACAAACATGTCAACTATAGAACTGACAATGCTGTTGTAGCCAGAAGAAGAGAGTTTATTGTTCAAACTATTGCTACTGTTGCCAATTACGAATATATTGTCAATGTTAAATTCATCACTGATGGTTCCATTGATATTGAAGTCAGAGCCACTGGTATTTTGTCCACCATGCCAATTGACGAAAATGTCACTGTTCCATGGGGTACTATTGTTGGACCAAACGTCATGGCTGCTTACCATCAACATATCTTATCCTTCAGAATTGACCCTGCTGTTGATGGTCACAAGAATTCTGTTGTTTACGAAGATACTGAGAAGTTACCAAGATCCAGCAAGAACCCATACGGTGTTGGTTTCGTTACCAAGAAGAACTTTGTTGAAAAGGCAGGTTACGTCGAACAATCTCCATTCACCAACAGAACCTACAAGATCATCAATGAACACAAAATTAATCCAATTTCCAAGACTCCTGTTGGTTACAAGGTTGCTATGCCAGCTCGTCAAATGATCTTGGCCGATGAAGACTCTTTCAACGTCAAGAGAGCTCAATTTGCTACTCAACAATTGTGGGTCACCAAGTACAATGACCACCAATTATTCGCTGCTGGTGAATTCACTAATCAATCCCATACCGATGAAGGTTTAGGAACTTGGGCTAATGGTGTAGACCCAGTCAGAGATGAAGATATTGTTGTCTGGGCCACTATGGGATTCACTCACATTCCAAGAGTCGAAGATTTCCCAGTCATGCCTGTTGAAATCCACAACATCCATCTTGCACCATTCAACTTCTTTGATAGAAACCCAGCTTTGGATCTTCCACAAGCTAATAACGGATTCAACAAGTCTGTATTGGCTCCAAATGCCACCAAAGGTGAATCATGTTGTAAATCCAAGTCTAATTTGTAAATCGGGTAGAGTTTATATAGGTAAAATGCGATAGAAATGTACAGAAATTAGAAAATATGTTTTCTGCTATGGAGTCCTTTAGGTAGTAGAAGTTCAAATGATCCGCGATGCTCATCTCAAATTGTCTCGCACTTTTTTTCTACTATCGCACAAGATTTAAAAATTTTTATCACCAGATTAAAGCATCTTGGGGGTTAAAACTTAATTACTTAGGGGATAAAAACTAACAAAGGAACAGTTAGTTGGGACATATACATACAAAGTTATTTTATTTGATTCTTTTTTCACATTTGACTTTTTATTTGCATTATACTATAATATTTTAAGAGATGAGAATTTATCTGTGCCACTTTTGCTCATCTCCAGTCTATCCGCTTCATGGGATGATGTTTGTGAGAAATGACGCCAAAGAATTCAGATTCTGCCGTTCTAAATGTCATAACGCTTTCAAGCAACGTCGTAATCCACGTAAATTGAAATGGACCAAGGCATTCAGAAAAGCTGCTGGTAAAGAATTGGTGGTTGATTCTACCTTAACTTTTGCTTCGAGAAGAAACGTTCCAGTTAGATACAACAGAGACTTGGTAGCCACCACATTAACAGCCATGTCTAGAGTTGAACAAATTAGACAAAAGAGAGAAAGAGCCTTCTACAAGAATAGAATGAGAGGAAATAAGGAAAGACAATTAGCTCTCGATAAGAAGTTGATTGAAGATCACCCAGAATTACTTAAGATGAGAGAAGTTGAATTAAGAAGAAAGGAAGAAAGAAGAGCCGCCAAGGAAGCTGCTATGCAAGTTGAAGATGACGAAGATATCGACGTTTCTGAATCTGAAGAAGAACAAGAAGATGAAGATATGATGAGCATGGAAAGTGAATCAGAATCCGAACAAGAATCCACTAAGGTCAAACAAAAGGTCTTGTTGAAGAACAAAACCAAGAGAAAGACCAAACGTTAATTGAGTTATGAGTTGTGATTGTAAATTAAGTAGGCTATTCTAATATATACTGATTAAATTGAATTGAATTAGGGTCTAGTTTCGTACACGAGTGATCACTGGCCAGTATGGTCTCTGCTTGTACGTTGAATCAATCGTTGGTTCATCCATGATCTCGTCATCGACCTTAAAGTCTTGTTTCTGTAGCTTCGAAAGCTCTTTCTGCGCGTTCATCATCATTTCCACCGTGGATTGATGAGTTTCTGTGTGAATTCTATTACCTTGCCAGCGCTTGAAAAGGTCATCATCATCATCTTCACGTGATCTTTTCTTTGCTGTCGAGCAATTTCGTATGGGGGAGGAATTGGGTGGTGTTATGTTGTATGTCATTGTGGTGGATTCAGTAAGACTCTGAAATATTTCAATATCAATACGCGGTATAAATTTGTGTACAGGGAATGGTTGCAAGGAATAGTAATAATACGTTTCAATGACAATACGAGTTTTGAGGAAAATGGTACGAAGAAAGCATGGCAAATGATCAATATCGAATTATATTTCGTGAGTTTGAAGTTTGACAAAGTTTCATTTGATTCATCAATATAATCTATATTACGCATGTGTGACAATTGTCTGCGTAAGGACTAGCACTGTGTAATATACAGCATACCCGAAATTCTCACAATATTTTACAACGAAAAATTTTCAAATTTGTCAAATTAATATATTCCCAGTTTTTAATTAAAATGGTATGTTCCAATGCTTAATAGGCCCTGGACCTCCCGAACTATTGCATAACATCTATGTTATTACTTTACAATGTATAACTGATAAACAGATTTGTGCTGATAGGAGGGAGTGATCCAATAACACATTTGATTTGAAAAAGTCGAGTGAATGTGATAGATGACATCACTCTCTCTTTGAAGCACAGGCTGAGTATCCAAAGATACTGTAGAGTAAGAATAGATAAAAAAATGTATTGAAGTTCTTGGATTTTCCATGGATATCACAGTTTTTTATACTAACTACTCAATGACACAGCCTTCAAAGAAAGTTGCTCCAGCGCCTTTAGCCACTAGATCTAATCAGCCATCCAAGGCCCCAAAGAACCCATTGATTGAATCTACCCCAAAGAACTTTGGTATTGGTCAATCCGTCCAACCAAAGAGAAACTTGTCTAGATTCGTCAAATGGCCTGAATACGTCAGATTGCAAAGACAAAAAAAGATCTTGTCCATGAGATTGAAGGTTCCTCCAACCGTTGCTCAATTCTCCCACACCTTGGACAAGAACACTGCTGCCCAAACCTTCAAGTTGTTCAACAAGTACAAGCCAGAAACTCAAGCTGAAAAGAAGGAAAGATTAACCAAGGAAGCTGCTGCTATTGCCGAAGGTAAGTCTGCCAAGGATGCTTCTCCAAAGCCAGTTAATGTTAAGTACGGTTTGAACCACGTTGTCTCCTTGATCGAAAACAAGAAGGCTAAGTTGGTCTTGATTGCCAACGATGTTGACCCAATCGAATTGGTCATCTTCTTGCCAGCTTTATGTAGAAAGATGGGTGTTCCATACGCCATTGTCAAGGGTAAGGCCAGATTAGGTACTTTGGTTCACAAAAAGGCCTCTTCTGTTGCTGCTTTGACCGAAGTCTCTTCTGCTGACGAAGCTGAATTGTCTAAGTTGGTTTCTACTATCAACGAGAACTTCATTGAAAAATACGAAGAAAACAGAAAGCACTGGGGTGGAGGTATCTTAGGTGCCAAGGCTACTGTTAAGAAGGCCAAGAAGGATGCCAATACCGAACCAGTTGTTATTGCTTAAACCATTTGAGCATCATTGTATTTATAGTTAATGAACATATCTGTATTGAATTACCTACACTCTCTTGCTAGTTGAGATATTTTGCAACTGAAAAACACACATCTAGGGTTATAACCCCATGACTGTCTTTCGCACAGTATTATGGGCTTTGTGTTCTGAAAATTTTTGCTGGGTGCGATCTTAAGAGTGCTGAATTTTATTTTATTAATTTAGTATATACATTAGTATTCATAGTTAAAGGTATGTTTATACAAGAGTTATGATGAAGTTAGATTAAAGGAGATACATATCCAGTACCCATACCATGTGTTCCACGTTGATTCCAATATTGATTCCTTTTTATTGCCATGAGGAACTATATCCCACCGTTCTGATGAAGAGATTCCATGAGTTTCCTATGGTCGACATAATCGATGCAATTTTTTTGATTGATGCAAGAAGAACAGAATTTTGTTCATATTCAAGAAGCGTTTGAAAGCAGGTACTGGATGTTCTTTTAATCAACTTTTTAACCAAGTTTTATACTAACAATATTTAGATGTCTAAGTCTAAGAACCATACCGCCCACAACCAAAGTAAGAAGGCCCACAGAAACGGTATTAAGAAGCCTAAGACCAACAGATACCCATCTTTGAAGGGTGTTGACGCCAAGTTCAGAAGAAACCACAGATACGCTTTACATGGTACTGCTAAGACTTTGGCTAAGGCTCGTGCTGAAAAATCCGCTTAAATTTAATGGTCTAATTCATTAAAGAACTGTACAATGTCATAATTTATGTTAATACTTTAGATTTACGGGTTTTTAAGATTCAATAAAAACTTTCACATTAAGAGCTAGTAGAAATTTTCATGAAGCAAATTGCTGGACTGGTTATTGTTTTTTTAGTTTGCAACGTAGTAGGAATTTGCACAATGCTAATATATGTATATGACTACATTGTTAACGTGTTTTAAATCTGCCCGACAGCATAATTCTTTTCTCTAAGTAGTCATCAGTTCTTTAATTATATGTTCATTGCTGCTACGAAGACTTTGAAAGACAATTTCAAACGAGCGCGACACAGTAAACAGAAGTTAATTGAGCCTAACATCTTCTAATTATTCCATTAACCCTTCAGTCCACTTGCATCCTTTGTATATATAATAGTGGCTATGTCAGCATTCGGTACGAACTTTATGCTGAACAGTGGCATGTCGGGCCAAAAGGATGGGCTTGGTTTTAATGATGGCAGAAGGAAGGACAATCTGAATAATAAGAATTCCGGACGAAGTAAGAAGAAGCATCCTAACGGTAAAAGCAATCAAAACAGCAATAATAAACAGAAGAGTGGCAATCCTGGAAATCGAAATCAGAGGAAACGACCAAATGATAATTCTACGAAACACCAGCAAGTTTCAACCGAATCAGACTATGAAGATGTTCTACCACAAGCTAAGGTGATACCGAAGATGAATATGAATTTGCAAAATTATAGTCAGCATGAGGTACAACTTACAGGTGGGCTAATTGATAATCCTGAATCTTTTGGGTTCAAACCCAAAGCAATTCGTCCTCGTGAAGTACCAAAGTATCTTCAGATTCAACCAAGAACCATTGAACCTGTTCCATTTAAGCAGAATGAATGGGATACAAAAAATCAGGATAGAATGGCTCAGTTAGAAGCACAAAACAGTGGCAATGATTACCAAGGCCTTTATGAAGAGTTCCAGAAGATGAGAGAAGTTGAACGTAAAAAGATGGAAGAACTTGGATTAGTCGATGCAGAGAATACGAGGAAAGATTTAAACGATGCCATTTCTTTCCAAGGAACATGTTTGGATATGTGTCCAACTTTTGAACGAGTCAGAAGAGCGTTAGAGAATAATGTCAAACGATTCGAAAGAGATCCAGTAACCAACAAGATTACAAAAGACAGGGCAGTTAAGGCATTTTCAAGACCGGCTGCAGGCCAGCCTCCACCTATGCCATCTGAAGTTCGTCCACCATTTGTTCTTAAGAATACTTTGGACTATTTAGTTGATACGATAGTCCCCCAATTACCTGACGCCCATTCATTCATATGGGACAGAACAAGATCTATAAGACAAGATTTCACTTATCAAAACTACTATGGACCTGAAGCTATCGATTGTAACGAGAGAATCGTTAGAATACATTTGATTTCATTGCATATAATGGCTGGAAGCGATGTTGAATACTCCCAACAACAAGAGCTAGAACAGTTTAATAAGGCTTTACAGACTTTGATTGAAATTTACCAAGATGTTAGAAATAGAGGTGGTGTTTGTCCCAATGAACCTGAGTTCAGGGCTTACTACCTTTTAAGTCATTTAAGAGAAAGTGAAATTGAACGAGAAGTTCAAGATTTACCTGATTCTATTCTTCAAGATAGACAAGTCCAGTTAGCCCTTAGATTCAGGAACTTGATATCACAGAACAACATTGTCGAAAGAGGATTCAAAAATGGAATTGGTAGTTTGAACTTGTTTGTTGAATTTTTCAGATTGGTATTTAAGGAGGAAACCCCTTTCTTGATGGCATGCTTATTAGAGACTTTATTCAACGAAATTAGATTTTATTCGGTCAAAGCTATGACAAGAGGATACCATACGAAAGGAAAAGCATACGATGGTGAGACATTGAGAGCAATGTTGGGATTCGACACCATTGAACAGCTCGTAAAATTCATCGAGTACTATGAAATCGATGTTATTAATGAGCATGGCGTGGTATTGATAGATTTGGTTAACAAGGATAAATTGGAAACCAAGTATAAAATCAACTCCCTTAGCGAAAAACCTAAGATGGCTCAATCATTCTCCAAGAGACTTGACTCTAAGATTGTTAAGAGTTTACCAGAGTTCATAAACAGTGGTAAATCCAATGACAATTTGAACTTAAAAAATGGTAATGATTTGAAAGTTCTTGAGTCCAACAGGAAGATATTATCTAGTAAACCTTCTGAAGTAAAAGCCGGGTCATTTGCTGATTTCATGAATCAGAAATCTTCAGGCGGATTCGGAGGTGCTCCTCCAATGGGAGGATTTGGCTCAAGGACACCTGCTCTGTCCATCATCCCTGAACAGAAAACAAAGACGAATGTTAATAATCCTTCCGACACTTTAACCTTGCCCCCTCAAAAAGAAAAGCAAATATCGTCGATACCAATCAGCAAGCCAAGTTCAACATTTGGGAACTCAAATGGGTTTGGGTTTGGTACTTCAAACTCTGAAAAGTCAAAACTTGAATCAGAAACAGTGTCGTTCAGTTTCAACAAACCAAATATTCCTGAAGTGAAGAGACTACCACTTAACACTCTTAAGCTGAATGAAGCTGTGACCGAACCTCCACAACTGTTGAACTTTGCTCCCAAAGTCTCCGAAATCAAACAAACCGATAAATTTGATCCACCTAAACTAGGTACTTCGACTTTCAACAGTATAGCTGAAACAAGTTCAAGTCCCGTTTCAAAGCCTGTTATCCCCAAAATGGAAGCCCCCAAACCCAAGAAGTTACGTGACAACGCTAATTTTGAAAGGGCCATTGATCAGATATTGAACAGCATGATCAAAAAGTCGATAGATGAGGAGTTGAAATTATACACCTCTAAATTAATCAAACATCATAATCAGCAACTCGAAAGGTCAAGAGTGATTGATGTTTTCAGTAACGAACTATATGATGCATTTTTGAATGAAATATTGTTTAAGTTGATACTTGACACTAAAGCTCAAGTATATTATGATAAAAAAATAAAAATAAAACAAATAAGAAAAATAAAAGAAGTTGGAAATAAAATGAAAATAAAACAAATGATGAAAAGAAAAAAGTCTAATGAATTGAGTGCAATTAAGTTTGGAACCAATCATCAAAAGTTGTTGAAGAGGCAGTTATCAAATTCCTCATTCACTTCAACATCCAAGAGAAGACATATATGGAATGAGTCAAGTATAGCAGAAATCGTAGACAAAAGGAATGAGATTGAAAAGTTATGGGAGCCTATCAACTTCAAGAAGTTTATTGACAGACTTGCTGTCAATTTGAAGATAGACATAGAAGTGGATCGAATTGAGTTGAAATTCTTAGTTCTCGTGGAAAATTTTAAATTGAATTATTCTAAGTGGCTCATTAACAAATTGAATTTGAAAGTCAACCCTGATAGCCATCTTTACGAACACAAGTTAAAAAATGACAAAATAAGCTTGAAATTACAAAGCTTGCCTAACAAGGAGCATTTCAATCAAGAATTATTTCAGGAGACTTCGTTCATTCTTTTTGAATGTGGTCTTCTTGAAAAGCATGATAGGTTTACTAATATCCAAGAGAAACTCACTAGAGATGGACTTATTCTAAAAAAGATGTCTGGGTTAATCAATAAATTTGGAGACTACAAGGTCCAAGTGTTGATTCTTTATTGGGACGTGACCAATACAGGATTACAAAACCATGAAATCGAGAAGTTTTTGGGTATCACTCCATCCAGCATAATATCGAACGTAGTTCTTTGCGATATGAGTGGAAGTAATATCAATGAAGTATTGAACGATGGATTCGACAACCTCAGTAATCATTTCTACGGAGAGCTAAGTAAAAGAGGAGAAAGGCACAGACAAAAGAAGGAATTCAAAAGCCCAGGTCCAGAAATTCTCATAAATAATGACAAATTCAAGAAGAACGAGAATAAGTTAATCTCCAAGGCAAAATTAGATAAAAAATATTCCTATTTGAACAATCATTCGATTGCCAGTCAACTGTTACTCAATAAGTCAATTCTAGCCAACAAACTGATGGTGAACCATCTGGCAATCAACACATCGAACGTTCTTGACACCACCAATATGTCTAGATTGGGAGTTGCAGATACTACCAATTTATCTATTCTAGGTCCGTTTGGACAGGAAATAATAGAAGAAAGCACGCCTTTTAGTACACCTAGAAAATTTTCAAAACCAAAAACTTTACCCAAAAGTTTGCAACAATTAATCGATTTGACTGCACAGGTTAAATCGAAGTACAAGTCATAAGTATGAAATTAGAATTAATTTTAATAGAATTTTATATGTATTTTTAATAGAAACAGCATTTATTTAAATACTTATAGTTGTCGTTAGATCATGAAAACGGATGCAAATTTGGAATGGTTCTAGCCACTAATGAACTGTGGCAAGGTTTAGAAGCCACTTATAATAATTAGACTTGATATAGTTATCATTATTACTGGGATTGCTACTAGAAAGTTCAATTCCTTTTAATGTATCAAGAATGTAATTATTGGTAAGATTTTGATTATAATGAATGCATGGAGTGCTAGATTGACAAACGGGACATTCATACAAAAGGGTATAATGGCCGAACATATCATTATCGTGATTTTCAGACACAAAGTCTTCATCTTCAAGGTCCATCCGGAAGTTCTCCTGTAAGTCTTGTAGACGACATTCTTCACAACAGTATATAGATCCTGGCACGCATTGCCTACCATGGGCAGCACAATAATCTTGAAACATGATGAAATGTATAGAAAAAAATTAATTAGAGGATTTAGCACGGTTTTATATTTCACCACTTTCTCCCCTCTGCCACAGATCAATACAAAAAAAATTCAGAGGGGTAGTTATGAGATGAGTTTGTGTAGTACCGGCAAAAATAACCATTTTTGCGAACCGACATGGGCTAACAATAACTACTGTGGTATAGTGGTTATTTTGAATTAAGGTTCGACATTAGTGCATATAGCGTGCTATTCAGTTATTAGGTTCGTCAGATGATGTATCACGAGATTTGGCACAATTGCCATATGAGTTGGGAACAGTCCAACATGTTGAGGTGGGGACCAGCTCGGAAACCTCGAAGGATCTGCTTTGCGCATTGGCGGTGGACCCGCTCGATTATGTTTTGTGGGGAAACTAAAAAATTTTCACTCGCGTTTGCGTTCTTCAAAATGAACAGACAATCTTTTGCGCCGGTTGCGAAAAGAACCAATAGTTCTGTACACTTCATTAAGTTGCTGCATAGTCTGAAAACTTATCTATTTAAGATGCAAGGTTAGGATGACAAGCCGGATGGAGTAGATTCAAAGAAACATAAAGACGTAGAGACGTAGATAGTACTATAAGACGATATTCGAATGCAATATTAGAAGACGCCTGAATCATTATTGGCTCAGACACCGTGAAAATCGTATTACATTCATGTTATGAGAATCATCTAAAGGCTCATGATGTAAATATTTGGAAACAAAAGTGTTCATATCCACATCGTTTAAATATTCCCGTAACCACATGATATAATCCAGTATTTTGGTAATAAGAGTCTAGCTAACTAAGATATCCGTTGATACAACGCTTGTATTACTGCAAAAGAGATATATATTTGATTTCATACTCGAGGAACAGGACTAGTGCATCCTAGGCAGACACTCATAGAAGATTTGAAGGCACTCTATATCCATATGAATATGTGGTCCGATCAACGATGAGCTGTAAACTCTTCAAGAGTCAAGAAAACGTTGTAGCAAGGATATAAAAGACTCACAAGAATGTTCTGAGATATCAGTATTCTTGTACTAAGTGGTTAGAAGAAGAAGCATCATAGAGAACTAGAACATTAATCTCTGATGCCAGTTAAGCTCTGTAATTAAAATTAATGTCGTGGATAATGGTTAATCTTTAGAACATTCGGCAACTTATGATGGAAGGAAGATCATAACCCAATTGAAACAAGAGATAATGACCCTTGGAGCTCACTGTAAGAGCATATCATTTTAGAGTAAAATTTCCCACTCTATCCAATATACATTATTTAGCTTACAGAACTATTGATAATCGTTCCTGGCAACAAAACAGAGAATTGGTGTTTCGCGATTTTGTCAATAGCTGATTCATTGAAATTGGAAAGCTTTTACATTCCATATTTGAATAAATACATTCCTATAAGAATAGCTTATATTAATATATCGGAATTCGTCATCATTATTTTATATTCGAAACATTAATATTACTAGAATCAAGCTGTCTACCCTACCAACTGATTGTCGTTAGCAACTATGATTTACTCCTTTTACATCTTCGACAGACACTGCAACTGTATTTATCACCGGCGATTCTCCCTTGTCAATGACGGAGCCATTAATACAGATAATGATTCAGATATTGCTAAGCTTCTTTTCGGAGTTCTATACTCTCTTAAGAATATTTCATCAAAACTTGGAGATAATTCGTCCAATTCAAACGGTGGATTCAATTATCTCAAATCTTTTTCAACGGCCGCCTATCGAATCCACTACTTGGAGACACTTACAAACTTGAAGTTTGTTTTGATCACGGATAATAATATCGACAATCTTCAAAGTATTCTTTGGGAATTGTACTCGAATTATTATTTGAACAACATTGCTTTGAATCCATTAAGCCCGGTCGATTTTGAACCGGAGCAAATAATTTCCAATGTCAACTTCGTGACTCAGACCGATGATTTTTTGAAATCATTACCGGTGTTTGATAGTCTATGATTGCGATAAGCCACGATTATGGTTTTGCAATCATGACAGATAGTGAAACCGGGATGCCGGAAATTGAGTATGGGTGTTAGGGTTGCGCATTTTCGGCCCTTGATTTTCTTGATGCATGAAAGCCGCTCAATATAAATAGAGATGATATTGCTGAAAAGTTTTTGATTATTTCAGTTTTACTCAACACAAGATGGAAAAAAACAAGAAAGATATATATAACTTCAAGTCTATATACCATGAAGTGGGGTTGGTGTCAACAATAGCCATGGCCCAGATTTTGGCCCAAGGTAGTATTGTAATGTCATTGAGTACTATGGAAAAAGTTCTCGAATCTTTTGATGGAAATAACCAATCGACTATAAAAGTTTGGTTCATGGGGTCTTTTGCATTGACACTAGGTACCTTTATATTAATATCTGGTAGATTGGGAGATGTGTTTGGCTTGAAGCTAGTATTCACTATTGGCTGGGTGTGGACGTGTCTTGCCTCATTACTCACAGGCTTATCTTCATACTCAAATTCAGTTGTGTTTTATATTGTTTGCAGAGCTTTACAAGGAATCGGGTTTGCTTTATTGTTGCCATGCGGTATGGGTATTATTGGTAATGTGTATCCAAATGGGTTCAGAAAGAACCTTGCATTCTCCGTAGTTGGTGCTGCTGGTCCTAGTGGAGCTACCATGGGTGCAATTTTTGCTGCTATTGTAGCTCAGTTGTATCATTGGCCATGGTGCTTTTATCTTATAACAATTGTTAGTATAATAATGTTGGGTCTCACCATATGGTTGATTCCAAATCAAATCAATGAGACAACCAATGATTTCAGACATCTAGACATTTTTGGGTCGTTGATGGGAATAATCGGGCTAATCTTATTGAACTTCGTGCTTAATCAAGGACCACTAGTTGGATGGGACACAGTTTACATAATTGTCTTGTTGATCATTGCAGTCTTGTTAACGGTTGGATTTTTCGTGTATGAGTTGTCATTAGCAAGTTTTCCACTTTTGCCAAAGTCAATTTTTAACTATAAAATTGGATTAGTATTGATTTGCATTGGTTTGGGATGGGGATCTTTTGGTGTTTGGCAATACTATTATTGGGTGATAATGCTCGAAATTAGAGAGTACTCACCAATCAAAGCATCTTTGCTTTACATACCATTGTTCATCTTGGGAAATATAGCAGCGATGCTTGTTGCATTCATCATACACAAGACAAGACCATCATACATTTTGCTGGCAGCCAGTATCGGATTTCATGTCGGAATTATCATGCTTGCTGTGACTCCAGAGTTCGAATCATATTGGGGAATTTCCTTTGGCCAATTATTCATATTAGCATGGGGTATGGACTTGAGTTTTGCCTCGGGATCAATTATATTATCTGATTTCTTGCCTAAGAAGCATCAGGGTATGGCTGGATCTCTTATATCTACGGTTGTGAACTACTCAGTTTCACTCTTTTTGAGTCTAGCCAGTAACATCGAGATAGAGACTCATAAACCTGGCGACAGAATTATCCACAGTTATCGAAATGCTATATATTTTGGAATTGGAATTTCGGGTTTGGGAGTTCTTCTTTCGTTTGCATTCATATTCATTCAGCATTACAATAAAGACTCGAAGGGAACCTTTGATGACGAAGATCCCTTATCTTCTACCACAACATCTGACATCAAGATAGAGTCTGATTCATAAATAAAAATCCTTTAATAGAGATTTATATAGAGCATATACACTAATAGTTTTTCACTCATACAGTCCGAACTACACTCAGAACTCGGAGCGCGCTTGAAAAATTCAATTCTGCTGCCAAAGTAATAGTGAAGGTCAATTTAACTGGAGTATAGATAGGCTTGCAGATTCAATCAATCCTGAAGATTATACTCTAGAGATTCAGTGACGTGGGAGTGTTGGATTTATAACTTTTTTGTCGATCAACCGGAGAATAATACGTCGTTAACATGTCTCAAACATCAACATCTGCCAATGCGAATGTTGGGAACACTCCAACTAAGAGGCCTCATTCTGCGGTTTCTAATGGAATAAATAATAACAATGCTATTTCAACACCAGGAGTGGGGAAACGTAGTGAGTTGGAGCTGCTTATCAGAGAGCTACAGAATAAATTGGGCTCAAATTGGGATAAATACCATGAAAATCTAAGCTTATTCTTGATCGGAAAACTAAGCAGACAAGAGTTAATCAATAATATAGTACCTATTCTAAAGAATGGTCTCATTAAATACCATAACAAGTTGCTATTGATGAATTTCTCCAACTCATTCAAAAACATTCCGATTGATTTCCAGAATGAATTTGCTAGTTTCTGGAACAAGAAATCAAAGAACAAGACGGTTAAGTCTTCTCAATACGAGAAGTTCAAGCAAAATATTATGGGGTTACCTATAAAAGAAAGAAGGAGAATAAGGGCAATTACAAGAGATTCTGGTAAGAAGAATAAGATTAATGCTGGAATTACATTGACTAGACATGCTTTATTACCAAAGATTCCTTCAATTCAAGATAAAGAGCAGCAACAGTTACAGGTTAATAATTTAGTGGGCTGGCAACAAGATGTTGTGAATGGAATTAATACTCCAATTTCTACGGATACTTACGAGTTGCCAGATACTGATGACTTATCGAAGAGAATATTGATGACAATGAGGGAAGCTGGTCTCACAGGTGGTATTAACCCACAAGTTTTAGAAGTCCTAATGTTGGGATTAGAAGCATACATGAAGAACATTGTGGAAAGCACTATTGACGTCGTCAGATATAGGGAGAACAAATACAATAATAGCGATTTCTTATCCACTGCCATTCAAACTGTCAAGGAATCTTTTAACGACAAAAAAGAATCGGACCCCAACCAAGATTCAGATGATGAGAATGGTAGAGACCCTAAGAGAAGGAAGGTCACCATCAACATCCAGGATATGTATGATTCATTGGAAATGTTTCCATATTTGATTGAACCTTCCGGACCAAAATTGAGGTTGACCAATAACATGCTAAAGAATGACGACGAAACCGACAACATAGATTATACCCTTCCTTCAAGAGAGGCAATTCCCGACCATAATGGTCAAAATAATAGCTCCATCAAGTTAGAGGATAGTGACAAAGAAAACAAGACAGAAAACAAAGATAGTTCTAAAATTAATACCGTGAAAACCAATAAAGATGACACAAATACGGTCTCTTCCAATGCTACAAGTTCACGCAATGGAATCCACCAACAGCGGGCTCAAAGTCATATAGGTACTACCGATGAATTAAAGTGGGTACTTCATGACTTGTATTCCGAAATGTAAAGTAATGATTTATTTAAAGATTTATACAACTGTAATATACAAAAATTTCATTTACTGTTTTGTTGTAAGACTTCTAGTAATTCCGAAGACCCATCAAATGCTTTCAAGGAACAAACGTCAAAGCATTCAGTTTCATTCCGACAATATTGCAATATTAGATTGTAAAGGCTTGGTCTTTCAAATATATCCGCTTGAAATGACTTTTCGAGGTTGGAAATATCAAATACCCAAAGATTTAATTTCGGTCCACCTTGGCGACTGATTGTTATATTAAAAAGGCAAGAACCGTTGAATGAATTCGATAATTTGTTTAAGATAGTCTGGTAGTTCTCAGGCTCATCCAAAAGCATACTTTGACTGGAAATATTTCCAGACTTGAATGTATCATTTGAGAGACCATTTAAAGAATCAAATAGATCGTAGACTTTGGAATCTTCAATTCCAATTGCTTTGCACGAGTACAGCGCCTTTTCAGGATCCTCAATAACTAATATTTTTTGATATATGTCGAGTAAGACCTCTTGTAGCAACATTGGTTTATGATCTCCAGAAAAAATCAATGAAAATTCAATGTTTTTTCTCAAGTTTGAAGTGACGTAGTAGTTTAGCTCTCGAAGCACATCATGATTCAGAGGACACGGTAATATTTTGTGAAATTTGAATGTCCCAACTTCAGCGGTCAAGATATTTTCTTTTATATTTGCTCCAAGTGGGGCTCCGACGTAAACTCGATTTGAAGTTTCGGTGTTTAAAATGGTGTTTTCGAGCATTAGCTTTGTATTCTCTTGAGTGTGAAGTTTATTCTTGATATCAGTGTAAATGGAGTTCGTCTTTCCAAGATTTGCTTTAGATTCCTCTTCTAGTTTACTCAATTTATCCCGCTTCAACTCCAAAGATGTTATCTTGGACATTAAGTTATTCTTTGTAGTAAAGAACTTACTAGAATCAGTCTGTAGCTCATTCTGCATCTGCTCTAAATGGCTATTGTCTTTGGAGAGATTTGAAATACGATCGTTTACTGTTTCCACCTTTTGTTTTGACCTTTCAAGTTCTTCTTTTTTTGAGTCGTATTGTTTTGTTAATTCACTTGATTGCTTTAATAGGTCTTCTATGCTTTTGTTCAACTCCTGCTCAACTTTTAGCGTCTCTTCCTCAATTCTTTGTGCTTTTTTCACCTTTAACATTCTCAACTGTTCTTTTAATTGAGCTTCTTGCTCGGTGAGCTGCTCTATTACAGAAAGCAAATCTTCATGCTTGAATTCTTTAGCAGAGTTTAATTCGGACTTGAGATCAAACTTGAATTGATCAAATTCAGCTTTCAACTTTTGCTTCTGCTCTTTTATTTTGAAATTAGTCAATTCTTCTCGGTGCATCACATTCTTGGTGATAGAAGCTTCCAAGTTATCGAATCTCCTCTGATTTATCACAATAAGATTATTTATCTCTGAGATCTTGCTATTGATTTTGTTATTATTTCTCTTTAAAAACCTCAAGTCTTCTTCAATCTGATCTAATCGGACAACTAGAGTTTTATATTCCTCTGCCAATGCCTCGCCCTTCTCGGTATTTCTTTCAATCTCTTGTTCAGTTGTATCTTTAAGCGATGGTCTAGAAAATTCAAGTACAGACAGGTTTGTCTTTTGTGAGTTAAGATGTTCGTTCATGCCTATTAGTTTATTGATATGCTTCAAATTCAAAGCATCGTTGGTAGATGAATTGTTGTTGTCTTTTTGTGACTTCAAAGTCGAGTTCTTGAGTGTAGGTATTATTGAATCTATTGGTTTATCTTTCAATTCAGACGACGATAATTTTCTTTTTTGGCCTCGTATTGTGTCAACCACATTATCGATGTTATCCAATGGTCTCTTGAAAGTTGTCTCTTCCAGAGGGCTTTCTTGAATCAGATCCATATCAAAGTAAAATATATCACGTCTGCAAAATGTAAACAACTGCGAATCAAAAAAATAAAGGTCGTATTAGTGCATTATTGTATGTACAAGTTTAGTAAATAATATTTGACAAAAGAAAAAGCCTCGATCATCTTTTGTTGTAGTCATATCGGTTTCATGCTTCATCTTTAAACAGGCGTGTGGAAAATGTTGAAGCAGATATAATCTTAATAAAGAATGCTCTAGAAAGCATTCAATACTAGCTGAAATCTACTATTGGCCATTTGAATCTTCCAACAGATAACTTGCTTCAGAATGGAGCCTCTATTTTTAATTGAAATCTTTGTTTTGTAAGTTACGAGTCATTGCAGGTAATGCAATTCTGATTCCATCCAATTCTGGTGCCATGAACACTTGGCATCCAAGTCTGGAAGTCTCTGTTAATCCAAAAGCCAAATCTAACATATCATTTTCATCATCACTGGGTTCTGGTACTTCATCGTAAAAATCTGGGTCAACAATCATGTGGCAGGTTGAACATGCACATGATCCACCACAAGCACCTTCGACATCTAATCCGGCAGCCTGGGCTATATCCATAAGATTATCTCCAGCAGCAGCTTCGACTTCAATTTGATTACCATCTTTGGTGATGAAAACGATGTGTAATTCTTCACCAGGTTTGGGCTTGTGGACATGCCCGTGAAAGTTTATTGGGGATGAGCTGAAGCTTCGAATAAAAGACGATGAGCTTTTGACAGTTGATATCCCCATTTGATTATAGAAAGGAAATCTGTTCAAACTGGTTCCACCAGCTTTCATATGCAAAGAGAACCTTCCACTTTGTCTGATTAAGGGTCTGAACATGGTTTGTTCTTATGTTTTATGACTAGCGTCAAGTTGAAACTTTGCGATGATTAATGAAAATAATTTGATTAGTCGGACCGCATTTCGGCTGGCCGAAAAAAAAAGAGTTCATTTATACCAATCAAAGACATTAATACACAAGATAAATAGTGATAAATTTCAATTTCATTAGACACATGTACAATAATTTTATATAAATCGTTTAAAAATAAGAAACTTGGATTACCAGAACTTACTGGCAAGAACTAAAATGATCAAAATGATCAAGACTGCTATAATTGCATAACTGATAAATTTGTTTGCAGTCAATCTTCTACTCATAGATTTCAAGGTTTGAATGGATTTATCAACGTATCCTTCAGCAGTCAATAAAGTGTTTCTTGAACCACTTATTTGTTCTCTCTGGGCTCTTAAATCATTTAATATGTTACCTCCTATAGATTCGGTTTCGAGAGCAATTCGTTGACTATCTCTTAATCTTTCACTACTTCTCTCCAACGAAGCATTGTTAGACAACAATTGCTTTCTTTGGTCACCGTGCAAATCGTCTCCATCGAGTGAGTCGGTGTATCTATCACCAAATAATTCGAACTTGTCTTGGTCATCTAGTAACTGTTTTAATTTGGTTTTACTTTCATTCACTTGCGCCTTGTACTGACGAATTTTGGTATTGTATTGTGATTTTTGGCTAGATGGGAGATTCTGCACTTCCAAGTTCATTTGATCGATTAACTCCAAGCATTCATCACTTGCGTGCTCAATTGACTTTAATGCCAGTTTACGTTGGTCTAAACGATTAGTATTTTATTTCCGTACTGAGAATCCGTGCGAGATATACATACTTGGATCAGTAATCGATGACATGGATGATAACTTCGATTTAGCATCTTGAATTGCTAAATGGAAGTCATTCTCATAACTTGAAAATATGTCTGACATGGCCTTAAGGATATTTGGTTTCACAATTTATGAAGGTCGCACTTCAGAGGAACCCGCACTCAAGAAAATTGAATAAGCTACTTAATATATATATATATATTTAATGATGTTTTGCAGAAGCTTCAAACTCATCAGAATGGTCATTATGTGAGTACTTGTGGAATGCTGACTTAATGCTGCTAATGTAATCTTCATCGATAGCAGAATTAACTTCAGAGTGAGCAGAGGTAGCTGATCTTGATGGAGTTAATGGGTTTGTCTCATTCTGAATCATTTCATTGTAATTCAAGATCGATTTGGTACGAAGTAATTTAGCTTTACTCTTTTCTTCTTCTTCATCTAAGTCCAAGGAGTGCATTGTCAAATTCAACAATGATTTTCCTGATCTTCTTCTCATCAACTTTCCAGGGAAAGGACCAGATTTGGGGAAGTATTGTTCAATATTTTGAGAATCCAAATCATCCAAGGTTCTTGGTGCACCTTTGGGTTCATCTGAGATTATTCTATTATCTAAACCATCAGACATCTCATTGTAAATCGACAGTCTTCTTGGTGTACCTACTGATTTTGGAGTCTTTGGAGTTTTGTAACCAGTACCATTATCATGGATCCATTTAGCCACAACTGCGGTCCAACCACATTGATGGGATGCACCTAACCCCCTACCGGTATCACCATCAAAATATTCATAGAATGGAATACAGTCTTTGAATAAAGGATCTTTATTGACTAGATCGTTCTCTCCATTGGATGGTCTATTACCGTCTTCGTCAGGCATGAATAAGTTAATCATTCTATACTGGATTTCTTGTGCACACTGAGCTAAATTCAAATAATCACCAGAACCTTTTGGACATTCGATCTTCAAATCTGGTCCGTAGTACAAATAGAATCTTTGTAAAGCTTCGACAAGTAAAAAGTTGACTGGAAACCATATTGGTCCTCTCCAATTGGAATTTCCACCAAACATTCCACTATCACTTTCACCAGGCAAGTACTCAACTTTGTAAATTTCTCCATTAACATCCATTTCGAAGGGATGCTCCTCATGATATTTGGATAAAGATCTAATACCGAAATTGGATAAAAATTCGTCTTCATCCAACATTCTTTCTAAAATACTTACCAATCTGTCCTTGTCAACCAAAGCTAATAATAATCTTTCACCCACACCTCTTGCTTCCATTGAAGCTATATTTCTTTCGGCAACTGTTTTCTTGTGATTGATAAACCAGTTGAGTCTCTTTTTGAAGCTTGGAAACTTGTCCAATAACTCTGGCTCTAAGGTCAAAGAAGCATACAATGGAATCAAACCAACTAAGGATCTAACTGGTAATAATTTAGAGTTATTTGGTCCATGACTAATAGCGTCATAATAAAACTTATCTGTTTCGTCCCACAAAGACTCAACTTTGTCATCGTTCTTGTAAGTCATAGCATCAGCAATCAAAATAAAATGTTCAAAAAATTTGGAAGCAATGTTTTCGTAAATTGGTTTTGTCTTTGCCAATTCCAAGGCAATATTTAACATTTGCAACGAAAAGAAAGCCATCCAACCAGTTGAATCAGCTTGTTCTAAGTTTCCACCCGTAGGTAAAGGTTCTGATCTATTAAAGATACCAATGTTATCTAAACCTAAAAAGCCACCTTCGAAAACATTATTACCATCGAAATCTTTTCTATTAACCCACCAAGTGAAGTTGATCAATAATTTCTGGAAAAGAGTCTCCAAGAAATCCAAATCTTCTCTACCGTACATTTTCCGCTCGATTTTGAAGATTCTAAAAGTGGCCCATGCGTGAACAGGTGGGTTGACATCACTGAAATTCCATTCGTAAGCAGGAATCTGTCCATTTGGATGCATATACCATTCCCTAGTCAATAAATCTAACTGTTTCTTAGCAAATGTTGGATCAATCATAGCAAGAGGAATACAGTGGAAAGCAGTGTCCCAGGCAGCAAAGAATGGATATTCCCATTTATCGGGCAATGAAAGAATGTCATTAATGTATAAATGCTTCCAATCCTTGTTCCTACCATTGGCTCTATTGGGTGGTGGTTTAGGAGTCTTTGGATCTCCTCTTGACCAATAATCATGGACAAAGTGGTAGAATTGCTTTGTCCATAATAAACCAGCAAAAGCTTGTCTTTGAACTTGTCTTAATTCATCTGACATTGGCATTGGACTCACTTTCCAATAGAACGCATCAGCTTCGTCTTGTCTTTTACTGATGGTATTATCAAATTCAAATTCATCGATGTCCTCTAATTTCTTACTCAATTTATAACGTAAAGTAACATAATCTCCTGGTGGAACCGCATCGAACTTAAACCAAGCACAACCTTTTGTACCTGCTTTCTCAGGGTTAACAACATCATCTTTACCGTCAACAACATAGTCATGGAAGGCGTCCTTAACATATTTCACTTCGTTTTCTTGATCGTAAAGCTTTTTGGTATTTGTTTCATTTTCAGTGAAAAGAAGTTGGGGTTCAATATCATCCTCTGTTTCGGAGAATCCTGGAGAGGGAGCAAATAACAAATATTTCTTTCCAAAATGATAATGGTTAACTTCCATAGTATAATCATCAATTTGTTTTAAGCTAGGCTTAGGCTTATCGTAGCTTCCCCAGGACCAAGTGTTTCTCAAAGTCAAGTGAGGCAAAATATGCAAAGGTGCCGGCTTGTCACTTCTGTTATAAGCAGTGATTCTGAATAAAAGCTCATCAGCATCCTCATCATCTTCCTTTGCCATCTCAAATACGACATCAAAGTAATCATTGTTATCAAATAACCCGGTGTCAGTGATCTCGTATTCATGCTCCAATCTTGACCGTTTACCATTCTCTTCAACCAATTGCTTATAAGGGAATTCATTCTGGGTGTACTTATACAAATACTTCATGTATGAATGAGAAGGAGTGTTGTCCAAATAATAGTACAACTCCTTAACATCCTCACCGTGGTTACCTTGAGAGTTTGTAACTCCGAATAATTTCTCCTTCAAAATAGGATCCTTTCCATTCCATAAGGCCATTGTGACATTTATCAACAGATAGGAATCACTGACTCCAGCAATTCCATCTTCACCCCATCTGTAAGTTCTGGATTTCGAATCTTCAAATGAAAAATCAGACCAAGCATCCCCGTTATAAGAGTAATCTTCTCTGACAGTGGACCATTGTCTTTCAGCAGTGAAACAACCCCAGTTTCTATACTTGGGGTTTTCTAACCTCTTTTCTTCAGCCGTTAAACGTTGGGACATCAATAAAAAAGAGATATCGGACTGAGGCAAAATAAAGTAAATTGAAAATTTCAGGGTTTTTATCAAATCAAAGGGATCGCGAGCGGATCTGTATCAGTTGCTACACGCTATTTTTAAGTTTTTTCCGTCCAATATCTTAAATTGTATGTGCTGAAAGAGGAGGCAACTTAGTAATAATTTAGTTATATGGTTTATTGAACCGAAGCTGGGAAATCCAATGATTTGTACATCCCATTTGTCAGTTAAAAGTGGAAGAAAGTGAAGCTTAGAATTAAGATAAAGATTGAACCAACCTGAATTAATAACCCTTGGGTTCTTTTTTGCAGCACTTCAATCGACTAATAAATCGAGTGTCTTACAACCTTTTTCTGTATTCTAAGTTTCGAACCATATGGATTTAGGGCGATTCAATGTACAAGAAACTAAATAATAATCAGACGCGAGTTGCTGTCCCAGAAATCTGTTGGGCATTAACAAATTGAAGTGAAGCATTATTGCTGCGTTAAAAATCTAGTTTTGACGATGGTATGTCCATTAATGATATGTATATTAAAGCTGAGCTATCAGCGATGTGCCAATAAGTAAGTGTCTATAAAATGTATTTGCAACCATTGATAAAAATCCCCCATTTTTTTACCCCACGCTTTTGCTGCGAAAATTAATGTGCGAGTTGGGGAAGGTTGCTCACCACATTTGTCTCGACGTTGTAAATATGGTATTCAAAAAGCTTGATTATGACTTCTTTGATGGAAGGACATTTGATTCCAGTGATGATACTGTTGAATCTGGTGATGGAAAATCTAGCCGTATCTAATGCAATTAGACAAGTTTTAAACTTGTAGTAGTCTATAAGATTAAGGTGTAGGGTCTCAAGGTAAGGTAATTTCAAATTAAGACAGGATAAGCTTTCGGAAAATACTGGAAGCTTTAAAGTCTTCAAACTTTTAAAGTTGTTCAAGAACATGAAACAGTCAGATTGGTCTGAATAGTTAAGACAAGACATTTTATTGTTTGATTTTAACGAGAAGCCAATATCCAAATGATTGAGATCGCTCGAAGCCATACTTGCCACGAGAAGATTCAAATTTTTGATGATATCCTTGGAAAGATGGATGTTTACTTTCAAGAATTTAAGATATTTCTGCTTGTTGATGAAATCGTAGATAAATGAGTTATCGAGGTCGTTATTCATCATATCAATTTCGAGATGTTGCAATCTATTACTATTAGCACAAATCAGAGACAATAAATCAGTTGAGTGGCCACCGATCACTTCATGGCAATTCATGAGTTTTAATGTCTCGAGACGGGAAAAGTTTATCTTTTCCATCAACAACTCGACATCACTAAAAGACAAATAAAGATTCTCTAGGTTTAAAGCAGTAAGACTCAAGGGAGCTTTATTAACTAGTAAGTTCTCCAAGTGATCTTCAACAAGCACTAAATTCTTCTTGGATATCTTTAAAAATTTCAAGCTTTTGAACACAGAAAGGTTGATAGAAATATTGGTGAAGTTCTTAAAACCTGACAAACTAAGTGATTCCAAGTGAGTAAAATCTTCCTTGAAATTGTTAAAATTCTTGAAGTTGCCATTCAACTTAGAAAGCTTCATAGAAGGAAGAAGGTTTACAATATTTAAGTCTAGATTATAATTTGAATACCACCTAAATTCCTCTAGACTCGTAAGGTTTGGAAATATTTCAACAAAGTAATTAACTAATAAGTCTTCTGGTAAATCAGGTAGCTTTGTGAACACAAGACGTTGAATTAGCCGACAATCTGTTTTGTTCTCTATAAGTCTCTTCAAAAATGTCTTCAAGTTGTAGATCGATGAAATCTGTACAAAGCCAGATGATTCTGATCCGTTGTCAAATAGAGTTCTGGTAGAATTGATTTCAATTGATTTGAACATGTAAGGTTTTGTGAGACGACTGAACTTTGTGCTGGTCTGACTTAATGCAACCAATGCATTTTGGGATAACGAAGGTAGTATGAGTTCCACAACTTCTGGAGGGAAGTCATCAAGCATTTTGATACTGTTTTTTTATAAAAATATCTGCCATTGCTGATTTCAATGTGATATATTTTTCTCATACCCCAGATTCCGTGTCTCGGATTTGCTTGGGACCAATCGGCAAATGTCCGAACAACGAGCCATAGTTTTTTTTCCGGACATGCAACCGTTAAAAGACCATATATATATATCATGTCAACATTAGGGAATCATCATATATACACCCAATCTCTTATTGCAGAAGCATTTTGAACTAACAAACGACATGGTAATTATTATGCTCTTAAGACTCCATCAATGAAGAGCACTTGAATTCAAGCAAACGCACCAAACCCCCAATACTTGTAACCTAGACCCTAATATTCATCAAGCTGACACGTATAGGACCTTCCTCCAAATGATAACTTCAGACCCCACCACAAAGGATGCAACAACACACGATTCTAGTATGGCTGCGAAAATTAGCCATATAAGAGTACTGAAAATTTATATTTTTGCAAACGAGCATAAAAAGAATAACTCTTACGACTAAACCTAGCAACTACTGCGGCATAACAGAAACACCAACTCACTCCCAACAAGACTTCTGTCTTCCTAATAGCACTATACACCAGAAATTGATATACAGCACATTTGCTGCTTGTAACCAGGATACTGACTATACACTGCAATTTAGTACAGCTATGAGGTAATGCTGATGAAAATGCCATCAAACTGCGCTGCAAAAATCAAACAATACCCACACTAGTCTCTTCCAACGGTCCCATTGCAGCCCCAATGCAGCCCCGTGCTCCATTCTCGATACCACGGCTTGGATTTCAAAAAGCTAAAACCTAATCTTGTCCAAAGGCTCGCCTTGCCCAATATCGAATGTCGTAACCAGCAGATGCGCTTTATTCAGGATGAGTTTCTTTTTTTTCGATGTGGACCACTTGGCCCACGGTTGAAATTTTCATTTCATGCCCATATCGCCTCTCAAGTTCATCTTCTTAACCCTTCAACAAACACTCAACCCATATCTCTTGATCGAGCAATAAGTCCAGTAAATTCCCAGTTTTAGAGTATTCCTGGGTCGCTGTTTACGGCAGAATTGGTGGTTGAAATGGGCACTGTGCGTGCACCAAGAGTGCATCCGATGGTATGCAGGTCCTGACGCATTTCGCCATCACTAACTCGGGAACTTGCGTCAGGTAACGACAGAGTAGACCATATTGAACCACACGAACAGCGTCTCTACGGTGCTCTTGTTGTTTGTCGTTCATGTTCAATTGGATGCCCGGTGACAATGGTTTTTTACCGCAAAAAAAACCGTGTCCCTAGCCCGAATTCCCTATATGTGAGTTTACGATGAGGAAATCGGCCGCAAATCCGTCGATTCCATATACCAATAATAGAATGACTGTAATAATAAACAAGGATCACGCCGAGATGATGGAATGATCCTTGGCATCGTTAACCATTTAGACTTAACTTCGTAGCGTAGTGGGCGATGGTTCTCGCGATGGCCCTAATGGCTACTTCGCAGCCAAGATGCAATGAAGATAATTACAAAACAGAAACCAAAGAGAACAATGACGGGCCGCTTGGCGAGTTTTTCCCTTTGCTGTGCTGGAGAGGATTTAACCGCAGGCAAGGCTCACGCCGGAGGATAGATGATGCCGGAGACAGGTCTACACCGGATGGAGGTTCGGCAGGCATGTGGCGTGCGCGGCCCAGGTATTCCCTTCGCATTAGTTTTGTGTCAGCGGCTTGTAAAATCCTCCTTAAATCTATTTTCTGTGAAACTGCATTTCGTCCATCTATAATTCGTTATACGGTTTAAAAACTACAGCAGGAGATTTTTTTAAAGAAATTAAACCTTTGAATATTAAAGTAATTTTAGAGCTGATTTCCGTATTTATCATTACTTGTGTTTAATTCCAGTAAATTATTTATTTTTCACCCCAAGTAATTTCAACCGTCTAGAAATTATTTGTCAGAATTCACATCGCCTGGGTTTAAGGATACTAGAAATTAATTGTTTTAATTATTGGACCTAGATAAGTGTACTGTGTTCCATTTGATCATAACCTCCAAATCATGTTTAACACCCGGATATTTGAAAATTCGGGAGGGAATACCACCACTTCCACCCCGTCTATTAACATTCCCAATGCTGGAAATCCAGATGTGACAGGGGATAACACTCAACCTATTGACATCACATATCAGAGATCTTCTATATTCAATAATTCTAGATTTAGAAGGGAGAGCTTAGCCCATTCCCAGGGAATGGGTGGTGTAAGTTGGGGATCAATTACTATTGGTTCTTGGTTGAAAGATGAGGTAATGATGCTCAATCATCAGAATAACAACGGCAGTCAGATCCAATATAATAATAACAATCATTTGAACATCATGAATCCTAGAAGGGGATCGTTCAGATTCAATCAAACTGCCGTCAACAATAATAATTCCAATTTTCAAGGAAATTCGATGGCGTTACTGCCACCGCAAACTTCATATTTGCCAAATCTAGAGGCCGATTATTGTAAGGATTACAGTTGTTGCGGTCAACTTTTGCCCAATTTACATGACTTGTTACGTCATTATGAAGAAGCTCATATAAACATGAGTCCACCAGCTGATAATAATGCTTATTTGAACTCAAACCGTAATAGAAATATTAATAATATTCACAATATTTTAGAAACAGTATCAACTACTGATGTGTTTTTGAACAACAATCCTCATTTGCAAGCCCAGCAACAAGCTCAACAGAGAGCCCAATTGGAGGCTCAACAACAAGCACAGCAGCAAGCCCAACAACAAGCTCAATTAGCCCAGCAACAAGCGCAACACCAAATGCAAGCGCAACAAGCTCAACACCAAATACCGACACAATCCCATGGTCATATTCAGCATCAACAGGGTCAAACATTAACTCCACAAACCCCAAATCGCTTCTCTCAATCGCCATCTGAAGGTGGTGCCGGTGGAAGTGGATCTCCAATGGATGAAGACGATTTAATGTATATTGACGACCCAGCAAGACACTTATACATGGTGGAGAATAATGAAGACAAACCATTCAAGTGTCCGGTTATTGGATGTGATAAGAACTATAAGAACCAAAATGGGTTAAAGTATCATAGATTGCATGGTCATCAAAATCAAACCCTTAAGGAGAATCCTGACGGTACGATTTCTGTTATTGATCCTGAATCTAACACTCCATATCTTGATGGAGCTGCATTAGAGAAAGACAAACCTTATAGATGCGAGGTTTGTGGAAAACGGTACAAAAATTTGAATGGGTTGAAGTATCATAGAGGTCATACCACTCATTAATTTAAAACGATGTAGAGGTATAGAACCAGATTGGGTTTACAAGGGGGGTCTGTTTATTATTAATTGATTTGTATTATATTTATTTTCTGCATAGGAGATGGCTCCTCCACGGACAATATGAACAGAAAGTATTTTGAAGTGCCAGAGGGTATAACAAGGGAGTCGTATGAGAATGAGATGAGATAAGATTAGAATGAAAATGAGAAAGAGAGAAGGATCACGAATAAGAGAAGATTTGCATGTAAGAGAATGACTATGGATGACATGAAATCTAGCAAGATATGAGTAATAGGGGTTGTTATGACATGAGGCTCAACAAGAGTTGGACCCATTAAACGTTTATGGCTCAAATTGTCAGGTGGGCTCAACGGTCTATTTGTCGGGAAATTCGACCTTTATGATCGAAATATATTTTTTTATTTGATTCATACTCTATCTAGTGTATAGTAATTATATGAAGTTGTCTGGATCTGAGACTCTCTAGTATCTCGGGGTCGTTGTAACTTTCCCCGGTTGTCGTATTTGTTACTTCAGAACTGGCATTGTATTTCCGCACTCCCACAGTTTTCACCACATTTTCGCAATTTCTGTTCAATGTTGAAACTCAATTAGTTTTTACAGGATTATAGATTTTAAAAACCAGTACTAAACAGACAATGGTGGACAATCCTGAACATACGACAATGTCCAACTTATCTGCGGGATTGAAGAACGTCAACCTCGCTGACCAACAGGCCAGAGACACGCAGAACTTGCAGCATCACTTGGCCAATGAAACTAATGATCAGGTACAATTATCCCGGATTTCGAACTTCTTTCAGAATCAACCAACCGAAGGCTTCACATTATTCAGTCACAGATCTGCTCCAAATGGATTTAAAGTCGCTATAATCATGAGTGAACTTAACTTATCATATAATACTATTTTCTTAGACTTTAATAGTGGAGAACAGCGAGCACCTGAATTTGTTACCATAAATCCAAACGCAAGAGTCCCAGCTTTGATTGATCATTACAACGACAATACCTCAATCTGGGAAAGTGGAGCTATCATATTATATTTGGTTTCCAAATATGTTAATGAACATGGCGAATGTAAATTATGGTCAAATAATTTAATCGAACAACTGCAAATTAGTAGTTGGGTATTCTTCCAAACAAGTGGACATGCACCAATGATTGGACAAGCCTTACACTTTAGATATTTCCACTCAACTCCAGTACCTTCAGCTGTTGAAAGGTATACCGATGAGGTAAGAAGAGTTTATGGAGTGATAGAGATGGCCTTAGCAGAAAGAAGAGAGGCTCTAATTATGGATTTGGATGTCGAGAATGCTGCTGCTTATTCTGCCGGTACAACTCCATTATCTCAATCGAGATATTTCGATTATCCGGTGTGGTTAGTAGGTGACAGAGCTACTATTGCAGATTTGTCTTTTGTTCCTTGGAATAACGTTGTGGACAGAATTGGTATCAACTTGAAGTCGGAGTTCCCAGAAGTTTACAAGTGGACTAAATATATGATGAGAAGACCTGCAGTAATCAGAGCTTTAAGAGGAGAATAGGTCAACAAGACACATGTCTATTTCTAGGTTTAATTTGTATTGACTAATGTAAATATAATGATCATGAAAATATTAATCACGAACAAAGTACACTTTGTAAAGTAAAAGAAGTAAAAACATAACCACCGGGGCATGTATAAGAAGTCTTTTGGCGACATTTTTCTTAGGGCGAACTGATTGAGTCACAGGTAAAGGGAGTGATTTTTCGTCCACATATTCAGATTTTTCGTCCAAGTATTGGTCTTTATCATTCGCCTTGCTGAAAGAAGAATGATAATATGACGAACCTTTTGGTTTTTGTATCGACTTTGAAGCCTTATTATTTAATCTGACAGCAAGTTCTAATTGTCTCAACTTGTTGGCACTAATTTTGTCTGCACAGATGCCGTAGGAAATTGTTCCCGTGTTTGACGTCTTGAACATTGGCTGAGGAATGTCTTTTACCGGAGAATATAAATGCTGTGGTCTTGGAATAGCCATGCACATTAGCAATTCTTAATGACTATGTAATTTGAGTTGAGCAGTTTGTGAAAAAAGATAAGTGCGATAAAGCTGGCTTTATATAAAAGTGCTCAAGCCTCACCAAATACCGGAAGGTTCCTTCGACTCTCAATTACAGAGTCACCCGAGGATCTTGATTATGCAGATATGAATTACCCAAACCATGCTGACAGATAGAAAAATACAAGGCAACGCTTAAAACTTTTTATGTAAAATTATATATTTAAGTATTCAAACCACAATTGCAGCTAGAAAAGTTCCCTCACTATCATAAGTCCCAAGAAAGAGTCAATTATCTGCGTAGCAACCAATTGAGTGGTTTCGCTAGTACCATCGAATGGGGGACTAACTTCGACTACATCAGCTCCTACCAAATTAATTCCCTCAAGTCCATCAAGAACACTCAAAAGCTCTCTTGAAGACCATCCACCAGGCTCCATTGTTCCGGTTGCAGGTGCAAAAGCTGGATCTAATACATCGATGTCCACTGAAATATAGACAGGAGCCTCAGTTCCAATTTGGTCGAGAATCTTGTTAACAACACCATAAATACCCAAATGGTCGATATCTCTTGCGGTAATAGTCTTGAAACCACAATCGACATCGTGCTGGTGGTCATAAGAGTCGTCGATAAAAGGAGCTCTTAAACCGACATGGTAACAGCCTGTGGTATTCAAGAACCCTTGTTCTGCAGCATAATGGAGAAATGTTCCATGATTAAGGTTCATATAGTTTGAGATTCCTCCTCCCAAGACTTTGGGATCCCAGGTATCAATATGACTGTCAAAATGAATAACATTTAATTGTCCATATTTCTCATAAGCAGATTTTAATGTCATCAATGTAATGGTATGATCACCACCCATAGTGATTATTTTTGGTACGTTTTTCGTGTTGGTGCTGGGATGTTTGTGAATGGCCCTTTCACCTCTGTATAATTGGTTGAGAGCAATTCGGTTATCAAATGGAGTCAAAGGCACATCTCCACAGTCAATAATCGATAAATTGTGACTAGTTGGATTATAAGGATTGATATGTGATAAGTTAGAATTTGGATGGCCGTTATTTCTTACAACACTGGCTCCACCAAGTCTTCTGGCACCCAGTCTAATTCCTTCAGGCCCAAATCTAGCACCTGGCCGATAAGAAACTCCGGTATCGAATGGGGCACCTAAAATTGCAATATCAATGTTTGAAGTTATGTCTTGCTCCTCTTGACTGAAACAGTTCAAGTGTGGTAATCCACCAAATGTGATGATTCCACCAAATAAGTTACGGGAGGAATTAAGATCTTCAGTCTCATCATCGTCTGGAAGCTTAGCTTTAGATTGATATTTAACGTAAGATTCGTGTGATTTTTGGGCCAATTGTTGTTTTTGTAAGGCTTCGTATTTGCCTTGATTATTCACAAAGTCTTGTATTGAAATATCTGGTTGACTGGTCTCGACAAATTCGGGAGATTCATAAGATATCTCACCTTTGGCAAGCTGGTTGAGCTTATACTGTGCTGATTGCGGCTCGTCAACAAGTTGCAAGTATAACGAATCCATAAACGATTGGGGAGTCAGGAATTCGTTTCCATCCTCATAGGTGTGGATGGAAACTGCAACAACTGCATTAATTATTGAAAGTAATAGTTTGACGGACACCATTAGTTAGAATGCAGTTATCCGAATAATTCAGTATTTAAATAGTTCTGGTAATTCCGCTAATCTTTTCCCAATTTGGGAAGTTGTTTGCGATAAACTATTGACTGCGAAAAATAAGAACATTAAATAAATATATTGTCTATTTAGTTATACACATCTCCTAAAACAATGGACTTGACCACAGTATAGTCATCAATTCCGTACAATGAACCTTCTCTACCGAAACCAGACTCTTTGACTCCACCGAATGGCAAAGCTGCATCGGTGAAAACACCCACATTGACAGCCACCATACCAGTTTCAAGAGCCTCAGAAACAGTCCAACAAGTGTTCATATTTTCAGAGAAAATATAAGCAGCTAAACCGAATTCTGTATCATTACAGAACGAAATAGCTTCTTCTTTGTCGCTGAATTTGATAATGGCAGCCAAAGGTCCGAAAGTTTCTTCAGTTGCAACCTTCATATCTTGAGTGACACCGGTCAAAACAGTTGGAGAATAATATGTTGGACCCAACTTTGGTAAGGCACCACCTTCAACAGCATATTTGGCTCCTTTAGAGATAGCATCTTGGACGTGATCCTTCACTTTCAGAACAGCTCTCTCGTTGATCAAACAAGAGTGAGTAATTGTCTCATCAAGTCCATGACCGATCTTAAACTCTCTAACCTTAGCAGAGAACTTTTCGACAAATTCATCGTAAACTTCACTTTGTACGTAAATTCTATTAGCACAGACACAGGTTTGACCCAATGATCTGAATTTAGATGCTAAAGATTGGGTAACAGCTTTGTCCAAATCGGCATCATTAAATATTACAATTGGAGCATTACCTCCCAACTCGAATGACAACTTCTTCAAGGTTGAACTACTTTGCTTCATTAAGATTTTACCCACGGCAGTTGAGCCTGTGAATGAAATCTTCTTGATCTTAGGAGATTCACACAATTGGATTCCGACTTGTGGGGTGCTTTCATTAGATGAAATAATGACATTGAAAGCTCCCTTTGGGAATCCAGCCTTATCAGCCAAGTAAGCTAAAGCCAAACATGATAATGGCACTTGAGCATCTGGTTTAGATATGGTGGTACAGCCCACTGCCAAAGCAGGACCAGCCTTTCTGGTGATCATGGCACTTGGGAAATTGAATGGGGTCAATAAACCAACTGGTCCAACCGGTTGTTTCAAAGTAATAACCTTATTATTGTAATTGGAAGGTTGAATCGTGTGTCCATAAACTCTCTTGGCTTCTTCAGCAAACCATTCAAAGTACGAAGCAGCATATTTGATTTCTCCTTTTGCTTCAGCTAACGGCTTACCATTCTCCCAGGTCAAGATGGTGGCCAAGTCGTCAAGATTTTCGATCATTAAATCGTAGAAGTTTCTGAGCCACTTTGATCTGTCATAAGGATTGGTCTTTTTATAAGTCTGAAAAGTTTCATGGGTATTTTGGATGGCATACTCAATTTCTTCAGGTAACAAATCAGTGAGTTCAGCAATCTCTTCACCGTTAGCAGGATCAGTGACTTTAAAAGTCTTAGTTGATTTGGATTCAAACCATTCTCCATTAATGAAAGATTTGGTCTGAAGAAGATCAGGGTTTTTAAGCTGTGGAGCCATTGTCAATGATTTGAAAATGTAAAATTTGGGGGAACTGTGTGCTTAAGTATTGATGGAGTTATTCCACACCCGCGCGGGTATTACCTAAATTGGGTAGAGGATACAGATCCCGAAGCTGCAAAATTTTGAGCTACATAATTGATTTGTATACCGCTACAGATGATCCCGAGAGAATCACCAGCAACAATAATGAAAAGAGAAAGGAAATATCTGGCTGCCAACTATAGACAATTTTCAAGGCATGATTTTCTCCACCGATGATTATTGTAGAACAAAGATCTTTTTATTATTGATTTTTGGTTGCACTTTCGAAACACTTACTTTATCTAGTAGTACCAGGATTAATTTATTTTAGCCATAAGTTCTTTGGTGAACTTGTATTGTGTCTATTGCAGTTGCAAATTTAGTTGCAGTTCAATATTGTAAATTGAAGAACAGATCTTGCTCGACTCGCTGCGCGATTCACTTGATTTGTTCAGACAAATTGAAATAGACGTGAATACTTGGAGATAAATGTCGGATGGTAAATTATTTGTGAAAACAAAGTCATCTGAGATAAGGGCTGAATTGGAACAGGCATATAAGAAGTCCAAACCTCACCCCAAGATCAAATTGGTCTTGAAGAAGGTCACTGCAAACATTATCTTGAATAATAATGAGATTTCAAGATTACTTCCGGATATTATACATTTGATGAAATTTGATGATATAGAAATCAGACGGGTATGCTTAGATTTCTTGTGTTTCTATGCATATTACGATCCTAAAGCAGCTCTCAATGCATTGCCATTTTTGAAAAGATTCAGGGAAGATTCAGATCCTGTTCTAAGAGCTTTGACAATCAAGACACTCACATCGATCGCATTACCGGAGTTTGTGGATATGTCGTTTTCATTGATAAAAGTGTATCTCAGAGACCCCAATTCATACGTTAGAATTGCTGCTGCCTATTCGACTGCTAGACTATTTCAAAATAATAGTAGTCGAGTGATAAATGAGAAGTTGTTAGATGCTTTGAATGATCTTTTGTATGACGAAGACGAATCTGTCATTTCTGTAGCATTGTCTGCATTGGATTCAATTATCGAGTTCGATAAGACTTTAGATTTAAAACTCAAAATCAATCCAAATCATTCCATTAAACTATTGAAGAATTTACCCAGAACAACTGAATGGACTCAAGTTTATATCCTAAACTCGTTGCTATCATTTGTACCCCAGGATACTGCCACGTCTTTGGATCTCATTGAGTTAGTAATGCCCTTCTTACAACACGAGAACTCGGCAATTGTCCTCAATGCTGTTAAAATAATTGTTTATTTGAGCAACTATGTTAAAGATCCAGAACTCATACTTCCAAGTCTTCCTAAGAGACTAGGATCATCCCTTGTATCACTTTTGTCTAAACCTCCAGAATTACAGTTCTTGGTATTAAGAAATATTATTTTACTTCTCTTGGGGAGAAGAGATTTGGTCTACTTTGATGTAGAAATGTTATTTTGCCGTTATGACGACACTATTTATGTGAAAGATACAAAACTAGAAATTATTTACTTGTTGGCCAACGAATATAACTTTTCTACAGTTGCTAGAGAACTAGAGGAGTATGCCACGGATGTGGATGTTGCAATGGCTAGAAAAGCAATTAGAGCTTTTGGAAATTTGGCCATCAAAATCGATAGTGCAGCTCCTCTATGTGTTGAGATTATTATTGACCTCGCTTCCAACGGGGTGTCTTACATAGTCCAAGAAGCTGTTGTGGTGATAAAGAATATAGCTAGAAGATACCCTAATCAGTTCAAACCAGCAATCACTGAAATCACGAAGTATTATGACTTAATGGAGGAAAGTGACGCAAAGGCTGCTATGATATGGCTCTATGGTCAATATTTCAATCTAGTGGAAGATATTAAAGAAAACTTCACGCATTTGTGCTTGAACCACAAAGAGGAGTCTTTGAACGTGCAACTTGCCATTTTAACAGCATCTACAAAGTTGTATCTCCACTTCCCAGACAAATTCGAGAAACTCATTCTTGAGATTCTAAAATGGGCCACAGAGGAGGTTGATAATCCTGATTTAAGAGAAAGAGGATTCTTCTACTGGAGATTAATATCCACAGAGTCTTCTAGTGGAACTCAAGTTGGTTTCCAAGAATTGGCCAAACAAGTTATTTTTAATGATAATCCTTTGATTAACTCTGAGAATGACAATATCAATCCCCAAATTTTAGAGGAGTTGGAGTTAAATATTGGGTCATTAGCCTCCATTTATCTCAAACCTATAGCTCAAGTGTTCCGTCTTGCAAGGTGTAAAACTTTAGCGTCTTCTCCCGCCTTACAGCCTCGCAAACCGAAGAAGCCCTCTACGACAAATAGTTCGGTGCATTCCTCAAGACATGCCTCAGTTGAGAATTTGTCAGTTCCTGCTCACAAAGTGTATTCCTCCAGGAAGTTCAATGCTTCGGCAGACGGAATTTCCAGGAAAAAGTCTATTATGAGACAAGCATCATTCGACTCATCATTTTCTAGCTCACAGCTTTCTGATGATTCGCTACCTACATCCAAACGAGAAGGTCTCGCCCGAAGGTTGAGTAAAAGAGCTTCTTTGCTCACAACGAAAAGAGGCTCAAAGTAAATATTCTTATATTATGTATACTGAAGAATGGATGTTCGTAACTTTCATTTAATCTATTTATCGGTAGGCTCTTTCTTGATAGGTTTCAAGGGTTCCGTTGCTCGCCTGACTTCAATTATTTCGATATCTTTTGCCATTTTTACCACAGACGAGGCTGGTGTAATGGTTTCCACAGTGATATCTGGCATGTTGGGTTCAGGACCATCAGGGACTTCATCGACTAATTCTTCTAAATTTCTTCCGACTAAAGAGCCGAGAATAACATACGCTGCAGGCTTTGACATAACTTGCAGCATTTCAGTGCAGAACGACGGTGTAACGCATTTGGGACACCCCCACTCACAATCACAGGAATTGATTCTATCATAAGCGGCTAAAAGAATCTCATCAATATATTCGAAAACTTTTGCTGAAACACCTGATCCCTCCGCTCCACCTTTAGAGTCATAGAAGATCAACCGTGCTGGTCTTTTTCTTTTTGTTTGACGTTTGGCAAACTCCTTTTCAGGTGCTTTACATTCAGTCAGTAATTCGGTATTTCCAGTGGTATAGTTGAATTTTGCATTGGGATCAGTACTTGCAAACCCACTTATGAACAATGGCAAAACATTCATAAGAGTATGTTGAGCTGCATGAATGCCTCCAGCAGCTGATAACTGCTTCGATACCAAAACATCGAGAACAGGTTTGGGAATGTCCATCCAAAGACCTTTGGATAAAAACTCAACTGGAGGATTTTTCACTTCTACAGCTTCTATTATTTCGTTCTTCTTATTTATTTTGAAGAAACCAAAAACAATTGTTGTGCTTTTGATTGTGCCAAAATACGCCGGTATATCAGATACTTGTCTCATAGGACTCTTGAGGCATCTTATGTATTCAATCTGATTAGGATCTACGTCAGTAAAATCTCTCTGACTGGTAGTCCAATCAACCTTTACTCTTTGTACTTTGGCAAACTTTTTATCTGTGTTGAATTCTTTCACCAAATAAGGTAATCCCTGGTGAAGAAATATACCTCCTTCGTATAGAGTAAAAGAAGTACGAGACTCTTCAACTTCTTCAATGATTACATTTCGATTGTTAGTGATATCAACCACAGCATATGCAGGCAGCTCAATAGCTCTTATGGCAACTTTTGCGGCTGGCCATGGTAGATAATCAGGGTTAGTTCTAAGTCTTCCAAATTTATCTTTATTGAGTTTATTGTTGCATGCATCCCTAAACAATTTAAGCTTCTTTTCGTCATCTTGATAATTACAGAACCATTTAGCATCAGTATCTATATCAATTGGAAAGTCGAATGCGGCACATTGGAGATGATTTTCCATTATGATCTTATGCATTCCTGCTCCTATCAATCCACTCACACATAAATCCTCGTAGGAAGTTTTGTCCAACAATTCATCTGCATGCTTCATATAGTATTGGTCCAACGGTACTCCACCCACCACAAAAATGGCCAAACTTCCTTTAGAGTGCTTTCCCCTACCAGCTCTTCCAAACTGTTGATGCATATTCAGCTTCAGTATAGGGAATCCACAAGTGATAACCACATCTAAATCAGATAAATCCACTCCCAACTCCAAAGCATTTGTTGCTACAAGAGCTCTAATTTCACCATTGAACATCTTTTGCTCGATTTGTCTTCGATCTTCCTTGGAGTATCCTCCTCTGTACGCCATTATATCCCTATCATCGATGTCCTTATCAGAAAATTCAGACAGTTTGAGCAAATCACGGATCTGCTTCATTAGAGACTCACAAGCAGCTCTAATAGGACAAAAAACCAAGATCTTTATCGTTTTGGAACCAGCAAGCAACAGAAGTAGAAGCCTACCCAGTTCAAGAATATTGTTCACTCGAGGTAGCATTACCCCATTTGGGTTATCTTCAGAGATAACCTCACCCCTCTTATTCATCAAAGGAGGAGGTCTCCATACTAGAAACCGCTTTTCACAACTGGCACTTCCATCTCGTGAAATATGAACTATGTCTTGATCAGGTGGAATAGCGCATATAGTTCTAAAGTGATCACCAGGATTCAAGACTGTAGCAGAGCACGATATAAACCTTACCAGATCATTCGAGTGTGACTTCGAAAGTATCCGCAACAAACGAGCCATAACAAAGCTCACATTGATTCCAAATGTACCTTTGTACACATGTATCTCATCTACTACGATGAATTTCAAAGCAGACAAGAATGGCTGCCAACTGTATTCTGGATTTGAATAGTTTAAGCCTTCATGGTTGGGCAAAATTGAAGCATGTATACAATCTGGATTGGTGAAAATAATATCAGCATTCTGTTTAATTGTCTTTCTATTGGAGGAAGCAGTATCTCCGTCATAAGTATCAACAATAATGTTTCTTTCACTAGGTAGTGGAATATGCTTGATCAAGTCTTCGACATGTTTCTTTTGATCTTGAGCTAAAGCTTTAGTCGGAAAGATAAAAAATGCTGTGCTATGTCTCTTTTTATAGTAGGAAGGTCCAGCCTCGATATCCCACAATATGCTATTTAGAATAGGAATTTGGTAAATTAAAGATTTACCGGAGCTTGTTGAAGTGCTAATGATTACATTTTTGGGCTCTAGATCCATGATGGACTTTATAGCTTCTGTTTGGTGACTGTACAATTGCGTTTTTATATCAATGTCTTTGTACTGTTGGATCGCATATACCAAATTAGGATGAATATTGTAAACTTCCACATCAAATGGTTCATAGTTCGGAGCTTTTGCTTCAGTGAAAACAGCTTCAAATTCAATCTGGTCCTTGTACATATCACTAGACTTCAAAAGAGAAATCATGTCTTCGGATGTGAGAGTCAACGACGAGCCGTAAGATGCGAGCTTCTGACGTTTAGCCATGGACTGAACAGGATCTAATAATTCTGGTTCAGAGGGTATAAATTTCTGTACCAAAAGAGCCAACCTTTCCATGATGAAGAAACTATCTGTGGCAATGCCGACATCGTGCAAGAACTGGCTCACCCCAGTTTGGAATTTTTTGTTACGAGTACCAATTACTGCAAATAATTGAGTCTGCGAAAGCTTTTGTGTGGAAAGATCTGGCAGATTGAAAATTCTGTTTGTCAGAGACGTATCTCTGGGTCTTCGAGAAGAGGCTACTCCAGCAATATTGTCTAGCTTCATATCTTCAAAAGTGAAAATTAATAACTGATTTGGAGCGTCATCGTTTGCTAAATCAATCGCTTCATATAATTTATCAATTGTATCAGGTTGATTCATTTTATAACCATTCTCAAAAGAGTAGTTTACCTTGCTGGATTCAGTCATTAGCTCTTCTTTGTCCACAAAGTCCAAAAAAACGTCACCAGATGGTAAGAAGTATTTGATACATGCCAAATCATAAATTGTCACGTCCGGGATTAACTTTTGAAAGTATTTAAAACTTGGTATTGTAGACCGGGAATGAGATAATATGAAAGAAAGATTTGTGTTGACCTGAGAAAAGACCCGTGCAAGACGTTGAAGTTCTTGTGGCCATTGCAGTATAGGGATCGTTTCCATCACGATACCCGGTACCAGTTGTCGTTATGAAGATAAATTTCTTAGCCCTGGTTACGTAATCCTGTAACAAAGAAGCGAGGAATAATTGATGCGAAAATTAGCCGGCTATATAAGTAGCAAGCCAAATCCCATCATTAAATTCTAACTTTCTTAAATTGTTTCATTTTCAATTGCTGTCATGTTTGATAACCTCAAAATAAAATCAAAGGGTTCTAACATAGTGGCTGCTGACCCGGTTATTGCAGCTGGTTCCAAGCCCTCGAAGAAACAGATCTATCAATCACGTCAAAACTACGGTGTTAATTTAGGTGCTTGCTTTGTGCTTGAAAAATGGATATATCATGATTTGTTTATTGAAAACACATCAGTGGAACTTGATGCAGCAAAGGCTTCTGTCAAGAAATTAGGCAAGGATGGAGCAAGACAGAAATTCGAAGATCATTGGAACAATTATATGAATGACTCAGATTGGGATTGGCTAGAATCTCAAGGTGTTACAGCCGTTAGAATTCCATTGGGTTATTGGGAAGTCGATAGTGGCAAGTATGCCAAGGGAACAAAATTCGAAAAGTATGCTAAAGACGTTTATCAGAATGCTTGGTCTATATTCAAGTCAAAATTTGTGGAGAAGGCTGGTTCAAAGAGCATTTCTGTGGTTGTAGACATTCATGGATTACCAGGAGGTGCAAACGGTGATGCCCATAGTGGGGAAAAAGAGGGAGGTAGTGCTGATTTCTGGTCTTCCCAAAGTCTCCAGCTTCAAATGTGTGACATGATGAAGTACATTGCATCCGATTTGCTGCTGTATGAGAATATTGCCGGAATTCAAATTGTCAATGAATCCGAATTTGCCAATGATCCTAAAAGACAAAGGTACTATTATGGTGCAGCAATCAATCTGATCAGAGAATCAGATAAGTCGATTCCAGTAATCATCTCTGATGGTTGGTGGCCAGATCAATGGGTTAAATGGATCCAAGATAAGCAGAAGGATGGGAATCTTGGAGTTGTTATCGACCACCATTGCTACAGATGTGCATCTGATGATGATAAAAGAAAAGCTCCATCACAGATCATTAATGATTTGAATAATGATCTCTTGACGAACTTAAATGACGGTGGTAAGGGTGCAGATTTAATGATTGGAGAATATTCTTGTGTTATGGATGGTCAAAGCTGGGATAAAGATAACAGCAACTCAAAAAGGGACCAATTTGTAAAGGACTTTGGTAACAGGCAAGTCCAGTTGTTCAATGAAAGAGCTGGTTTCGGTTCATTTTTCTGGACCTTCAAATTCCAAGCTGGGAATGGGGGAGAATGGGACTTCAAGACTATGTCAGACAATGGATCTATCTACAATCCAATTGGTTTTAAAGGGAAATCAATTCCAGGTGAAGACAAGAGAGACGAAATCCTCAACAGTGAATTTGAAGGCCATAAGAACTACTGGGACAACAACAGTCCCAAGGAAAAGTTTGAACACGATAGGTATAAAGAAGGCTTCCTTACTGGATGGGAAGATAGTAAGAGTTTCGCAGAGTTTAATGGTTCAGTGATTGGTAGGAAGGAAGCTTGGAAGGCTTCGAGACTCCAACAACACATTAAGGATAAAGGAAACGGAAAGCATTTATGGGAATGGGAACATGGTTTTGATACAGCCGTAAGAAAATTTAAAGAAAGTTTATAGTGTTTGTAGTAAGTACACGAGTAGTTATTTTGCAGTCAATCTCTGTATGACCATTTCGCGACCACAAATCATATAATCTTTAAGATACCTGCTTCTAATTAATGATAACGAATAGCATTCAGCTCATTCCAGTGAATGAACTTCTGAAGATAGGGACTTCTTTATCGGGGGAGCTTCTAAAAGGGAGCTCCAAATCGTCAGTACATGTCGACTACCAAATTCAGTTACTTGAGGTTTTTAATTATCAAGTTAGGAGACTTGGTAAATTGGGCTACTGCGACTTTGAATTAGCATATATCTGTTTCCACATGGCCAAGCGGCTATTAACTGAGTGTCAAAAGCAGGTAACCCCAGAAATCAAGGACTTCATTCAAATTATCGAAGAAACAATAAATAAGAAGCAGGATAAAGCTCAATCGATCCAGAAATACATTGAAGAACACTCACGACCAGATGTGATAAATGGTACAGAAGATCCTGTTGATCCGTTGATGTCAAGATTTAACAAACTCAACATGAAATCGTTATCTTCATCTTCGTCACCAATTCCTCTGAAGGAGCTATCGTTAGAGAGTTTTAAGTTGTCTGAGATTATCAGTGCTCCTCAACTCAACGAATTATTATCTAATAAGGCATCCGTCCTTTTAATCGACTTTCGAACCAAGAACGAATATAACTATAACCACATTAACTATTCCAATCTTATCAACATCGAACCAGCTACAGTTGATGGGCTAATGGGTTCATCTAACCTGAGGGACTTAAACAATATAACAGACCAAGATCTAGAAGAAAGGTTAAGATTGTTACTTCCCGATAATCAGTACCAGTTATTCAGAGACCGACACAAATTTGACCTTGTTGTAATTTACAACTTGAAATATGGGCTCCAAGACAAACTGTTAAATCGTTTTGAGTCATTTGTGAAATCTTTGATCCAAGGTGATTCCAATGGTATTCTGTCTAAAAATCCATTTACGAAATTGATTGATATTATTACCTACAGGAATAAATACATTAGCTCAAAACTAAGGAGAGCTCCATGTTACTTGTCGGGGGGTGTTTCCTTCTGGTACTCGCTCTATGGTGAGAAGTCCATCTCCAAGACTACGCAACTACCAATTCCTTCCAAACCACAACCCTCCTTGTCTAGAAACGGAAGCAGCACATCTTCTATAACTAAGTCAATTTCCAATGGCTCAAATAGCCCAGATCCAATAGCATCTTTCTCGAAAAGCTCTCCCTACTTGAAGAACTTCGGTGATTACCTAGGTACTGCCAGAACAAATAGTAACACTCCAGTCTCAAATAGCTTTGTTGGTAGAAACATCATGGATAGTCATAGGGTGGGTACGTATTCACCTAGTGTACCTTTGAAGCCAGACTTGTCTAATTTTGGCCACATTTCGTCTTCTTCAGATTCGAAATATATTTCTCCAAATAAACAACAAACGAATGGGGACCGTTCCTCAATTGCTTTAACGCACGTTCCATTGAAATCAACACCAACTGCTTCTGGAGAGATCAATGAAGGAAGTAATCGAAACATTTCGAGTACCATTTCAAGCTCGTCCAGCCTGAAACAAGACAACAACCCTACCAAATTTCTTGAACAATATGCTACAGGTTTAACGAACCTTGGTAATTCTTGTTACATGAATTGTATACTCCAGTGCCTTGGAGGTACACCACAATTGACCAAATTTTTCTTCCCTACACTCCCAACAACTTCATCAGCATCTGCTATCCTGTCATACAGACAACATATTAATATGAATAATAAATTAGGTACAAAAGGAATCTTGACTACCAATTTTGTCACTTTATTGATGAACATGTTTGGACATGCTGGAAGCTATTTCTCACCCCTGCAGTTCAAAAAGGTAATGGGTTCGTTGTCACCCGGTGGACAATTTGCTAATTTCGATCAGCAAGATTGCATAGAATTCTTAACATTTTTATTGGATTCCTTGCATGAAGATTTGAATCAAATGGTAGTTTCGGACCCGAAGGAGAAGCAAGCTATTATGGAGTTAACACCGGAACAGGAGAAAACAAGAGAGTACCTTCCAGTTAGACTTGCGTCAACAATCGAATGGGAGCGGTATTTGAAGTTGAATTTTTCTATTATTGTAGACTATTTTCAAGGTCAATATTTATCACAATTAAGATGTCTAGAATGTGGTACAACTTCAACGACATATAATGCATTTCTGATATTGAGTTTACCTATCCCAGAAAGGTTGGGAAATACAAAACAATTGACACTTGATGATTGTTTGAAACAATTCGTACAAGTTGAGTTATTGGACGACGAAAACAAATGGCATTGTCCTAAGTGCAAGAAGTTCACTAGACTGACCAAGAAGATAACCATTACTAGACTACCTCAAGTTTTAATAATCCATTTTAAGCGGTTTAAATTATCACCAACCGGATACTTTAGTAAAATTGATGATTTCATCAAATATCCTGTTAATGATGTTTTGGATTTGACTTCTTATTGGCCTGAAGTTGGTACTGTCGTTAATTCTAATCTAGATGCATCACAACTAATGTCCAAGGAAAAAGAATTCCAAATTCTTAGCACTCTTCCTACTAGAAACCAAGTACCCCCATTTAGGTATAAACTTTATGGTGTAGCTAATCATTTTGGAAATTTGACAACGGGCCATTACACTTCTTATGTTCACAAGCAAAGTGACAAAAAAAAGACCAGAGAATGGTGCTATTTTGATGATTCAAAGATTTCTTATAACCAAAAGGAAAGCCAGGTTCTTAATAAAAATGCATACTGCTTATTTTATCAACGTATATAATTTGAATAGAAATACAATAATGAATTGAATGCATAGTTAAGTATTAGATATTTATACTTCTCTTTGTTGAACCCTTAACATCGGATGATTGTTCACCACTCCACTACTCATTCCATTCCATAGCCAATTGACTTTATCTGTCGTATCAACTTTAATCTCTCCCTTAAAGCCTTCCACAAAACTTCTATCATTGACAGTAATATTGCTTGTGAAATTTATAAATTCATTAAATATCGTCAAAGAAGTCCAAAACTGAAGTTTTCTTAAGCATGCTACGATTAAACTGGTAACTTGTCCACCATTCAAACAATGGACATATATTGGAGAATGTCGAGCATGAATTATGTAATCGATGGCTTCAAGTACAGTAGAATAACCCAAGGGAACTCCACGTTTCTTACCTTTCCCCAGCTTTTCACATTCCAAATGAACTAGTTTAATATTATTTCTCTGAGCGAAAGCATATAGCTTTGGATCTGTTTCTTGAGTCACTGGATCAGGAGTCAAAGACACTATTGTTTTTAGGCCCAAACTTTCGAGGAATGGGAAATTGACTTCTCTTGGATATGCTCCTCTATGAAAGCCATCTTGAACAGTGTTGAACTTCAATGGTGGAACTAATACATAAGAAGTGCTATAGTCCATTTTGCTACCGTTGAAACAGTTCTTCGCGATTCCAACAAATTGCATAGTTTAAAAATTATATTAGATAAATATTTAGTATTAAATGAATATTAACATGAAGGAAATTAAGATATTAACAAGATCATAATGGTACATAGTTTAATAGTACACTGGTATGATATGAATGTTTGTAGCATTTTTTTTTTTCTTTATAAGCTATAGGGGTTGAAAGTTCAAATTTAAGTATTACCAGAATCCCATTTTAGGCTGTTTACAATCCTCCACATTTGTAGACAACGCTTCTTGAATACTCATTCTTGGGGCCTTACCGGGTATTTTAGATCCACCAGCTTTTCCACTACTGAATTTTAAATAGATTAAATCACCAATTTCGCTGAACTTGGCCAATACGTAGTCTAAATCTTCCTTGGTCAACGCAGAACTTAAACACAATCTAATTCTACCACTAACAATTGGTGTAGCAGGATAAGCAACAATAACTAAGGCTATTTTCATATCGTAAAGCATTCTAGAGACTGCTGGCATCTTGGCTGGCAAAAATAATAATAATGGGATAACTGGGGAGTCATCAGATCCATATACAATAAAACCCATCTTTTTCAATCCCAATCTTAAATAACGAGAATTGAAAGCAAGTCTTTGTAATCTTTCATTACCTTCACCAGGGTTGATATCACCTTTAATAATACCCATGGATGAGATAATTTGTGCCAAAACAGCAGGAGGAACAGATTCTCCATGCACATTGGTAGCATAGTCTAATCTGATTCTTTCAATAAGTTTCTTAGATCCTGAAATGTATCCTCCGGTTGCACCAAATGATTTAGTCAAAGTTCCCATTAAAATATCAATATTTCTAGGGTCAATTCCGAAATAGTCACAAATACCTCTACCATTTGGTCCCAAGGCACCAATGGAATGAGCTTCATCCATAAACAAAAAACATTTGTACTTGTTCTTTAATTTGATGATTTCCGGTAAATTACACATGTTACCTTCCATAGAGTACAAACCTTCAACTGCAATGATAATTTTACTCCATGGACGATGAGTCTTTGGCTGTCCTTGGGCAATAGCATCCCTGATAACTTTCTCTAAATTGACAGTGTTGTTGTGTTCAAAAACTTTAACCGAGGCACCCGAAACTCTAACACCAAATCTTGTAGATGTATGGTTCAATGAATCACTAATTATCAAAGTCTTGGAGTCCGCAATACATGCGAAAATGAATGCATTGGTTCCATAACCCTGACTAATTAAAATTGCGTCATCTTGACCAACGAAGTCAGCAATAACCCTTTCACACTCAATGTGTAAATCTGTGGTACCTGCAATTTGTCTGGCTGAGCAACCAGAAGTTCCATACTTCTTTACAGTTTCCAGTGCAACTTCAGTACATTTACCCTTTGATTGACCAAAACCCAAGTAATTATATGATGATAAATTGAGACATTCAGTGGAACCTCCAGAATATTCATAACTATGTTTACCAACCTTCTTACGGTCAAAACATTTGATATATCTTCCTGGAGCACCATGAATCGGTCTAGCAAAACAATCATCGATTCTATTCTTTAATCTACGTTCATAGAAACTTTCAAAACCATCATACCACGGAGCATAGCCATCCAGTTCCACCAAATGCTTGTAATCATTAGGTTTGAAGATCTTACCAAAAAAATCCCTGATATGACCTATGATAATCAAAATAAGATAACTTAAATAAGTAGCAATGAAAATAAATAAAGGAGGTTCATCTTCGATTGCCGGTTCAAAGGTCTGACCCTCGGGATGTTTGGAAACATACAAATATTCTTTGGAAGTCAATTTTCCAAACTCAAGGTCAGCAACCACTTCTGAGGGTCTCTTCTCTTCGGGGGCATCAGGTATTTTAAACATGTTGTTGATGAGTGAAAATGAAGATAGTGAAAGTGAAACAACACTGTTTACCAAATAAGAAATTAAATGCACCCAATAAAAACAAATAAAAATGAAACAACAAAATACAAAACTTACCTTGCAAGCGTAATACCAAAGTCAATTATCAGTTGTTCACTACGTGTAACAAAGCTCAAAATAGAAAGTATTAAGTCAAGTAAGATAGACGGTGTGGATTTCGTTGCAAAAGCGCTTTTCTAACAATCGAAAATTTTCTGCTATGAAGCGCGTTCGGCTACTAAAAGTCGTGTATCTTGCCTTCATAACAATAAAGATCAATTGAGGGTTTAAAATAGGGGTAGTATATATAGTTGATATGGTCGAAACGGCCGAGATATGAGTTAAGTAAATGTGAAACAAACTGTTTAGTTTATTATCGTATCTAAAAAGAAATAGTCAGACCTCGGCTTTGTAAATCTTATAAGATCTATTTTTATCACCAATCAAGTGGATAACGTATTGATAACTAGGAAGCTCCCACTCAATATGTCCAATACTTAATATAGTTGATGATTTGAATTCTTGTTCAAGGAGTGAGTGACAGTTTTGCATCAATTTGATATCGTCCATGCAAGAGAAAGCTTCGTCTAATATGATGAGTTCAGGGTCCTTTATAATGGCTCTCATGAATAGAGTGAACTTTTGTAATGTGATGGATAAGCCACAGAATTGGGTGTCCCCGTAAGCGTCTATGAGTTCTTTTATCCAGGGTTTGGCGAAAATGGCACTTATCTTGTCGTTGGGAACTTCGTATTGGTCTCCTTTGAAAAGAAAGTTAGAATTACCAATGTTTGGGACGAGTCCATTCTTGATGATCTCTCTCATAGTTTTTGTTGTTGGTATCAATGCATGTAACTCGGGAGACGAGATTCCAATTTTGTTGTTTACGTCGAAGAACGTCACACCGTTACCAGTCTTTCTCAACACATTATTCACTGTCAATACAGACCTCCATGATTGAGGGTGGTCTGCCGTAATAAGGGAGAGAATGGTTGTCTTACCCGTTCCATTTTCTCCAAGAATTCTCCAGTTAGAACCCTTGGGGATCTTCCAGTTGAAATTTGTTAATATTGGCAAATCTTTGTAAATAACTGAAGCATTGTTGAATTCGAGATGGTTATTTGTACCCAATGCGTCAGATGATATTTCTGTCAATTGAAGGTTTCTGTCTTTGGGGATTTCGTTGGATTCCAATTCCTTGGAGATTAACGGAACCATATCTTCTCTTGAGCCATTCAACTTGATGCCTTCAGAGTCTACTTCGGCTACATGCGACAACCATTCAGGTATTTTGTCTTGGAATCTCAAACCCAAAACCACAGACATCTCGAATTCATTTGCAACCTCATTTAATGACTTGGACACCAATTCAGTTTGAACTGGATCGAGACCAAGGAACGGATCATCTATTACAAGAAGCTTTGGCTTGCTCAAGATGGATTTGGCGATTCGAGCCCGTCTCATCTGCCCATTACTCAATGAGTTGATCCACTTATTCTTCAAGTGACTCAAGTTGAAAAGCTCTATAATTTTCGAAACTTGCTCCTCTGACACCTTGTCTTGATTGCTATTGTAGTTGTTGTTACCAGTGATGTAATTCTTCACCGAATTGACATCATCAGACATCTCTAACTTACCCTTGTACGCATATGACTCATATCGAGCAGATAAGTATACCTTATCCAACCCAGACGATTCTTTGAAATTGAGGTATTGAATTAGATCAAATCTCTTGGATTCCACCATAAGAGGATAAGTACGCGAAAGGGGAGGCACTGCGAGGTATTTCATAGCAAGGGTATTCAAGAATTCGGTCTTAGCATGGCCAACAACTGCGTACCTCGAAGGTAAATCACTGTCGCCCGGCTGGTATATTTCAAATTTGCTCAATGGTTTCTTGAATACTGCAGAAGCCGAATTTATATTTTCCTTCAAAACGCAGTTATCGAGTTTAATCAAGCACTTGCTTCGAGTGAGAATATGACTAAATTTCATGGTAAGTGTATATCTACTTCTCACCTTTTAGGTCTTGTGGTTCTCCAGATTTGAGTCGCATTTTTTTTTTTATTAAAGGATATATCAAACATGGAGTTTATTGATCCTATAGTTGCAGAAGAAGAGTTACCAAAGAATGATAAGACACACGATGAAGGGAAAACTGAACAAGCTGTTCATCAATTAGAGGATGAAATCGATAAAGCTTATGGAGCTGTCGAGAAAAGGTTAGCCGAATTCTGGACATCCGCATCCAAAAATGCAGGCCAGCTTCAGGATAAATATCTGTTGGAAGAACGTAAAAATGAAGTGTTGAAACAATTGAATGCTGCAAGAGAGAACATTGATGACAAAACCAAGATGTCTGAGCATTTGGCACAGTTTGAACTGCAGTTTAAGGCATTGGGCGAACAAGCTAAAGAGCTCAATTTACCTGAAATACATGTTCCAGAAGTTGACATGAAAAAGCTTTCTGAACAAGCAACCAATTACCTTGATACTTTGGATAGTAAGCTTGAAATTGTGGAGAACAAGGCAGGAGAATACGCTAACAAGTTTGCTTCATTCTTTACTGGATTGGTGTCCGTCAGTAACGGGGATGCAACTACTGAGCTGACATACTCCAACGCTAAAGAAACTTTGTTCGCCTCGTCCCCTTTGACTCCATCTTCCAACTACGGATCTTCACGTTATGAGAGTGATTTATTCAAATTGCATACTAGTCCAGACTTAATTTTATCCTATAAGGCGAATGAAGACGAATTAAAGAAATTTAATGTGGATGAGAAGACGAAGGAAATTGCTAGTATTTTAGATAAATATGACACAACCTTGAGGAAATTGATGAATGAATTGGTCCCAGTTAAAATTCCATATAACACTTTCTGGTTTACTTATTTTGAGTTGGAGACAGACTTGAAACAACAGGATGAAAAGAGAAAGAAGTTGTTACTGGAAAAGAAGTCTAAGAGTGACGAAGCTGATGATGAAGAAGAATTCACTTGGGATGATGATGAAGACGAAGAGGTTGTGGATGTTGCATCTGAATTCAATGAGAAATCAGGCTCTCAAGCTAAAAAGTCTGGCACCTCTAACGCAAATAATGACGACGAAGAAGATGATGATTGGGAATAATTTTACTAAGTAGTTACTGAACATTTTTTCTTTGGACCGCGATTGCTCTGTTGTAAATTTTTATACAAAACAGGATCTTTCATCTCCTTCTAACATTTCAAGATATCTACAATCACTTAATATATTTTTAGGATCCTTTCAAAAGGTAGAGACAAAAGCACCAATTACAACTTTTTTTCTGCAAATAATATATTAATTTGTGCTTTTCTTTAAAGGTTGCTAACCAAACTTTCAATTCTACACAATGGATACGAATAAGTCGCCAAGCCCACAACAACACCAACAGCATCAAAATGCCTTCAAACCAGGTAGTCCCATTGCATCAACAACTTCATCCTCCAAACAATCCACGAAACCAAACTTAAAATTGAACATGAATAAACCTCACAGCACGGGCCGAAGTTTAGCCTCAATTGCAAATACCATACCCAATTTTACCAATAATGGACCGTTCTCTCCTGGTTTATTCTCCTCAAAAAGAGTTTGGGTGAGGCGTGATAATGGGGCTGCTACTACAGTTCTAGTAAATCAAAGTGATATCATTGATGATTTGAAGACCAGTATTATCAACAAATTCCCCAACGCCCTTGGTAGATATTTTGATGCTGCTGACTTGATAATCAAAATGGATTTAAATGCTAGATCTCAAGTGGCTCATGGAACAAATGTTCATGCACCTCCACATAAAAAGACCAATGTTTGGAACTCAATGCCACAAGATTCTGCTAAACCCCCAACTTCTTCTCCAACTTCTTCAACTTTTGATTTTAAATCTCGACAGCTACCAAACCAGAGTAATTACAGTTTGATGACTCTTGAGCCGGACCAAAATGTTTGGAATCTACTCGACCTTTATTTCCCTGGAGGAATGAATATGAAAGAAGCATTGTTAATAGAAACCCCTTTAATTGAATTTCCGAACCCTTCTATATCTCAATCAGATCACTATCGTCAAAGCTCATATGATGGTCCCCCATTGGATAGACAAAATATGATGAATCTGAGAGGCCCTCGAAATGATATGACATCGAACTATTATTCGGGTAGCCACAACAACCTTGCAAACCTTTACAGAAATTCGGTGTCGCCAGTCAGTGGCCTGATACAATACCCCCCTTCTAACCAAAATCATTTCCAACCAACGCATAACGCTCAGCAGTCGCAACCTACTTATAATCGGTCAGTGACTCCTAATTCGGCTTCATCAAACCAAGGCTACTTCCAACCAAAACCTCAATACTTATCAAGCCAAAGCAATTTGTATAAAGATAGATCGGTTTCTCCCTCCAACAATAATAAGGTACTGCCTTTACCATCTGGAATCAATTTGCACAGAAGATCCCAATCAAATCCTCCACAGTCCCCTGTTTCTATTAATAATGTTGCTAATAATTTACCTGCAACAAAAACAAACAGCAGTAGTAATAATAACCAGGCAGTTCTATTGTTACCAAAGAATTTCTCACTCTCGTCTAATTCCAATGCTGCTGCCCATGACAAGAAGAGATTGAGTCTAGACGAAAACTTCGTCAAAAAGAATAGAGAATCCGCCACTTCTCCCGTTAATAAGAATTTGAGTAATATTAAAAGTCCTGATGAAATTCTTGAAGAAAACGTTCAATCATTTCCTCTTTCTTCAAAGCCAACTTTGCCAAAACTTGATATCACACACTCTAAAGATGATTCTAGATCAATAGATAGTCCGGATACCCCGGCAGATGAAATAAGGCTACCATCATCAAGTGAAGGCTTGACCCTTGGATCAGTCCCTCAACTCGAACCCAAGAATAAAGATTCTAAAATCATTAATAAACCTAAGGATTCTTCAAATGAGATAACCAATACATTGGCTCCACCAAATGGATCAAATGGTACCCTAGATAGTAAAAAGCCAAGACAACCTTCTGGATCTAAAAAGAATACTCGTTCAGGTACTTCAGCTACTGAAACTGTCTTACCATCTATTTCAGTTTTGGTGGTCGAAGATAATGCTATCAATCAGGCCATTTTGGGAGCATTTTTGAGAAAGCACAAGATCCACTATGAAATTGCCAAAAATGGTGCCGAAGCCATCACCAAGTGGAGAAAGGGTGGATTTCATTTGGTATTAATGGATATTCAATTACCTGTGAAATCAGGAATAGAAGCCACCAAAGAAATAAGATACTTGGAGAGAATCAACCGAATTGGAGTTTTTGCCGAAAACGAAGTTAGTGGTATCAAGAATCCAAGCGACTTGTCTGATGAAGAACGGTTAGATATGACCATTTTCAGGTCGCCTGTTATTATTGTGGCTTTAACAGCCTCTTCCAACTCCTCAGTCGATAGGAGTAATGCTCTCAGAGCTGGATGTAACGACTATTTGACCAAACCTGTCAACTTGGTTTGGTTGCAGAATAAGATTACTGAATGGGGTTGTATGCAAGCCTTGATTGATTTTGATGGATGGAAGACTAAACGGTCTAATTTTAATGAGAACTCGGCCAAGCTTCTTGCCCAGAAGACAAAGAACAGATCCAGATCTGGTTCAAAATCTAAAATGATCTGAACTGTACCTTAGCTGATGACATAGTATATATAGATAAATAACGACATTTTCCTGTACCTCACTCATAATCTTCACGCAGAAACTCATTTTACGCTCGCACTTGTTCAAAGAAAAAAATTATTATACCCAAGCATAGCATGGCAGAAGTAACAGATAATACACCAGTCGCCGAGAAGCCTGTGGTTCCAGCCATTTTACCCCTTGAGACAATTGACATGTCTATTGGTAAAAAAGTTAAAGTCTTATTAACCACTGATAAAGAATTCATCGGAACTTTATCAGGTTTTGATGATTTCGTGAATGTGGTGTTGGAAAACGTTACTGAAATTGATGGAGATGGAGAAAAAAGCGAAGTCATTAAGACCATGCTCTTAAACGGTGGACAAATCGCCATGATTCTGATCCAGGATTAGATTAAATTCGATTCGATTAGCATCACAAACTATCAATACTGACAACTTTACAAACATATACCTTTTATTGTGGATTGTGCAATTTTGTAGAAAATGACAGTATACTTGATGAATTAAGATACTCATTGTAATGCAGCCTCGTTTTTATGTGTGGCATATCTTTGATGTATCAACAAATATTCATGTATCTGTAATTTATCAGGCTTACTGTGTGTAAAGTTTTAGTCTATCTGTATAATATATAACCAATGAAAACAAATATACATGTAAGTACAAGCTAATGTATGATATACTTCCTCTTATATAAGGATTATTTTCTTGCCACAACCAGATATTCGAAATAGTTCGATGGCAAGACTGATAACATAATCGCCACAAAATCTCACTGATAAAAATATATAAAGAGTCTAACTATTCTTCCTCAATTGCCACCATTTTTTATACCATGAAATTAACTATATCCAATGAAGAAAGCAGTCTGATTATATCCGTTGACATATCAGATTCCATGAATTTCAGAGACTTCAAAGCATACCTTGAAGCTGAATCTGATATTCCTCCATCAGATCAGATTATCATTCTCAACTCCAAAACATTAAATGGAGAGACCCACTCCCTTGCTGAACTTGGCATAAAAGATGACGATTTGTTAATATTGAGAAAAGGAAATACTCCAACTGCAACATCTTCGCATGGCTCTAGTAATACTGACATTTCAAGTAATGCCGGCCCCTCCAACGATTCAAGTAACATGGATGCTCAGCTTGAAATGATGAGACAACAGTTCCTTAACAACCCTCAATTGAGAAACCAATTACTTCAGTCTAATCCTCAGGCTGAAACTGTACTTCAAAACCCAGAGGCGTTCAAGACTTTGATGAAGCAGTCTTTAGATCAGTACAATAATGGAGGATTATCCGGTGCTCAACAACAAGAGTTGCAACGCTTGGAACAAGACCCAGACAATCCAGAGAACCAAGCTAGAATATTAGAACTTATTAGAGAAGATCAAGTTAATAGGAATATGGAGTTGGCCTACGACATTACGCCAGAAGCATTTGCACAAGTTAGTATGTTGTACATTAAAATCAAAGTTAACAATTTCCCTGTTCAAGCATTTGTTGATAGCGGAGCTCAAACTACCATTATTTCTCCCAGATTGGCAGAAAAGGTTGGTATCGACAGACTCATAGATAAAAGGTTCCAAGGAAAAGCTATGGGTGTTGGATCTGCACAAATTTTAGGTAAGATTCACAGCGTTCCAATTAGAATTGGAGATTCTGAGATAGATATACCATGTTCTTTTATGGTGTTGGATACTCAGGTAGATCTTCTTTTTGGATTGGATATGATGAAGAGACATCACTGTATCATAGATTTAGGAAAGAATAAGCTTTTTGTGGGCTCACATATTGAGACATCTTTCTTGCCTGACAATGAAATCGAAAATAATGAATTATTTGGAAGCAGTCTTGGCCTGAAAGCCAATGGTTTTGGCTTAGGTGGAAACATCTTCAGTGATGCACCATTACAGCCAGCCCCTCCGTCGTCTGGCGCCCCTAAGAAGAACTCGGCATCCGGTGCTGCTGCTTCCGCTGCTGTTAAGAGACAAAACATTGGACAGCCTTCTTCAACTTCCAACTCAAATTTCAAGACTGAAGATATACAACAGCTCATGGGGCTCGGGTTTTCAAGGGACCAAGTTATTAAAGCCTTGCAACAAGCTAGTGGTAACGTAGAAATAGCTGCCTCGATCTTATTCCAATGAAATCTAGTATATCAATATCTTTGCATATATTAGCTCAATAAATATTGTATTATTTAGACAAAACAAAATTAAATTCTCTAAAGCTGAATTCGTCTTCTACTGAATCTATAGCTGCAACCTCAGTTTCATTTAATGAAAAATCATAAATGTCCAAAGATTGTTCAATTCTCTTTCCATTAGCAGAAGTGGTGACAGGTAAAACGTTCTTTTGCAAAACCCATCTCAACAATATTTGAGCATCTGTCTTCTTATACTTCTCGGTCAATGATGGTAACAACTTCTTTAATGGATGATCTTGTTCTTTTACTCTTGTAATTGGAGTTAAAGGACCATATGCCTCGATTAAAATATTATTCTTCTGGCAGAAATCATACAATCCAGGGAATTGATTTTTTAAATAAGGGTGAAACTCTATTTGGTTAAACTGAGGTAAATATTCATCACCATGCTCCTTACTAATTTTGATAATTGTTTCCAAAGCCTCGACTGAAAAGTTAGAGACTCCAATATATCTGGCCAATCCCAACTTTTTGGTCTCAATTACTTCTCTCCAAGCAGTATCCAAGTTTTGTTTTCCATTAGGCTTCCACTTATTAACGTGGATCAAGTATAAATCCACGTAATCGGTACCCAAGAGCTCCAAATCATGCTTTAAAGTGGTCAATGGACCTTCATCACTAGGAGACCAAGGTGAATATTTGGTGGTAACCCAAAAATCTTCACGCTTTACATCAGCTTCCTTGAGAGCATGACCCACTTCAGTTTGAGTCCCATAGGTTTCTGCTGTATCTAAATGATAAAACCCTTTGCTGATAGCCAATTCTAATTGTTCCACTAACGGCTTTGAGATGTCACTCTCTGCTTCAGCTCCTTTTTTCCATTTGGTTCCAGTACCGGTCCCAATTAAGAGTGGCCTGCCAGAAACTGTCTTGAACGAAGGGGTGGTGTCCAGCTGAGTCATAATAAATTTATAGTGAGTAATTATAGAAAATCGGGTGCCTTTTATAGGAACGGAAAAATGTGGCAGATAAGGCTTTTTCCTGCATATTATGCGCGGTTGTAGTAGATCCACATTTCCGATGGCTTAGAATTTCTTTAAGAATGTATATTTGGTAGCAAACAAAATTTAGATATAGAACCTCAGAGAATAAGTAACATTTAAAGTCCGTTCAATGCTTCTTCCTCATCAGCAGTTGGTCTTTTCTTCAAAACCAATGGCTTTCCGGTGACTCTAAAGTACAAATCCTTGACATCATCTGTCATTGATTCAAAGTGAGAAGATGCATCATAACTCTTAGAAATATAGATACCATTGGAGGTTCCATCATCTTGTGGTTCGTACAATTCAGCAATACCCATCAAAGTATCAACTCTGGAACCTAATAATTTGAAGGCAGGTTCTAACTCAACATGAGGAGTTTCAGTCTCGATGATAGTCGAAACAATAGCCAAGTAGTAACCCTTTGGAACAACACAATGAACATCAGATAAGACTGCCACGTAGATATCGTGTTTTCTACCAACTTGGTTCTGAGGAATAATCAATTGCAATGAATCCAAGTCTCCAGTATTTTGGACTGGGTGATCTAAAATACACATGGCTCTAATAACACGCTTACCAGTCTTTTTAACACGGTCTGGGAAGTAAGTGGGATCAGCAATGACGATTGGAGCTTTAGCCTTACCTTCTTTGGTAATAACACCGGCAAAGTTCTTCTTATCATCGTACAAGATTTCATCGATAGGAGTGTCTAACATGTAAGTACCACCATAGATTGCAGATAATCTGGCAAAACCTTGAGGCAATTCACCTAAACCATACAATGGGTAAATGTATGGGGATTTTCCATATTTAGCAACAGATTGAACATACAACATGATCCGGTCATAGGTTGGTCTTGCAGGTTCACTTAAGTATTCGTCATCAGACCACAAAGCCATGGCATGACCAATGAAATCCTTAGTACCATTTTCTAACCTGAAATAATCGTAGACTTCATTCATGGTGTTGTTATCTAAGTCTAAACCTTGATGAGTAGATTTATCGTCTTCGTCATATTTGGCAATGAATTCCAAGAATCCCTTCATTCTTCTCTTTTCGAAGATACCCATCAAAGACGATCTGATGGCTTCCATTTCATTACTTGGGACTTTGGCAATTCTGCCATTACGGTAAACATAACTACCACCAATTTGTTTAAACTCAATGTATCTGGTAACATCGGTATGAACCAAAATATTGGTCAATTCCCCGTTGGACATCAAAAACTTTGGAATCAAATCAATACACCAATCCCTGTCTCTTCCAGACAATTCTGGTTTTTGGCCAGAAGGTCTAAACTTGGAGTACACCTGAGACAAGTTTAACGATGCTGATTCACCTCCATAAAAATCTTGTTTGTCAATGTGTAAAACTTTCTTACCTTCAACGGATAATAATCCAGATAAAATACATTCGGTCAAACCGGTACCTAATACAATTACATCAAATTCTTCATCCATTGTAGCTAGATTCAATTAATGCTTCCAACAACCCTGAATAATTTTTGCCTGTTAGACGTTCGCGAAGCAACCTAAAATTGATTCTAAGTATATCTTGTGGGATGATGGATAATATAATTCTTGTGTAATATATATTTCCCACAAAGCACCAAAAATCTTGTATTAAATTACACTGTCCTATTCTCTAGACATCCTATATAGTATAAAAATTTTGTAGCTGGATATGTTATGATATCTTTAATCATACTCCCTTTTGGATACACGCTTTTAGACGGGGTGGGTAAAAATACATGCCTACTTTATTTAACTAACAGAAAGAATGAACAACTAGAAGGGGCTCTGTTCTATATAAGCATACAAAACATCATTATTCTTCTCCATATCATTATAGGAGGTGATGGGGGATGACAACAAACTCAACTTTTTATCTCATGGTTTCGGTTGCAAAACCATTTAGTCTTTGTATGTAAAAGGTATTATATACTCGACTTATTTATACAACGTTGTGGAAACCTTCCTTTCCTCTGGCAAGACCTGCCTTGACAATCTTTGAGATTTCATGTGGGTCGGAGGTAATTTTGGTAAAGTTTTCGAAACCGTCTTCTGTGATCAAAAGGTCGTCTTCAATTCTTACTCCTCCAATGTACCAGTATTTGTCCAATATTTCTTTATTGATAAACTTCAATCTTTCAGGAACAATCAAAACATCTTCCAAGAGAAACGGAGAGAAATATACCCCAGGTTCATCCGTGACAACCATACCCTTTTGTAAAGGTCTACGTAATCTCAAATACTTTAACAAGTCATCCTTATCTTCGTAGTTGGCATATCCACCTACATCATGGGTATCCATACCAAGTAAGTGGCCTAATCCATGAGGGAAGAATCTGGAACTGATTTTGGAATCATAAATTTCTTGGACAGAAAACTCTGACTTGAAGATTCCTAATTTCAAAAACTCTTCAATCATAACCTTATGGGCTGCTAAATGGCAATCATCCCAAAGTACCCCCGGTTTTATCATATCCATCGTCACTTTCTGCATCTTAAGAACGATGTTATAAATTTGCAAGTGCTCCTCACTCCAGTCACCATTAATTGGGAAACATCTAGTAACATCGGATGCATACAAGGACCATTCACACCCAGCATCAATTAAGACGGATCTCTTACTTTCGAGATCGTCGTCGTTTTTCACGTAATGCAATGTGGAACAGTTAGGGCCACTACAGCAGATAGGGTCGTAAGATTGATACTTACTGCCTTGTCTTAAAGCATGGTACATGAATTCCGCATGAATATGGGTCTCTTCCGTTTCAATTGGTAAAGCTGACATCACAGCATAATGACAGTTGTCAGTCAATTTCGAAGCATGTCTCATCAATTCCAATTCATAATCGTCTTTGATCAATCTTGATTCATCCAATGCATAGAAAAAGTCCTTATCTCCTGCGGTCAAAACACTGTCAAACAGTTTATTGGCATCATTGACGTCAGTTGTCAAGAGGTTTCCCGAGTTCAAAGCTGCAACGTCGTTATCCAAATCCTTGGCGTATTTAACCTCATCAACATCAAATTTAGCAGCAGCATCCTCGATACTCAATGGTAAGCCAGACCACATGACATCTTCATAATCGATGTTAGGCAAGTACAAAGTCAAATGGTCTTTGGCACAATCATAAATAACATGGGATCCGGGAATTTCACATCCAGTTAAATAGAAGAAGTAACGATTTTGTCTGAAAGGTCTGGCCTGATCGGAGTACTGGTACAATACATCTTGTTCACCACTGACAAAGAAATAGTGGTCAGTGACGTCCGATTTCTTGGAAGAGAGATGGGAACAGACTCTTCTACAATGCTCTTTGGCCGGATACTTTTTACCTTTCAAGCTTTCTATTTGGGCTACCATGATATAAACTAAAACAAATAAATGAAGGGATACTTAATGAGCTAATACCAGTGCCGTGCGACTTTGAGATGGGATGGCCATGGTCGCACCGCAAATGCACCATGCGGCAGCGCCCTTGGTGGAAGGCTACAGCGAGCCCCCGCGACAGCAGCGTAAGCTCCTCCTCTTGATTTTTGCAGTAATCCAATCAATCTCACCAACCACACGACCTGCGCGCACAATCCAAAACCAACTTGCCACCAAGAAACTCACCAAAACTTATCAACCTATAATGGAGAGATTACAAAGATTATTAGCTGGAGGCGGTTATGGTGGAGCTGCTGCGCCAGCCACTGATGGACCAGCCGTAGACAACGCCGAAACTGTATACATATCGTCCTTGGCATTGTTGAAGATGTTGAAACATGGAAGAGCTGGAGTACCTATGGAAGTTATGGGTTTGATGTTGGGAGAATTTGTCGATGAATTTACCATTCAAGTCATCGATGTATTCGCCATGCCTCAATCGGGTACCGGGGTATCTGTTGAGGCAGTTGATGACGTTTTCCAGACAAAAATGATGGATATGTTGAGACAAACTGGTAGAGATCAAATGGTGGTTGGATGGTATCACTCACATCCAGGTTTCGGATGTTGGTTATCATCGGTTGATGTTAACACCCAGCAAAGTTTTGAGCAATTGAACAAGAGAGCAGTAGCTGTGGTCATAGATCCTATTCAATCTGTTAAGGGTAAGGTTGTGATAGATGCATTTAGAACCATTGATACTACCACCTTAATGATGGGTCAAGAACCAAGACAAACCACTTCGAATGTTGGACATTTGAACAAACCATCTATTCAAGCATTAATTCATGGATTGAATAGACATTACTATTCTTTGAATATTGATTATCATAAGACTTCATATGAGACCAACATGTTGTTGAACTTACATAAAGATACCTGGCAATCGGGCTTGAAGATGAAGGACTTCAACCATAAAGATCACGAGAACTTACAAAACACCGAGAAGATGGTTAAAGTGGCAGAGGCTTACAACCAAAGAGTCCAAGAAGAAAAGGAATTATCCGAAGAACAATTAAAAACTAGATATGTTGGTAAACAAGATCCAAAGAAGCATTTAAGTGATACTGCCGAAGGGGTTATAGAAGAAAATGTCACCTCATTATTAACTAGCAACATAAATAGCTTGGCCATTCAATAGGATTATGTCTTGACTTAATAACACACTTACCGGGAAGTATTTAATTTTCTATAGCCTAATATTTTGCAGTCGATGTGACAAATCCCGCGATCAATAATTTATTTTTGTTCCTTGCACTTTGATAACTAATTTCACAATCATGGGAGTATGTTTGTTTTGGAAACATCCTGCAACTTCTTGTTAACATAGTACTAACAACTACAGCTCGGAAAAATTGCACACTATTCTGCTGATTTGGTTTTGATTTCAATCATTTTGGCCGGTATCCACAGAAACACCGGATTGGTATTCGATACCAGAAACTTATCTTCAGTAGACTTCCGTAGATGGTTTGGAAACTACTTAAGCTTTGGAGAATCTTGTTATGATAGACTTGTTTCTTTGTTGAAATATTCTGGATATTTCGAACAACGGAATCTTGTGGCTGATTACCTTTCAAGAGAGGCCACCAAGTACGTAGATCAAAACAAAAAGAATTAATGAATGATCTGTATATTATATCATGTGTAGGAATAATATGTATTTTTTAATCTTCAATGTTTCAGGTAAATTGTGTACAAATATAATTACTGTAATTCCTCATCGGTTCTCATTTAAATTCATCGCAGCATTAACCGTATGTCTGATCTTTCAAAACTTCCATGATTCGGTGATTGAGATGTATCAGTGAGATCAAAAATCATTATGTACTTAGATGCATAGGATGGAAAACATGATATTGTCCAATCTTTGAAAAACAAGTACAAACATTCATATACTAACGACATACTCTAGGCCAATATGACATCTGAATTCGTTGACAGATTCAAAAGTGCTCTTGAATTGGAGCAGAAAATAGATTTGGATCAAACTAATGACTATCTACAGAGTTATAGTCCTAAGAAGTTAGCAAGGTTGGGATTAGGAATCCTCAATTTAACAATTGATAATGTCAGAACGGGTCTTGGTGGGAAGACGATTATTGAGTTAACTCTCGATCCAGCATTGGGGAGCGAGAAGGAATTAGAACTTGGTTCCATTCGTGTGGGAGATATTGTAAAGGTGGATAAAATGTTATCTGCTAAGGAAGCTGATAATGATGACAAAGATAAAGAGAACAATAATGATTTGAGTGGTGTGGTGACTAAAGTTAACTCCAAGACTGTCTGTGTATCAGTTGACGAAGATACGAATGATGAAAAAGTTCTACTGGTATACAATAACACAGGAAATGATAATAATAAAATGTGGATTGTCAAGTTGACAAACTCCATTACCTACAAAAGAATGAACATGGCTTTGAACAAGCTTAAAGATTTAAGCTCCATACCGGACTTACTTCAAGTTTTGTTAGGTGAATCTTCGTATTTTCCTTTCAGTAATCCCAAGACTATCAAAGATAAAGATTTCTTTAACCCTTCGCTAAACCCTTCACAAAAAGAGGCAATTGACTTTGCCATCAATAAGAGTCCTGTAACCATCATCCATGGACCACCAGGAACTGGTAAAACTTATACGATCATTGAAATAATTCAGCAGCTCGTATTCAACCATAATGAGAGAATTCTTGTTTGTGGGCCATCAAATATATCGGTGGATACAATTCTTGAGAGGCTAAGCCCTGCGTTCACTGAACCGGGTAAAAAGAAGAAGAAATCGAAGAATAATCCTGGCCAATTGATAAGAATTGGCCATCCTGCTCGTCTTCTAGGTGCCAATTTGCAGCATTCTTTGGATATTTTAAGTAAGACATCGTCTAGTGATATTTTGTCTGACATCGAAAACGATATCAAAGAGACTCTTCTGAAGATCAAGAAGTCCAAGAGACGATTAGAAAGGAAAGCTCTCTACCAAGAGCTTAAGCTGTTTAAGAAAGAGTTGAGATCAAGAGAGAGAAAAGTTGTGAAAGATCTACTTCTGGCATCAAAGGTAGTCACAAGCACTCTTCATGGGGCTGGATCTCGTGAACTTTTATCAGTGTATAGTGATAAAACTTTCACCCAAGAGAACCCATTCTTCAATACTATCATCATCGATGAGGTCTCCCAATCTTTGGAGCCACAATGTTGGATTCCTCTTATAAATCATTTAGGAATTAAAAGAGTGATTATTGCTGGTGATAATATGCAATTACCACCTACCATCAAAACCTTGGATTCAGATGTAAAGATCAATAAGAAAACTACTGCTGATTTGGAAGTTACACTTTTTGATAGGCTTGTTAGAGAACTTGATGGTGATAAGTTTAAGAAGTTATTGGACACTCAATATAGAATGAACCAACAGATTATGCAATTTCCTAGTGACTATTTGTATGAGGGAAAACTCAAAGCCCATCAAAGTAATGCAACTATTTCCATCAGAGACTTACCTAATGTCACTTTAGAGGAGGCTGATGAAGTAAATCACCGGTGCATATGGATGGATACTCAAGGAGGTGATTATCCAGAACAAACGAACGAAGATGAAAATAACTCCAAATTCAATGAACATGAAATTACCTTTGTGCTACAGCATATACATAAGCTAATTTCCATGGGTATCAAGCCACTGGATATTGGAATCATAGCCCCATATAACGCCCAAGTTTCGTTACTCAAGCGAAGCGTTAATCCTGAAAATCCTGAAATTGAAATAAGCACTGTAGATGGGTTCCAAGGACGGGAAAAAGAGATTATCATCATATCATTGGTTAGATCGAATTCGATTCGAGAAGTAGGGTTCTTGAAGGACAAAAGAAGATTAAATGTGGCTATGACTCGGCCAAAGCGGCAACTCTACATAGTAGGAGATCTAGAATTAATTTCATCTTCAACAACGTACCTTAAAGAATGGGCCAAAGCTGTGGAATCAACCTACGACATAAGATATCCTGAAATTGAATACTAATTTCTGAACCAGAGATCAGTACCAATATAACCCTTTGGGGTAAACGCAGGTTTATATAAGCTAATTAACAGAAATCTAGAGTCGATGTAGATCTGAGACCAAGTTGCTTTTTTGCACTTCGAGACTCGCCAGGGATTATAATTTGGTTGTATGTAGTACCAGCCAAATCTCAGTATTTCGTCAGTGCTTAACAATAGAATGACAACATAGTACAACAACGTGTCGTCTCGCCCAATACCAAGACTCGAGGAATCATAAGTCAAGTAAATCAGGTATTTTTATAGGATACATAGCTGGTTTATACATACATGAAACTATACAGTTGCCTGTAAACATTAAAGATCGAGGCTATTACTCAAATCAGGCACAAGATAAACTTGCAAAGTTATGAACACCAAGAAAACGCGAAATTTGAGTTCCATGTTTCGTGTAACGAATTACTCCTTTTTTATTTTCAAGTAATGCGATTGTCAGGAGGCTAAATTACTCTTTGTACCGGAATATTGTATTTATAGAAAGGAATATTTGGGGGATTTTATGCTTCTCTGCATGAAACTTTCATCCAATGCCCATAGTATAATAGAACGGTTACCGAGTTAGGAAAATGCTTGGGATATAAGCTTGCATATGGCTATGCAACAAGCCTAGATGACACAATTGCCTTGGAGAACAAGGCATTATTTACTCAATAGGTTATTTTATTTGAAGCGTGGTGCAAAGAAAGTAAATTCTTGGATTTTGGTAAATTGGGTGTTTGTTATTTAATATTCTAGAATTCCAGGCGTCCCTTTGCTTTTAAAACATTCACTTTTGTTGTTGAAGGTAACATTCATATATATATCGTTCTTTTTACCCTAGTTCTTTGAATTATCATTCATTCATTTGTTCATACAACTGGGCTGTCCATTCCTTATATTTCCGTTCCTTTAAATTCTAAAAAATGAAGTTATTCAACTTAGCCGTCTGTTTATCAGTTTTAACTGCTATTGAAGCAGCAAATGTTCTTGTTGTCACTCAAACCAAGGTTGCAACTGTTTATGCAAATGGTGCTCAAGCTTCTTCTGCACCAGTAAGTTCTAGTGAATCTTCATTCGTTGCTAGTTCTTCCGTTCCAGTTGACTCTCCAGCCCCATCTCCAACTGATGTTAAGGCTGCTGCTTTCGAAGTTAACACTTATACCACTTCTTCATCTTCGTCATCATCTTCTTCGGTTGTTATTCCTCCAACTACCCTTGTTTCCAAGACCAGTTCTACTAGTTCCACTTCGAGTCCAAAGACTTCAACTTCATCAACTGCTACTTCAACCTCTACTGGTTCCAGTGATGACAGCTCTCTTGACTCCTTTGCTAAGGCCATCTTAGATGCTCACAATGAAAAAAGAGCTGAACATAATGCTGATGACTTGGAATGGGACGACGAACTTGCCAGCTACGCTGCTGATTACGCTGACCAATACGATTGTTCCGGTAGTTTGACCCATTCTGGTGGTAAATACGGTGAAAACTTGGCCGTTGGTTACTCTGATGGTACTAAAGCTTTAGATGCTTGGTACGATGAAGGTAAGAACTACAACTTTGATATTGCTTCAACTTTTGACCATTTCACTCAAGTTATCTGGAAATCTACCACCAAGCTTGGATGTGCTCAAAAAGACTGTTCCAAGAACAACTGGGGTAAGTACGTCATTTGCTCTTATGATCCAGCTGGTAACATGGTTGGTTCCGGTAAGGCTAACTTATCTTAAATGTCTTAAAAAAACAGGTAGGGTGGTGTTTAGTTCAATAAGATGTTTACATCAATAAAACGTTTGATTTTTCGGTTGCAAAATTATAAGTTCTAGGTCGTATATCGATAAGTAGTAAAGAAAATTTTGTTTCAATTACATAAGGGATTTGATCCCTTGGATTTTAAATATCTTACATTCTCGTCTGATCCATAATATCGACTTGAGAATATCTGTGTGCAATGTATCCTCTCTAAACTCTACTTAGGTAAACTTAAATGATGAAGTGGTCGCCAATTTTACCTTGATCGGTGTTTTTCGCGAATTTTCGGGAGAAGTGATAAAGATCTTCTGTAATAGGAAATTAAAACCATTCAAACAAGGACCAGTATCAAGCTAATTACCATACAGCTCATACCACAGATCTCTAATTTACAGCCAATCCCTTGTCCACTGATTTCCACGCTCATATGAAAAGTCAGCCAGCAAAAGCAAAAGTTAAACCGAAACCGATTAAGGAAGACGACGAAGATGTAGCGATGGGGTCCAGTGAAATGGTTTCTTCTGTTTCTTCTGTTTCAGATAAAAGCCAAGACTCAAGAGATAACTCCAAAGGTAACAAACAACGAAGAACAAGTGTTGCATGTATAAGATGCAGAACAAGACATATCAGATGTCCAGGAGGTGATCCTTGTAAAAAATGTCAACTCGCAAAGACCAAGTGTGAATATGTCGAGGCTGATAAGAAAATTGTGGTGTCTATGAAGTACTTATCCAGACTTCATGATACCATCGCCCGATTGAAAAAAGAAAATGCCACTTTAAGAATTAATTTGAAGAATGAAGAATCAAGAAGAGCAGATGACGGTAGTCCTAGAGTGGGTAATGCTTTCGAGTATCATACTAAAACTCCACATAACCAAACATTATTCAACGAGCTCACCAATTGTGATTTCAACACTGGTGAAATAATTCAGCCTACCTTAGATAAGTATGGTAGATTGATCCAATCAAGAACTGGTGAAAGGCTTTATGTTGGTTCATCTTCTATGACATTGTTTGGACTTGAAATCCAAAATATGGTGCCCCCTAGTGTACAAGGGCTTAAAGGTCCTCCACAGACACCTTCGACCATGAGTCCAGCATCAGCTAGCTCTGAACCAATCTCTGAAATGAATAAAAGGGAAGCCGAAGTCATGGAGAAAGAGGGAAATGCTTATAAGATTGTATTGGCCAAAACAAACACCCGTCCTGGATTATCAACAAACTTCACATTACCATCATATTCTTATGCCATGTTATTGGTGGACAATTTTATCAACTATAATGATGGCTGTTTTTATTTCTTCAACGAAGGTTTGGTCAAGCGTTATTTAATGAATCTATATTCTGGAAATATCGAAGAGAATAGGAAAATCATGAGACGTAATATCAAGAACACAAGAAACTATGACACAGATGAGAACTCAATTAAGAAAGATAGGGATGATGATACTATTTTAGAAACCATGTGGTTTTGTAAAATATTATTAATATTTGCTGTAGGTGAAATGTATTTGGGGACTGAATCAGACGTTCATATTAAGACCACGAAGTCTCAACATAAGAAAAAGCAGAAGAGGGCTGATGAAGATGAGGATTCAGGAATATATCCGAAGAATACATTACCAGGCTCTGGATACTTCTACCAAGCTTCGGAACTTTTCACTGGTTTATTTGCGTCCGGTGCCATTGACAATATCACAAAGGATGGTGGTATAGAGGTAATGTTATTATATGCGTTCTTTTTACAAGTCGCTGATTGTACAATATCATCCTATTTTTATTTTGGATTAGCCTTGAGATCTGCTTTGATCCTTGGATGGCATGTTGACGCCGAGAAACACACGTTGGATAAGTTTGAGTTGGAACATCGAAGAAGATTGTGGTGGACTGTTTATATGTACGAAAGAATGCTATCCTCCAAAGCGGGTTTGCCCCTTAGTTTTTCGGACGATAGTGTTTCAACGGAGATGCCAACAGACATCGATATGACGCTTCCAGATTTTCCAAAGGACGAAAATGATGTAAGAGCATACTATATATTCCCATCTGGGGAGTATATCAATAACTGTGTTACAATCACTCAAATTAATGCTATAATCTTATCATGTCTTTATACCAAGCAACCAACAATTAATATTTTACCAGTGGTTTCTGATTTAGTCCATAGATTGATGAGGTGGAAAAATAATCTTCCAGACTTTTTGAAGATAGACTATCACAGTGAAACACTCAAGATAAGTCGTTTAATCGTCAATCTAATGACAGAATATTTCCAGGGTATCAATTTGGCAGTTCGGCCACTTCTTTTTCATTTTGCAACAAAGAAGTTAAGAGAATTACAGACCCAAAACAACGCCAATAAGTATGTGGATCTATCCAAATACTCGAAAAATATTATCACATTACTTAATGCTTCTTTCCAAGCATCCATCAATACAGTGAGATCGATTTGGGATTTGTTACCCGATAACATGGTTGCATTGTTCGGTTGGATGGACAGAGAATATCTATTTACGTCTGCTTTGACATTGATTTTGTTCAACTCTTCGTTTGGTCTTCATGATGCTACCAAGGAGCATTTGGACCATGCTTTAATAATTTTCACCAAAATGAAGAGATTAGGGAATTATCCTGCTGCTTTGAGGAGAGCACAGTTATTAAAATTGATTAGTATTCTTGACTTCAATGGAGTAATGAGAGAATTGTTAGAAAAACATGACGATGAGGGCGTATATCGCCGTGAATACCCCGACGATATAATAACACAAGACACAAATTTGGCTAATGCTAAAAGCTTATCCGGAGACACACCCAAACCTCATCATGATCATCCAAATATCGATCACGACGAACATCATGATGACTTAGAACCTTTAATCAATATGAAATTCGACTCATATGACATTAATGAGCTCAATAATATCTATGCTAATAACGAAGCCACAGGAATTGAAGGGTTCACACATCTATCAGAAGAGCACGAACTATGGAATGAAATAACCAATGATGCTGTGTGGCTTCAACCAGCTGCCAACAAACTGTCGTCGGTACCAGCTGATGATGTACCCCATGATGAATTAAATGAGGTCTTGGATGCTTTTGACCAGAAATCACAAGGTCACCAAGATCACCACGTATACGGTGATATTGTTAATCATGAGTTTCATGATTTAATGCATGATTAATAATTATGACTATTCAGCTTCATGCTTTTATTTATAGAATAAATTACATTTTTTTAGTGTATAAACTTGTAGGATAATATTGTACATAATATTACATTAAGTTGGCCTATGCATTGAAAAAGTCCATGATACCAGGTGACTCATCGTTCATTTGCAGGAATAACTGTTGTGGTGCAATGGCCAGATTCGACATTCTTTGAGTCGGTTGAGGAGGTTGTCCTTGAGGGTGGTTTTGTAGTTGTGGTGGAGTATTCATGGCATTCATTTGGATTCCTTTGTTAATAAACTGTTTCTGATTTTGAAACTGTTGTTGTTGCTGTTGTTGCTGTTGCTGTTGCTGTTGCTGTTGCTGTTGCTGTTGTTGTTGTTGTTGTTGCTGATGCAGCGACGGAATTTGACCCATCTGCTGTCTTGATTGATTCATCTGATTAGGCATAATGTTATTTAGCATGGGTGAGTTGACACCACTGATTGGTGTTCCGTTCGGCTGCATTCCATTCGGCATATTATTAGGAAGCATTCCAGTAGCCATATTATTTGGAATATTGTTTCCCATTCTATTTTGGACATTTGCGTTATTCATATTAGGCTGTTGAGACATATTAGGGGGAATGTTAGAAGAACCATGATTATTAGGGTTTGGCATAGGATTTGCATTCTGATTTGATAGTGGTCTATTAGTCTGATCATTCTTCATTTGTTGCATTTTCATCCTCAAAAATTGAATGGCTTCCGGATAGAGTTCAGTCAACTTGCTGTACAAGCTTGTTAATTCTGGCATGTCTGAGGGTGCTTGAATGATAAAGGGGAAGGGTGTTCTGCTGGTGACTTGGGACTGGTCTTCCAAATGATATTGTTCATGAATAAATGTTAAAACCTGTAAGTTGCAATGTATTCTTCGAGTATAATTTTGATACTGTTCCACAACCCTTAGCCGTTCTTGAGGCAGTAACCTACTGAGGGCTTGCAGATTTATTAGCACATTGTTGTATAAAGCAATGGCCTTCCGTAAAAGATGAGTGTTGATCAACAACAAACAAGAAACTCTTTCCCTATCTAAGGCCAAAGGAGATCTATCGCTCATGTTGAGTCAATTGATTTACTTCAGTTTCAGAAAAACATCTACGAGAGGTTTCGTTTTTCGCGAGCTGCAACAAAAAAATCTCTGCGTGGATAAACCATTACTACAGTAGTACACAGTTTATATTCATTACTTTATACACTAGAGGCATTACAACTTGTTGGTCAATTCGGGTAAAGCTTCGTTTAAGTCAGCCACCAATCCAATGTCTGCAACATTGAAGATTGCAGCTTCAGGGTCCTTGTTAATTGCGACAATAGTCTTAGAATCTTTCATACCTGCTAAATGTTGAATAGCACCAGAAATACCAGCAGCCACATATAATTCTGGGGCAACAATCTTACCGGTTTGTCCAACTTGTAAGGAGTTGTCACAGAATCCGGAGTCAACAGCAGCTCTAGAAGCACCGATGGCAGCGTTTAATTTGGTGGCCAAAGGATCTATTAATTGTTCAAAGGTTTCTTTATTCTTTAAACCACGTCCTCCAGCTACAATTCTGGTGGCAGAACCCAATTCAGGTCTTTCAGAGGTCACCAATTCTTCGGAAACAAACTCGGTTCTGTTGCCAGATTCAGTGGCTGGGGTGTATTCTTCTACTGAAGCAGCAGCGTCGCCTAACTCAACTGGAGTAAAAGCAGAAGCTCTGATGGATGCTAAAACAACTTTTTCGTTACTTTTCACAGTGGCTAACGCATTTCCAGCATATATTGGTCTGACGAAAGTAGCTTCGTCGACAACCTTGATGATATCACTGATTGGCTGGGAGTCAATCAAGGCTCCGATTCTTGGTAACACAGACTTGCCAACGGCTGATGCACTGGTCAAGAAATGAGTATAGTTAGATGATTCGATAAGTTCCTTGATAACAGGAGCCAATTCCTCAGCCAAGTAGTGGTCGTATTTATCTCCCTTGACTTGGACCACCTTAGCAAGATTTGGAATCTTAGTAACATCTGCAGCAATTGCTTCACCTCCAGGTCCGAACACTAACGCAGTGACTGGTTTACCTATTTGGTTGGCAGCAGCCAATGCCGATAATGAAGCTGGAGCTATAGTTGAACCTGATGATTCTATAAATGCAAGAGTATTAAGTCTGGCAGCACTTGAAGCAAAACCTCTTCTAAACAACATTGACATGATTAAGAGTTAATTGGAATAAGAGTCAAATTGAATCTAAAAAATTTCTGCCAATTTCGCACACACATTAGCCCGGTTTCGGGATTATTGCGAAAATGTTAATATACACTTGTAGCTGCAACGTTAATAGTATTTCACAATTACCAATTGACTCTAGCATACCGACGTATCTATCAAATTGATGATTGTGCATGTAGGTTAAGTTTTTGGTGATCCCGACTGTGAACGTTTATTTTAACTTCCTTGTGGCACGTAACTTTTACCTATAATCATAACGAAAAATTGAATGTGACTTCCTATTACTTAATATTATACATATACAAGCAGAAGTTGTTACAAAAGTAATGATGGCTGCAAAAGTACACTTAGTGGGGAAATATGGTAGAATATGCTCCCCTCTGCTAGCCTTGCCATGGATTGCCTAATGTCGCACCAAAAGAACAAAGCCTGTCAAAATTAGATTAGCAAACTGGAACATGAAATATGAGTTCAAAGGATAGACTTGGTAGAAGTAGAGAACCTAAACTTCTCACTGAAAGTATCATGGATGAGGAAGAACGCCTGTTTCATAGTTCGAGATTGAGCAGTCCTGCCCCAAGCTTCAGAAAAATCTCCAACCAAAGAGTTATTGCACCTGAAAGAACAAGATTACTTCCTCTGCGTGCCATAGAATACCAATCTGTATATGAAGGTGAAGACCAGCCTTTATATGTTGGAATGAGTAGCCCAATGATTCAGGAGGGGTCATTCAACTTTCAGTCCAGCTCGGTTGATCATCTATCAGACACACATGACACGGCTATAATTGGAAACAGTTCTGAATATCGTCCTATAACGAGTCAAAATTCAGAGTTTGTCGACTGGAAGGAATTATTACCTTATTATCTTCCAATTTTCTCTTGGATTTCGAACTACTCTTTCAGCTTTTTTGTGGGAGACTTGATTGGTGGTCTATCTTTGGTATTTTTCCAACTTCCATTATCAATTTCTTATGCTACATCTTTAGCACATGTGCCTGTCATTTGTGGATTACTTTCATTGGGAGTTTCTCCCTTTATTTACTTGGTGTTTGGAAGTGTTCCTCAAATGATTGTAGGGCCAGAATCTGCCATTTCCTTGATTGTGGGACAGGCTGTTGAACCCATCTTACACCACAATAAGCATAATATTAATCCTATTGATCTTGTTGTGTCCATGACGTTTATTAGTGGGGCTACTTTATTGGGGTTCGGATTGGGAAGATTCGGATTTCTCGATAACGTATTAAGTGGTTCGCTTCTTAAAGGGTTTATAAGTGGTGTTGGTATTGTCATGATAATTAATAGTCTCATTCTGGCTCTTGGACTAACAGCTTTGATGAAAAAGATCTCGGATGATCCATCTGATATGGATATACATTCTCCTTTTGATAAAGTTCGATTCTTAGTGACCCATATGGACAAGTTTGACCCTTTAACTTTAAAAATTAGTCTGGCTGCATTTGCATTTTTGATCGGGGTTTCATTCTTCAAAAAATATGCTAGTAAAAGATCGTTCAGATTTCTGGATAAATTTGTCTATATTCCTGAAATCTTGATAACTGTTATCATTGCTAGTTGTTTATGTTCTACTTACTCATGGAATGAAAAAGGAATTGCCATTGTTGGTTCAGTGAAGGAGGAAAGTGGGAAGATGCAGTTGCACAATCCAATATCGGTTCATCAATTCAAACTTTGGAAGAAGGTCGGAACTTCAGGGTTCTTGTGTGCAATGCTAGGATTTTTTGAGAGTACCACTGCTCTGAAGTCATTAGGTTCAAGATTCAATTTACCGATATCTTCTAACAGGGAATTGGTAGCATTGGGTTTTATCAATGTTGCGGGATCGGTATTTGGTGCTCTCCCAGCTTTCGGAGGATACGGAAGAAGTAAAATTAATGCAATTTCAGCCAAAACGACCACATCTGGGGCCATTATGGGAGCCTGTACAGTTCTTACTGTCACCTATCTATTAGATGCTCTTTATTTTATTCCGAAGTGCATTTTAAGTGTCATTACTGCCAAAATTGGTTTGCTGTTGATTGAAGAAGCTCCATACGAGCTCTTGTTCCATTGGAGAAGTAAAGGGTTTAATGAGCTTATCACATTCTTTGTGACTGTGTTAACGACATTATTCTTTTCTATGGAAGCCGGAATTGGAGTGGGGTTGATCTACTCGTTAATTAGAGTGATCAAACATTCTACTCTTTCCAGAATTCAAATTTTAGGTAGAATACCTGGCACAAATACTTTCGTGGATGCTGATATCAATGTCAAATTATTGTCACATTCAAGGGGCATGAACCACTCAAACAACGAAGGACACAGTCTTTCAAGCCACCCTCCATTGGGTAAACTGCAATTGAATCTATTCACAGACGAATATTTTACAAGTGTCAATATGAATGTTATCGAAGAAATTGAAGGTTGCTTGATCGTTAAGATTCCCGAACCTCTAACATTTACGAATACCAGTGACTTGAGGGCTAGATTAAAAAGAGTAGAGCTTTATGGTTCTACAAAAGCACATCCTGCCCTGAAGAGAAGTAGGGACGAATCCATGACCAAATACGTGATATTTGATTTACGAGGTATGTCGGAGTTAGATTCGTCTGCTGCTCAAATATTGAAAGAGCTCATCATTGGATATAGAGACCGCCAAATCATGTCTTTCTTCATCAGAGTCTCTCAACATAGTGACGTTAGAAATCGGTTAATGAGAACTGGAATAGTGGACCTCTTGAAACAAAACTTAATAAACCTAAACTACTATGCGGTGCAAGATATGATTACTCAAAGTAGGAGCGGTGAGACAGCACTGACGTTGTCTTCTCTCGAATTAGAAGCTGCAAACAGTATCTTTAATCTTACAGAATCAGACGAAGAACCATTTTTTGAACATATTAGCGATGCCTTGAAGGTCATTGATTACTTTGAACTCAAGAAGTTCAATAAGGACAAAAGCGTTTAAAGTCTTAATATTTATTATTTATTTCTATCAATAGACAATATATTTATTCTACTGCGACGCCAACTCAAGTTGTATCGATCGCGTTCTGGATGAAAAATTGTTTTTAATAAAGAGTATGTCGGAACAAGAGCCTACCAATTACCAAGAGGAGATAGATACCGAGAACACCATAAAGGAAGAGTATAAATTATGGCGAGAAAACTGCAGATATATGTACGAGTTTGTCAGTGAGACGGCGTTGAAATGGCCCTCAATCACTGTTCAATGGATGCCAAATCATCAAATGGTTGAAGCAGATGGTTTAATTGAATCCAATTTACTTCTTGGTACACATACCTCGGGAGAAGATATCAACTATTTGAAAGTAGCTTCAACACAGTTACCTATCAGCAAGAATGAAAACAGTAAAGTGAATTCCAGAATTAAAATTACTAAGAAATTGAAGAATAATTTTGAAATTAATCGAGCCAGATATCAACCACAAGATCCTAATATCGTGGGTACTATCAATGGACTGGGAGAGGTGGATATTTACAAAATTGACCTGGAAACTAAAGAGTCAGTACATCATTTAACACACCATTCAGAAAATGGATACGGGTTGTCCTGGAACACTTTCAAGAAAGGTTACTTAGCTACAGGCTCTGACGATAAAACTGTACAAGTACATGAGGTAGCCGAGTCTGTTAAACAGATTTTGAAAGTGGAAGGTCACCAGGACATTGTTAATGATGTTAAATGGCACCCTTTTCAAGAATCTCTATTGGGGTCTGTTTCGGACGATAAGCACATGAGATTATTCGACATCAGAGAAGGAGGAAAACCAGTCTTGAGTTTCTACGGAGCCGAACTGAATGGTATCAACACCTTGTCATTTTCTCCTCACTCTAAGAACTTGATCAGTATAGGTAATGCTAACTCCAACATAAACCTTTTAGATTTACGTCAATTATCAAGTAAACTAGGAGAGTCTACCGGATTACTACACACAATGATGGGACATTCAGATGCTATAACAGCACTTGAATTCTCTCCTCATAAAGATGGGATTATTGCATCTGGTTCGCAGGACAGAAGACTTATGATTTGGGATTTGACAAAAATTGGTGAAGAACAAGTCCAAGAAGATGCAGAAGATGGATGTCCTGAATTATTCATGATGCATGCAGGACATACAGGAGGAGTTACTGACTTAAGTTGGTGTCCTTATAAAGACTGGACTCTTGCGTCTGTGGCAGACGATAATATTGTCCATGTTTGGGAAGTCTCAAAAGGTTTGCTTAATGCTGACATCTCCGAACCAGTTGCCAATGATGAACTAGAGTAAATTAACTCATTTGTATACTAGACAAAATTATATTTATGTAAAACTGAGTGAGCAAGTCTACTTATCTAAGCTCGTAAGAATGACAGGTGAATCGTCGCGTTTTGTTTGTCAACATTTTCCTTCTTTTTTTGCTTCTTCTAATAAGCGATTGATTTTAAGCATACAACAACGAAGCGAAAAATATGTGTGATTTCCCGCCAAACTTATCAATTAGACCTTTGACAATTGAAGATATCGACCAATGTGTTGCTTTAGAAAATAAGGGATTCGATGTCCACGAGAGAGCCACTCCAGAAAAGTTTAAATACAGATTGACTGTTTGCCCCGAATTATGCTCTGGAATTTTCATAAGAGATTACACCTTCAAGTATAATGCCATTAACTTGCCATCTGTTGCCGAAAAGTTGGAAACTGAACATGAAGCAAAGAAGGCTTCAGGAGAATCTTCAAAAGATCCAAAGCTGGAATCTTCAGAAGCTCTTGAAGCCGGTAACGACGATGACTTGGACGAATTACCAATTAAGTCTTCGGTCATTAAAGAAACCCTTATTGGTCATGTCATTGGTACCAAAATGTACTCTCCAAGGGTTGTTGATGCTGCCATGGCTTTGCCAGATGGAAAAGATGAAACCAAAGGACATTTCGAAAACTCTAGATTCATCGGAATACACGGTTTAGTCATTGATCCAGAATGGCAAGGAAAGAACTTGGGTACATTGATTTTACATGATTACATTCAAAAGTTAAGTAATCAAGATTTAGGTGATAAAGTCGCTTTATTATGTAAAGATGAATTGATACCCTTCTACGAAAAGATTGGATTTACAAAGTTGGGAAAAAGTGAAAGTACAATTGGTGGAGTACAATGGAATGATATGTCTATGGACTTGATCCCAGAAGATGATGAATAGATAATCCGAAATTTAATATTGTATGTATTCTAGCCTCCAGAAATTTTGATTGGATAGTTCCATTTGTATGTTAATGACCAACTGCATAGTCTTAATTTATATTACATAAAGCGGATCTTATTAGAAACAAGACTCTCTCCAGTACAATGGCAATAGTCGTAAAGTTATCTTTGACTAAAAGCTGAGCTCAACTAAGAAACCAAGAAATCACTAATGCGAAAAATTATTCTACACTCTAACAGATGGTAACAATACCTAATCCCATCAAGAAAGTGTTCGACACGTTCCCTTTGAAAGAGTATCCAGCGGTTCCTGGAACTACTCAAGATATTGAAAAATCTATAGGAGTCTCGAAGTTCAACTTCAGAGGTGAGCTGAATAATGAAGATGCGTTTGGTTTAGGTATCTTCAATTTGTTCGAATTCGAAAGTCTTCTTCTTCCAACAGACCCATTTTCATTAGCAGTCGCTTTGAATCTTTGTGAAAAGAACAATTTGAAACTACCTTCGCTGAAAGGTAAATCAGAAAAGTCATGCCAACATAATATGATGATATTACCTTATCAAGCTTCTCCAAACGGTACACTTCCAGTTTTAATTGAAGATGGGCAATCACGAGAAATCATTTTAAGCCCCGAGTTAAGCTCAAGTCTCAATAAACAAGAGATTCTGAGCGATAAGGCTCTTTCGGAATTCCTTGACTCTGAACTTTATGACCTCTGGCTTCTTGCTGTGTGGTTTGAATCGGATTGTGCTGATTTGAGTGCCATATTCAATATTGAAGCTCCTGATATCACGAAACACATATTATTTGAAGATGTGTTAGAATGGAGATTCTTCAAGATACGATACCCCCATTTAACGTTTTCATTGTATGAATCTAAGCTTATCAAAGCTAAAAAATTCTTAATACTGTTAGCTGAAGAAATTGATAAGAATGGAGTTGAGCAAGGCAATTTACTTAAGGTCTATGCATTTGTATTAATTGTTGACAATTTGATGAAATCCACCCAACTTGTAGATATTATTTCACCAAAGCTTGTCGATTATGCAGCTGAGTACATAAAAGGTATGTAAATTATAGTTTAAGTCGTTTTGACACATTTTCCAAGTCATGATTAGACCAATCAAGAACTCTTTTCGTACTACTAATTTCTAATTTTGCACATATCTCCAAAAGGTTGATGTTCAACTGAGGTTTCATGGCATTCAATTGCTCCAAGAAGCTCAAAACTCCATATCTAGTCACCATTGATACAGTTCCATACTCTAAATCTGGCAATTGGAAAATTAACTTCAAAATATTAGTGGATAATGAGTCTTTTGGACGTGACGGAAGGTTGAGTAAATTCATGATCCATTCAAAAAACTGGTTAGAGTTAAGTGTTTGTAAATCTGTAGATGTTATTAACATCTGGTTGATATACCAATCTATCGCCTTGAATGATTCAGTTTTAATCTTGGAGAATAATGGCAATTCTTTCTCCTGGATTTTTGGGTGTGAGACAACGTATTTGTAGACTAACTCATATAGAAAATGACCAGGGTTTGACAATATCGGAGCAAATTTGGAATATACTTCGAGCTGAATTGGGCCAAGTGCAGAAGAATTCAATAAGTTAGATAAGTATATTTTGAACAATACTTTATCCTTGAAGGATGTATCTGAATCAATATTTTTGACTAAATGCTGCAAAATGATCTTGCATAAGCTATCATTGGCATGCTTCACTAATATTTCGATGACGTTGTACTCAACCAAGTTCTTGAGATTAATTTGAACTTTCTCATCTTCAAATTTGAAAAATTCATCGTTGTTGATGATTAAAAGCAAAATAAATTCGTAGTCGTAGACAGTATTGGAATAATTGTAATCTACTTTGAAGTAATTCTTGTTTATGTAGTTAATAATTTCAGTGTACTTTTCTGGTAATACGAAATGTTCTTTATTTCTCAATGTGTTCCGTATGAAGTTTCTGTTCAAGGAAATTAATTCCTTGGAGAATAAAGTTTGTTTCCCAATCAAATCAAAATCATCCTGTTTGAACTCATTTATCTCCCAGTTCCATTTATCATTGATGAAAGTCTTATTGTTGATCTCTTCTAGTCTCACAAGAACTTTCCTCAAAATGAGGTCCTCAAAGTGAGTAGATCCATTGTACCAGTAAATCAAATTATCTAAAATCCTGTGGTTAGCACCCAAATTGAATAGATTGTATATCATCAAACTTGACTCAATTCTTATATTGGCATTATCCTGTGATGGTAGATCATTCAAGACATTATGTGGATTATTGACGAATATTGTGAGAACCTTGTCAGTCTCCAACTTGAATTTAGATAATATGATACTGTTCATGTAACTAATGAATTTTGATGCAACAAACTTTGAGTTCAACATGACTTCCAATTGTGTATCCACAATAGTTGATGGTATTTCGAACGGTAATAATTTAACATATTCAGTCAAGAAGCAGAAGAATTCGTCATCAAGTTCTTCAGATTCTGCAAATGCTTTCGTGATATATATCATCGAATTTGCCAACCATTCCTTGGGAGTACTCTGTAACTTTAACAAAATACCAATGAACTCGGAACAAAATGTCTCTTCATATTTGGGCGCCTCCTCTATCAATCCAATTATAATATCCATTCCAACCTCTTTGTAATTAAGACACCTGAAAATTAAAGCAAGGTATTCTTTAAAATCTAGTCCTGTTTTAGAAATCTCTAGTTTCTCATAAAATCGAGTTAAATCAGCGCCATCAGTAACAATTACAGCTCCCAACTTGCATAGATCGGAATTTGGAAGGTCTAAATGACACAATTTTTCTATCAGTTGACTGTCCATTTGGATATCTTTGAGTAAATCAAACCTTTTGGAGTCTACGACAGTGTCGAAGTATTTGTTAAGATTAGACAGGTTCAACTTTTGCTTGATTATACTGAATTTGACGTCACTTTCAAAAACAAATAAATCATCAATGCTTATTGTAGGGACCTGGCCTCTTTCCACAAGAATCCTGAAATTTGAGAGACATATTTCCTCATCAAAGTCTTGAGAATTAAGTTGACTCAGATTCAAAATCCAATTGAAGATAATCATAATCTTACTTTCTTTCAATCGATGGAACAAATAAGATTTCACGTCATAAGAAAATTCAACTTCCAAGGTTTTCAACAAACTGTTGAAGCAAGCTAACTTGAATGAATCTTCAAACAAGAATAGTTTGAAAAAGTTTAAGTTGCTGAAGTTGTTTGCAAATTTTGGATTTGATGTAATGTATTTTTGCATTTGATCGAATAGTATTATAATATTTTCCTCGTCTTGCTCATAGTTGAGTTTATAAGCAGTGACTAGGAATTCCCAATCACTCTTGATGATCTTAATTTCCTCTGCTTTCTCAAATGAGGGATTACACTCTATATCCAAATGATTCACCATTTTCAATAATTCTTCCCTATTTTCACCTAGAATGCACAAATTTAACAATAACTTTTCAAACCAATTAATGAACTTGTTATCATTTTTCTTTAAAAAGAACGAAATCTGCTCGATGAATATCTTAACAAAGACATTGAGTTCGAACTGCATATCATAGTACTTGTAAGGATTGTTTAGCCTAGAAAGTGATTCGCTCAATGTATTTTTCAACTCATCTGGGTATTCACTGACAAGGAGAGCATAGATTGGGCTCAACAATGTTATATTTGGAATATCAATCAACTTGCTAATCAAATTGTAGAAAGTCAGAATGTTCAAATCAGAATTAAAGCAGTTGATCAAGCTGATGACCATACTATTTTGTTTTAATTCGAATTTGTTTGATAAACACAATTGAACAGGCACAATGTAATTCAACTTGATCAAGTTCAATTCGTTGAAGTTACCAAGAGCTTTATTCGTTGCCTCAGTCAAAAACTTGTTCAAACCTGTGCTCATTGATGCGTGATGTCTAGTGTAAATCTCTAAAATTTTGAATACGATCAAATTGATAGTTTCACATTCACTTTGAATAATCAAATCATTGATGTCGGGAATATTCTTCAAAATGTTGTTGATTATAGGTCTTTCTTGAATATTCTCCAACTTTTTAAGCATCAAAAAAATCATCTGAAGATTAAGCTGTACAATCATATTGGATTGAGACTTAATTCCTTTCGTTAGGGCCACTTTCGATAAAGGCTTTAAAAGGATATTCTTCAACTCAAATGTGGGCAAACTTAACAATTTGATATAGAACAAAGAATGGCAAATGTACCATGTTGTCAAATTTGGATCATTATAACCACCATTAATCAAAAGGTGATTCATATATGGATCAATTAAATTGAAATCTTTCGAAAGAATTAAATGTGCAAGATTAATCTTCTCAGTGGAGTCAAATTTGATAAAGGTCAACAAATTATAAAGGACCTTGTTATTAATCTTGAAGGTACTATTATTGACAGCGACTGTTGTATTAGGAGGATCCAAAAATAGTATTCCTAGGTTATTATCAACTATTTTCTCAAACAATGGAAATAATTTAAATTTATCGAGGTTGGCTTGAAGATTGAAAAGGCAAGTTTCATTCAATAGTTTCAACTTTGTCAGTCTTTTAAAAGACTTCTCTTCAAGTACTTTTGTGTCAATAAATTCAACTAATGTGTTAACTAGCTCTATGGAATCGCTTGCAATATTTTTGAATATATTCGTCCAGATCTTGGAACCCAAGCTGTTCATTCTATCGAAATAACTCATGGCACTGTTCAAGTGCAACCAAAATTTAATAAAAGCATTCCTAATCGGATCATTCTTCAATAATAAATTTGGAAGTATCTTTGTTGAAAGATCAAAACTATTGATAAATTCATTGACCAATCTGTAGGATATCAAGTTTTGTAATATCGTGATCATTGGCACCGTTATATTGTTCCTTTTTTGATTCAAACACCGGTAAACCATTTTCATATTATTTGAGTCAAGGACTTCTAAGTAAAATTGTTTTATTTGTTCATTGTGAAGACTTTCTGATGCAATCTTAGATGTGATGGATCTCAAAGATGCCAAAAGACTGACTACTTCACTATGATTGTTAAGCTTACAACTATTACACCAATTCTTCAAGAGCTTTGTAAGCTCTCCTGACTCTGTGAACTTAATGAAAGCATCAGTGTCTTGCAATAAACCTTGATCAAACGTTAATGAACTCATATATAAGTGAAAAACGTTAGTCGCGATGAGATTGAAAACTGCAGCGAGAAACAATTTCAATCATCAATGAGATTTTCACCAACAAAACCGTATCCCAAGTAACGGATTATAAATTTTTCTACAAGCCGTTCTTCTATAGTAGGATAAATTGATACTATCAGCCGAAGAGTATAGAGGACATGCTAATAAAAGAAGATGATTGTGCGTGATTTCAGATGATGAGACAAATTTGTAAAATTGTCCAACATGGCACTAAGGTAAGCCCGTCAAATTTATCATCCAGTTCGTTCGCGATCAATTTATCATATTCAAAACCAATTGATACTATGAATTTCAGTCTGTATCGGAGTAAGATAATTAAGTAAATATCCTTTGGTTTGTTTCGTAAATGTTTTCTGAATGCGGAAACTATTGCTTCTTGCAACATTAGATAACAGTAAATGGTAGAGTAAGTTCTATCGTATGGTTCGTATATGGAACAAGATAAGAAAACTTAAATCTTTACTTGGCAAACATCAACTTAAATTGACCAGTTACTATCTTTATTGTTTATTCTTGTTGGGACATCCACATCCTTAAAATAAATCACAGTGTTATCCTAAGTATAACAGAAATTAAAGTTCTGCGAAAATCACGTAAAGCAATCTAAAACCAAAATCAGCTAATGTAGTTGGTCGCAATTGACATTAACAAAACAATAATAGAATGGCGCTTATTGTTGACAATCACAACAAAGAGGGGCACAATACTTGTCGCTATCTTGAATTCATCTGATATATTATTTCAAAGCATATTAATTTTTTACTGTATTCGAGTTATGCATGGTTTCAGTTGGATTACACTCATTGAGATCTCTCACGGCAGTAACAACTTATCATCAAAGCATAAAATTCCGTTTCCTTACTTTCGTGTAGTTCAACTTTGAACTATGATGCATCAACGTTTGAGCCCCACATGATCTATATGTGGTCCAGCTAATCAACTTGTCAAGCAATAGCCGACATGGAGACAAACCCGAAACAAATGTGAAACCATTATCAGAGCCCTGATACATAATAAAGATATAATATATAACTTTCCTGTGTGAAATAGGCTCTCCACTTATTGAATAGGTAATGTGACGTAATTGCGAACCTCGACCCCTCAGTTAAAGTGTGGGCCCGCAAACATAGCACGGGAGTCGCGGTGATTTTAGTGTTTTCCCACGATAGATTTCCGGCATGCTGGCCACAGAGAACTCAAATTCCACAAAAGTCCAAAATAATTTAAATGAAAAAAAAAAGATTTCTGTGAACAGGAAAACATAGTGAGACTACAGAATTTTTAGACAAATTTTTGAAAACATAAGGATCTTTTTTTCTTCAATCCAGTTTTCCTTTTGATTCGAGTTTGCTATTGAGTGGTTCAGCCCTTAAATAACCAAACCATCACTGTTGTTGTATATAACATATTTTACATCGAATCCGAGAAATCTGAATATAAGATTTACTACAAAAAGAGGCTTGTATTACCATTTTTTCCCCCATTTCCCAGCCAATTCTTACCATAGAAAGAAGACTTAACTATGGGACTTCTACTGTTCAAGAAGAAGAAAGATCCATTGTTTGATTTGAATCCATATCCAAATCTTCCCAAGAATTATAAACTTTTAAATGTTCTTGGAGAGGGAGCATTTTCAACCGTTTACAAGGCCAAAAATCTTACCAATGGAGTATTTTATGCTATCAAGATAATAAATAAGTTCAACTTGAATGAAAAGCAGTTAAATAATGTCAGCAATGAAATCGACATAATGATCAGTTTAAGCCACAAAAATGTGCTAAAATTAATTGAATACTATAATCACTATGACTACTGCTACTTAGTATTAGAATATTGTAACGGAGGTGAAATTTTCAATAAAATCATAGAATTCACATACTTTAGTGAAGACTTATCAAGACATATCTTCATACAGGTTTTGAAGGCTGTGAATTATTTGCATCAGAACAATATTGTTCATAGAGATATCAAACCCGAGAATTTGTTTTTCAACAAAATCAAACACTTCAGTAGACCGACTGAAGAATTCAAAGCATCCTTGAGAGCAAGTGATGATGATTCAAAGATAGATGAAGGAAGGTATATGAAAGGTTTGGGTAGTGGTACGATAGGTGTTGTAAAACTTGGTGACTTTGGTTTGGCTAAAAAGTTGACTCCACTGTTTGAACTGACAACTAATTCCAAATCTAGAGTTATCAATAATTTAAAGACCCCTTGTGGTACTGCGGGTTACACTGCCCCTGAAGTAATATCTTCAAATCAGGATATCGATAAACAAAACTATTATTCAAAGGCAGTTGATATTTGGTCTTTGGGTTGTTTGTTGTACACTATTTTATGTGGATTTCCTCCATTTTATGACGATGATTCAAACAAATTAACGTTGAAGATTCTTAATGGAGAATACACATTTCTCAAACCTTGGTGGGATGATATCAGCAGCGAGGCCAAGGATTTGATTTCCAAAATGTTGGTTATCAATCCTAACAATAGAATAACTATTGATGAAATATTTGACCATCCTTGGATTAAAGACGAGATTTTCACCAATGATTATTTTAATGTCAATTCCAAATTTGAAAACTTGCCTGTGTTATCAAAGACACCAATGGATAACGTTGAGCATATAGAAACTAAGAAGAGCTCTTCAACAAGTAAAGGTGATAATGATTTAGATCCTGATGATCCATTGGCAAGTCAACCATCACCCTATCACCAACCACCGGGAGCTACTTCAATCCCGCAACCAATCCCCATTCCTTCCTCTGGATTCTCTCATGTTAACCCATTAATGAGTCCAAGAGCCACTGCTATCAAGTCAGTTTTCAATAATCCTGCTATGAATGAATTTTCGGGATTGAATTTCAGCAATAAAGCAATTTTCAATATCGAAGAGGAACAGAAGGATATTCTCACGAACTTACACAAGCTTACCATCAAATCGTCTGTGTCCAATACTCATTCATCTTCCAATTCAGATTCCGATGATGAAGATTACCAGACTAGACAAAGCTCAATAATAAGTGGTGAGAAGTCAAATGATAAATTTCAACTTAATATGAATGATCTGAATCTCATACTAAGGAGAAAATCCACAAAGAATCAAGCTTGATTTCTTTATTTCATGTCCATTAACGTTTATGCAATTTTCTAATGTTTTAATTTGGGTACTTAATGATCACAGGATGATCTATGGAATATTATTTTTTTATGTATTATAGAAAGGTCAAATATATACAGTATGAGGTCAAGTAAAACAATTGAATTATTCTCTCGAGGCAGGTTTGATGTCCAACTCTCCGTCATCTTCTTCTGGGACCAAGCAATCGTTCTTCTCCAATAACTCGGATAATTCGCCACTTTGAGCCATACTCATGACAATATCACATCCACCAATAAATTCTTTGTTGACATATAATTGGGGAATAGTTGGCCATGAGCTATATTCCTTGATTCCATTTCTGAGCTCAGCATCTTCTAAGACATTATAAGCAGCGAACTTGTTAGGATCCACACCTTGTTGGCCCAAGATTTGGATGGTAGCTCTTGAAAATCCACATTGGGGGAATTCAGGGGTCCCTTTCATAAATAAAACGACTTTTGAGCTCTCAACAGCTTGATTGATGGCATCTTTGATTTCAGTAGACATAAATCTGGTATTTATGATACCATATTGCCTTGAGATTGTTGGTAATCTTGGTGCTAATAATCTAAACATTGTGCAACAGTTTTTTTTTTCAGTTTACTAAGCAACGAAATTTAATTCGATGCGACATTTTGGATCGATTATATGGCCCTATGGACTAACAATTGTATTGGATCACAAAAAATAAAAACGTGAAGTCACACGAGACGAAGGGAAAGCGTGTGAATATTCTCTGAAGATCATGTTCATCCCCTTTAATGGTGGAAGTACATCAAGGTTTAGGGGAAGGCTGAATTATTCACGCAGACTTTTGCAGCCTTTTTGCCATGAGTGCTTATGAGTAAGGTTCTTTATTGTAATATTGTACAGGTTTATAAGAGTACTCTTATAATGAGACTGATTTATATGCTATCTGAAGTATATAGACATCAGTACTACGAATAATGCTCGTACTGATAAGAATTACCTAGAAATTGTTAAAAGTGTGCCTTTGTATATTGGAGACATCATCGATTCTCGTTGGACTTCCACAAATGATTTATTTAAAAGAGATGCAACGCTTTAATCTTGCCGTCATTGTCTTTCATAGTTGATCGTTATTGGTTCGTATGCCTAAAGAAGAAAAATTGTTCAGCCAGGTCTTCCGGCCACCATATATCGGAACACACAAAAAGTCTACCAGTTCAGATTGCATACCTTTAACGTACCATTCAATATGCTGAAGCCTTCGATAGAGAATGTTATTCATGCCAATGATGGTTTATCCATTCTCAGCAGTGTGAAGAAATCTAGTAGAGAAATCGGGCTGCAAAATCAGATCTACATTGAATTTTGCGTTATTGAGACCCAGCAAAGTTTACGTGCACAGATCGAGAACTCTAATAAGAAATAAATGGGGTACTTCGGCACTTGGGCTTTTGTCACAGAGGTGCATAAGTCCGCTCCCCCACCATCACCAATGTTGTAACAGCCTTTTAACTTCGAAATGATAACTTGAACAAATTAATTTATCATCCTAGCCGGAACTAAAATGAAGTAACTGAGAGCATTATCGAAGGCCGAACATATGGAGATGGGATGCCAAAACGCATCAAATTATGCTGCTAAAAGACGCCGATTGTGTTATGGTAACTCCGAGAATTGTCTCTTTATCGCCCTGCGGTGAATCGGAAATGCCCATGTATCAAGCCAAACGGGACGGAATTGTCAATCGACCGACCAGTTACTCCGGTTCAGGCGAGTAAGTGAGAAAAAGGAAAAAAATTGTCTTTTGGTCGAGCCGGTATAGTTGTAGGAAAATAGAAGGAAGAGTGAAACTTGGACGACCCTAAAAGTTTTAGTGAAGTTAATACAATAAGTGGTAATCACCACAATAAACCGTTTGAAGTATAAGGTCGGATGCACAGTGATTGGTTTGAAATTTTTATCAATGAAGTTCTTTACGATTAAGAACGCCGATTCCGCTCCTCCGCTTTTGGTTTCTAATCTGCGACCGGCATAGAAACCTTCCATTATAGCCGTTTTACTTAATATTTGTCTAGTGAATATTGTCCCTCTTTGTTGATGAGTCAGGATATAAAATCTAGTGAATTGTACTCCATCTCAAGATTTTTTCTCAGTAACAGTTGGTAAAGAATTTTGTTCCAATATGAGTTTGAATTCTAAAGAGCAAACAGACGGAAATCTCCAGGATGAGAGTTCTGCTGGTTCTATATCAAAAGAATTTCAGGATGAAAAATCCAAAGAACTTCAAGTTGAAGAACTTGCAAAAGAATATGGTGTTGATCAAAAGAAGCTTATGTGGAAGATAGACTTATGTGTCGTTCCAGGATTTTGTCTTTTATATTTTCTTTCCTTTTTGGATAGAGTGAATATTTCTAATGCCCGTCTTTATGGGCTTGAGGCAGAATTAAATATGACTGGTAATCAATTTAATACAGCTTTGGCATTATTCTTTGTTCCTTATATCATTTTTGAAATTGTTTCCAATTACTTGATCAAGTTTGTTAAACCCCACATTTGGCTTTCTTCATGTATCTTATTATTTGGTTGTGTTACTATTGGAATGGCTTTCGTGAAAACTTTCGGCCAATTGGTGGCTTGTAGAGTTTTAATTGGTATTACTGAAGCATCTACATTTCCTGGTCTTTTCTACATTTTGTCGTCATTTTACGCTAATTTCGAAGCCCAAAAGAGATATTCTATTTTCTTTTCCAGTACTTGTTTGGCTGGAGGTGCTTCTGGAGCAATCGCATACAAAATCCATGAATTAGACGGAGTTCATGGATTAAGTTCGTGGAGATGGGTTTTCCTTGTTGAAGGAGCCGTCACTGCAGGTCTTGCATTTGTTCTTTATGTGGTTGTCGCTGATTTCCCTGAAGATGCAAGATTTTTAAAGGCTAATGAAAAGGCTTTCATCAAGAAGAAGTTGGCAATATATTCTGGTGCTGAATCCGGGTTCGAGATCACCAACACTATTAAAGACGTTATCAGTTGTTTCAAGGATTATATGATTTGGTTACCAGCATTAGCATACTTTGGTTTCATTATCCCATCTTACGGTTACGCTTACTTCAGTGCCACCATCATTAACCAAATGGGCTACACTGCCGTTGCAGCAAATCAACATTCCATTTATCCTTGGATTGCTGCCTTTGGTTTCTCAGTTATTTTGGCCATTTCTTCCGATCATCTTAGATTAAGATTACCATTTGTTCTTGGATGTCTTGTCATTTCAATCGTTGGATTGGCAATGGTTTTGGGAGGTACTGATTCTCCACAAACAAGATACGGAGGTTGTTTCTTGATTGCTCTGGGATTATACTCTGGTATGCCCCTTTTGGTATGCTGGACATCGGTTAATTTTGGAGGTCATTTAAGAAAATCAGTAGGAACTGCTTGGCAAATTGGGTTTGGAAATATTGGTGGTATTATTTCCACATTCATCTTTTTGTCTAAAGATTCTCCAGTTTACAGACCTGGATTATCAGTGTCATTAGCTTCTGCATGTTTTGCCATTATTTGTTCCCTAGCTTATTTCTTTGCTGTTAGAAGATTGAATAATATCAAACAAACGGATGCTTACATTGAAGAGTTTAATAAATTAGATGAACGGGAACAAGTTTTGGCAGGTGACAAAAATCCTCATTTCAAATACTTGTATTAAACATTGAAAAGTATCACTTTAATTTGGCGTTGTATTTATATATAAATTATGAGTTTTTCATAGGATAGTACGGTTTTAATACATTAATAGTTTTATTGGGAAAAAAATACTCTACTCCGAGCTATTCGCAGGCCTCAATATTACCTAACAATTGAGGAATTTCTGAAGCCTTTTAATTAGGGGAACAACCGCATCTTTCTGAGGCATGAAGAAACTGGATTTGTTAGATAAACAAAGCCGAAATAGATCCAATTCCTCATTGGTATCAAGATCTAATCGGTCAAGGTCGAATTCTTTCAAGCCAATGTACGATGATTCCGGAAGACCCATTCTAACCGAACTTTCCAGCTCAAAAGATTCCAAAAATTTGAGTCCACAAAATCCCAATTTAAAGTTGATTTCAAATGGAGATATAAATTCCAATTCACCCAGTCCCGTTCCAAGAGAGAAGCTGAATCCAACCAATAGACCACTATCTCTCGTAGTCCCTGGAACCGAAGACAAAGAGAATTTAGAGCAGTTACAAAAGACCAAATCTGTGGACACACAATCGTTATCAGTAATTGACCAAGAGTTCAAAAGAGTTAACAAGAAATCCCACGAAGATTCAGGATTACTCTCATCAATTTTGAATATTGCTCATAATACTGCCAATTTTATGGGCCACAAAGATCGTCTGACAAGTGATAGTAGATCTTTTGTGGGATCACCTCATGGAAGCAGTGAAGACAACGATAACTATTCTTCATTCAGCAATAAGCTTGACGCATTGATAAACGATCAGCTGACTGAAACATCTGAGGGTCGGGGCCTGGTTCCCCAGTTTCCTCCAATGGAAGAGGATGATCTTCACAATGGAAGAAATCGGCAAGTTACCATTTCGAATGCCCCAAATCACAATTATGGTACTACAGCTCAAAATCTGATTGGGGGTGATGGCTTCAGTGGTTCATTCTCACCTACAAATATCCACTTTGCTTCCATCAGAGAAAGTCCCGTTAACACATTGGGGGTGGGAGACTTATCATTGAATGATTTTCAAGATTCTCGGAAGGATTCGTTGGAAAATGCCACTAGTATAAGCGTTGAAGCCAAAGAAAATACGACTAGCAACCAGGGCGATAATAGAAAAAGAGTACTGAAAGATGTTGGCAATACTAGTGTTGGTATATCAGATCTGACTGAGGAGGATACACCGACAAAGAAAAAGCACAGACTCAAATATGCAAGTGCAAAGAGAAACGGCGAGTTCCATCATATATTTAAGAAAGTGCCGGCTTCGGATCGTTTGATTGAAGACTTTTCTTGTGCATTGTCAAGAGATATCTTAGTGCAGGGAAGAATGTATTTGAGTCAGCATTATATTTGTTTCAAATCCAACATCCTTGGATGGGTTACCAATTTGCATATTCCTTTACAGGAAGTCATTCAAATAGAGAAGAGATCTACGGCAGTATTGTTTCCAAATGGTATGATTATTAAGACTTTACATCAGAAATACACCTTTGCTACCTTTCTTTCAAGAGATACCACTTTTGATCTCCTTACCAAGGTCTGGCACCGGGTTTTATTGGAGAAAGAAGAGGGTAGGCTATTGGATGGTGGAGATGATTCGTATTTTGAAACCGAAAGTAGTGGGTACAGTGAAGATGATGATGATGACGACGATGAGAATGACAGCAATGACGAAGAAGATGAGGAATCAGAGAAAGAAGAAGATCCTCATATGTCTGTATTATCATCTGGTAATTTAGATGGGGAATACGGATCGAGAAGAAGCACTATTTTAGATGGTGATGATCATGATAGTGACTATGAAGTCTCGTCTGGATCTATCGGTTCGGAACACGAGATTGAGACACCTAAGCTGACAGAAGACAAAAGCTTATCCGAAAAGAAGTCGGATACTTTCAAAGGTCTCCCACTAACTGGGCCTCTGACACATGGTCCCACCTCCAATGATTACACAAAAGGAAGCAACGACACGTTCATTGTGGAAGACTCGTTCAATGCTCCATTAGGTGTCGTATTCAACTTACTTTTTGGTAAAGAGACTTCATATTATATCAAGATCTTGAAAAATCAGAAGAATATCGAAATAGAGGAGGATAAGATAATAGGCCTCTCCAAGGAAGGGGACTCACGGAACTATAAATACATCAAGCCATTAGGAGGATCAATTGGACCAAAGCAGACATCATGTATTATATCTGATCAAGTGTTGAAGTTTGACTTGGATAAGAATATCCTAGTGGAACAAGCCACATCCACTCCTGATGTGCCCAGTGGGAATGCTTTCAAAATCAGAACCAAAATCTATTTATCATGGGCTGACAATAACAGTACTAAGATTTATGTTATAACCAATATCGAATGGACCGGTAAGTCTTGGATTAAAGGACCTATCGAGAAAGGAAGCATCGATGGCCAAAAGGAATCGATGAAGATTTTAATTGAAACTGTAACAGACTTCATCAAGAATGGTGCTTCTACAGGTAAAAGTAGCCCCACCAAGAAAAGATCAAGATCCAGAACGAAAGCATCCAAGACGGAAGAAAAAGAACTGCCATCTCCAACCCCAGAGAAGATACCTGAAAAATCATTCTATGAAAAGGTTACAGATGTGGTTGAATCTATGGGTGCAGCCGTACCAATTCCTATGGTACCTCCAATTGTAACAGGTATAATCCTTATATTGATCCAATTTTTAATTTGTGTCCATATTTACAATTGGTTATTCAGCTCACAAACAATTCTGATTCTGAATAGCTCAATGAGAGTAAATGACAAGAAATTCTTCCTTATTCCAAGTGTAGAAAACAGTCTAAATGATGAGACTACTCTCTTGGAGAGCCAAGTTAAACTTTGGAAATGGATCAATGATAAAAGTAATCTGAAAATCACTTATAATCCTGTCACTGCACAGACTGGTGACAAATACGAGTTCTTGAAGGGATTCAAAGACCAAGAGTTGCGAGAGGTCATCAATTTGGCACAAATGAAAATAGATGAACTCAACAATCTTCTAGAAGCATAAATGAAAATGTTTATAAATTAATATACGAAACCAGATATTCAGTGAAAACGTTATTACAAATTCGGTGTTTCATTATTGGTTCCGACACTTACTTATTTGATTTGTAATAGTTAGATTATATGTTTGGATTACGTGAGATATTTCAAATTTGCAGCAAAAACATAATCACCGGATACTCACCTATGAATAGCCGGTGTTGATCTTAAAGTAATACTTATAAATGTCAGGAATTGTGTAAACCCACCCCTCTTTCTTAGTAAGATGAAAGCCAGAGTGAAAACTATTTAAGCCAGCTGAAATCATGGATAGTCTCTCAAGTTAAATCAATCAACTACAACAATAACATCAACAACAAAATGGCTCAATACTTAGTTACCGGAACAAACAGAGGTCTTGGATTAGAATTCGTTAAGCAATTAGCTTCCAATCCAGACAATTTCGTCTATGCTACTGTCAGAAGTGACAAAAACGCTCAAGTTCTCAGAGACTTAGGCTTTAGTAACGTCAAGCCAATTATACTTGACATGGAACAAACTTTAGAAGAATTTAAGAAGGCTTTCGAAGTCATTGGAAATACTAGTCCAGAAGGTATCGACATTGTGATTCATAATGCTGGTATTCTTGTGCCAGGTATCACTGGACCTACTTTAGACCAAGGCATTGATTCGTACAACAAAGTGTTCAATGTTAATGTCACCGGTACCGTCAAGCTTTACCAAGCTATTCATCCTTACTTATACAGGGGAGATGGAGTAAAGAAGTTCACTGTTTTGACTACACTTGCCGCTTCTATTGAAGCCTTGGCTTTTAATGCAGGATCTTACGGTATTTCCAAAGCTGGTGTCAATTACTTCCTCAAGCAGCTTTCATTGGAAACCGCATCTAGCTCTGATCCAGCTTTCCTGAAATCTGTTTCCTTTGGAGTTGCACCAGGTATGGTTTTAACTGATATGGCAGCCCAATCAGGAGTTGATCCAGCCCAAGTTCCACAAGAGATGTTACTTACTGCCGAAGATAGTATTCGTCAAATGTTAGAGGTTATTCATTCTGCTAAGAAAGAAACTCATGATGGTGGTTTCTATAACTATGATGGTGCCAGATTACCATATTGAGACAAATAATTAGATAAGGTTTAAATATGACATACAATATAAATATGGTTTAGACACAGTGATGTAACAACTCCCACCAGTCGCATATAGATTCCCGTAGTCAATGGTTGCTAAACCAATTAGTGCGTGTAATATAAAAAAAACTGCATAGTGTTGTATTGTTAAAGGTGCAATTAGTTTGCTTTTCTGACTCGCTATTTCTTAGGTTTTATACCCAGTGAATTATCGATAAAAACAAGTTTTTATTTGTAGATTTATCATAAATAATTGAAGGAATCTTTAGCAAAGCTTTCAGCTTTTTTAACAAAGTCTTTTTGGTGACGTCCGGAACAACCTCATGTTTGAAACTTCTGGAACATCGACTCCCAATTTCTGCCTACTGCTGCAAGGCAGTGTGAGACAGGAACCATCTAAGCCGTTAGATCCTGCTAGCCCTAAACGGCAATCTTTAGTTAATATTGACCGATCGGTGGAACCGGGAATCTTATCTGAAACGATCCAGGAGCAAAAATTCGAAGATATCAAGAATCAATGTTCGGAACTAATCAGTGAACTAGATAGTGATCAGGATCCTAAAGCTATCATGAAAAAACACATAACTAAACTCAGGAGCTACAATGAACTTCTGGATATTGCATTGAGTCTAGTAACTATGATTGCAGACCAACATCATTTACGAACCGTGGATATATTAAGAGAAATGGACATTGAAGATGACTAGAAGAGTCAATTTTGATAATTGCATTCACTTTATGTATTCTTACCACTCACTTCATTTTATTTATACTACTCGTTAGTCTCATGACACTATATTTTTGTACATATTATCGAATATATATTGATTTCAATAGCGTCCTAGTTTAGCTTCTGGTTGTTAATGTGGAAAAGGTTTCGCATCAACTTAATTCTTCTAGAAACTGAAAAAAATTTCACTAGCATAGCACCAGTTTTTTTTTCAATTCAATTATAATCCCCTTTACCGGTAAAAGGTCATAGAATAGGACTCAGTTCGATTGAAGCATAATTCAAAAGACTTCATCCCTGTTTTAATTTTGACCAAAACTCCAAGTTTTGCATTTATCATAAATTTTTATTTCATAATTTTTATATTCTCCTTTCATACCTTGATCTGGAGTTTTTTCACTAAATCCCAATTGTGGCTGGGCCAAATAATAACTTCTTGATTGAATATGTTGGGAATATTATGGACACCAATAATGGTGTTGCTATTTACCCTACTATTTCAATTTGTGGAGACAAAACCTAGTTATACAAGGACTTACGATCCAGAAGTGGTGACAGAATATGAAAAGGACTCAAACATTTTTCCAATGGATTTAAGATCTATAAATGATTACAAGCTTTCTGACTTCCTTCTTGTGAGTGACATAGACGGCAATCTCCACCAAGTGGATAGAAATTCGGGTAATGTGATATGGTCTTTACCATTCGAAGAGCCATTGATAGAATTGAGAACTAATAAATCTCATTTGACTGATGAATCAAATATTTTATGGTTAGTAGAACCATATAATGATGGTCTGTTGTTCTACTTTACTCCTGAATTCGGCTTAAACAAGCTACCAGCTAGCATCAAGGAATTGGTGTTAGAATCCCCATTTTATCTTCCAGGAGATGATAAAATTTATACTGGTACTAGAAAAACATCACTATATGTCATAGATATTCACACAGGTGAAATTGTAGATCAATTTGGAAACTGTGATGAAAAATGCTCCAAAACGAGTGCCTTTGGCCAATCCGACACACAAAAGAATTCAGACCATATAATGATCGGTAAAACTCTGTACGAGCTTACGATCCATTCTCAAACCAACTCAGATGTAGTATGGTACGTGACGTACTCTCAATGGGGACCTAATAATATCGACAACGACTTGATATTACAAAATCAACGTTCCATAGATGAGTTATACTTCACACCCTTCCATGACAAATCATTGTTAGCTATCAATCAAAATTTAGGGACTCCAATATGGATAAGTAAACTTCCCCTGTTGACGGTCAATGTATTCGATGTTTTCCATAATTCGAAAATCAATGATAATTATGTCATGTTACCACATCCTTTAAAAGTTTTAAACAACTTACAAATAAACCAAGACGACGGGACTATTAATAATGACCTATGTTTTGTCAATCGAACAGCTGCTTCGGGACAATGGTTTGCCATGAGCTTTTCCAATTACCCTACTTTGATTAAATCCGCCCCAATATCTCATTACCAGATGTCATTATTCAAGTCTGAGAGTGATTTGTTCAACAGAAACGATTTAATGAACTTGAGAAACTTAGACGTCGATTCTGATGTTTGTGAATCCATGATAAGTGGTATTCACAAAATCCACAATTTAGCAGCAGAGACACAGTATCAACCAGTCTCAAATTTCAAGCATATCTTAGACAAGCCGGGCATCGAAGATTCAAAAGTACATACGAGTATCAATAACCAAGACTCGAACAATAACAAAGACATCATTCTCCGCAAGACCACAACCAATTTACCTATTCCCAATATCATTGAAGGAATAAGATTTCATCTGATGGCTAAGGCAACCTATGATGTTTCACCTATATCTCAAAAGCAACAGGAAAATTTCCTAATTGAAAGATCAAGTAATGTAAACGTGCTACCACAGAGATATGAAAATGATCCCATCATTAGTGATAAAACTAGTATTTCTCTATTGAGAAGAATTGGTGAAGATCTTGTTGTAATCATCATTTTAATAGCACTCCTCATATCGATCACTCGTATAGGATTTGTCGTACGGAAGATAAGAAAATTCTTGAGTGATTGGAATGTCCATATCGAGGTGAATATCAATCGGGCTAAGAATGAACAACCGCCGGATGATTTCATTTTAGTGGATGAAGAAAAGACTGACGAGGACAAAAATATAATAGATTCTATTGAAGCTCTGAAACTTGAGAAAGAGCTCCAAGCAGATAATAACACTGGTATTGTTGATATGAAGAGTTCTGATGATCATAAGTTCAGTCAAGATAGCATCTTTCAAAGTGATGATGCTGCCAAGAAGAAGAGAAAGCGTGGGGCCCGTGGAGGAAAGAGAGGAAATAAGTCCCGGAAATCTGATGTAGGACAGGATAAAGATTCTGAAGAAATTGATTCAATTGAGAGCCCAGAAATGTCCAAGTCTAGCTTAGATGGAGCCCTACAAGGAGAGTCTGTCATCAATACTGTCAGCTTAGTCAAAATGAATAGCAAGTCTTCTAAAGTTACTACCAAGAAACTTCAAATTGAAAACGATTTGACCATATCAGATAAAGTTTTGGGTTATGGTTCACATGGAACTGTAGTATTTCAGGGTACTTTTGAAAATAGACCAGTTGCTGTTAAAAGAATGCTTCTAGATTTTTTCGATGTTGCCAATCACGAAGTTTCTCTTTTGCAACAGAGTGATGATCATCCTAATGTTATCAGATATTTTTGTTCCCAAAGCTCTGTCAGTGAAAAGTTTTTATATATTGCTCTTGAATTATGCCAAGGATCCTTGGATGACTTGATTGAAAAAGCACTGCTTAACCCAAGCTTGAAAGCATTGAAAGATATGCGTTTAAATCAAACTGACTTATTATCACAACTCGCTACGGGGTTGAATTATCTTCACAACTTGAAGATTGTGCATCGAGACTTAAAGCCTCAAAATATATTGATTGGGGAAATAAAGCATAAGAATTTATCCAAAGACCGGTATAATTTAAGGTTGTTAATTTCGGACTTTGGCTTATGTAAGAAACTTGATACTGATCAGAGTTCATTCAGGGCCACTAGTCAAAATATTGCATCAGGAACTTCAGGTTGGAGAGCTCCAGAATTATTATTAAACAATGATATTTCTGAAATTTCCCCTGATACTATTTCTTCAATTGGTTCTGGTGTTTCTAATGGCACTTCAAGTAAAAGATTGACAAAGGCAATTGATATTTTTTCTTTGGGTTGCATTTTCTTCTACATTTTGACAGGTGGTAGTCATCCTTTTGGTGACCGTTACATGCGTGAAGCAAATATTGTCAAGGGGATTTATAACTTATCCTTGTTGGACAATTTCAAAGAGAAACATGAGCTGAAGCATTTGATTGGTAGAATGATTCACCAAAATCCAACGAAACGGCCCACAACCAATGAAATATTGAAACATCCACTCTTTTGGTCTAAGAGCAAGAAACTAGAATTTCTCTTGAAAGCAAGCGACAGGTTTGAAATTGAACGACGTGATCCACCAAGTCCTCTTATTTGCGAACTCGAACGAGCAGCTCGCAAAGTTATCGGAGGTAATTGGCATAGTAAATTCAATGAAGAGTTCATGTCAAACCTAGGAAAGTATAGAAAATATCAACCTGATAGGCTTCTAGATTTGCTCAGAGCCTTGAGGAATAAGTATCATCACTTTAATGATATGCCATCCGAATTGCAGAAAAACATGAGTCCTTTGCCAAATGGATTTTATGACTATTTCAGTTTGAGGTTTCCAAACCTTCTCATGGAAGTATATTTCATTATCGAAAGAAATCTTAAAGACGAGCATATTTTCGAAGACTACTATTAACGATTACGGATAATTTATCTATTCCATATTAAACCCCCTTTCTAACGATACACATGAACTAATTATATATATATACATAAAGTAAAATTTTCCATTAAATTAACTAGAAAATCTCTTATGCTTATTCTGAAAATTGTTAGTACTTATGGCAGGCAGACTATCTGAAATCGTATTATCTGTTACTGCTTTGTTACCCAAGGCTTGTTGTAAGAACTCTTTAGCAGAGTCTAACTGTTTCTTATCTTTCAGTTCTTGGTTAGATACTAGATCTTTATGTCTTTTCATGTGCAGTTTGACTCGATCAAGTTCTTTCATGATTGGGTGGCTTGAAGTATCTACTCCGTTTGATCTCAAATACGCAATGATAACCGACACCAACACGTAGGAATAATTGTTATAAATTTCAACCTTCTCGAGAGGTGAGTCGACTTCGGATACCACTTCTTCAAGGGACCTGGATATTATAGGTTCTAGTTTTGCATGCAAGTCATCTATTGATCCATCGAGAGATGCAAGGAACTTGTTGAGGTTTTCAACTTGAGCTTCCATTTTTATTGTATGTTTAATGAGATTGCTCTAGTTCTTACAAAAAAATGCTGCGATGCTCATCTTGAATTTTTGGAATCAAAAAAAAAAGTAGCGACACACGAACCCAAAATGTCAGGTAGAAGAAGCAATAGAGAAATACTTAGTGGAGGTAAGAAGTATATCCAGAAACAAACAAAGAAGTTTGGTGTGGATGAAGTAGTCTTTGACAAAGATTCAAGAACCGATTATTTGACAGGATTCCACAAACGTAAGCTCCAGAGACAAAAGAAAGCCCAAGAGTACATTAAAGAGCAGGAAAGATTGGCCAGAATTGAAGAACGTAAAAGAATTCGTGACGAAAGAAAACAAGAAATTGATGAAAGATTGAAAAAGTTTAACGAAACAGTACAAGAGATTACACATTTAGACTCTGATGAAGAGGAAGCTTGGGATGGCTTTGGGGAAGATAACCAGGGTAATGAACAGGATGAGGATAACGATAACGAACCAAAGACCGCCAAGGGAATACTAAGAAGAAAAGAGGTATATACCGTCGATGATCCAGATTCTTTTGCTAATACAGATGCTGTAATCGATGAAGATACCACTGTAACTGTAGAATCTGTGGATAATCCTTTAATGTCTCATATCCAGGATATCGGTATCGAAGCAAAAGCTAAAGCAAACTATGTTGATTTGAGCAAAGCTGACGAGATCTTGGAAGATTCCATAAAAAGAGCCCAAAATTATGCTGTGACTGCTGGGGTTGCAAAAAAACCAAATGCTAGAAAGAAGAAGTTTAGATATTTAACGAAATCAGAAAGAAAAGATACTCGGGTTAAGCAAAAAATGAAAAAGCTCAAATCGAGGAAGAACTCTGATAATTAGACCACTATGAATAAGCATTGGACTTTATTGCATAAATATACGCCTATTAGAAGTATTTTAACCAGCTAGATTAATTAATACTGTACACGACTTTTGCTTCACAACTCTGCTCGAGGTATAAAACTGCGTTGTGAAAAAAAATTTTCGAAATATCATCATTTGTTAGAAAGAGTATGTTCTAGTAGATATTGTTACTATGATGACAAGTTGTCGCCCCAGACGGAGGATCCTTTTCAGGACTATGACCGATTCGATTTTAGCCAAACACTGAAAATTCTGAAGTAACAAAATTACATTATACCAAAGACGGCAATATTAACCATTCTAGTGATGTTCGTAGTCAATAAATGAATAACGATTGAACTTGATTCACATTTCCACGGTATAGTACAAACAATTTCAAATATGACAGATTTGGATTGACTGTATACTTCTCTTATTCTCTACGGCTAGTGATGTTTTCATGCTAATCATGACACAAATGATTATAACTTTATGTTCCTGAAGCCTTCTTCATAGTTTGTCAATTTCAACATAAACCGCTCGAACAGCAAAACGTAGGAACTTGTAAATAGTTTATTACAAATGGGGGTACGAGTGAGTTCACGAGAACAAGTTTGAGAATATTTACCATCCTCGTGCTCACTATAGCCTCTTCGATAGTTTGACGTAAGGCTGTACGCGATTTTCAAAATTGATCTAAACAAAACTTGATGTATAACGATGGAGGATGCTCAGGATTCCATAATATTTGATAGGATTATACCGTTGCCATACCGGATCTTGTTTTTGATCCAATTGGGTCACCTTCTCTGGTACTTGATAGTATTCGGATGTTATAAGATAAATGGGATGAACGTCCTCGAGTTGATTAACATGTCATATTCATCACATAACTATGCACAGCTAGGAGAGTACCCAGAGGTTGGAGAGCTGGCAACCGTGACAGTTGCAGACATAAAGGAGAATAGCCGTCTTCTTAAGGGCATCTGGTTCAATTTCAAAGTCATTTCGATAAACACCATTGTCTCATTCACGATATTTAAAGTAATCCAGCTTCTTTTCAACGAAGAGGCTCACCATGTGACCTTGGTGTTGATATATCACTTGATTCCTTTAGTGACTATACTTTTGATAAGCTACCGGATATTTAGCAGGACAAATGACCGGTCTGTAGGAAAATCAAGAATCTTTTCCACCATGAAGAGAATCTTAATTGGAAACATCAACTCCAAGCTGATGAGAACAAACGATATATTAATCAGCGATAGTTTGGTGTCTTATGCCAAGGTTTTAAATGACATAGGGATTTTCATCTGGCATTACTTTATTTCTGACGAGTTAAGTTACAATACATTATTAGAGCTTTTCATGCTTTGCTTGCCTACATTGATCAGAATTAGACAGTGCTGGAATGAACTAGCCTTGACAGGACAAAGTTCCCATTTCTTTAATTTACTTAAATACGTGTCCGGATTATTGCCGATATTCATAAACTTCTTGATCAAATTCAATGTCCAAGAATATGGAGAGGATGGGGAAGTAGAAAGAGAAGCTCATTTGAAATTATTACAATCGTTGAACATATGGTGGTATGTTTTCCTGTTTGTTAACTCCACTTATTCATTTATATGGGATGTTCGTATGGATTGGGGATTCAACACTTTTGACTATTTTTTTAATAGAAACAGTCCCAGAGTAATATTAAGATCCTCAGATAAGCTTATTTACCACAAACGAATCATATACTATTTAGGTATATTGTCTGATTTCATTCTTCGATACTTATGGGTGTTGAAGTTTTACACCCAAAGAGAGGCTGAAGATAAGCCAATTATCACTAGAGTTGGTTTATTTCTTTTCGGTTATGATGCCTTTTCATTTGGTTATTGTTTGATAGAGGTTTTGGAAATCTTCAGACGATTCATGTGGTGTTTCTTCAAATTGGAAAATGACTGGTTTAAACTTGATCACGAAAACTTAAGAGGAGGCAATATTGAGTTGACTAAGTTAGGTTAGGAAACCAGTTAATCAATAGAATATAGACAAAACAATAAACAAGTAAAATCTTGTGCATTAAATGTACATAATAAATAGAAGAAGGTTCTATGATTCATTCCATAATGGGAGTTGTAAAATGCTGATGCTTAAAGGTTCTTGTCGACCCATTTCTGAGAAGCACTTCTCCAAGCCAAATCAGCTTTTGGGCTCATTCTATCTTGACTGATGAAACTGTATTTTAATGGGGATTTGATCAAAGCATAAATGATTACCACAGATGACATAGCTCCGATAGCCCATCCATTTAACTTTGGTGCATGATGATGTCCACTCATTTTAGATATATGGTCCGAAAGGAATAAAATTAGAACTAATAGTATTTAAAGAGGTTTTGGTTGGTTGGTTGGCGAGCGCGATGGAGGAGAATTGCGCCGACACGACCATGGCAATCTGTGCAAGGTAATTTGCAACATTACAAAATCTTAGAGAGGTTTCGACAAACATGTTATACTACCAGGGGCAGAATTAGAAAGATAATTAGAATACTAGGAAATTAGGTTTGCTTCCGCCTTCATTGTGTGCATAGAGTTAATTGTAAACCTCGTGAGACATCAAAATAAGCATTATGACCAATTGAAGGTGCACAAGCAAGGTATTTCTCAGGAAAATTCTTCACTACCAGTAATCAAGTCATAACACTTCACTGTGAGATTGTTTAAATGCTCAATCTTCGAGGTTTTCCCGAATATAACGCCACATAGATGAGTTATATTTTGGTTTGTTTGTGGTTAGAAAATTTTCTGCGAAAAAAAATCTCAGTCTCAAAAATCCATCAACGAAGTGAAAAATTCTTAACATCAGACTACATTTGTAAAGATCTATATTTCCCGTCATCTGTTTTCAGCATGTTGTTAAGAAGTTCGCTTAATACAGTGAAAAACAGCTATAGATGCTTCTCTCTGGCAGGTGTGCGTTTGTACGAAGTGCCTAAGACTGATAAGTCTTTGAAGACAGAATATGATGATATAACAAACTATGGAAGTTACAAGAACACCATTTTTACCCATAGACTTCCAGAGTCCACAGCTCAACAATCTCCACAGCTAGTAGCATTGCATTCAAGACTTAATCTTCCCAAAAATTACCAATACTCCACATTATCCCAGGCATTAAACATGATAAAATTTGATGGTTTGGCAAACAACTACGGATTGAACACTTTGGGTAAGACCTTATTGTCTTACTACGTAACTGAGAATTTATTGGTAAGATACCCAAGATTGCCTATGCCAATCCACAACTCGGCCGTTGATTCGCTCATGGGAGTATACAGTTTATTCAACTTGGGTAAAGCTTGGGGTATTGAAGTCGATACTACTTCCAAGTTGGACAAGCAATTATCTCAAGAACCAGAATTTTTACAATATGGTAAATTGAGATTCTTGAGTGACAAAGACAAGAATAAAATCACTGAAGAGGGAATAACAGAGTTGAGTCCTGAAGAATATAGAACAGTTAATCCGAATACCAAGAGTTACGTCACTAGAGAAGCCGAAGCTTATGCATCTGCTGTTAGATCCATTATTGGGGGATTGTATACCCACTGCGGTGAAGCTGCTACCAAGGAATTCATTAATGACCATATTTTATCTAAAAAGTTACTTTTGGAAGAAATGTTCCAATTCTCCCAACCAACCAGGGAATTAGCCAGAATATGCGATAAATTAAACTTAAGTGAACCAGTTCAAATAAGATTAATGGCCGAAACAGGTAGATTATCTAGTCATGCTATCTTCGTGGCTGGTGTTTTTGTCGGCACCGAAAAACTTGGTGAAGGTGTTGGATCCTCTTTGAACGAAGCTAAGACCAGAGCAGTCGTTAATGCTTTGATGTCTTATTACTTATACACTCCAATCAATGAGTCAGGAGATCTTATAAAATTGCCAAGTGATACCAACTATAAATTTGAGGGTATTGTTGGCCAAGGTGACGTAGCTATCTAGATCTGTATATATGTACATAGTTTAACACAAATCAGATAAAGACAAATAAAAGGCTGCAACATTGATTTCAGACCCGCACACCCGCATATTTTACTCCATCGCAGACTGAGTCAATATTTATTAGACGCAGTTAAATATTAATATTTTATAGCTCATCTATCAATTTTTTTCCAAATCATATTTGGTAGACTTGCTTACTACTTTAAGTTGTACGATATTTTACTATGTCTTCAAACCAGTTAAACATTCTTGTTATCGGTAACGGGGCTAGAGAACATGCTATTGTTTGGAAATTAGCTCAATCCAATACCGTTAAAAAGATCTTTGTCGCTCCAGGTAATGGAGGAACTGCAGTTTCTGATAAAGTCGTAAACGTTCCAGAATTATCTGGCTCCCCAAAACACTTCGATGGTTTGAGTAAGTTTGCTATTGACAACAAAATTGACTTGGCAATTCCAGGTCCTGAACAGCCTTTGGTTGATGGAGTCTCTACTGTTTTCCAAAAGATCGGAGTCCCCGTATTCGGTCCTTCAGAAAAGGCAGCTGTTATGGAGGGTAGTAAAGCCTTTTCCAAAGTGTTTATGGATAAGCATGATATCCCAACTGCCAAGTTCAAGAACTTCACTTCTGTGGAAGATGCAAAGAAGTACATTGAGCAAGTTGATTACAAGCTTGTTTTGAAAGCTGATGGTTTAGCTGCTGGTAAAGGTGTTTTGATTCCAGAGACCAAGGAAGAAGCCTTACAAGGGTTGAATGAAATCATGGTTGACAAGAACTTTGGAAGTGCTGGTAATGAAATTGTCATTGAAGAATACTTGGAAGGTGACGAGTTATCCATCTTGACTATTACTGATGGATACCTGTTCTTCAATTTGCCAACTTCCCAAGATCACAAAAGAATTGGTGATGGAGATAAAGGATTAAATACTGGTGGTATGGGTGCTTATGCTCCAACCCCAATTGCTACTCCGGAAATCTTAGCCAAGATCGATAGCCAAATTATTAAACCAACTATTGACGGGATGAGAAAAGACGGATACCCAATGTGTGGTATTTTATTTACTGGTATAATGGTTACTCCAAACAAGGAACCAAAAGTTTTAGAATACAATGTTAGATTCGGAGACCCAGAAACCCAAACTGTGATGCCATTGTTAACTGAAGATACCGATTTAGCCCAAGTGATGTTGGCGTGTGCAGAACATAGATTGGATTCCGCTAAGATCGAAGTTAAACCAAATACCTACTCCACTACTGTGGTCATGGCTGCAGGAGGTTACCCAGAAGCATACGATAAAGGTGACGAAATCACTGTCAAGACCCCATTACCTAAAGATACTTACGTTTTCCATGCTGGTACTGCTGAAAAGAATGGGAAGATAGTGACTGCTGGTGGTAGAGTTATTGCATCTACTGCGACTGCCTCAACTTTGAGAGAGTCTGTCGACAAAGCTTATGAAGGAGTTGAATATGTTCTGTTCAAGGGAAAATACAATAGAAAGGATATTGCACACAAAGCTTTCAGAGATGCTGAGAAAGTTAGCAAATCTTCCAATGGAGTAACCTACGAAGAAGCTGGTGTTTCTGTTGATAATGGTAACTTGTTGGTTGAAAAGATCAAGGCTAAAGTGAAATCCACTGCAAGACCAGGTGCTGACTCCGACATCGGTGGATTTGGAGGAGTTTTCGACTTAGCTAGAGCTGGTTACGAAACTCAGGACACTTTATTGGTTGGTGCTACTGATGGTGTGGGTACCAAGTTGAGAGTCGCCCAAATTATGGATATCCACAATACCGTTGGTATTGATTTGGTTGCCATGAACGTCAATGACTTGGTTGTTCAAGGTGCCGAACCTTTAATGTTCTTGGATTACTTTGCAACTGCCAAATTGGACATCAAGGTTGCTTCCGATTTCGTTTCTGGTGTTGCTGATGGATGTATCCAAGCTGGATGTGCTTTGGTTGGTGGAGAGACCAGTGAAATGCCTGGTATGTACGCTCCAGGACACTATGACACAAACGGTACTTCTGTGGGTGCTGTGCATAAAGATAAAGTCTTACCATATATAGAGTCGATGAAGGAGGGAAATGTTGTGATTGGTTTGACCTCCAATGGATTCCACTCTAATGGTTATAGTTTGGTGAGACACTTAATCGAGTCGTCTAAAGACTACGACTATACTTCTCCAGCACCATTTTCCAAGTCTGGTAAAACTATCGGAGAAGAAATTCTTGTGCCAACAAAGATCTATGTCAAGCAGGTCTTGGCCCCTATAAAGAAAGACTTAGTGTTAGGTTTGGCCAATATCACCGGAGGTGGATTAGTAGAAAACGTCCCAAGATGTTTACCTAAGGATTTGCAAGCAGTAATTGATATGAAGACCTGGGAAGTTCCTGAAATTTTCAAGTGGTTTGGTAAGTTAGGTAACATTCCATATGAAGATATTCTCAAAACTTTCAACATGGGTATTGGTATGATTTTAGTTGTTGAAGAAGACAAGGTTGCACCAGTTATAGAAATTTTACAACAACAAGGTGAAACCGCCATTGAAATCGGAAAGCTTGTTAAGAAGCAAAGTGTTGAAGATGCTGGATGTGTGGTTAAGAATATTGACGGATTATATTAATATAGGTATATAACTTCTACATAAAGAGACGATGATTATTATCACCAGGTACAATACGCAGTAATCAACAGTTTTGCCCAAATAGGCAAATGACGGCAAAAATCATTAGTCAGCCGCTAAAAAGTAGATGAGAAATGGCTAACATTTGCTGACAAAGCTGTAAGTATATCAAACGGTAAAATTCCTGTTGTTCTTGGACATTTAGCCGTGGTTATTTTTACAAGCAATCGCCCTCATACCAAGGGAAACCTCTCATTAGAGACATTAAATAAGGTTTTAAGCGAACCAGAGTTCAAGAGGCGTATCCGTACAATTACAGCCGAAAGTTCCTGCATTTCTGTTATAAAATTACATATAACCAGATATCGCACATCCAACTAATCAGAAACTTGACAAATCCTTTTACCAATTATCTACCAAACTAAAACCTAAAGTATTAGCAGCCACAGTATCGCAAGCTTTTGTCGACTTTGGTGATTTCTTTTTTTCGTTTTTTTTTTGCTGTGAGCGTTTGCGGAAAAAAAATCCTACAGTTTAGTGGAATTGATAGAACTACTGATTTCACACAAATGGGATTGTTATCTTTGGGTACGCCATTAGATTGGTACGAGTCTAGGAAGCATAATAATCATGTTCGAGAGAACGGAATCTCCCAGCTTATCAACATTTTTAGACAGCACGAAAATAGAGATGGCGATAAATTCTACTGGGGAGATGAAGTTGAATATATGCTTGTGGAAATCGACGATGCCAACAAAACTGCAAAGTTGAACATTGATAAAGATCATATAATCTCGGATTTGAGTGACCCAAGTCTTGAAGCTGGAAGAAGCTCTGAGGCTGCCAATGTCTGTTTCCATCCAGAATATGGTAGATTCATGGTAGAGGCTACTCCTTTGAAGCCATTTGACGGAGATGTGATAGGTGATTATTTAATTGTGGAGAACAATATGACCTCCAGAAGAATATTGAGTCAGAGTCAACTTCCTTCTAATATCAAGCCTTTAACGTTGACTTCGTTTCCAAGAATGGGATGTGGTAATTTCACTAGCCCACAAGCTGCTGCCATTGGACCAGCTTCTCAATCGTTGTTTTTGCCGGATGAAATCATTAATAGACATGCCAGATTTCCAACTTTAACAGCAAATATCAGAAAGAGAAGAGGTTGTAAGGTAGCCATTAATTTGCCTTTGTATCCAGACACAAACACCAAATTACTCGACGATAGTATTCCTGATAGAGAATTGTTCGAAAGTGATTCGGAGTATAAATATGCATCTAAGCCCGGCTATGTTTACATGGATTCAATGGGGTTCGGAATGGGATCTTCGTGTCTTCAGATGACCATGCAGGCAAAGAACTTGGATGAGGCTAGAGTTTTGTATGATGCTTTGGCCCCAATAACGCCTCTCTTTTTATCATTGAGTGCAGCAGCTCCTATATTCAAAGGATTTTTAGTCAACCAGGACGTGCGTTGGAATGTTATTAGTGGTGCTGTTGATGACAGAACATTTGTGGAAAAACATATTGAACCTTACCCAGGTTATGATTACTTCGGTGGGTTAGATGTCGAGGATGCTATCAAAGAACATTGTTTGGCATTGGGAGGTGGTAAAGGTGTCAACGGTGATATGGTTATAAATAAGTTTGGTGACACTACATTGAGGTCAAAGGACGGTAAAACCTTACAAAAGATCCCCAAAAGTCGTTACGCATCCATTGACAATTACTTGTCTCCTCAAACAGAAATAGATGATCACTTCAACGATATTGTGTCCCCAATTAATCAACCAGTATATAATAAGTTGATCAAGTCAGGATTCGATCATGTCATGGCTAAGCATTTTGCTCATTTATTTATTAGAGATCCATTGGTTATTTTCAGTGAGAGAATTGACCAAGATAATTCCCTTGAAAACGATCATTTCGAGAATATTCAATCTACCAATTGGCAAACTTTAAGATTCAAACCACCTTCTTTATACAATATTGATGATCCAGAAGAATTGAAATCCAAACCAGGTTGGAGAGTAGAATTCAGACCTACTGAAATTCAGTTGACTGATTTCGAGAACGCAGCATACACTTCGTTCTTGATTTTGTTATCTAAAGCTATCTTAAAGTTCAAGCCTGATTTTTACATTGCTATCCTGAAGATCGATCAAAATATGGAGACTGCTCACAAGGTTGATTCAGTTTTGAACGATAAATTTTGGTTCAAATCCTTCGATCACTGGAATATTAATGTCCAAGATTTTGCTGGTTACGATATGTCGTGGTTTGATAGATTCATCAACAAGGGGAACGATTTAGAAGCTTATGTCCAAGGATATTATACTAAACCTGTCAAGGAGGCTAAATTGTCTGATGAATGCAAAAGACATATTCCATGTGTAAATAACTCTGGAAAGTATACCATGAATGACATTGTCAACGGTACTGACAAATTCCCTGGGTTAATTTCCCTCATAATCAAGTTGGTGGCAGTTGATTTGGTACCTAACAACTACAAGCATTGTGATTCGAAGGTTTTGGCAGCTAAACTTAACAGATTGCAGCACTATTTGATGTTCATTTCGAAGAGAGCCTCAGGTAAAATCCCCACTATTGCTCACTGGTTGAGAGGTAAAGCATTAACCTCTCCACTCTATAAACATGATTCCAAGATCAGCCAAACTTTGAACTATGAATTAGTTAAACTTTGTGATGGAATAACTAACTTAGACTTTGACAATTATAACGATGAGCTCTTTGAGTATTTTGGTTCCAAGGTTGCTTCATACCTCAAGACTTACAAACACATCGACTACAACGCTATATAGAATATTTCGTATTTATAGACATAACTGCAAACATATCTAGATCAAAGTTCTCTTTAAAGTTCGGGTCGGAATAAGCTCGAGACGGAATGAGTTTGTTTTTCTTTGATGTCATTGAAAGCTTAATGCGCACACAATGATCAACATTTGAAATTTTTGTTGACGGTGTAAAAGTACAGCTATTTCCAAAAACTTTGAATATAATACCCACACATTTGCCATTTATCTATTCAGATCATCCTGGATATTCAATAGGTATTAGGCTAAATATTCTATCTGATCAAACTTAAACATAATGGGCTTTTTTGATAACGTCAAAGCGTTTGTACATTCCATCACCACGGAAGATCACTACGCGTCATATGATTCTCCATACAGAGACTCGGTAATAAACAACAGCTCCAATATAGTTGGTGGTTCCAACGCAAACTCTTCCCATACTAGATTGAATGAGTTACATAACACTTCAAGTGCTTCATTGGTGGGGAATGATAACGACAATAACGGGGCGAGGTCATCCACGTTTGTTAGCTACAGACCTGGATTAAGGTCCTCTAACACAAATTTGAATGGCTCCGATGTTCAGTTACAAAATTTGAACAGAAATGGTCAACCTCCATTGCCATCTATCGACTCTTTATGGGATAGAATGGAAAAGTGGATTGATGAAGAATACCCTGAATTGGAAGACTATCTTAATGATGGTGTGACTACTGCCGACTTGAATGAATTTGAAAAAGATTTGGGTTGCGGTAGTTTACCAATTGAATTCAGACAATTGTACAAGAGATGTGATGGTCAATTTAGAGGTGGAAAACCTACCGGATTATTTATGGGGTTGGTATTTTTAGACCTTGAAAGTATTGTGGAAGAACACACAATTTGGAAGCAAGTTGCCAAGAGGTTAGAAAAACAACAGTATATCATGCAAAGAAAGCAACAACAGAATGTCACAGACCAAAAGGGATCCAATTCTCCTATGATGGCAGACTCAGCTGATGCTGGATCTTCTCTTGACGGAGTGAAGGCTAAATTGAACGAATTGAAGATCAATAATACTTTCATCGGCAATCAAAGATCCATCCCACCAAATGCCATCCAACCTTATTATTCTCATGCTGGATGGGTACCAATTTGCAGAGACTATTTTGGTAATCAAATTGCAATTGATGTTGCCCCCGGTCCTTCTGGTTCATGGGGACAGATTATCATTTTCGGAAGAGACTATGATACTAAACTAGTCATTGCATCTAACTTGCAGGAATTTTTGTTCACTTACATTAATGACTTAGAGAACGGTAATTTCAAAATCGATGAATCTGAAATCAATACTTCTTACGGATACTTAGAATCATCAAGAAATGATGATGACTTTATTGGTGATGAAGACGAGGGTCAAGGAGAACTTTTCTTTTTCGACAAAGAAAATGAATTTGGTAAAGTTAGAACTCCATTGACGTATTTGGAAGTTCTCAAGAGAAGAGCCTTGAAGAGGTATGGCGTTAATAACGTTGAATCATTTTTGACCTCTTTTGTCCCACAATCGCCAAGTCCTCCTAGGAACCCTGTAAACAAACCTCACACAGGTTTACATTCTGCTAGTGTTTCTAATACTGATTTGTCCAAAGTTTCAAGTCCAATCATCAACTTGAACAGTAGTAGTAAGGTTGATTTACCAAAGGAGACCATCATCGACAAGAAATCTGAAGAGACTCAGAAGGAAACTTCGAATCCTGAAACCGTGGAGCCACTGTCACTGGATTCCAAGACTGAGGAAACTAAAGTGAAACCTGAGGCACCTGTAGAAGACGTGGTGGATGAGAAGAAAGAAGTTGTCACCGATGAACAAGAAAAAGCTGACGAATCAAAGCCAGAAGAAGAAGAAAACACAGAAACCAAAGACCCAGAAGCATCTGAAGATTTGAAATCAGTCGATCTCTGATCCGTTACTAGTCGGTTTCTTTCTTCCTCAGATATCCCCGACGGGACTTATCGGTAATTCGTTGAACATGTATAGTATCAAGTTAGATTTCATATTTCAAATATCATATTTTATTCGAAAGTATTTTCGCAGCTAAATAATTAATTGTTCGCAGATCTTAAAGCTTCAACAGAATGGATACTCAGTGGGATAGAGAACGTTCATTCCAGGACAGCTCTGGAATTTCAGGAAGTAATGTGGCCTACGCTGCAAATGGTTCAATGAATCATTCATCCCTTTCATATAGCAATAGCGAACCTCAACACGAAGTTCAAACTCAAGATGTAATCCCCGAATCTGAATTGATTGATTCAATAACAAACGCAAACGTATCAGACAACCAAAATCCATTTTTAGACGAGGATGATAACTTCTTCAGTGGACATGACATTGAAGACAGTGCAAACAAATCCGATTTGATTGGGGAACCTACAATGGAACAAATCCAGAGAGTTTATTATACTAGAGGTTTGGAAGAACTTGAGACCTTGAACCTTCTTGATCTATCTCCTTTAGCCAACTGGAAATTGTCTTCATATAAGCAAGGGTATAGCTTATCTCAATTGCGGGATGATTCACCAGATACATATTGGCAAAGTGATGGAAGTAATGGGACCAATAACAGCAATTCGAATAACAACGGCATCATAACAAATAATCAACTAAGTAACCCACATTCAATCACCATTCAATTTTCGAAGAGAGTCTCATTAGAAAGAATTCTGTTGTTTACCAACTACAATTTGGATGAATCGTACACCCCTCTGAAAATCAAAGTCATGGCTGGTACCTCTGACGGTTGGGATTTGAGTGAAGTATGTACTGTTAATTTCAATAAGCCTGTTGGGTGGTCTCATATAATTTTCAGTGGAGTTCGGGATGATAAAGTGTTGAAGTGTTTTATGGTGAAGCTTATTATTCTTGCTAATCACCAAGACGGAAAGGATACGCATATTAGAGCTTTGAAGTGCTTTGGTAAAAAATCAACCAATAATGGGAACTACTTGCATAATAATAGCATCAACAACATAAGCTTGACAAACGAGGAAATATTGAAGGATTTGAGCTTAAATAGTGCAATAAGCTCATCTGGTTTTCTGTTGAATAATCAATTTCCACTGAGAGAATACAATAGCAGATTGAAAAACTTCATGCACAGTCACCTTGAAGAAGACCAAACCAACGAAGATACCGAGCTCGACAATGATACTAATGATAATGATAATAATAATAATAATAATAATAATCCACTCATTGATAAGAACACTTCCAAGTATATCAATAATGCAGCGAATGTCATTGGGTTTAATACCGGTTTTCAGAGTATAGAATTTAAAAGTGTTTCTTCTATACGGTAACTAATCTTTAAATATATAGCTAAGCTTTAATCTTTAAGGAAAAATCAATAATACCACAACCTTGATGAATTGACGAGGTACTATAAATGTCAATATCGTTACACAAGTAAGAACCTAAATTATCCAATGTCAAACCACCAGAGCATTCCAACAAGAAGGATTTGGACTTACCTTCATAATGGGTTTTCAAGTTTTGTGCAGCTACTTGTAGCTCAGGTCCAGAAAAATTATCCAACATAATAACGTCTGCCCCTGCATCGATGGCTTCACGTGCATCTTCTTCAGTTGCAACTTCCACCTCGATCTTGATAGCAAATCCACAAACAGATCTAGCACTTTGTACTGCCTTAGTGATGCTTCCTGTAGATGTTACATGGTTATCTTTCAACATCACCATTGAACTTAAATCATATCTGTGAGTATCAACTCCTCCAACCAACATGGAGTATTTTTCAAGGACTCTCAATCCAGGAGTAGTTTTTCTGGTTCCCGCAATCAAACCCTTATATCCAACCTTATCAGCAAGCTGCTTGGTTCTGTAAGACTGTGTGGCAATCCCAGAGGCTCTGGCCATTAAATTTAAAGCAGTTCTCTCTGCCAACAAGATCTTATTAGCAGGACCAGTAACCGTGGCAACTAAAAGTTTTCCTTTGTGTTTAGCCAACTCTTCTGGAGTTATAAATTGACCTTCTTCATAGTGCCATTCAACTTCGAGCTCACACTGTTTAAACACTTCAGCAGCGAACGGAATCCCAGAAATCAACCCACTTTGTTTCATTAACAAGGTGGCAGTCTCTTGCTTGGTACCAACCACAAACCCTCCGAAATCAAATGAGGGAACATCTTCCAGTAAAAAATCTGTAATCTGCTGCTTCCACTTTCCGTTGGCAGGAAGCAAGTTAGCGTATGGTGAAGACATTTTCAATATCAACTGATGTGAAACTGATGAACGATTTTGGGTGCGACTGGAAAATATGGGGAAATTTTTCTATTCGTAGATGAGGAACATAAAAGTTGCAAATGGTAAACACATCGTGCCTAAGAAGATCCAAGCGTGTATTAACTTCAATAATAAGATAGCTGTTTCTGGGTTTCCAGCTGCAACCACAAAAAGTTGCCCAGAATGCGGCATGACTTACTACATACACGTGAAGAAAGATAGAGACATTCATGATCAGCATCATAAATCTTTTACAGAAGGCATACCTTGGGTGACACTGCAGGCAGAAACACTAAATGACTTCTGTATCATGGTCCAAAGCAAGCTGAATCGAAAGCTGACTCCTGTAAGAGCCGAAATAATCACCCTTGACAAACACCTGGAAAATCAAATACGACGCGTTGATCAAGTCCTCAATATGGTCAACCTAGAATTGAATGCTCCCAATGGTTCTGAAGCCTGGAAAACAACATCTATACTAGGAGAAAGTCAAGTTGAATCCAAAGCGTATTTGGTCATTGCTAATAATCGTATAATAGGAATATGTACTACTGAAGCTATACTAGATCCACAACAGTCTAAATGGATGGTGTTTAAGACTCAAACAATTGTGCCTAATCAAATAAATAGTTCTGCCATCGTTGGTATCTCACGAATTTGGGTGGCTCGAGCATGGAGACGGTATGGTATTGGTATGAAACTACTCGATGTTGTTTTGGAAAATTCAGTGTATGGTGTCAGATTGAAACCACAAAAGGTTGCATTCAGTCAACCCAGTACCAACGGAGGATTGTTATCTAAAAAGTTTAATGGTGTAACCCACAGAAGTGGAGAGCTACTTCTCCCAGTTTATCTAGAAAACATTAATCAGAGCTGAATACAGTCTTACTACTGGCAGTGTCCACTAGTCTTTCGAAATAACCGTAGAACGTAGCACTAAGACCTCCGCTTACAAAAACTTTCAACCCTCTAGGCAAGGAACCCTTGTACAAGCCAGTGAACCCATTCTCAAGTACTAATCTGTATGCTGTGCTTAAAGAATCCTTGTACGCTGTGTGACTATTTTTCAGTTGCATGTGGGACTTGACTATATCAATTGGTTGTGTAGTGACAATAACTGCCATAGCAGCTGCCAATTGTAGTCCTGCTGATTGTATTAAACTGAATTGTTCAGAAAACCATCCTTCTCCGGCCTTGTGATGAGGTAAAAAGATTTGTTTTGTGGAATTGTAGCTCGATAGCCAGATAGTAGATATCATCGTTTGTCTAACTATTGTGATAAATGCACCATAACCAAATCCTTTGGCGCCTTTGATAGTATAGATCTCTCTAGCGGCTCCCCAGAAAGACAAACTGGGGTTTTGATTATACTTGTGCTTCAAGGCATCTCTTTTTGTGTGTTTGACAATATGGGTTGACGAAAACCTAGAAGGTGACACGTTCTTGAATTGAGCCAAAACTTCCGACGTGAAATATGCGTGGGGGGAAATATACTGTTTCTGAAAGATGTTCTGTGGAGGTTTGTGGTGTTTTCCTGGAATTGAATAACCAGTTATATCAATTTTAGACCCTTCTTCTTTAAGTCTCAAGAGCTCATTGTGTAAAGACATATTCTGAATCATGGTTATTTTGATATTTTCGAATGGAATTATGAATAATGTTTCGATGAATCCTCCCATTATACCAGCAATCACAATACGTGGAGCCGTGGTTTTCTTAATATGATTCCCGTGGCTGTCAACCAGCTCCATGGCCATAAAGTTTGACAGCCAATGGTACAGAAAAATCCTTGCAGAATTCTTCATAACATTTCCGATTACAAGAGCACTGCATCCTTTGAATAGATGGGCTATCGTGCTAGGAGAATTGGAAGGTATTTTAAACTTGCTTATGGCTTTATAATTGTTCAACTGGGATTGGGTTTTGATGAAATCAAACGGATACGTGAACGTACCTACCAACGCGGCAGAGCTGGTTCCTGATACTAAGGCTGTCAAGAGACTGCCATCGAGGGGCCTCAGGGTCTGAGATTGGGCAAGATGGTTCATGTAGAAGTGAGACTGAAAATTAAGCTTTGGTATCTTTTCCGCAGTATTTACTATTTGTTTTCTATAAGCGAGCTAACTCCAATGGACCTACCAACGTCCCGAAATATGAGTAACACAGAACCTTCAACGCCTCTCCGGCAAGATTTTACTCAGGGTTCTCGTTCGCATTCCGGTGTTCCTCAATCGGCTTCGAGAGTCGACGAAATCCACCTTCCTCCTAATGATTTAGAATCTGTATTCAACTCACTAAAACGATTCTCCCATAAAAACAACTCCGATAACCCTAACCTGATTCCTCGTCTTTATTCCACGCTATCTCATCGAGTACATGATGAACACAGTTTCTCCCAATCCCAATCCAACACAGGAAGTCCCAGAAGGAAGAATAGAAGACGATCGTCTATAATTGTTGAAGATAAAGGCACACAGAAAGTCAACAAGTTCTACGCTGGACCCATAACGAAGGAATACCTACGAATGTTTTGTTATGTATCTCTAGAGGAGGCTAAGGAACTGGCGGTTGTGCCTACCACATCTGGAGTTGATCCTGCAGTTTCTACGTCTATTTCATTGACAGAAAACGAAAAGACGCTGGATGTTTCTGAATCCAAGTCTGATCCTGATTCTGGATCTGAATCTGATTTAGAAGAAGTTGGTGACAGAAGTTTGGTACTCCCAGAAAACACAGATGAGCTTTTAAAGTCTCCAGAAGCTATAAGTATGTTACCCCAGATAACAAAAAATCAGCATATTCCGGTTGCACCTAATGGAAGTAAGTCATTTTCGTATTTGGAACGAATATTAGCAGCACAAGCTGGCTCAGAGCTTCAAAAGCTGTCAGATGCCATTAAAATTCCTCCCAATACTGAAACACAGGAAGAGAAAGAAGTGGCCTCAATTGATCTAGAAACTGAAATGCCTGATCTTGATCCTGATACGAGAATGGACTTCGATCAAGTAAATCAAAATTCGGAGCCCGTTTTTGTTCCTGATAATTATGAATCCATTGACCTCCTGCAAACTTCCAGTAACGTGAAAGGAGGAGAAACTATGAGTTTGGTCAGAGATGAATCGATTGACATACTTTCATCCTCCGATAATGACAATAATGACGACCTTGTTGAGCTAATATATAATGCGATGCCACCAACAGAACATTTGAGAGACAAAGACGAAAATTCCAGTTCCAAAGAAGATATAATTCCAGACTCACCTTCTCTTTTTGTTGCTGAAGATTCTGATGATGAGATTGAAACAAATGAATATGGGAGTGACGAAGAAAATCCCAACGCTCAAATGGAATATATAATTGATGATATCCTGGACAGAGAACTCCCGGACTTTTTGACGGACGAAGTTGAAGTACCGAGAACATCCCAGACCACAAGCGTGAGAATTCAGTCTAGGCAGACTGGCCAATCGAGGACAACACCGACTAGCAACTCTATTTCTAAACAAATGATCAAAAAGCTAGTATATTCCTTGAATCCTACAGCACATATGGGAACATCAGGAAGACCAAAACGTTTAAGACTCGATAACGAAGTTCTCGATGTCTTGCATGAACAATCTGATGCATTCCTTCAAACCCTTGTGGATGATTTAGCAGCATATGCAGAGCACAGAAAATCCACACAAATTAGCATAAAGGACGCAATGCTATATATTGATAGGCTCAGGATACTTGACAGTGAAGGTACAAAAGTCAAAAAGGACAACTCCTTCGCAAAGTTAGCGTCAAGATATTTACCACTTGAGCTTCTAATGGAATTGGATAATGGTTTAAAAGAGACATATTATCCCGATTTTATGGACATTTCCAAAGAGAAAACGAGAAGGAAATGATTTCACTTCATTTTTTTTTGTACAATAATGTATAATAATAAATATAGTTTCTATTTACATGTTTCATGATGACATTAATATTTATGCTGCTACTTGCCGTTGAGCTATCAACTCACTTTGGTTGTGCTTGACTAGCTTATATAACTCAAATATTGCAGCCGGTGTGACACCTTGTATTCTTCTTGCCTGACCAATGGTCTCAGGCTTAATAGTATTGAGAAGATGGCATACTTCGTAGGAAATTTTCAACTTACCTTCGTTTGTGTAATTGAAGTTCAACGGCAATAACAAGTTTTCATCTGCTTCGTACGCCCTAAGATGTGCTTCCTCTTTTCTCATCCAAGGTGCATAAGTTGATTCTATATTTATTCTCTGGAACAAACGGGTGCTAATATTTTCATAAAAGCTTGGAACAGGTCCAGGCACAAATTTATGCATGTGAGGCTGTAAATCTTCCAATCCTATACCCTTGTATGATAAGAGTTTCCACCCATCTACTACAGTGCTTTTGTTGACGTCGGATACTTGACCTTTAAGTACAGGAGACCATATAGATCCAGAATGTCTCAATGAGACCAAGTGTTCTCTGATTGCCTCAAATTGCTTCATCTCATCGGTGTACTTTTTGAATCTAGCTTCACTTACCACACCTGCTTCATAACCTTTATCTGTAAGACGTTTGTCAGCGTTATCAGCCCTTATAGAGATTCTGAATTCTGACCTGGAAGTAAACATTCTGTATGGCTCCTCCACGCCTTTGGTGATCAAATCGTCAACTAATACTCCCAAATAACCATCTGATCTATGAATCTTTAAAGGGTTCTTTTGTAAGTGTGCCAACCCAGCATTAATACCAGCCAAACATCCCTGTGAAGCTGCTTCTTCATACCCAGTGGTTCCATTGATTTGCCCTGCAAGATATAATCCGTCGACAAGTTTTGTTTCTAATGTCATTTTGAGCTCTCTTGGATCGACATAGTCATACTCAACACCGTATCCTGGCTGAAGCATTGTCACATTTTCACATCCAGGGATCATTCTGACCATTTTCTCCTGAATCTCTTCAGGCATTGTACAAGAAATTCCATTAGGGTACACAAGATCTGTGTCCAACCCTTCTGGTTCCAACCAGATCAAGTGTGAAGTTTTGTTAGGGAATTTGATGACTTTTGATTCGATAGAAGGGCAATAACGGGGACCTTTGACAGTTTCTCTAATATGGATAGATTTGTCGAGGTTATTTGCTATGAGGTTGTGAAACTCGGGTGTCGTAGACGTCATGTGACATTTGACTAATTGTTCTTGTAAATCTACTTTGTCATTCAAGAATGACATTGGCTGAGGTGGATAGTCAGATGGTTGCTCTTCTAAATTCTTGTAATTAATCGTCTTGGCTGATAATCTTGGAGGAGTTCCTGTCTTCAATCTGCCTAATCTGAAACCAGCCTCATTTAAAGTCTTTGATAGCCCAAAAGTTGCATCTTCACCGATTCTTCCTGCTGGATATGCTTTTAACCCGATATGAATTTCACCTCCCAAGAAGGTTCCCGTTGTTATCACAACTTTATCACATCTTATAACCTGTCCAGATCCTAAAATCACACCTTCTACATTTCCGAAAACTCTTCCTTCGGAATCGGTTGAACGTTCTTTGGCAGGACCAATAATGATATCTTCTACCGAGGCTTCCAACACAGTCAAACCCTTGTAGTTCAAGATTTCTTTTTTCATCTCCTGTAGATATATTTTTCTATCAATTTGAGCTCTAGGACCATGAACTGCAGGCCCTTTAGAAGCATTCAACACTTTGAAATGAATCCCAGCTTTGTCAGTGATTCTTGGAGTGACACCGTCTAATGCGTCAATTTCACGTAGAAGAGTCCCCTTTCCAACACCACCCATGGATGGGTTACATGATGCCGTACCTATTTTATCAATGTGGGGTGTTACTAAGGCCGTAGGGGTTCCAGTTCTAGCTGATCCGGTAGCAGCTTCGCATCCCGCATGCCCTCCTCCAACAATAATTACTGGGTGGAAGGGTGCCATATCTAACTGTTTCCTTAGATCTGCATTCAAAGATATATACCTTGAATGTAAGAGAAGCCCTTTAAAATGTCGAACACTTTTTGGCAATCCAATAGTTGATCTAAGCATTTTGTAGTTCAGATTCAATAATTTGTTTCGAGCATCTCAGTTTTTCAGTATCTCATCTCAAAATAATTACTACTTCATAGATTGCACAATGACTAAACCAGATTACGCAGGAGATGACTTAGATGATGGACTTGAATATCAAGTAGACTTTTCTGATGCAGGAGAAGACGTTGATACTGGGGACATAGATGAAGGCGAACTTGCACCAGATTCTGAAAATGATGAAGATTTGAATATAGCTCATCGCTCAGTTACAGAGTCTCAGACTGGAAAGAAAAGAAAGGCAACTGACTCGAAATTGAAGGGAAAGAAGAAACTCAAGATGGAGTTTGACTTAGAACAGAAGAAGAAAATTTCAACCGAAACCTCGCCAGAGATTATCGCCGATTACATTAACAAGATTGTAGCACAAAAGAACAAGAAGCTTACTAGTTTGGAATTGGCTGACTTATATATATCTAAGAATGACATACGTTCATCTGCAGAAATCGAAGGTGATAGAAATCTTGAAGGAATTGCTACTTTCATCAATACAAGATTCAAGAACATGCTTCCCTCTAAGAAGGCTAATAAGAACAAAAAGGACAAATCCAAAGAAGACGAAAGGAAATTCATAGTGGTGCTCTCCATGTCTGCTATTAGAGCTTGTGATGTATATCGTGCAACCAAATCATTATCAGGTTCATCTTTAAAATTGATAAACAAAAATAAGCTTGCTGCTGATATTGCCATACTTAAAAAATCAAATTCAAGAGTATTATGTTGTACATCTGGTAGACTACAAAAGGTTTATAACCTGGAAGAACAAGTATTGGACAAGAAAGAAATCAAGATTGTTTTGCTCGACAATTCTTACCTCGATCAGAAAGGCCAAAATATATGGGATATTCCTGAAACAATTCATGTTCTAAAGGAATTGACTGATTGTGGAGCTAAAATATATCTTTATTAATCTACTATATAATTATGCATTTAATGGAAAATAAGTACCCTTTCTAGACTCATAAGACTCTTTTATGGCATACGATATGTGCTTTGCATCATCTTCAGAAACAGTGGCTCCTGTTCTGTCAAGAAAGTCATCTACTGAAATCTCAGTATGACAGAAACATCCAAGAAATACTAAATTTGCATATATGGAGTTTGTAATGTTAGAAGAGAGTTGGTCTTGGCCACTCAGTAGAAGATAAACTTTAGGTATGAGCTTTTCAACAATCCAGTTGTTTTTGGCCTTAGCAAATAGTTTTTCTTCTTCGTCAATGAACAAGACTCCACTCTGGTAATCTTGTTCATAAGCAGATGAAGAATGATTCAAGAACTTGGATGCAATATGAAACATTAAAGTACTAAGCTTAAGCGATGGCATTGTTGGTAAGGAATCAGATTCAACATGTGGATCGTTGATTATTGAGGTTATGACAGCCTCAAACTGATCCTCAAACGAAACAGACGACTCCTGGTCAACTTTTTGAGGTATGGATGAAGTTATGAATGTATAGCATTCGCTTAGCTTCAGGTTGATATTATGGATTTGTTCAGTAACCTTTCTGTCCGTTGAATCCATCGATTTCAAATTTTGCCTCAAAATAATGAAGCATGTGGCAAGCGAGTAAATGTTTGACATATTAGTGCTCTGGAAGTTTACAGAAAGCAATTTACTGATTTCAGAAATGAACCCTTCAAGACTCAGCCAGAACAGAAGTTTCAAGGACTTTGACAAACCATTGAATTTGTCAACTACCGTATTCTTAACGAACAGACCCCATTTCATTTCAGTACTAGATCCCTCAACCGGAGCAAAAACGTAGTCCATGAGTTCAATCATGTTAAATTGATTATTTTCTGAAGGTTTGTAGGATAAAATAGAATAACCCACATCATTACCAAACCAAATGTTCAATCCTTTGATAGCCTCTTCCGAGGAAGACTTGAAAGAGAATGTTTGATTTAAAGATGCTTCTGTGACCAAGTCGAAATAATTGCTCAAGTTTTCGTTAATTAGTCCCACAAAATGTGGTGTAAGCAATGAAAGTTCATTTGATGAGCGGGAATCACTGTCGAGCTCTTGAGATATCCTTTTTATGACACTTTCGCCCTTTTGTGAATCAAGTAACAGTAGGTGATTTTTGTATAATTCATCAGAATTGGCCAATAATTGGTCCAAAACATCATGTAATGCTGCAGATTTGGCTATAAGCTTCCCTACTTGAGACTCATATCCGATTTCATGACAAGCCATTTCAATCCTTCTCAAACTAATAAGTAGGTTTTTAAAGATAACCAAGTTTTGTAATAGGGTATCACAGTTGCCTGCTTCATCAGTAGGAAGACTATTGAATAGTGAGAAAACTTGATCTATAAACTTGGTCTTAAACTCATCCAAGTCATTGAGTGAGGTTGGTGGTAGTTCTATCTTCATAGAATCTACATTGATCCTAGGAGAAATGATGTCATTATATTGGATAATTTTCATATCCCAACTTTTCGTGCTTTCAGAAATGTGCTTGATCAATGAGTTCTTGAAATCAAAAGATTCGAAATAGTCGGATACATAACCTAAAGTGTTTTCAATGTATCTGAAGATGCTTAAAAAGTTGATTTTATCATAGTTCGTGTGATTGAGTTTTACTGCATTCAAATTCTCCTTCAAATAAGTGAACCTTGTTTCCAAAAACTCAAAAAGAGTGTTTGATTTGGAAACACTAGAGCCATTGCAAGTTAATATCATGAAGGCTACTAAATAGTTGATGATAGGCGAAGTATTCTTATTATAGCTTTCTGAAACATCAGTATCAGGCTCGAATTGTTGGTCTGAATCCACGGTACTATTTGGAGCTACAAAGTCAGATTCATCAATCAAGTTCAATGGATCCTTAGAAACAATATCTGCGGGACCAAATTGTTGACTTATTGCAAAATCATCAGACTCCAGGAAAAATGTATTGGAGGAGACATTAAAACATGCAATCTTGTCTTTCAAAAATTTGACGAAATGTTGTTTCATTTCAAAGAATGTAGCCTTACCAAGAACACTTGATTCAACCTCCTCGAGAAAGTTGAACTCAAGTATATAAAACACTTTAGCGTAAAATATATAACTTGAAGTATGGAGGAACGGAGAACCCTGGAAATCAAACATCTGGAGTTTTAAATCAAAGTTAAGGAGAAGTCCATAAATCAAATCATTGGCTATTCTTTTTTTCTGGGATGCCTTCACCTCACTAACTTGATGTGACAATTGATGCTTGTTGAAGTTTGAGAAAGTCAGCGAATTGAAGGATATGAATTTCGATTGCTTGAAAGCTAGATCGGCTAGCCCAGATTCAAAGCTTCTGCATTCCCCATCTATTCCATCAGTGATTGAGATCAAATCTCTATATTTGGTGCTCACCAAGTCTTGTAACTCATGTTTGGCTGCCGATTCGTCTTTCTTATATTGTTGATTCAATTCTTGTATTTCCTTGATGGAGAATTTTTGGAACAATTCTTCCACAGAATATGATGCATAATCAGTCGGTATTATGCCTTTATTAATGTTTCCCAGACCATTCATAGAGCGGGTACTTTTGTCAACCAAAGCAGACATGAATGAAAAGTTGGCAACAGAAAATGAGAAGTTCGCAGGGCCAATTTCGAGATTCAACAGTAAAACCTAGTGAACTTCACGCGTGCTTAGACAGAAATACGGAATTGTCTTTTGCTTCAATATGATGATGAATCCCAAACTTTTATGTGGAGTATATAATAACTATCACTACTGCATGGGTATTTTGCATGTTACTTTCTTTTATCCTACGGTATTTAAATGCTCTGATTTAGATAAAATCAGCGATATTTACAAATCTCAAATTTATGATTATATCACAACCGATCACCTAATAATAAACTTGAAAAAAAATATGAAGTTGAAAGGAGCTAAAGAACTGATCATCACATATTTTCAGCACCTAAATCATTTTGCATAAATACCGTAAGCCTCAATTCCCAGCTCGGGTTGTTAAGACAGCCGAAGTCATATCGATCATATTACAGAATTGGTTGCAAGCGCGCTTAGCTCGAATTTTATTACCGGATTGGGAGTGACTCATACAATTGAAATCTTTACGAAGTTTTTTCTCCCAAAATTTGATTGATAAGCACCTAAATCAGTGTCAGACGATGAGTAATATGTCTGGCAGTAAACAGGGACACGTTCCCACACAGGAATCACTACGAAGAGGCCAAAAAACATCCAAATCAAGAAACAGGTCAAGTACCGGATGCCTAACCTGTAGGAGAAGAAAGAAAAAATGTGATGAAAAGCTGTATCCTCAATGCCAAAATTGCCAGGGAAAAGGTTTGGAGTGTGAATGGCCTTCCAAGGTCAATGAGCTTCGAAGACATTTGGACCAAGTACGCTATTATGGAGATGAACATCAAACACCCAAAATCCCTCCCACCATTTCTGAACAAGTTCAACCAACGCAACAACAAGAATCCCAAAACGCCCCAACACCTGCTCCTGTTGCAGAAGACCCGCTTCAAGACTTCACTGGACTTCAGCCTACAATATACAGTTATATGGTGCCTTCAGGTTATTCTTACGAGTTAGGCACTGTATCTGAAGGAAGTATATCACCGCAAAAAATAACCTCAGAACCCCAACAAAGCTATCCTCTCGTTTCCAGCGGGAATAGCAACAAGAGTGTTTTACAACGTATCGCATTGCAGCAGGACTGTGTTGATGACCAGTAAAATATGGATGCAAAAATAATTATCCAAAACTTTATATAGCTAGATAATTCGAGAAGTTGTTTACTTTCTCCATTAATAAATTCACAAACTTAAAATCGTTCATACCGTTTCATTCATTTATTGCCCAGAACACCTGGAGATGAAATAAATTTAAGGTGTTTGCACTATGCATATTTCAGGCGAAGCTTCAAGGCCCGCAACTTGTCAGACTTCCCCAAGTTTTCACCGTTGGCGGCGCGCTAATCCGAAATTCGGATGAAATTTTATGAAGGACAAAAATTTTTTCCTCTTAACCCTTGCAGTAACAACTATCTCATCCAACTTTAATAATTTGAAGACACTTAGCTCATTATTAGAACTTCAATACACTGTTCGAAAAAGCAAATCATTCAAAGACAGTGTCAATTTTCCAGAAAAACGTAACCTACTCCACAAAACACATCAAACAAATCCCGGTCCCTCGAAACTGTCAACTGTTGTTTCACAATACTAAAAGTCAATACTTCTCATAATGACATCTTTACACACCGGTGTGAATGATGCTAACTACTACCAAGATCTGGTAGCGATGCCATATTTCAATCCACACAATCAAGGTGGCTCCAACCTGGCGCCTTATTATTCCAATGACCAAGACAGCCCCGGAAGTGCTGGTGGTTATGATGGACAAGTTGGCAGAAATACAGACACCGCCGCAAATATAAGCAGAACCCCAGCTCTGACTCATTCACATTCTGGGACTCCCTTAGACGACAGGAACTCGCCCCATGGGTCTGCAGTTTCGTCTCATCATCCCCAGGATATAAATGGAATGTCTATAAATGGCATGACTATGAATGGAATGAATAACATAGGAGTCTCTGAAATGGGAATGGGGATTCAAATGGAGCCACAAGCTGCACCAGTACAAACAACTGGACACACTCAGGATGATGGTTCAGGTGAACAGCCGTTCTATGTCAATGCCAAGCAATATCATCGTATATTAAAAAGACGTATAGCAAGGGCTAAGTTAGAAGAAACCTTAAAAATAGCAAGAACCCGGAAACCTTACTTACATGAATCCAGACACAAACATGCCATGAGAAGACCAAGAGGTCAAGGAGGTAGATTCTTGACTGCTGCAGAAATAGCAGAGAAAGCCAGATTAGATAAATTGAAGGAGATGGAAGAAAAGAATGGAGGATCAGGTGGCCCATCTAGTCATGATGATCAAGCTAATGAGGTTAATGACAACAACAGTGAATCCAGTGTAAGTGCAGATTTAAGCAATAACACCAATGCCAACTCAGATGATGCAAATGCCACTGAAAGCAAAGTGAAGAAGGAAGATGCATATTTAGGCTTAATTAACGAGAGTACTTAATGATGGGGGTTTAATTACTAGACTTCAATAAACATAAACTTGAACGAAGACGAAAATGAAAACGAAAACAAATCAAAAAGAAAAGACCAAAAAAGAATGATTTTATGTAATTATAATATGTACTTTAAATAAGAAAGAATCCAGTTTGACTATAAATACTCTTTCAATGCCATTTGGTTCTCGTAAGATAGCTGGTTGAGTATGCTAGTGTCGATTTCTTTGAGATTTTGAGATACCAACAGTTTAATCCGGTTTAAGTCATTGTTCTTAATATCTGATAATGGATCGAATGGTTCAGATTGAATGGTGACCAATTTGGAGAAATTCGACCCAAATGAACCAGAATCTAAGTCCAACTCACTCAATGCAACGTTCGTGAAGTCTCCAGCATTCACTATGTTTTCCTTGTTGACACTTGTAAATCCGGCCAAGTTCTTTACTAGTTGTTCAAGCAAAATGATTTTCAAGGTGGAGTTCACGAGCTCACATTTTATGAGCTGCAGTAATCCAATCAAGTTTATCTTCTTATCTCTCAAATTTTGGAAGTTCGTCAAATTTGGAAGCACAACGTTCGACAATATCTGTTCAAACACACCAGGTTGAGGTAAGTTTATGAGGTTAATGACAAAGTTGGCGTTTAAATTCGTGTTAACAATACCCAATGATTCGTTAAGTGGGATAGAACAGATCGAGAAAACAAAAACGATAAATCTTTTCAAGAACTTTTCAGTTCTTGAATTCTTGAGTCTTGTCAAAAGTAATATGGCTACGTTCTTCAAAAACTTTTCCAACACACTAAACGGGATATAAAATAGTATGTTTTCCAAGAGATCAAATCCATGGATTTCATTCAATTTGGATGCAATTAACTTCTGAAAAATACCCAAAAGAGGAGTGATTGCTTCTTCACCACCAGTGAAAACCGAGGCGTCATATCTGATAATGGAAATCAAAAGCCTTGTGATACCGGGAATATTACCTCTAAATTGCCACAAAGATGGTGACATCAAAGGCTTTATTAATTGTTTATATTCTTCAGGCAAGGTGGAGCTCGACAGTTTTGGTAGCCTTTCTAATAAGAAGGCCAAAATTTGGAATGTGTAAGGTACAAACTCTTGAACATCCTCACCCAAAATGTTCAACAAATGAGGTAAAATCAAACTGATCAATTCTGGAATGTTACTGACATCTGAAAACTTGACCAAAAGACCTAAACTTTCAAAAACATAATGTGAAAACTTTGGGTTGGCTGGATTCTTGGAAATTCTAGATAATATTTCAAGCAATTGTGTAACGATAATCTTTTTGAAATCGAAACTGATTAAATCTTCGGAGGTATTCAAGACTCTCATCACAGATTTGACCAAGAATTCATTTTCAGACAATTTTTCTGGAGGTTTATCGAAACTTAAGGTGACCAACTTGAATAAGTTTGACAAAATATCATTCAAAAAGGGTTGAATGTCGTACTTCGTAAAAACCAACTCATGAGTTTCACTGAAGTTGGTCATTGACAACAACTTATCAATGACAATAGCAGAATAGGTGTAGATCACCGGGTTTGGATTGTTTAAATGGTTAACCAACAATGGAATAACAGATATGAGCTGCTCTTTCGTTAATTGATTTCTGAAAATCAAAATGTACTTGATAGAATCGGTGACCAAAATAGGATGAATATTAGCAGTATTCTCCGCAACCAAATAGTTTGCAATATTCTCCGAGAAAAAGTTCACAACGTCTACTAAAACGTTCGTGGATGTAACTCCAACATTAGTCACCGAACCCTTTGCAGCCAAGGAGCTGAACAAGTAAATTGCCAAATCCTTATTCTGCCATTCGTTTCCTCCAGAAGCAGCCAAGAAGTTGTTCACGTACTTCATGACTATATTAGTCAACATTTCATTATTGATTTCCTTCAATTCCCTCAAGAAGTCAGTAGCAGATTTTCTTCTAGAGTCGAACTCTGATCCTTCAACATCAAATCTGACAAAGTTGATAGGTTCATCTTCGAACATTTCGAGATCAACATCTCTCAAATAAATATTTGGAAGAATTATTTTCTCCAATATACCGTTCAAGCTGTCTTCATTGTTGAAAAAATTTTGATAGTTGGATAACTTAATGATCAATGTTAAGAACTGTAAACACTTAACAATCAATAAATCGAATTTTTGTTGCTTTGAAATGTAGTTGGTGATTAATTCCCAGACAGTCTTGATGAAATTTTCAATCAAAGGTTCAAAAACGTCGGTATACCTGGTAATGTATAAGTTGACGAGCTCGATAATGGAAGTTTTGATTTTGATAAGAATATCGATCTCATCATCGTCGTCTTTATCAGTAATCAAATCAGATTCGAATGTAAGATATTTATGCATAATCTTCATTCCACTGACCATATTGTCTTCAAAAAATTCTGGAATATCTTGACAGTTCAAGTCGTAGTAGATTTGGATTAAGAGTAGCAAATTCTCGAGATATATCTGTAAGTTTGTGGCATCTTTCTGAGATGAGCTTTCATCAATCAACTGATCAATTCTGGTCAACAAAGCCATGAATGGCTCTGCAAATTTATCTAACACCAATTTAATCTCTAAGAATAACTCGTCACTTCTGAATAATGGTCTCCATTTCTTAAAAATTGAATGACTTACTAAAAGAATGGATTTGTTTGTCTTAAAATCGGTGGTAGAAAACTTGGAAATCAAGTCATCTATCAAATTTGCCCAGTTATGAGGGAAGTCCAGCTCTGCAATAAGAGAAATACATTCACCCATTTGGACCTGAAGGTTATTAGGTAAACTTATCATAATATTTAAGATTTCAGTTTTAATATAGACAACATCATCGTTTGGAAGCAAATATTCACCATTTTCATTCACCCATTTTCTCTTAATTAAATTCTTTAAGAAGATTGCTGCCGATAATCTAATTGGAGCAGATACCTGAGAAGCAGAAATGATCTTTAACAAATTTACCGAGAACTGAGGAGATAATTCAATGGATTTTAGTTGCATTTCAGACTCCCTTGCATGTTGTGGATGGAGAGAATTCTCCAAGCATCGAGCAATAGATTCTAAACTGTTATCAACCATGATTGAGATGAATTAATGTTCGAATCGACTGTTTTCCAGTTTTCAGTTTTTCAATTGCATCGCGAAATGGAGTTAAGACGACACTTACTGCAAAAACAATTTCTATTAATGTATACATAATTACACACGTAGATGGATGGGATTTATAATATTTATCAATTTATATATGAAGTGAATTTAGTTGAACAAATTCTTTATAATTTTCCTGACCTTTACTTTGGTAACTGTTGTTGTTGTTGAGCATCTTTAGCTTGCTTTTGTTTAGCAACTGCGTAGACCAAACCAGCCACGAAACCAAAGAAAATAGAGGACACGGAGTAAAAGTTAATAGCAGCATTGAAGAAGATCAATCCAGACAAGGCAATTGGCAACTTGTTCAAAGCACCAACCATTGAGTAAGTGGTGGAAGAGGTAACTCTAACACACCAAGCAGAACAGTAGGAAATAGCCACAGAAGAAGCACCAGAAAAGATCATGGCCAGAATTGTGGCAGTTCTGTTACCAGCTGGGAAATTTCTCTCGACATTTTCAGCAGACCAATCCTCAAACAAGATAGATGAAATCAATAAGATTGGAATAGATAATAAGTTATTGTAGAAAGTGGTATCAAAATCTTTGAAGTTGGTTAACTTTATTCTCTTCTTCATGATCAACACAAAAGAAGCAGAGGAGAAACAGTTGATAATCATCCAGAAGTAACCAACGTACACTTCATACATGTCAGCCGATGAAGTCAAGGCCTTGGTGTCACCGTAGTAAGCAATAATGGAAGAAAAGACCATTAAGAAGAAAGAACCCAAAGTCATTGGAGTAACTTTACTACCAAACCATAAAACTTCACCGTAAGCAATTAAGATAATGGTCAAATTCTTGAAAATGGTGTAGACTGGAACACTCAAGTATTGGATGGCCTTGGAACCAGTGTAGATCATAGCCACCAATAAGAAGGCAATAGGAGACCACTTCTTAGCTTCATCCTTGTTGAATTGTCTATAAGTAATGATATTGAAGGATTTCAAGGTGGAAATGGTAACAATACAAGTAACAGATTGAACGGCCAAAAGAAAGAAGTTCAAATTGAGTTCAGTCAAGACAAACTTGTTGGTTAAAGTCATCAAAATAGATGAAGCACAGTACGAAAAGATCGATACCGGAGCAGAATTAACTATGGAGCTTGAGCCAGAATATGATGACATGGTTGATGATGATTTGATTTTCTTTTGTATATAGTATCCCAAGTGTGTTATTAAATATACCAGCAATATTCCCATACAACGAAGGAAAACAAATCAATATAAATATTGAACTTTTGAAATGAAAAAAAAATTTATTTGATATTGGTATGAAAATTTTTGACAAGTTGTTTTTCTGCCCCTGGACGAATGCGCCAGGCCTGAAATCTTACAATAGATTGAACCGACACAAAAACACGCGTGAAACGTGAAGGATCCGCGTATACACGACAGTCAGTTACGAAGTCCGAATCAAATTTATCCGGTTCAAATTACAATCAGCCTTACGTGATTCAATAATATGACTTGAGGGAATTTTTTTGAGATCTTTTGCCTTTCAATAAACTTTATAAACTTATGGTAACGTTTAGTTCTGTCGAGCTACTGTTGATCAGTTCCACCTCGCCCTGGGGTCCGCGCTCATAGTTTTTTTTTTTATTTTTTGAAATATGATTGTTGTTCCCAAAAAGTGAGCGGCGGTTACAGAATTAGTGGCTAGCCGGGAAAGTATCCGATTGAAATAATAGATTAGATGAGAATTGATATATTGGTTTGTTTAGATAGATTTCTCACAATGGTGGTCTTATGTTTTAAATTTCTATAAACTGGACATTTACTTAATTATAGTCTCCTCTATTGTAGATACTGATATCAACTTCTGCTTTAACGTCAACCATATCACTAGCATCAATACATGCATCGACACTCATTCCCATACCTTGTCTATCTTTCAATCTTTGGTTTTGGGCTCTGATTTTTTCCAACTCCTGCAAATAGTTGTCTTCAACTCCAGTAATATAGTTACCAGTGAAAACTCCAATCTCAAAGTTTTTGATTTCTTCTGACACACAACAAGCAACCAAATCACTCAAATCTTGATAAATCACCATATCGGCACCAATAACTTTACTGATTTCTTCCTCATCTCTGTTGAATCCAACCAATGCTTTAGTGTCTGCCAAATCGATACCGTAGATGTGATTAAACCGTATAGGTGGGGCACACGATGCAAAATATACTTTTTTGGCTCCAGCTTCTCTAGCCATTTGAACAATCTCCTTGGATGTGGTACCTCTGACGATAGAGTCGTCCACCAACAATACGTTTTTACCTCTGAATTCGGATTCCATAGCATTCAATTTTCTTCTTACTGATGAACGTCTTTCTTGTTGGTCTGGCATAATAAAAGTTCTACCAATGTATCTGTTTTTAACGAATCCTTCTCTGAATGGAATGTCCAATTTGACGGAACATTGTAAAGCCGAAGTTCTGGAAGTATCTGGAACTGGGATGACTACATCAATCTCATCTTTAGCCAAGAACTTAACGATCTTATCAGCCAACTTATTACCCATTTCGATTCTTGATCTATACACGGAAATTCCATCAAGAATACTGTCAGGTCTAGCAAAGTAAACGTATTCAAAAATATCTGGGGCGAAGATCTTTGGTTCCACAACTTGTCTAAACTCAGGAGGTTTAGTTGGGTCCTTTTGGATGATGACAGCTTCACCTGGTTTCACATCTCTGAAATCATTGAAACCATGTGCCTTCAATACGACTGATTCACTGGCTAACATATAATCCTTTAATCCAGTCTGTTTGTTGATTCTTTCACCGTATAACAAAGGTCTGATACCGTTAGGATCCCTGAATCCAATGATACCATATCCTGCTAACATGGCGATACATGCATAAGCTCCTCTGATGGAGTTCATGGTACCAGTCAAAGCTGAGAACAAATCTTGATTATTCACTCTGAACTTATTGAACTTATCTAATTCGCTGGCAAACATGTTGATCAATAACTCTGAATCTGAGTCTGTGTTTATGTGACGATGAACAGTTTCGTCAAGGTATTTTTTTAATTCAATAGAGTTGACCAAGTTACCGTTATGACTCAAGGAAATTCCATATGGAGAGTTGACGTAAAACGGTTGAGCTTCACTTCCGGCACTAGAACCGGCAGTAGGATAACGTAAATGGGTAATACCCATGTTACCTACAAGGGAGTTCATTCTTTGTTGGGTGAAAACATCTCTAGCCATTCCGTTACCTTTACATTGATAAAATCTACCTTTGGATCCACAAGTAACAATTCCTGCAGCATCTTGCCCACGATGTTGCAAGAACATAGCTCCTTCGAATAACTCTGGGGCCACATTGGCGTTTTGGTCACTCAAGACAACTCCTAAGATACCACACATAACGTTTTAATGATAGTTTTGTAGTGCAAAATATGATAGAATATAATTTTTTTTTGAGAATTTAATTAATGGGAAGAGTCAAATCGCGAAGCTCATCTTATCAAGAGATGGTTATGAAGCCTTCACAGGGTTTACTTAATTATAGCGTTAACATTAATATATTATGCTATACAGTGAAAATTAAGGTCAGAAAAAGGTGATACCACCAAAAACTGGAAACAAAAACACCGGTTCTATATAGTTGACAAGTAATAATAAAAAAAGGGATAACAAAATCAAACACCGAGTAAAATCAAGCATCAAAAGGAACATAACAACGTGGAAGTTGTTTTAAAAATCTAATAAATTCAAATAAAAAAATAGCAGGACTTCATAAATCATTAAATTCGTGGAATCATCGTAGAAAATTATATGTTGCATCTTTTCGATTCAATTTATCAGATAGCGTAATAATATAAGCAAATTTTTTTGTGTGGTTTTTATAATTTTTGTGGACAAAGTAAGTAAGACAGCTTATCGTCTTTCTTTAGGATTTTACTTTGGTGCTGGTGGTGATGATTGAGCTGGGGCCTGACCAACTGGTTGTTGGAATTGGCCATTATATTGAGGATATCCATAAGGATATTGTTGTGGATATCCTTGAGGTGGGTACCCTTGTGGGAGACCTTGAGGTGGGTACCCTTGAGGTGGGTAACCCTGTGGTGGATATCCCTGAGGTGGGTACCCTTGTGGAGGGTAGCCTTGAGGTGGAACACCATTAGGCCCATTGGCACCGACTGGTGGTTGACTTGGAGTGATAGTTGATGGAGCTGCATGAACTGCAGGGGCAGTAGGTGTGACAGCCAGTTTAGGTTGTTGTTGAGGTTGTGGTGTTTGTTGAGATTGTTCAACTTGCTCACCAGGTTGACCTTTATAACGGCCATTTCCCTTGTCATTTCCTCTTGGCAATTCACCAGTTGAAAATGGTTTAGGTACAGTGGACTCATTTTGAGCTACATACAAAGACTTGTCGATGGTGGCAGGGATTGGTTTAATCTCGGTACCTAATTCTTGTTCAATTTTATACAAATTGTAACGGTCATCCCAACTCAACAAATTAACAGCCAAACCCAAGTGACCAAATCTACCAGATCTACCAATTCTGTGCAAATACGTTTCAGCCGTTTTTGGGAAATCAAAATTAATAACCACGTTAACAGCTTGAATGTCGATACCTCTGGTTAACAAATCCGAACAAACCAAGTTTCTAACTTTACCCATTCTAAACTCATGGAAAACCTTGTTTCTGGCATGTTGAGGCATTCTGGCGTGAGAATAGTAACAGGAGTATCCCAATTCAGTGATCTTTTTGGCTAACAATTCAACTCTATTGGTCGAATTACAGAAGATAATAGATTGATTGATTTGCAACTTACTGAATAAAGTGTTCAAACAGTGCAACTTTTGCTTCTCGTCAACAAAAGCGTAGAATTGAGAGATACCTTTCAAGGTCAACTCATCCATTAAATTAATTTCGTATGGCTTGGTCAAATGATCTTCCATGAACGATTTGACAGCTAAGGGGAAAGTGGCACTGAATAACAAGGATTGCCTGTTCTTTGGGAAGAAGCTCAAAGTCTTCTCTATGGTCTTTTTAAATTCTCTTGATAACATTTTATCTGCTTCATCCATAACAAAAAGTGGGCATTCAGACAAATCAGCAATACTTCTAGTAGCTAAATCTAATACTCTACCTGGAGTTCCAACTAAGACATGAACTGGATCGTTCAATCTCAAAATATCATCTTTCAAAGAAGTACCACCGGTGGTTACCATACATTGTACACCTAAGTGTTTACCTAAAGTTCTAACCACCTGAGAAGTTTGTAAAGCCAATTCTCTGGTTGGTACCAATATCAAGGCTTGAATCTTATTTAATTTTGGTTTGATCAACTGCAAAGTTGGAATAACAAAGGAAGCGGTCTTACCAGTTCCATTCTTAGCTCTAGCTAAAATATCTCTACCGGTTAAAGCAATAGGAATAGATTCTTCTTGAATAGGAGAAGGCTTTTCAAAACCTGCTTCGAAAATTCCCATTAAAAGTTCTCTCTTCAAACCAAGATCTTCGAAGGACTTCCCTTTGGTATTTAAAACGTCATCTGTTTGAGGTCTTGTGTCCTTTTCAGGAAGATTTAACGAAGCTTTCCAATCTGACTCTGACATATTTCTGTGATACAATTTTTTACAAATTGATGTTTGTTGAATTTAGTAAATTTTACGGAAGTAAACAATGTACTTCGAGTTTTCAAATTCAAGTTGGAGTTTAAGCAGGAAATTCAATTCCAAATAAAAAACTATCTCTATATCACTTTAATATTGGTGTGGCAGGTTATAGATTAATTGAGAAAAATTTGAGTCGACGCAGTGAGGGTTTGCCCAGCGCACACTGGGTTATGCACGATGTTTCACATTCAAGTTACCCGGAGTTTTTACTTAATGTCAAGCTACTCCTTAAAATTGGAGTTTGGGAAGGATTCCTTGTGTACTTGCGTAATAGAATAGTGGGAACGGAATAAAAAAGTTGGAGGTGGTGAAGCTGAGTTAATGGATAGCAACTGGGAGCATATCTTCATGAAATTCTTCTTTGGTTCAGAGAATCAAGAAGACTACGAAAAAATATCCCATTAATCTCCACACATCCTTCAAGGTAAGCTGCCAAATAATTGTTGGGTCAAAATGATTTCAGTCAGATTAAAATATGTCCACTTTCATCTAGCTTCAAAAGTTGCAAAATTAAGGGCCATCAATATTCGCATTTGTCTCATCGCAAATCTGTCTTAACTATATAATGAAGCTACCTGTGGAAGTAATCAACAAGTTGCAACTGGACCCCTCGTGTATTCGGAATATTTGCATTCTTGCGCATGTTGACCATGGGAAAACATCATTGAGTGACTCACTTTTAGCTACAAACGGGATTGTGTCCCAGAGAATGGCAGGTAAGACCAGGTTTCTCGATTCCAGAGAAGATGAACAGCTTCGGGGTATAACGATGGAAAGTTCAGCTATATCCCTTTATTTCAAGACTTCTAAGAGAAAAACTGAAAATCCAGAAGAGGTTGAAATTAGAGAGCATTTAATCAATTTAATTGATTCTCCTGGTCATATTGATTTCTCATCTGAAGTTTCCACAGCATCGAGACTTTGCGATGGAGCAATTGTGTTGGTGGATGTTGTAGAGGGGGTCTGTTCTCAAACTGTGAATGTTTTACGTCAATGTTGGGTAGATAAGCTTAAACCAATTTTGGTATTGAACAAGATCGATAGGTTGATCACCGAATGGCAAATGTCTCCATTAGAAGCTTACCAGCACATGTCTCGAGTTATTGAACAAGTGAATTCTGTCATCGGAACTTTTTATTCCGGAGAAAGAATGGAAGACGATATGAAATGGAGGGATAAGGGAGAAGTTGGAGAATTTGTGGAAAAAGACGATGCTGATTTGTACTTTTCGCCTGAATTAAATAATGTGATCTTTGCATCTGCAGTAGATGGATGGGCATTCTCAATTAATACATTTGCCAGCTTCGTTCTGAAGAAATTGGGATTTTCTCAATCTGTTCTTTCAAAGACCTTGTGGGGTGATTTCTATCTTGATATGAAGAACAAGAAAATCATACCAGGTAAGAAGTTGAAAGCGAATCAGACCAATTTGAAGTTGATGTTCGTTTCTCTTGTGTTAGATCAAATTTGGTCATTATATGACATTTGCATCATGAATAGAGACGATGAAAAGTTGGAGAAAGTTGCTGAAAAACTAGGAGTTAAGGTATCTCCAAGGGACTTGAGGTCGAAAGATTTTAAGAGTTTATTGAATTCTATAATGTCTCAATGGATTCCTGTCAGTCATGCTATCTTGGGAATGGTCATTGATTATTTGCCAAGTCCTGTGGACTCTCAGGATGAGAAGATGACGAAACTTCTTGAAGAGTGCATTTACAATGTATTTTCTGACACAGAAAATAAAACTGAACTAATTGATCCTGGCTTTGAAAGATCTGTGAAGTCTTGTAATAGAACTGACCCTGAACATAACACTTTGGCATATGTTTCCAAGATGATCTCAATTCCAAACGAAGAACGTCCTAAAGACTTTGTTACTCCAGCCTTGTCTAAAGAGGAATTGAAAGAAAGAAGTAGGGTGGCCCGTGAATTGGCGAGAGAAGCTTCCGAAGCTGCGGCTGCTGCTCAAGAAGCTGCTAGAGAGGCTGCAGCTGGTGATGAGTTTGCCCTTCCTCTAGCTGTGCGGGACCCGTTTGAATGGGAATATGAAGAAGACTATTTCGATGACGATGAAGAAGATGCACAAGAAACTTTGATCGCATTTACTAGAGTTTTCTCTGGTGCCTTGTCTAAGGGTCAGAAAGTAACCGTTATTGGCCCTAAGTACGATCCTACTTTACCCAAAGACAGTCTTTCCAATAGAACTCAAATTTTTGAAAACATTGTCATTCAAGATTTATATTTGATTATGGGAAAGGATTTGACAAGAATGGATACAGTTCCAGCAGGTAACATTGTTGGTGTTGTAGGTTTGGACAATATTGTTTTGAAAAATGCCACCATTGTCTCGAATGCTTCTGATATTGAAACGTCTCATCCGTACATTAACTTGGCATCCACTTCCACTTTGATTCACAACAAACCTATTATGAAGATTGCTATTGAACCAGCAAACTTGCTTCATTTAGGTAAGTTAGAAAAAGGATTGGAGCTCCTTTCTAAGGCAGACCCTGTCTTTGAATGGTACATTGATGATGATTCTGGCGAACTTATTATGTGCGTCGCAGGAGAATTACACCTCGAAAGATGTATAAAAGATTTGAAAGACAGATTTGCTAAAGGTTGTGAAGTATCTGTCAAAGAGCCTGTCATCCCATTTAGAGAAGGATTGGACCCCGAGGGGTCATCAGCTTATAACGTTGATGAAGAGATTAGTCACGAAATTGAAGGTGTTTATCTTGACTTCGAGACCTTTGCTATTCCGGTAGAAATAGTTCGATTCTTAATTCAGTCAGAAGATGAAATATCTTCTATAAGAGATTTGAAACTAAGAGAAAAACATGATGAACACAATGTCATTGAGTCATTCATATCCAGATTTACCGAGATCCTAGATGATGAAGATAACACTTCAATCATTAAAAAAGCAGGATTCAGCGATGCTGCTGAATTCATCGATAACATAGTTTCATTTGGACCCAAAAGAATTGGACCAAATATTCTTGTGGAATCTAAAACCAATGGTGGAAGATTCAAGAAGCTTCTTTCATCATACACACCTCAGAACCCACTTGAATTCGAGCCCCATATCGTAAATGGATTCCAATTAGCTGTGAATGAAGGTCCTCTTGCTGATGAAGTGATGCAGGGCGTCATCGTAGTTGTTAAAAAGAGTAAGGAAATTCAACAGGAAGAAGATGAAGATAATTACCTTTTGGGACTGCAAGGTAGAGTTATCACTCAAACAAGAGACTTAATTCACCACGATTTCATTAGAAAAGGTGCAAGACTCTTCTTGGCTATGTATACGTGTGAAATCCAAGCAGCAACAGAGGCCTTAGGTAAAGTATACGCTGTTGTCCAAAAGAGAGGAGGTTCTATTGTTTCAGAAGAAATGAAAGAAGGAACACCGTTCTTCACTGTAGTGGCAAGAGTTCCTGTTATAGAGGCATATGGATTCTCCGAAGAAATAAGAATGAGAACATCTGGTGCTGCAACTCCACAATTGGTTTTCGATGGATTTGATATGCTTACAATTGATCCATTCTGGGTCCCTCATACGGAAGAAGAATTAGAAGAGCTTGGAGAGTTTGCAGAAAGAGAAAATGTTGCTAGAAGATACATGAATAATATTCGTAGACGTAAAGGTTTATTCGTCGATGAAAAGGTCGTCAAGAATGCAGAAAAACAAAGAACCATGAAAAAGGATTAACTTAGCATATATCAATATACAGAACACAATTCTACTGGTTTTTCCTACCAAGCTCGCAGTAGATCTTCATCGCTCGCTGAGAGGACATTTCGCACAACAGAGAATATTTTCGCAATGTCAAATTTGTCAAGAAGAGGAAACATTCATCCAAATTTCAAAGAACCACAGATGGATAACTCCTCAAAGCATATACAACTGAAAAGTGGGCTAAGTGGTAAGGAGGATGAATTATCTGCAAGGCTATTTGAGTACTTTACAAGGAATTATGATAGTTGGCAGAATATACTACATAATAGAAACCATACTTTAAATCCCAATGGTGATGTACTTTCTGGTGCAGGAGATGGCTCACTAGATGATGATAACAAGGACCAAAAAGAGTACAATATTGTGCAACTATTTGAAAATGTTATGAAACAATATCCGGCCATGTTCGACTTCGAGGTGCCGAAGTCCTCTGGTGGCACGAACAAAGACCCGATTGATACGGGCATTACCAATGGTCCAAAACCCAACGATTCTACTCAAGAAACCCCAAACGTATCTTTTCCCCAAAAATTCGATCCTGAACATGAACTTACTCTACAACAACTAAGTGAACTTGAGAATTCCCTCTCTAAAATGAAGCTTGGAAAGACCCTTTCTCGAGGGTCGTTACCTGAAGACGTTGCTAACAAGACATTTATCGACCACCAGAAGAAAAATAACTCTTCAGTTGCTCGTCCGCCAGTTCCAGAGCTGGAAGAAGGCTTCGATCCATATGGAACCAAAGACGAAGAAGGTCTCTGTACCTATGATGGCGACGAAGACTATGAAGACTATGAAGAGGGAGACGACTACGAGATTGATGAGTTGGAAGATGATTTATACGAAGGAAGAACCGAACACCACATTGAGCTTGAACTTCAACCTGAGTGTGATATTCATGGAACTGAGGAATGTGATTGTCCTATTTACGATGGAGAATTCAATGAAGAGGAATCCTATGACTTTACATTTGAATATAATAGTGATGGTAAATTAGTACCTACGGTTGACTCGTTGAAAGAATACCTCAGAGCTGAGGCCAATGGATTCAAGGCAGCTGGTAAGTTCAATGGTTTAAATCCGTCAGACCCCAGAATAACTGAACTCGAACGAAATCAACTTCCAATTGCACCAAAGAAAAAGACAAAGAAGAAGCGGACAAAGGAAAAAAGAGTCAATAATTTGGTGTTCAATCCGGACAGTAATGAAAATTGTTTGTTCTGCGATTATGAAGCTCTCTATGGACAACCTCCTGTAAATTTGTTGAAATGGGTTGATAGAAAGATCGAAGATGAGCACGACAAACGGAACAATATTAAGAAGAAATTACAAATAGCTAGATCGAAAGCTTTGAAAAGACAGAATGTTTCTACACAAGCAACTCTGGAGGAATAGCTAGTTCAATCCTGAATTAGTTTAATTAGTTTAATGAACGAAACGCATACCTGGTTCTGTAATTTCAAATTGTTGAATTTAACAATTTCGCAGTTTCCACAAAAATTATTGTTCACTCTATTCGGAAACGATCAACCAATCATTATAGAATAATATAGAAAAAAGTGAAGAATTCCTACTATATGAAACGAAGAATTACACAAGTACAACTGTGTATATAACATATATCAGTTTTCCATTTTTTCTAAGATTTACCCTACTCTATGTAAGCGGCTGCAGCTGATGGTCTCCGCGAATTGATTCCCCCACTGATATGCGCAAGCACATTGCTTGACAAATCAGCACGCCATGAAATAGTCTAATTTCGAAACTGCATTGCTGTTGATCATTTCCAGGTAATTTGTCATCTCCAAATCAATTAGTGGATTTGAATTAGAAACAAAAAATGAGTAGAAGTACCAACATGACACCTGTCCCCGAACATAGGTCGAAATCTGGGGAAATGGTGTGGGTCCATGACTGGTATATTCCTGAAGGTGGAGCCCTCGGTAAACTCTTGGGGGAATCGACCAAATTGAAAGGCTGGCATCAAATCCCGAGGTCTGGTTCACTAATTGGTAGTGGTCCTAACTCAAAATGTGTTGTAGATTTGAACAAGATGAAATATTATGAAGAGGTTCCTATAGTTGACCATACACTTAGTAGAGAACCTAAAATATTGAAAGAAGAGACCACCGAACCTGAACAGGATAGCCAAGCTAAGACGGAGCTCTCTAATGCATTTAGTTTGAAACTGGATGAAGGTCAAATAAGTGCGCTCTAGTGTCGATTATCTAGCTAATATACAAAGTGTCTTATACTTCATCTGTTTTGATTTTGATGAATGCCAATGCGTTTTTGATTCTCTTCCTTTCTGCATTCAATTTTTCTTGCTCCACCTTACGGGTTTCAGAGTCTGTAAGATCAAGGTCTTTCCAGTTGCGGAAGTGCTGTCTATATTGGCTTGTGTCATCACCGTGATTCCCCAAGATCATGAATAAGGAATTATTCGGCAAAAGTGAATATATGGTGTTTAGCTTTTGATTTAATCTTTCGTGGCTCAACTCTATATCAGACTTTACCTCACAAGGTGAAAACCAACCGAGAGATGACTCTAATTCACGAAGATTGACAAATAGCAAATCATTTGAGTCTATTTCTCGAGTGTAATGATCAAGGGCTTCAGAATCATTCTCTATCGATAGAATTTTGGTGGAATGATTTCTCTGGTTGTAATATTTATACTCTAGGGTGAGGGATTGGATCTCGTCCGCATCTTGATTCTCTTTTTTTATAGCATTGATCTTCTCAGTAATAGGAATTCGAGATAAATGTCCAAATCCTAATCCTTCTTGAATTTTGAGTTTGACCAAGTCTAAACAAGCCATACTATCCTCGATTGATGAATGTCCATCACCAGATGATTCTCCTTTCTGTATATCCCTACCAAGAAACTTATTTGTTATCCATTTCAAACTCGGTTTGAGAGGTAAACCGCGAGGATGATGGAACGATAAGGATGTATCAACAATTCTTGGATGCCTGAGCTGGAGAATATTCAAGTCCGCTTCAAGTGAATGCCCAATTAAAATGTCATCACTGGATAAAATTGTTAAAAGCTTCTGTTGGATGTCTTCCAAAGTCGTGGTAACATCAGACAAAATTTCCTTTGTGATACCTGAGTACTTAGTAACATAGTCAATGATAGGTACATCTGGTTTCACTAAAGAATCAAGAACAACCTCTCCCTCAAAGTTGACAAGTGAAATTCTCGTCAACACCATAAATCCATCAGCTCTACAGAATTCACAATCGAGTGCAAAAATGTGGGACTCTCCATTTTGAGACTTTTTGGTTTCTACCCATCCTGGCGGTACTGGAGAATCAATGAGGCTGCTGTGTACTGGGTAGTTATTATTTGTCAAGTCATCTAGCAGCAAGAGCAAGTCAAACACCGTGATTTTTGAGCTAGACTGTAAGCTTTTAAGTTCATCATTCGAGACATGACATTTCCATATTGACTCAAACACCGAAGTTATCATTTTACCAGAGAAATCTGTTGAATATCGAATAGCGGAGTCAAATTGTTGGCTTATGAATGGGAATCTCTTTAATACTTCAGCATCTAAGTCCAGAATGGCCAATGGTTCATTTTGTTTCAGACAGAAGTCATTGTATTTGAGACCTCCAACAAGACAAACTACAACCTTTGTGACTTTCTCTGGATACTCTAACAGAATTTTTGGCTTCGAAGGTCTCGATTTGGTGAATGCTGATATGATTAACTCACGTAGTACCTTCATATTAAGGACATCTTTTGTTAGAAGCTTGATTTCAGGTACTGCTTTGGCATCTTTTGCGAGCTTTTTCAAAGTCCTCTTGTGGGTCTTCGGTTTAGGTTGACTGGACAAATTGGATTGTCTTCTAGATTTCCTCTTATGCCCCTTCGCCTCTGTTTGTGGAAGCTCTACCAGGTCAAATTCAATAAATGATGATTCGTCAACTGCATCTCCACTTGGTCCCGAAATAGACAACCTTGCGGTTGACTCTGATAAAGGGTTCGACTCAGATGCCATGAGGAAATATTTTTCGCGATCGAGATTCAGTTGGACCCAGCATATATTCCAAGCCCATGTAAATCCCTATCCACGTTATGGTTATATTTAGGGCTTGAATACTGACACGACAGATTGATACGTGATGGGTTCATGCGTGTTTGGATCGGGAACACTATCTAGATCAGATGAAGGTAATGTAGTCTCTTTGGATTTGTAAAATTGTACAAGACGTTTAAATTCTTCCTCTGATTGACCTTCAGATCTTATATAACTGAGATATAAATCTTTAACACCATCAAGGTTAGTATTGCTGGTAAATAAAGGAATTGACGAAGCTTCATCGTAATAAATTGATTTCGAAAGAAGTGCAATTCTATTCCACGAATCCCATCCTCCAGGTATAAGCAAAACAGGATTAGATTGTGGGTCAAATATCGGGATTGGAGAAGGTAATGTAGATGTAGGACTACACCCTATTACGTGCACAAGTTTTTGAAGCTTATTAACATTTTCCTCGGGACTAAGAACTGCAAAACTACCCCCATGAATCATTGCAATTAAACGCAACCATTGTTGTATTCGTATGCTTGTTTCCGCTGTAGGATCTTGTTCAATTTCAGCTATATCGAGGACATTGACCAAGTGGATTTTAAGAGTTAATGCCAAATGCCCGGGGTCCATTCTATCAGTATTGTTATATGAGACATATGCCGATTTATACTGCCTTGCTACTTCAGACTCATTGTGATCACCCAGGAATTCATACAAAAAATGTAGCATGGGGAAATATGTCTCTGGACTCTTGAAGAATAAAAACACAGTAACAGAACTTTTGGTGGATGCAATTATTGATCGTATTGTAGCACTGTAAATATCTAATCCATTGAACCAGTAAAAATCATGTAACTGCAGTTGTTTATACACAGTTTTCAGAGGAGAGAGCAAGTTATTCAGCAAGAATACAATTGTACTCCGTTCTTGAATTTCTCGAGTGAATATCAGCATTTATTGTGTAATCTCTATCATAGGTGTGTGAGAATATTTGTTTTGGGTCGCGAATGGGATTAAATATTTCATCGCAAGTGCAAGTCGAACGTAGAATAAACCTTGGTGTGGATTAATTTGTTTGCAGAGGAAGAGTTTGACTGGTGAAGCCAACGTGATTTTAATCCATAGAAGCATCATATCGAAATGTCGAATCCAGCTGATGAGGTTCTCAATCAATACGTTGAGGGTGATAATGTGCCTAATGATCAAGTCATAGAAGATATCTTTACTGCCAGGGAAACTGTTCACGCCGACGACGCAGTTGACTACGAGGATATAGATGAACTTGCTGAAGATGAGCCAGAAGACTTGCCTCCGATTCAGTTTAATGGTGTGGGTGCTGATGATTTCCAGGTGGACGCTGAAGCAGAAGTCCAGGCTGAACAAGAGTTTGATGACATATTTGGAGGTGAAGAGGATAATGGCCTTGATTTGGATAACGATCATCTAATAGGGGATGGCATGGACTATAACGTGAATGATATATATGGAAATGATGACCTCGACACAATAGGTACTAAACGACTAGCCACAGAAGAAGATGAGGAACGAAGACTAGCCAAGAGGGCTAAACTTGCTGCCATAGTGGAAAAATTAGAGAAACGTCAACAAAAACGTAACTTGAGATATCATTATCCCAAATTCAGTGCTACTAAGCCGTTCAATAATCATGAATTGTTTCTTCCAGAACCACGTTTTTTCCTGTTTTCTAGGCCAGTTCACAAACCCAAACCTCTTATACCTACCAAGATTGTGTTGGAATCAGCAATTGATCAAAAGAAAGTGTTCAAGCTGAATAAATACCCGGTTGATCACACCTCCAAACTTGGGAATGTTACTGATATAAGCGAAAATGATACAAGATTACTCGAAAGGATACAGGAGAATGGAGGGGTCGACACAAAGAAGTTGGTACCCTTGCAGTATTTAACAAGTGATGGAGGTACTAATAAATTCTCTGAGTATGGAACAGAAATGGTTGTGGCTGTGGCCGATTGGGACGATGATGCAATTATCAATGGTAATGGAGAACAAACAAAGAAGGTCAAGTCCATGTTGGATTTGGAGCAACAGGAGGAAGACGAAGACGAAGAAGATACAATATTCAACGGTAACCTTGATGGTGGCTCCATTAAATTGGATATGAATGATCCTAACCTTCTTTTTGAGAGAGTTAAACCTAAGGTCAGTGATAAGTTTAAACAAATGGCTTTAACTCCTATTAACGATAAACTTTTGAACCTCAAATATAATGTTTCGAATGATAAGCAATATGAGATATTCAAATCTAACTACTTTGTGAAAGTCAGAAGTCAGATTGGTAATTTGAACATCGAGCATTCCATTCCTGCGTTGAGACTTCAATCACCATACTATAAAGTGAAACTTAGTTCTGAAGAGTCTAGAAATTTCCATAGGCCCAAATTTGAAGTCAGACCAGGAACTCTCATCAGTTTTCTGAGAGTCAAGCCTCGTAAAAAGAAAAAGGACAAGGGTAAGACTTCGAAAGAGCTTTTTGCAAAGACAACCGATTTGACCGGTGGTGACAATGCTACTATGATTATGATGGAATACGCAGAAGAATATCCTTTGATTCTCTCTAATTACGGAATGGGTTCAAAATTGATCAATTATTACAGAAGAGAAAAACCAGATGATAACTACAGACCCAAGGCTCCTCTAGGAGAGACCCATGTTTTGGGTGTAGAAGATAGATCTCCATTCTGGAATTTTGGTTATGTGCAGAAGGGTGACTTTGTTCCAACGTTATACAATAATATGATCAGAGCTCCAATCTTCAAGCATGAGCACAAGTCTACTGATTTTGTCTTGATCAGATCTCAAGGTGGTGGTAATCATCAAAAATATTATTTGAAAAATATGGACCACATATTTGGGGTAGGACATACATTCCCCAGTGTTGAAGTGCCAGCTCCACACTCCAGAAAAGTGACAAACACTTCGAAGAATAGATTGAAGATGATTGTATTCAGAACTATGAACAAAAAAGGACGAGCCAGAATCAACGTCAAAGATATTTCACATCATTTCCCCGACCAAAACGATATGCAAAATCGTCAAAGACTTAAGGAATTCATGGAATACCAAAGACTGGGTGAAGACCAATATTACTGGAAGATCAAAAATAGAGATACAGCTCCTGATGAAGAAAGCATCAGAATGATGATCACTCCCGAAGATGTAACTCTTTTGGATAGTATGCAAGCTGGTCAACAAGTGTTGAATGATTTGACTATATTTTTGAATGAAGAGCAAGAAAAGGCAAAGGTGAATAAAGAAAAAATTCAAGAACTAGAGGCTGAAAAGGAAGAACAATCTCAGACGAAAGAGTCAGCTAAAGAAAGGAAGAAGGACAAGAAGGACAAAAAAGAGGACGCTGAAGAAGGTATTGATGAACAATTAACTTCTTGGAATTTAACTAGAAACTTTATGCTTGCCAATCAAACAAAAGCAATGCTTCAGTTGAATGGTGAAGGTGATCCCACGGGTATTGGTATTGGTTATTCCATGTTGAAGACTTCACAAAAAAACTCATTCACTCCATTGAATCCACCACCTAAAGAAAATGTCCCAAAAAGTAATCAAGCTGCTTACCAACAAAGGCTTTATGAAGAGGAAATCACAAGGATTTGGTATGCTCAAAAGAAATCGTTGATGGTTGATAGAGGCAATTCTCTCAACCAAATATATTCTGAGTATAAACCAATTGATCATAAAAAATACCTAAAGAAGAAATATGAAGACGCCAATAGTGATTTGACAAAGGATAATAAGGTTCTCAAAATTAATAGAAGGTCCAGAGATAAGAATGGTATTGTTCAACGTAAGATTGAAGTTATCAAGGACCCTAGGATTATCAAGGCATATCTTAAGCGGAAAAAGCTTATTGAAGATGAATTGATCAAGAATGCAGACTTAGAAGATATTATACCTACAAACGATAAGGAATTAAATAAGATTAGACGTAAAGCCTTGGAAGAAAAACTAGCCAATCTCGAAAGAAGGGCCAAGCATAATAAGGGTAGAAAACCAAATGGAAAAGACCCGTTGCATGTTGCTATTGCTGCTGGTGGTAGAGCCATAGATGCAAATACTGTGGTTCTACCAGATGGATCTTATGCCATTGGTGGAAAAGGTATCGGTAAAGGAAAAAGCACAGGAAGACGTTGTAAAGCTTGTGGGGCATTTGGCCATATCCGTACAAAGAAACTGTGTCCGTTGTACAAACAAACACAGGCAAGTCTTGACCTCCCTGATACTCCAACTACACCTACTATTGAACAGTAAAAAACTCGTATTATTAGTATAATAGATTCTATAATTAAATTAAAACAAAAACAAAAGAAACAAAACCAACGGGGTATCTCTAACACCAAAAATGGTATAACTTAATATACCATGGTCTTTTGGCCAAAGCAGCTCTTTCTTCAGCTAAATCTTGCTTTAACCATTCAACGTCAACTTCTCTTCTTCCAGTGTCCAAGTCAATATCCTCTAACTTGATGTACATTCTTCCCCAAGACTTTCTGACTGTCTTGTGGAAGACCCATAAAGCTAACATCAATGGCACTGATAAACAGTATTGAAAGAAGGCTTCTGCATTTGGCTTTCCACCAAGAGGGAAAATTGAAATGTAGAATTCTGCCACAATGACAAGACCAATCAAGACCATACCAATGTATGATCCCCAAAGACCAGTTCTTGATTCGAATACCAATTCATCGGTTGATCTACCTTGTTCATAGAGAGCCCATCTGAATCTAATATGAGTGAGACAAACATTGAACCAAGTGAAGAAAGAAGACAAAGAACAAATGGAGAAAAGCCAAGTGAAAACCACTTCTTCGTTTTCGCTTATAACAAGGAAACCCAAAAGACCAACTAAGTTAGTAACCATAATAGCAGTTAAAGGTCTTCCTTGTCTATCAATATAACCAAATACTTTTGGAATCAAACCTTGAGCGGCTAAAGAAGCAATTGTTCTTGAGCAACCATATACAGAGGAGTTACCAACAGAGACAACAGCAACTAAGATAACAGCATTCATAATATGGGGCACAACCTTAATACCACCATTGTTGATAGCAATAACGAAAGGTGAAGCAGTGATATCTTCACCAGTGTTCCCACTCAAAAGTCTTGGTTCATCATAAGGCACTAAACAACCAATGACAATAGAAGTAAGGAAGTAGAAAATGGTAATTCTCCAGAAGACTTGCTTGATAGCTTTTGGAATGGATTTTCTGACGTTTTCAGATTCAGCTGCAATTAATGCTGCCATTTCAACACCTCCATAAGAAAATGAAGCCACAATAAAAGTGTTACACAAACCTTTAAATCCATAATTAAAGGCACCTGGGTTATGCCAGTACTTTCCACCAATGTAACCTTGATCACCAGCACCACAAATAATGCAGATACCGAGAATGATGAATCCAACGACTGCAAGAACTTTAATTAATGACAAAAAGAATTCAACTTCACCGTACCCTTTGACTCCAAATAAGTTAATTGAGACAATTATCACATAGAACACAGCTACCCATACAGCTGGATGTACAGATGTATTCCAGTATTGAATTGTCATTGCACAAGCAATCAATTCATTTGGAAATGAAATAAGCCAGGAACAAGCGTAAAGTAAACCTAAGGTAAAACCAAAACTATCATCAATGAATCTAGTGAAGTAAGAAGTAAATGCACCCGACACAGGGAATTGTGCAGCCATTTCACCCAAAGCATTCATCACAAGCATCATGGCAATACCAACAATAGTATAACCAATCAACAAGGAGGCTGGACCATAATTTAAGGCAGCTCCATTTCCAATGAACAACCCTGTACCAATAGTACCACCAATGGCAATCATTTGGATATGTCTATTCTTTAATCTTCTGGCTAAAGGGTGTCTTGCAGTTCCATAGACAGCTTTCTCCAAATCTGACATTACGGAGGTATCAATTCCATCGTCCTCCAAATTTATTGGCTTAAAAGAGTCTACGATTCTTTTCCAAACTGGGCCTTTTGCAACCAGATAAATACTCGAATCACTATATCCGTCAGTACTAGTACTCGTCCTAGAAGGCTGGTAAGTTCTGTCGGGAGTCACCGACTTTTCAAGAGATTCTGCTTTACTCATGGTGAAGACTATAAATTATTCCAGGAACATGTCAATTTAAATAAAAATCGTTGTGAGCCACAGAAAAACCTAAATTGGCTATTACCTGATTCTAAAATAGAAGGAAGTAGCGATAGGGCCAATGGGGCTCTAATTCACAGTGAAAATTTTTAGAACAATAGAAGCACTTGGAGGACTTATGTACCAGGTAGCCAATTAACTATATACTACGGCAATTAATTACATTGGTAAGTAATTACAACCAAGCTTTTGTATGGTGAAGTTTAATTTAATGCTGCACTAAGTCTCCCGATTCTTTTTTTTTTTTCTCACCAACTAAGCTGAAATTGATGCTCCAGATAATTTTACTAACGGCTTTTGGTGCGATGAGTCGTGTGTACAATTAGGGCCACTTTTGCGGCCACGGCTGCTATTCAGGAACGAACACAAAACAGTAGATCCAGTAAAGGCAAGCGGTTATAATAAAGTTTTAGTAACGGTGATGAATTGTATTTATTAAATTATAATTATTTCGTGTCTCATGTACATATTTATGCTAATAAGTGCCCAATGGTCTCATATCTCTTGGTTCCATCACTTTGATAGCTGCAAAATGTGGATCTGATGAGACATAAATGTTTCTCATTGAAGATTGTTCGTAGTAATGGTTAAACATCCAGTAGGCACCGGTACCGTAAGCAACACCGCCGGCCAATAATGCTTTTAATGGAGTAATTCTGAACATTGAATATTTAGTAAGTTTGTGATTAAGATTTGAATCTGATGAAGTGTTACAATTTGTCGAATCCCTTCTTTATATATTTTGCGTATGAGGAGATTTTTTTTTTGCAGCCCATGAGGAGATTTTTAGTGGCATGGAAAACCACGAGATTTTTGTTAATCGCGCATTGCTAAAATAATGAGGTGACATTGGGAATCGGGTGACCAAGAGGAGAATTGTGGTCTTTCAGTGATGGTCGTAGAGGAGGGGGGACTATTGAAGGATATAGGATTAAATCACGGTCAAATACATTTATTATACACATTACTGTGGGGGGGAAGTTGGGTAGTTGTTTGAAAATCTTGAATTGATGTAGTTTTTAGTTATGCTTAGGTTTTTCTTTTTGCAAATTGCAACACACACACTCACAGAATATGGTGTTATTATTAACCAGACAATATAGGAAGAAATTGGCCCATAATTAACATAGGAATGTCGAAAATATCTCTTTTGACGGTCCACACCGAACAAAACTCCATGTAGGCATCGTTCAGATTATTATTCGGCATGGATGATTGTCCCTTGCCAGTCGAGTCTTTCTTCATTAATTTACACTTGGTAATAATGGACGAGTGCAAATTACCTACAGCCACTGATTTGAATAGTTTGAAGTAGTTTATAATGGATTCATCGTCATACATGAGTTCCATTATAAAGGTTCTTTTGCTTAGGATATCGTTCATATTCCAACCGAGAAGACTCACTAAATCCTTCGATATAGAAACAATCTCTCCAGTACGACGCCAAATGATGGTGGGACTGCTGTTGAGATGAGAAAGCCTTTCAAAATCTAAAAGAGATCTTTGGAATGTCATTTCCAAGAACTGGAGATCCCAGGGTTTATAAAGGGATTTATGAGCAGAAATGAACGTTGGTCTATAACTGGCAATGTGTTTCAAAATAATAAGTAGATTATCTCTTTTGTATTGTTTCTGGTCTTCATCCAAGTTTTTCCCGGAGAACCGTTTCTTGAGGAAGAATGTAAGTGAGTGGTACAGCTGGGGATAATCAAAATAAATAATATCATTGGAATAAATATCTTGAACCGCTTTGTACACCTCGTGTGTAGCCAAAGGGGAAACATAATTTTGGGAGGTGGTGCCAATTAAATGACTTGTGAGGTCCACATTCGTATTACCGTCTGCACCTGTAGATGTCTGTGGAGGATTATCAAGGTCGTCAATTGAGTCTTGTGGAACACCAAACGAGATGAACGGTCGAGTGTCTGATGGCTTATCTTCAGATACAGTTTTGGGGTTAACAAAAGGGCTCTTCCGTGTGCCATTTCCACCGTCAGCAGCAGCAGCAGCAGCGGATGGAGAAGGAGATGTGGGTTTTGAGTTGGTAATTATATCCCCCAACATCTTATATTCCTGATCCAAGTAATTGGAATCAAAAATGTTATCTAGGTAATCCGAATTGGACGGTTTCATCTGGGTTGAAAAAAGTTTCGAAAGTACTTCATCCGTCGTGTTAACTGTAACAAGATGATCTGTCAGTTGAGCATACGAAGGTTGTGTTTGAGGAGGTAAATTAGTGTTTGTAGCATTTGTTGCTGTTTGATTTGCTGGAGACGTGGGTGTTGCAGAAATAGATGATTTCCGGCTGGATGGTTCATGTCGAAGATACTTAGCTTTCTTTCTCTCAATATCGGTACACTGGTCGGCGATGTCACGTTTTAAGCAATTTTTGCACGGTCTTTCGTTGGAACACTGGAGATGTTTTCGATGACAAAATACGCAAGCTCTACTGGCTGGCCTTCGGCTTTGTTTTTCTTCAACTGTGAGTTTCCTAGTCATTATAAAGGCTGTGGGGATGGTAGTCGGAGCTCAGATTTGAACGCTGGGTTCGATGTATGGAGACCTGGTACACTGGAAATAGGTTTGGAGGAAGGTTTTGCAATGAACAATATGGTTAAAGTCTGGGGTATAATTGTATCGAGCACCCGGGACTTCTAGGGATGCGAAGGAAATCCCTGTCAAAGCCGAAGCAGACCCGGGAAGTCCAATCGTAAATGGCACGACGCGAAATTACTCCCGCACGACGAACCTCAAACCAGAGCCAACACCAAAATATATGAGCGAGACACGAACATATATATCGTTTCAGATACTGTGAGGTTGAGGTAACGCATGTCCCTCGTTAGGCATTTGCCCGTGATAAAGCCTGACAACAATGAGGCAAGTCACAGACTGCCCGTAAGTATGCTGCCCAGGTGCAAAATGCCAGATCCAGGATTTACCTGTTCACGACTACAGCAGAATCTAAGTTCAAGCTGCGGCAAAAGTCGCGCGCACAAACGCCACGACCGCGCTGCGACTTGGCACCAACATGCCACGCGCAGCGCGACAAGTCGCCACGGTTGAATAGGGCCACGGTCGATCAAACAGGCCGATTATTGCGGGTGCCAGCCCGTTTCGGCAATGCGCTTGAACCCTGTACCCTCGTCTGCAATGGTACAAGAGCTGGCTATTGTCAAGTAGCAGTCCTTTCAATTTCTCAAATAGGGGAGGGGGTAACTGCATTTGGGTGTTGTTTGACCACTGGTGGCTACGATGGGTATTATGATTAACTAAGCCCTAGTGATTTTTTTAATTGCAGACTCGTCAAACTGATAGTCAGCGAAACCAAAACAAAACTACATCGAATCGTCTTAATGATTAACTAAAAAGTATTTAACCGAAATTAATGATTTAAAATTGACCTCAGGGATCCTAAGGAATTTCAGGGAGTAGGCCCTTTAGCAAATCCCTTACCGAATTCTGAGATTCATTCCCGGTTAGAACATGCTGGATTTCAACCGGGAATTATGTGCCAGAAATCATTAGTGCAGGTTTTGTTGTCCGTTCGCAATCCTATTGTTTGATCAAACTTGAACAATAGGATGGTTTCAAAGTAGCCGTTGAGCAAAAGGTCATTACCGTTTCCAGTAAATGAGATATCCTAACTGTATCCCGAACAATATTCGCTATAAATACGGATTATCCCACTAAACTTTCGGCAATCAACTTTTCAATATGCAATTTTTAGTGACCTTGATTTCAATACTAACGGTAGTATTGAGTAAGACAATTTTGTTGTCCAATGATGACTCATGGGTCAGTGCTGAAATCAGAGCTTTATACAGAGAGTTGAAAGCTGCTGATTATGACGTTATTATGGTGGCTCCAGCCAACCAACGGTCGAGTTATGGAGGTGCATTTATTGTGCCAGATGGTGATACTTTATCTGAAGATGGTGAATTCAGTTATGTTAAAAAGGGTGACAAGGCATTTGGTACCGATCCAGATGATGGAAACATGTGGTATTTTGGAGGATCTCCTTCTGCATGTGTTGCATTTGCATTCGACTACCTTTTATCTAAAGAATACTCTGATAAGACCATTGATTTGGTGGTTTCTGGGGTTAACCAGGGTCCAAACATTAGTCCAGGATATTACACTAGTTCTGGTACTGTTTCGGTTGCATATTCTGCTGTTTATAGAGGATACCCTGCCATTGCTTTCGGGGGTTCCAACTTGAACAATACTTTTTTCAAGGACTCCGATTCTGATGATGAATATGATCCAGCTAATATCTACGCCAAAAAAGCCGTTGAAATTATCGATATCTTATTAAAGGGTGATAACTTCATTCCAAAATTATCAGGACTTAACGTCAACTTCCCAGAAGTCGGAACTTTACTCGACGACGAAAAGTCTTGTACTGATCCAGAATGGAAGTACTCTGCCATGTTGAATGGTGGTGCTGTGTTTGGACCAGCCGTCGAATACGACTCTGATGCCGGCACTTTTTCTGCCACTTACAAGAAGTATGATGACCTTGACCCATCATGTGACGGGGTGAACTGTGATTTACCCGACGAATACTCTGTATTCTGGGCTAGAAACTGTACTTCATCAGTATCGTTATTCTACTCAGATTACAGTGCGAGTGGGTCAAATGCGAGGACTATTCAGGGTAAATTATCTAGTTTATTCTAAGCTCGCTGGCTTATTCAAGTTCTTGGATTTCAAGCACAAGTTTTCTCAGTAAACTCAATTATGTACATGTATTATATGTAACACTTAAAACACATACTTTTCGAATGATGCCTAAGTCTTTTTTAAACACGGCTTGCAGACAGTTCCTAATGTTAAATTTCGCAACTTTGTTCTTTTGTTCTTGCTTGCGTGCACGCAAAAACATTCATTGAGACTTAGACCTGAAATTATTCAACTTGCTCACACATTTGTCATTCAACTATGTCAGTAACCAAATCAATTAAAGAGCTTGATGCCGATTTTGTCATCACATATGATGACAAAAAGGATGAAGTTGAGCTTGCCAAGCTAATTGACTTTTTATACGATACTGGGTTTTATGCACAAGTAAGAGATCTTAATGATAAAGCCCTTTTGATCTTTATTAAATTGTCGAGTTACAAATTCACCGAATTATATGAAAAGGATCAAATGAGAAACTATGAGTTTGGAATTACAGCTTCAATTGATAACAAGGCTGATCAACTCAGAATTGTTTACGAGTACTTGTCCGGTAACACTTCAGATGACTTGAATTTACTTGACCATAAACACGTCAAAGACATCACTCCAATTACAGAGTCTATTAGTGATTCTACTGCTTTTGATGATGTGAAAAGTCATTTGTTCTCCTTTGAAAACCCTTCAACCAACTTCATCAAGGAGAATTTCGGAGCAGGAATTGCCCTTTATTTTGAATTTGCTCAGCATTTTATTCTTTGGTTATCAGGTTTAACTGTATTTGGTCTTGTCAGTTACTTCAAATCTAAACATCTTTTTTCTTTGACTTATTGTATTATTAACTTGATTTGGGGTACATTGTTCTTGTCTTTCTGGAAGAAGAGAGAGCTGTATCTTGTTAGTTTCTGGGGTACTTCCAATACTCATTTGATTCGTGACCATCAACTGGCTGTGGTGGATATCAATGAACATTTCGAAGAGAAATCCGGCTATAAACATAAAGGGAACCACGATGGTGTTAAGTTTGTTAAACAATTGTTATTCATTCCTGTTGCCATTGGTTTTACTGCCGTCTTGGTTGCCTATCAATTGGGATGTTTCGTTTTGGAAATCTTTATTAATGAAGTCTGGGATGGCCCATATAAGGGTTTAATTGCTTTAGTACCTACCGTCTTGATTTCAGTTTTTGTTCCAATTTTGACCATTGTTTTCAATATCGTTTCAGGAATTTTGATCAAATTTGAAGGTCACAATAACGATTACACCAAGAACAACTCCGTCTTGATTAAACAATTCATTTTGAATTTCTTGACTAGTTACATGCCATTAATCATAACTGCGTTCATTTATTTACCTTTTGCTCATTTAATTGAGCCAAACTTGGTTAACATCCAAAATTCCATTTCAAGAAATGTTAGCTCTTCTTCCTTTTACTATAAGTACTTGACTCACATCAAGGATCAAAAGGATTTTTCTATGAACCAAGAAAGATTGAACGTCCAATTCTTTTACTTCACTGTGACTAATCAAGTTGTACAATTGGTTATGAAGTACGGTTTACCACAAATCATTGCTATAGTCACTGGACTTTTGAGTAAGTCTGATTATGAACCTGTCGATAAATCAAACGAGAAGGACTACTTGAAGAGCGTTAGAAACTATGTTGCTTTACCAAGCTACAATGTGAATGACGACTTTAGATTTGTTACCATTATCTACGGATATCTCATTTTGTTCGGTCCTGTTTGGTCTTTGGCTCCTTTGGTAACTTTGGTGTTTTTGATCTTGACATTGAAATTAGACTACTTGAAGTTGTTAAATGGTAAATACTTCAAGCCTCCTGTTCCTCATAGAGCCGACTCTATCTATCCATGGAATTACGCTTTATTCGTTTTGACTTGGTTGGGTTCTATTATTTCCCCTGCCATCACTGCATTCTACCACCATGGAGATAAGCCACCAAAGTCAATTGGTCAATTTGCTTTAGACCATGCAAGTGTCAACGTAAACTCGACAAACTTGCTTATTATCTTATTATCCACTGAACATGGATTTTTGATTCTTTGGTTCATCTTGAGCAAGGTTTTCGAATTATTCAAAACCAATGTCGAGTGGGAAAATGACTTCACTGACAATGATATTAAATTTAGACGTGATTTCTTCTCTAGCAACATTAAAGGTAATGAAAAGAAACAGTTTGATGATGGGGAATGGGGTTTAGTTACTTCAAAATTCACCTACGAGCAGTATAACCTGATTGTTTCCGGTAACTTTGCTACTGAAGACACAGATGCTCCAGAGGAAACCATCCAGTCGAAGGCGACTCTGACTGGAGTGGACTTAGGTAAAATCAAGGATGACTCCGATGAAGTCATCAACGTTCCTTCAAGTACCAAGGAGCAAGCGTTTGCGACTATCGATGACAACTCCCATGTTGTTAAAGACACCGTTGAAAGTGAATACCAGAAAGACTACGAGAAGGCTTCAACACCAATAAGCAAAATTGTAGGTGATGAAGAAAAGGAAGAGGATGTGGATGAAGGGGCAAGCTCTGCAGAAGCTTCAGAAACTGCTGAAGGCTCTGGGTCTGCAGAAGGTTCAGGTTCTTCAGGTAAGTCAAAGAAGAGAAGTCCATTGAAAAAGCTTTTAAAGAGAAAATAAGTTTGTTTTGTTTACTTAAATTTGTACATTGATATACGTTATATCATTTTCAGTTTCTAGGTGGTCTTGCACCAAAAATTGAACTTCCAACTCTAACATTAGTGCTACCTTGTGTTATAGCATCTTCATAATCGTTACTCATACCCATACTAGTTTTGAGATCAAGGTTGAACTTGTCATCTAGATTGTTCTTAAGATCAACGAGCCTTTTGAAGTCCTGGTTTTCTTCAGTTCCGGTAGATTCGGTGAATGAACCTATAGTCATTAGACCTTCGAATTTTAAAAATTCACAATCACTACTCTGTAAGTATTCAACTGCTGCGTATAAATCTGTTAAATCGTCCAATTTGAAGCCAGACTTTTGTTCTTCGCCTGAAGTGTTTATTTGCAAGTAGACCTTTATGATAGATCCGTTCACCTCTTTTCTGTGAGTATTCAATTTTTTGCACTTCTTCAATGAGTCAATGGTCTCAACTGCGTACAAGTTCTCAATAGATTTTGCTAAAATCTTACATTTATCAGTTTGCAAAGTACCAATAAAGTGCCATTTAATATCTTTAGGTAATTCAGCTGCTTTAGAGCACAACTCCTGTACGTAATTTTCACCAAAGTGACGAACACCGTGTTGATGCAAAGCTAATATATCACTTGAAGGTTTCAATTTGGAAACAGCAACCAAATCAACGGGTAAAGATTGTTTGAGTGTAGTTGGTTTAACTAATTTTACAGCAGCTTGAACACTGGCTAAAATGGCATCATAATTTGCCACCAATTCAGCTTGTCTAGCCAAACTTGGTAAACTGACTGACATTACTCAAGACTCTTGAAGACATCTAATGAGCCAATTCTTTACGGGTTCGCGACCGATCGTTGGTCGTGCGTGCGATCAACATTTTATTGAGGCATGAAGTCGATGAGCATCTAAAAACTTATTTGATACATACCTTTTTATATAACATAGTATGACCGAAAACGTTTACCAAGGTGAAGACTTTGAAGATAAAGTCACCAAGCAAGTTGAGTTCTACTTCTCTGACAGTAACTTACAAACTGACAGATTTTTGTGGAAAATTTATGAGGCTAACGATGGTTGGGTTGAATTGAAGACCATTTTAACTTTCGGTAGAATGAGACAATACAGACCTGAAGACAAGGTCATTGAAGCTTTGAAGAAATCAGATAAGTTGGTTTTGAGTAACAACAATGAAATGATCAGAAGAAAGGATCCTTTGAGAGAATTCAATGAGTTGAAGAACATCAGAAAGAGAAACACTGTTCATATCGAGGGTTTCCCAAACACCACCACTCAGGAAGATTTAGAAGAATACTTCAACTCTAAAATTGTTGAACATTTACCAGAATCCAAAGAAATCGGTTCTATTCGTAGAATTAGAAACAGAAGTACCAAGGTTTTCTTTGGTGTTGTTGATGTCGAATTCAAGACCCAAAAAGACGCTGAGTACTTTTTGAATGAAATGGAAATCTCATTTCCAAATGGATTAATTTCCAAGGAGGATGAATCTGTTGACCAGAAAGATGTGTTGAAAAAGATGTCTCTTTTAACTTTCCAAGAGATGAGAGAAAACGGAAAGAGATTCGGAGTTAACGACGTCACCAAGAGAAAGAACAGTTTCAACTCTGGTAAAGATGTCAAGAAGTTCCGTAAGAACAACAACAAGAAACCTAGAAAGGAAGAAAAAGAGGACAAGGAAGAAAAGGAAGAGAACAACTCTGAATCTGTCGCTCCAGAAACCGTTCCAGAAACCACCTCTACCGAAGCTGCTCCTGTAGAATCTTCAACTGACGCTTAATTTGTACATTAGCTAACCCCAGCTCACCTGTATTTAGAAAAAACACACCTTGATTATAATTATCGATAAAATGCCATTCACGTGATTACGGGTGTGGTCTCTATAATTTTATACGCGTTACGCGATGTTTATTTTTCAGAATCTATAATTTTGCATCAACTCAAATCAGCTATGTCAGACGTTGAAACCATAAAGAAGGAGATTGTTGCAACATTCGGCGCATCTGATTCTTTAGATGATGAAGTTATTATGAAGATTCATGCCCTCCAAGGAATTTTCAACTTATCTACAGAAGATATCTTTCTTCAATGGGAAACATATAACGTGAATGAAGTAAAGGAAAATTTGGACTTATCCACAGTTGTATTGGACAACTTTCAAGAATACTTACAGAGCCATTTGGCAGCCAATAAGAACACACCGTCAATGAAACGTGCCAGAGACGTTGTTGTCTCTGGTTCCACAATAAAGAGAAGACCTTTGAAACCACTTAATTCTTCTAGTCCTATTATTGACCTGAACTTTCAAACTCCTAACTTGAAAAAGAGGAAAGTTAATGAAACACCTTACAAAACTCCTGCTGCTGGACCAGACTCTTCTCCAAGTCAATTTCAAACAGCTAACAATACCTTCCAGGTGTCTCCCACCAAACCAAGTGAAAGCTCTCATACTATCTTAGAGACATTAAATGGTCATATAGACGATATACAAAAAGGGGAGTCGAATAGAGTTCAAATATCAACTAATTTCGATGCTTCTAAGTATAAGTTCAGGACGATGTCTATGAAATTACTCGAAAGTGCAGATATGCTTGATGATCAAATTGACAACATGGCACAATTAATTCAAGACTCCCACAAAGATATCAATTTAGGAAATCCTTGTTTAAGTTCTCAATTTGATATACATTGTTGTGGAAGAATTGTTCCTGATTCTCCCCTCTATGATAAGATGCTTCTGCAAGACTTAAACTCTACGTCTTTGTACTTGGAAACTTCAAGATTGTCTGGTATTGGTCAAAGAGTTCCTTTGGATTTGACTAATCTCAAAGAATACTCATTTTTCCCTGGTCAAATTGTTTGCTTGAAAGGTAGAAATCCAGCTGGATCAGTTTTTGTAGTAGAAAATGTTTTGCCTTTACCACAATTAGGAAATCCTGTTACTCCTGAACAAGAATTGAAAGAATATAAGGACATGGTAGGGCAATCATCAGGTCTCAAGTTCGTGATCGCTGCCGGTCCATACTCAAATCTGTCAACTGTGAACTACAACAAATTCAGCTCCTTTGTCGATAAGGTAAATACTGACATTAAACCTGATGTTGTATTATTATTTGGTCCATTTCTTGATTTGACAAACATTGCAGTCGCTGAAGGAGACATCGACATATCAGACGACAAAAATCCACCCCAAGACCTCAATGAAGTGTTCAAAAGAACTGTTACACCCATATTGAGAAAAATCGATCCTAGTATTCAAGTTATTTTGATCCCTTCTTTGAAAGATGCTACTGTGAAACATTGTTCTTTCCCACAAGATTCTTTTGACAGGAAACAGTTGGGCCTACCAAAAAATGTGAAAGCCTTTCCAAACCCTTCTGGATTTGCCATTAATGAAATATTATTCGGTAGCTCCAACTTGGACGTTTATAAAGATTTGAAAGATATAATAAAATTAGATGGTGAAAGTGGTACTATATTCTCAAATAGGTTTGAAAGAATCACGAATCACATTTTTGACCAGAGAAGATACTACCCAAATTTCACTGGTTCTGTAGCTAAGAGGCAAGTCCCAAAAGAACAAATTTCAGCACTTGCAAATCAAAATGAAGGACTTATGGCTGAAGAAGTGGCTGCAACGAAAATCGGTGGGTCTTCCCTTGAGGTACCTTATTTGGGACTCACAGAACTTGGTGACAGTTTACCAGATGTCATGATCATTCCCTCTGAGTTGAAATATTTCGCCAGGGTTGTTAAAAATGTCGTTACTATAAACCCTGGCTACTTCATTAGGCCAAGTAAAGACAGCTCAAAAGAAGAGGGAACTTATGTGGTGATGCATACAAAAGCGCCAGATACCGAAGTGGATGACAACGTGCAAAGTGTAGGAGGTTCACCTGATCTTTATCACCACAACGTTTTCAAGAGATCCAAGATCAATATTTTTAGAAGCTGAGTGTATAGTAATGGAATAATTTATTTTGCAACCTTATGAAATTGTTTCGCGATTAGGTGAAAAACAAGCTGCGATCAGACGTTTGCCAATGGTTCATAGATTCATACAAATGTCAACCAGGATACCATCACTACGTAATTATTCCACTCCCGTTAATTTCGTGCTAAGAGACTACCAAGTTGAAGCTATTAACTCTATAAAATCGGCCATAGAACGTGGTATAAGGCGACCAGCCTTTGTGTTGGCTACTGGAGGAGGAAAAACAGTTGTATTCTCTCATTTAATTCCACAGCTACCAAAACTTAACCCCAGCCATGGTGATAAGGTGCTAGTACTTGCACATAAAGAAGAACTTGTATATCAAGCTGCAAAGGCGGTGGCTGTTGCAAATCCGAAATTGAAGGTGGAAATCGATATGAGAACTCTGAAACCGGATTTTGATGGCGATGTGATTGTAGGGTCTGTTCCTACTCTAACAAGAGCCACCCGGTTAGAGAAATATACTCCCAGTGACTTCAAAGCTATTATACTCGATGAATGTCATCATGCGACCGCCTCTTCGTGGACGAAGATCCTCAAATATTTCAATGCTCATACTGCTAAACTGGATTTGATCGTAGTGGGATGTACAGCTACGTTTGAACGAAGTGATGGTCAATCATTAGGTGAAGTCTTTGATGAAATAATCTTTGAACGAACCTTATCTACAATGATTGCTAATAAAGAGCTTGTGGATGTTAGATTTTCGAGCTTGAAGATGGATATAGATATGAATTCAGTCAAAATAAGAAATGACGATTATGATCCCAGTAGTTTATCAAGTGTTATTAATGAACTGGATAATAATGTTCTAGTTGCATTGTCATATAAAAAACTCAAAGAAGAGTTTGGATTCAAGTCCACAATGATGTTTTGTGTTGATGTTGCACATTGTAAGACTCTCTGCGGAGTACTTCAGAGCCAGGGCATAAATGCCCAATACGTAACAGGTAATACAGTGAAGCACGAGAGAAAAGCTATAATTGATGACTTTAAGGAAGGAAAAATTGACGTTCTATGTAACGTACTAGTTTTCACTGAGGGTACTGATATACCGAACATTGACTCATTGTACCTAATTAGACCAACCAAATCCCGACCCTTGTTAGTGCAAATGATAGGAAGGGGTCTTAGACTCCACTCCGGAAAGGCCCACTGTCATATCGTTGATATTGCTGGAACCAGGGGCACTGGTGTTCAGTCTGTTCCCGTCCTTTTCTCACTTCCTTCAAATTATGATATAGAAGGTAAGTCCATCCGACAATTGGAGAAAGAAAAAGAAGAGTACATCTTAAAACAACAAGAACTAGAAAGACTAGAATTGATAGAGAAAGAAAGGTCAAGAAAAGCGGAAGAAGAAGCTACTATTAACAAGATGAGAGAACTCTCTATAGTGAAGGACCAATTGATGCTTGAATTCGAGACCATCGACGGATTTTCGGCCATTGAAGCCAAGGACATTGAACAGTATAGAAGCATGAAGCTGGTAAGCTCACTGTTGGCCAAAGATAAATTACACTGGGTGAGACTTGAATATGATGTGTGGGGCTATCAACTAAATGAGCAGTTTCTCTTACTTCAGAGACATGAAGAGCTATCAGGTAATATAATGTTTAAACTTAGCATTGCTCAATTCCCCAACAATAGGCATAGACATATGGCTAAATTCAAAACGCCAAACTTTGTGGGACTTCAAGAGATTCTTTCGTCATATAATCTTGATACAATTTTGGCAAAAGCGACAGTAATGAAAAGATCATTAGGAAAACCATTTATTCCTTCCAGATCAATCAAGGCTTCAATTAAACAGCGTGAGTACCTATATAAGAGATTATTAGCCACGGTTAAGAGAAAGTACGATTTCACACCGGAACTTGATAAGAAGCTCAAATATCAACTTTCCGAATTATCTATATCTTCAGCCAGTGAGCTAATTTTTGCAATCAAATACTCGATTAAATCATTACAAATTGGGTGGGAGTTACAAAGAATGCTAGGACCTTCTAAAACAACCTTGAGCCTGGTAAAATCTGCCCTGGAACTGTATGTTACAAATAAGACTGGCGAACAAGTTGGACCCGAATTATTTATACCATCTAATTAAAAATGCATGCAAGAACTTAATTTTTATTTTTCGCACTTGTAAACAGTCGATTTGTAATCTTTCAAACACGTACAACAATGAGACTAGCTTCTTTGATATGTATCACCTTGGCCTTGTTAATGGGGATGGTTCATGGTGATATCAACGTTGCAGATGAGGAGAAAGCACAGAAAATTATATCTGATTCGGGGCATACCAATAATTGGGCGGTTTTAGTATCTACATCGAGATTCTGGTTTAACTATAGACACATTGCCAATGTATTGAGTCTTTACAGAACCGTCAAAAGGATGGGTATCCCTGACTCCCAAATCATTTTGATGTTGGCTGATGATATTGCATGTAACCCAAGAAATGCTGCACCTGGAACCGTATACAACAATATGAATCAAGCCATTGATTTATATGGAGATCTGATTGAAGTAGATTATAGAGGATATGAAGTTACGGTGGAAAACTTTATTCGTTTATTAACTGATAGATGGGATGATGACCATCCACGTACCAAGAGATTATTGACAGATGAAAACTCCAATATCTTCATTTATATGACAGGGCATGGTGGGAATGAGTTTTTAAAGTTCCAAGACGCAGAAGAAATTGGATCTTATGACATTGCTGATGCTTTTGCTCAAATGCATGAAATGAAACGGTACAATGAAATCTTCTTCATGATAGATACTTGTCAAGCTAATACCATGTACGAGAGGTTCTACTCGCCAAATATTCTTGCTGTTGGATCTTCTAAACTTGATCAATCTTCATACTCTCATCATTCAGATTTGGAAATCGGTGTGGCTGTCATTGACCGTTTCACTTATTACACTTTGGACTTCCTTGAGAAAGTCGAACCAACGTCAGATGCTACTATGGATGAATTGTTTGATATTTACACTTTCGAGAACATTCATTCAGATCCAGGCTTTAGAACCGACTTGTTCCATAGAGACTTGGACACTGTCAAGTTGACTGACTTTTTTGGTAATGTCCAGAAAGTGGTCGTGGATGATATAGACGAAGATATTCTTTATGTGGTTAACCATAATGAGAATGGTGGATTAGTCGAGCAACCGCTTGATGAACACACTGAAAACATTACTAAAAGATATATTACAAGGACTAATATCGATCAAAAAAGCTACATCAAGGAAACCAAGTCAACATTGGTTGATCTTACACCATCTCAAGTCAAAATCTTAGGTATCCTGGCCTTTGTTTCCCTTTTGGGATTATGGATTGTTGCCAAATGAACTGAAAGCTTTGTACATTATTATTAATACTAATACACAGTTATTATATATTAGATACCTCTCATAATTTCGACACACAATACTGGTCAGCAACTTGCTAGCTTCAGAGCCAATAATTCTCCGGAAGTCGTGAGCTTGGTTATATTATAACAGGTCGACTATATCCATGGTTACTCCATTTTACTTGGCTGTTTCAAAAGTCTCAATCTCTTTTTGAATTTAATTAACCGGAGTTTTACTCTATGTTTCTAACCAATATCACCAAGCCTTTGATACTCCACTGAGAAATAGTTTTCGCGGACAGTTAATGTTTTTGCAGCCATATTATGAAAATAGTACACCAATCTTAGAATCTACAAGATGATTATTCCTGGTCGCAATATAGGAACATTTCCAACCAAGTAGATAATCTTTTAATTAATATACCAATAATGATATTATCAAGGGGTATATGAGAGATTGTATTTTATTCTTCATACTCTTTTGAGTCAGACGAGATAATTAATATCCTTACATTGGCAACAGCTATGAATACACCGAGACACCATATTCAGTCTTGAAGATTACATATTAAAACTCTAGTGTTTATCTTACTTGGTGACATCTTCTGGATATGTTATGCAGTAGCTTGACGAAATGAGGAAAAATTTTGTTAACTCATTGAATTCTATAACGTTGGAAAAGCTAACACAGTTTCTCTCAATATAGATTGCAACGCAGATGATCCACATAAAACGAGATTTCACGTTTAACAAAATTTTTCTATAGTGGTTGATGAGCTCAGATTCAGAGTTGATCTAATTCAATATGTGCGTCAATACCAAAACAGACATTGAGTATCAGGATATACCATAAATGATCCGGTAGGAACTGGAATACAGTTATGTCACCAGAGATTACAATTTACTACAGGGACAATATTCTGTGGGTAGTTGAAAGGAGACAAGCCGCATTGAGTAAATACGGCGAAACACCCGCATTATTAGGTAACATGGGAATAAAGTCTAGAAAACGTATAGATCTAAAATCTGACCATGATGTTCTCCCCAGTCAGGCAGGGAGTTCTATGGAGTGAAAACTGCTTGATCCTAATTGAATTCAATGATGATTTAGATTCATTTGAGGTCACTAGTCGTACTAAGGAACATATCAGTCCCAGACTTCTCACCGGGTGCTATGTATGACGATCCTGTCCAAAACAATTGAATGTAGGCAGAGCTTTCATGCTGTTTTTGAACGTTTAGTGTATACTCTGTCAATACTCTGTCAAGTAATCATTCAATTTGCGGAGTTCCAAATTTTACGAGTCGCAGGAAACTGATCTTTCCTTTACACTGGAAAGCGCGAGCGTTTTAACGCAGCGCGACCTGTTTGTTTATTTTCCAGCTGCTCACATTTAATACATAACAAAAGCTCACTAATGTCAGATAGATCGAGAGTACCGGCTTATATGGATCACTCTTCGACATTCTTCTATAGTGTTTCATCTGTCGAGGTTGCTAATACAACCAAACTTGAGCACTTAACAGACTTGAGGGTGAGAATCAAAGAATCCAAAGGTGATCGAAATTCTCCGATTCTCAACCCAAGAGCCATCACAAACTATATTCAAGGGTTAGAGATACTAGATGACTCTGATGACAGAGATTTGTCTCGGTCAACCTTCCGTACTTTGAGCGACCTCCTAAAATATGCGGCTATTGGAGGCAAAATTACCAGAGAACATGCCAAATCTGTGATCCCAATTCTTATCAATAAACTTGGTGATAACGATGACAAGATAGTATTATCTGCTGCAAAACGGTTGGATGATATATGGCTTATCAACAATAAAGAGGTACAAAACGGGTTTGATCGAATTGCATTTCCCAGCACGAATCAGAAGGTGGTATTGAGATCAATTGCATGGTTGACTGATAGAATTCTGGAATATTTTCAATTTACGTTGGAAAAGTTGGTATTGAGCATCGTCAAGTCGATAAATAGCAATTACCAACAGTCAAGGATGGATGTGATGAACGCATTAGTGCAATTCCTACGTGATTATTTTATGACCCATAATGACCCAGCCTCCCATAAGTTGGCTCTGCAAGAAGTTTACTCCGCTTCGATGGATGATTTTGTGAGAGACCAAATTTTGAATGCCATAAACACCAATCTAAAGCTTCACACCAAGCTGTCAGAAAACACAGTGCAGATCCCCCTGCTAACAACAACTCAAGTGCCTTCATTACATAAGTCACCTGGTGCTTTGATAGATAAAAATACGAAGGGTCTATTGGGTTCACCTTTTGAAGAACACAAGATACAAACTGCTACGAACTTCCATGAAAAAGCTGTGCAGTCACCCTCGAGGTCTTCTGAAGAGACTGACTTAGACACTCTAGTTACTAAGTTGGATAATTATTCATTTGATAACACAATCAGTCCGCTTGATTTATACGATGCTGATGAGCTTCACAGAATGGAAAAAGATCTTCAACCAGCTTTTGAAGGGAATGAGACAGAAAATAACTGGCAGATGCGGGAGAAGCAGATTCTTAAGATCAGGCAACTCTTGAGGAGTGAAACATTCATGGATCATATAGAAGAGTTTATTATGTTCATTCAAAAGGTGGCTGATGCAATCCGTAAAGCACTCTTGTCTTTGCGTACTACATTATCTACACATGCATGTCAATTGATTAAGGAAATGGCTATGGTGATGAAAGAATCATTCGATTGTTTGTTTGATATAATGTTACCAGCATTGATCCAAGTCTGTTCCTCGAACAAATCTATCTCTTCGAAAAATTGCAATACTGCTATCTGCTCAATCATTATAAATTGTTCCTATGCTCCCAGGTTCATAAACAAAATAGATGCATGGTCTTCAGAGAAAAATGTCAACTTGAGGTCATATTGTTCTTCTTGGCTTCATATTATAATCATCAGGTTTCATAACTTTCCAAATTTTATTTTGCAACCATCCTCCCAGGGTGCAATTCCTAGAATTGTGTCAGTGGGAAAAACCTTGGGTAAACTTCTTTCTGACTCGAATGGAACAGTAAGACAAGCAGCTCGGGAGACATTCTGGGCTTATGTTAAATATGCTCCATCCGAAGCAGAGACCATCTTGGCTAACGTTGACGTAAACGTCGCTAGAGGAATTGAGAGAGCTATGCCCTCTTCTTTGACATCAGATAACCATCAGTTCTTTAATCGCCAGAAAAGTAGTAGAGAAAGATCCAACCCGATTATCCCTAAAGTTTCAGCAAAGACATTATCTTCAAGGATGTCTGCAAGAGCTTCAGCTTTACCTTCAATGTCAACGTCAACTTCAAGACCGCTATCTAGAGGGATGGTACCAAGACCTACCCCTCAAAATATATCTAGGCCGAATGTTAGTAGTGCCGTTTCTTCTTCAACTCAAGAACGGGCAGCATCGAGACTATCGGCCTCGAGTTCAATTTCGAGACGTTCTCTTGCAAGTAGTAGAGATAAAATAAGATCAAATAGTGATGAAATGAAAAGGCCATCAAAGAATAGGATTGACGTACCTATGAAGCATAACCTTAACAATAATGTGACAACCACAAAGCAAGCTGAATTCCTCAAGCACCACATTCAGAAAGTATCTGAGGGTCGTTCTTCTAATATAAAAACGCCTAGCCCAGCTCCAGATATTTTGAAGGAAAAGGAAGCAGCTATCAAAACCTCAGTTATTTCGTTTCCAGGTAGCATACAGATGCAGGATTCTACGACTATTCCTGCCCCACAAGTACCCCAACCTATAGCATCACCGACTTCTGAGTTCCCATTGGCTGACCAATTAACTTCAAAAGATGAATCTAAAATTCGGCAAGGTGTAGATGCTTTGAAATATGCTTTAAAATATGGAGAAGAAGCTGAAATACCCCATAATATCAGCATAATCCTCTCTCTGGTTTCAAAGCTGCACATAGAAATATTGAAACCTTTGTTTGATTATGCTGATGTCAAGCAAATCTTACCAGTTTTCAATCTAGAAGACTTCCTTCGTGTTTGCTTTTCCTTTGGTGCTTTCATATCTGAAGACCTATTACAAGCATCTCGGAACATGTACTCAAGTGAAAGAATCTACAAAGCTATTGATATGGTTTTGATCAATTGTTTAAGCTGTCAAAAACTACTCAAGACTGACCCGACTTTTGGGGAGCAAATTTCAATTTACAAGGCCACTATATCCAAGCTGATTATGACTTACTTGACTTTGGATATTGAGGAAGCATCCAATGAACAGAATTTCCCGATTATATCCAATAACCTATTTCATCTCATAAGTAACATTCCTTACCATTCATTCGAGATGTACTCAACGTTACTCGGCTCATTATACGAAAGAAATCCTATTATTTTCAAAACTAGTCTCCAATATTTTGTTTCTGATTACAAAGAAAGTATTCTTCAGCTTGTCCACAAAATCGATAAGAAGAATAATCACAAACAGAGAATGGATGTCCAAATCTCAAGTATGGATGATGATATAGACATTGACGACCTTGTTGGTTATACAACTAAGCCTGATCAAGTCGATATGAGTGAAGTAATTGCAATCCATGATCTCAATCTAGGTGGTGCCAGTGACTCTATCGAACGAAGCAACAGCCCCGCTAGTATCGAAATCCAGTCCCAGGAGCAATTAGGTGCTATAGAAGACATAGACATGGCTGATGAACAGATTCAACAGCTGAAAGAAGGCTCCTGCGATATTCGGGAAACAAACATGATTGAGGTCTCCACTCAAGAAGATCAATCTGAAATACCCCTGAAACATGGAAGGTCATCTGAAATACTCGAGCCGGATAATGTTTTCATTGAACAGGAAACCCCAGCAAGACAGAACGATAAGTCACCAATAGTTGGCAATAATTCAACATTTGAAATTAAAGATCCTTTCCAGTCCTTGGTCGAAAAGGTAGACCCATTGAAAGCCAAGTCTGAAAGAAATAGGCAAATCAATATTTACGAAGACCATGGCACGTTACATACTCGTCCTCAGGCTAGAAATTCACCTACTAATATTAAAGGCTCTCCTCCCAAAGTCATCCAGAACGACTACGACTATACAGATCTCAACTGGTTCAATTTTCAAATGGCTCAACATCCAGAACGGCCGAAGAATGATATAAGCAAAAAAGAATTTGAGTCTTTACTAGCCAAAATGAGTGAGGCTTCTATTGACAACAGCCAATTTTTAACACTTATTCACTACCTCCAGAATTGTGTAGACTCGGACCTAGAGTTTGCTAGCTATTTTTACAATGTGGGCAAATATGAGCTTGAAAATAGCCTATGGAACTTCTTGAAAAACTATGAACAAATGGAAAAGAAGCAAGTATCTAACGGTTTGATTATTATGAAACAGTTGTTGATCACAAAAGTTAATCTCAACATCGATAAGATGATGCAGGCATTAATTGGTATTGGCAGCCTTTATGGTGAAGAATTACTGGAAATTAGTTTTGCAATCAATGAGATCTTTGATGAGATCCTCAAGATTAAATCGTACTTGAGTGTACAAATCTTCCAACATTTAATTGGTGAAGCTAAAAAGCTATCCAATGAGTCTTCTAAAAAGGAAATTGTACTTGTTTTTGAACTTTTATTGAAGTTGTTATCAAAATATCCCCCAATCCAAGACACAAACTCGGATTCCGTTCTCGAGTTTGCCAATGAAATACTCCTCAAATTTCTTTCCCATGACGATATAGAAATTCGTAGAATAATTGTCTTGAACTATAGTCAGGTTCTTCGTGGATTACAACAAACTAACGATATTAATGTTATTACCCTGATCGAACAATCATTGAATGCATCTCAAAAAAAACTAATTCATTACTATATAACTTGTTAACTTATGTGGAGTCATATAATTTATATTACATAGTAAATAAAACACGTATTAGAAATAAAAGAAATATAGTTACAGTAGAAGGAAATTAATGCAAATAGTTAATTAATATGCTGGTTGATGCAGTTTGTTTTCCACTGAAAGTTCATTACAGCTTGTTGTCGTCTCCTGGGCTTTCAAAGTTAACCCTTTTTATACGATCAGTGGAAGCAATTTTTTTAGGCTTTGACGGTGCTGAATGAACGTTTAGTAAGGATGACGAGCCCGAACTGGAAGACGTATTTGAACCAGAAGGTTTCACGACTTTATTATTAGGGAGAAGACCTTTTTTCTTCATCATTTGGTGTTTCTTCATCATCATGTTGGCACTGATAGATTGTTGACGGTTCGAAGGGGAAGGAAAGTGGATTGCATATGGAGAGTGTGCAAGATGCTGAGACAGGGGAGGGGGAGGAGGATAAGAATGCTGTGGAAAATGCCCGAATGCTGGAGAAGCCATTGGATGAGGACTTTGCATGGTTGCAGAAGGCGTAATGGCTTGACTAATCAAAGTCCCTGGTGGTCCTGATGAACCAGGAGCACCAGAACCTTGAGGTGGAGGTGGAGGATAAGGCATCATAACAGAATGGTTTTGAGGGTGATAATTTGCAAACATAGATTCAGGATTCTCTGGTACCACCATATAACCACCAGAATTTGCATATGCTTGGGGATCCGGATGGCCTTGCCAATAAGCTTCAGATTCATGAACATAGTAAGGTTCTTGTTGATAGTACAGGGGATGAGGAGCCATGACACCTAATCCAAGACCCGGCCCGTAATGTCCTGGAAACTGCTCTCCAATTGCTGGAGATGCAAACGATTGTTGAAATTTGGCAGACAAAGGCATGATTTGATAGAAGTCATCAGGTTTTCCTGAACGAGGTAATGGCAATGGAGTCTTAATGGGTAAGGTTTGCTCGATCAAATACTCGTCATTGAGAGCAACCTGATTTGTGATAGGGGGAAGGGCGTTTTGGTTTTGACTGAAATCATAGTTTCCGTCATAATATCCAGGAGCACTGATGTAGTTTGATGATCTGTCTATAACAATATACTCATTGTTCCCTTGGAAATAATCCAATGGGAAGTCGTCATCATCATCTGAATGTTCATTCTTGTACTGATCCGGAGTTCCTTTAGAGAGAAATGCAAATTCTTCAGTTACTTCTTTGGCTTGAGAGGAAGCATCCTTTTGCTTGTTGCTCGCTTTAGACTCAATGGAAGCTTCTTCTTTGACAATTGCCTCTTCTGTCTGATTTGAAGAAACTGTGCTATCAATGGAACTTTCGTCCACTGACAGATCACCATCTTTCTTGTTTCGATTCTTATATTCAAGCAATTGAGTGTACAAAAGCTTTTCATCTTCATACTGGAAAGATAATGCTGGCTCTCTATCTGCGATAGTAGTAGGACTTTGATCACTTTTCTCCTTTTTCAAATCTCGTTCCAATGCATCAGCCATTAACTTATCATGAGGAACATTGAACCAAAAGAAAACCTTCTGCTTCTTTTGGGTTCTCAAACAATTGTTTTTGTACAAAAATTCAAGAAATGGAGATTTAGGAGTTTCAAGGACAGCATCAGTACCACATTTAAGATTTCTCAAATCTGAAAAGATCCCTTCTTCAAACTTCTTTCTATCGATAATCTTCCTGCCGAACTGTTGGAATTTATAAACAATACACCTTACGATATCCGTCCCAGTTATGAAATAAAGATTATTCCAAAAAATGCAAGAAACGAATCCTTCGTCGGGATTTAAATAATAACGTCTAATAACTTGATTCTCTTGCCAATTGGCAGGGGCTGTTGCAAGAAAGAACTTCAAATCTTCTATTAGTCGTAAGCTTTCTTTGACTTCGTCGTTTTTAATCGCCTCCGTTATCTTCAGCTGCATGCTAGGATCTGATATTTCAGACATTATTGAACAATTGATTTTTGAAACAACTTGGATTAAAAAGAAACAATTCTAACGGTGAACAAAAAAATGGGGAAATATAACAATGATGAATCTTAACGTTATAATACAAAAAGGAGTGTGATAGTTTCACCGTAGACGTTCTTTAAATCAAAAATTGACTTTTGGAGCTCTTGAGTATTCTATAACGAAATGTGATGGACAATCAACCAGTATATATATTTCAGTTTTTTTGAGTGTCAGAAATTCTCAAGTGGTTTTTTTTTTTTATTTTTTTGATTATATTTCTTCGTGTTCACTCACACACAAACCACAAAAGTAATACTGATAGAACGACAATTTTTATTAGTTATCCTCAATTACAAGTCACGTAAAAGGTTAATGTTTGCCGTTTGCTAGTGAATAAGCGAAACGTTATAGGTCACCTTAAAAAATTTGTACCTATTTGGAAAGAAAAGTTTGGGAAAAAAAATTCAAACGTGAAACTCAACCACTTAAATAATTTTTGTCTTCTCACCGCCAGAATGTTTCAGGATTGTATTCTGAAACAAGGTGCCTGATTTTTTCTTGCCCTATTGGGATGCGTGCGACCTTTTCTCGGGATTCTGACACAATTTACGAGCCAAGTAAACACTAGTTCCTAATTGGGAAACGATGTTCGTGTAGTTCTTCGGTGTTTTTTGCTGTAAGCCAAAAACTCAAATGCTATTGAGATGTAAAGGATCTAGATCTATTAATCTGGGTGATCTGACGTAAAAGTTCTGCTTCCACCGAAAACTTTAAGCTTATTGAAATTCTAGAATGGGAATGTGGCAGGCTATGCCTATATATTTATATATATCTGTCTTCCCCCTACGTCTTGGACTTTACGAAAAAATAAAAGTTAGCAAGCATTTATGAATGCTATGGCATCTTATAGTTTATTCACCAGGCGATAAATTTTCAGTATTGTGCGATATGAGATTTGCCGCAAAGATTCCCAAAACAAATGTAAGACTTGGTTCTTAATATAACAATAAAACGGATAATTATTGTTATATGGACTTTTCGGTGGCTCGACGATTCTGCCAGCTTATAGTTGCATAGAAAAACAAAGGGTTCATTTCTATTGATAATTTGCAGAACAAAGCAATTTCCCTGATAACAAGAGAACCATCAGCACATTATTTTCCGAGAAGGGAAATTTAACAATAGGGACCAACGGCATTTTTAATTTGTTTGTTTTCATGAGATAAAGAATGTTTCTTATGGGTTTCGATAACCAGCCTAAGCCTGCTGGTGGTGAAAAGGTAAAAGCTCGTGTATTACTGTAACTAATATTGATTCTAGTTCCACCCATCTTTATACCAGTCGGCACGAGTTCCAGAGAGTGGAGGAACTTCATGTAGACTCAAATTCATGTTGCTAAAATTATCATGAATATCCTCCACATCACTATTTGCATCGTGCTTCGACTTTCTTCGGTCCTTAGGGAATGTTGATGTAGCAGCTTCTGAAGCTTGTGATCCTCTTCTAAATGGTGGAACGTATTTCCCACTGGCACTAGATGCCAAAGTACTGGAAATGTCGTTTGTCATTGACGATGGCCTGCCATTAAATGCATTGTTGTGGTTTCCATGAGACTGATTTCCTATAGACCGATTGTTATAACTGTTGTTATAAAATTCTGCACCAGAATGTCTTTTGTTGGTTTCTTCGGTAGGATTCAAACTTCCAAATCCCGAGTTATTCGAATAGTATGTGAACTGGTGATAGCTCTTATCAGTTGGGAGGTTGTATGTCGGAGCCTTGAATTTTGGTTTCCGATCCTTGTCCAAGCCCTTTTCCTTAGTCCCAGTAGTCTCAGATAATCCAAAATCATCTTCTAATTGGAAGACTTCTTCATAATCACTGTTCAAATTGAAGCTATCAATATGCTCATTCACTGGATGGATTACAGGTGATTGCCTGTAGTTGGGAGATCTCAAAAATGGTGGAATATACTTATCAGAGGTATTGGATGCAATCGAGGGATTTAAAGCATTATGTGAATGTTGACCAATTGAAGAGATCGAACTGGCTAACTGACCATTAGGATTATTATTCAACGCATTCATACTTGAAGTGATGATACTCCGAGACTTAGAAGAAGAAAATGAATTGGACTTTCGTCTGGCTTGAGTTGGCGTCCCATGATTCGAAAAATCACTCTTATTCCGGATATGGTTAGTGTTAAAGGTGTTATTCTGATGATAACTAGAATGATTCCCAATATTTCCTGTACTGTTATTATTGTTATTAATATTGTTGAAGTACTTCTTGGGTCCATTCTTATAGGAGTTGCGGTAATTTTTTTTCCAAGTTTTAGGCTTATTATTATTTTTTTTCCAATTGCTTGCATTTCTTCTTGTTTTTGGCCTCTCAAAATTATTAGCCTTTGGACCCTTATTGTCTCCGTACTTATTCATGTAATGATTAAACACAGATTTGGGGGTAAAAAAATCCTCTCTGTTAAATTTATTCTTTTGAGGCATTGGACGGTAGTAGCTATTAGATTGGTTGTAAGAAGCAACACTCATAGGCTTACGAGAGTTTCTGAAGAACTTAGATCTTCCATTATAATTGTTTCCTTCGTTAATCGGGATTGGTTTCAAACTTGTGCTATTTGAAAGCAATGCGTCTGCTCTACCATTGTGAGGAATTTCATGAATCTCTTTAGGTGATGAATCAATGATATCCGACTTGTTAATGGTAGCATCAGACTTATCTGCCACTCCGGTATCTTCCATGTAGAATGTAGATTCGCCCTCGTCTTCATCATCTTGCTCGTCATCTTCTTCATCGTCATCTATCATTACGCCTTCTGGAATTCTAACTATGTGGTCAGCAACAATATCTTTGTCCTCAGAAACACTTTCAGCTGGGGGATCGACATCAATCGAAATACCTGATTTCTTCATCATGTCATTTTCACTGTCGGTGATAGCTTCTTCTTGATTATCATCACTGTAGTAGTCATCGAAATCACTACTGCAAAATTCATCATCTATTGTGAAGAAGTTCAACACATCCAATTCTGCCTTTAGAGAAGCTAAGTCCCTATTTGTGGGGTCGATATTCAAACAATATCTAAGGACCGAAAATAGATCACCAGACATCGTGGAGAAAGTATCGAATAAAGACTCCCTATTTCTTGCGAAATGAACAAATCTCTTATCAGAGTAATTGGCCACTTCAAATGGATTCTTACGGAACACCAATGTCAAAAGAATAATACCAATGGACCAGAGATCAAGTTTCGAGGCATCGTATTCCTTCAATTCAGAATCAAATAATTCGGGTGCCATATAACGTTCTGAACCAACGTCAAATTCACTTCTGTTTGAGATCTTGAGACTGGTAGTAGCCAATCCCCAATCACATAATTTGATGGACCAGTCTTCACTGATCAAAATGTTCTCTGGTTTAAGATCTCTATGGTAAACACCGTGAGAATGACAGTATTCTAAGGCATCAAGAATTTGACTAAATACATCCTTGATATCTCTTGGGGTTGTGGGACCATGGCCTTGTTGGATAACCTCATAGAGATCACCTCTACCACAATATTCCAATACTAAATAGGAATCAAAATGGTCATACAAAGTGGCAATGTTTGGATGCAGCCCCAAGATTTGATGGACAGCGATTTCTTTGGCCGCTTCTTCATACAAGCTCTTTAAGATCTCCTTTGTGTTCTGACGATTTGAAACGTCATCGTTGTTGTTCTGATCATGACGTAACTTTGCAGGGGAAGAAGAAGCACGAGAGTCCCTCTTCTTTTTGTAATCTAGTGGATAAATATACTTAACTGCCACCAACCGATTATCTAGCTTTGTATCTTTTGCTAACGTCACAAGACCATATGAACCTTCACTCAAATCCGTGATCTTGGAGTATCGGTTCTTCAACAACTCTCCCTTATTGTAGCTTTCGTATTCTTCCATATTAATGATGTATGCTTGATATTCTATATGTGATCTGGGAAATAATGAAAGGATGCAATTTAAAACTAATTAAAGTCAAACGGATGAATTAATCATATAATATGGATCGGAAGATTAGTGGAATAGTACACCAAGAAAGCAAGAAATTCCTGTCACTCTAAGTACACGTAACCGATTTGAAAACTATTTTGATTGTTGGGTAAAACCTCACTTTCGATGAAAGTTTCTGCCAATCAAAATACAAAAAGGTGTATTGCAAGGGGGTGGGAGAATAAGGAATTGAGAAACAAAATTTGAAGAAATTGGCACAAGGCACAAGCAGGATTTGCAACTTTCTGGACGCCTGTTTCAATCAAAAAAAAATAGCTGTTCACAAAAAACAAATGAAATTCAATAATTTGGTACTTTCAATTTTGTCTGGAGATGATGTGACCTTTTTGATTATCGATTTTCGCGGTGATTCTATCAATGAAGTTGAATCACAAAACCCAACAAGGAACTTTGCCATTGTTTAATATTTATTTGTCCAACCTTAAATATGGATGAATTGATCACTTCGTTTCTTGACTTCACTGGTACTCTGGATCCTGGAGTCGCCAAACAGTACTTGGATGCCACCGGGAATGATTTGGAATACGCTGTTCAGTTGTTCTTAGAATCGGGTGCTCCAGCTGCTGCTGCTGCTGCCAACACTTCCGCTCCCGTAGATGACGAAGAATTGGCCAAAAAACTACAGCAAGAAGCTTATGGTGGTGCTGAGGACAATGTACGGGAAGCTGACTCTTCAGTACATAGACACGCCACATTGGTTGAAGGATATGAACATCCCATGTTTAATCAACCTGCTCGTCCAACAGACATCTTTGGTGCCGGTAGAGTAGGTATTTTCAACCAACGATTCGACGAAGATGAGAGTGCCTACTATGAAGATAGAGATATGGATGACGATCTTGACTTTGACGATGCCGAAGATGTGGAAGATGAAGACCGAGTGATTGAGTTGGATAGTGATGGAGAGGCCATTGATTCACATAGAGAGTCTGGTCCGCCAAGGTCGAGGAGAAGGGTAAACCGTGCCAATAGAATAAACGAATTGACTTCAACACAAAGGAGATTGGCCAATTTGTTCCGGCCTCCTTTTGATATCATGGAAAGAGTAAGTATAGATGGTGCAAAGACCTTAGGACGTCAACAAAAAAAATGGATCCTTGTGAACATTCAGGATGCCACTGAGTTCAGATGTCAAGTTTTGAATAGAGATTTGTGGTCCGATAATAGAGTAAAGGACATGGTAAAAGAACACTTTGTGTTTTTGCAATTTCAACATGATTCTCCTAATGGAGAGCAGTACGTCAACTTCTATTCAGTTAATGAGTATCCACACATATCCATATTGGATCCCTTAACCGGAGAAAGGGTGCATAAGTTCACTGAAGGCAGTGTGCCTGAGGTCGAAGAGTGGTTAGAACAAGCTGAGAAGTTCTTAGAGAGGTTTTCGTTGTTTGGAGACAATAATCCAGTGGTGGAACATGAAACTAAGTTCGATCCTGATGCTTTAACAGAAGAACAACAAATCGAGTATGCAATGAAGCAAAGCATTAAGGAGAATAGAGGAGGCGATGACACAACCAATGAAGTTTCAGTAGACAAAGAACTGATTATTGCAACAGAAGAGCCTGAAATAGAGCCTGAAGATTCATTCGCCAAAATCCAACCAATTGACCATGATGTTGAGGGCACCTCTGATCCTTCAACTAGGGTACAAATTAGATTTCCAAGTGGAAAGAGGCTTGTTCATAGATTTAAACTTTCCGATAAGATCGTTGTACTTTATCAGTGGTTGAAATTTGTCTTAGGAAAGGATGACTATGGGTTAACTCCAGAAGATGGATTTGTTATCACAAATACAGTTAATAGGCTGATAAAGCTCATTGATTCTTTGGATGCAACATTCGAAGAAGCCGGGTTAAAGAATGCTAGTATTCTTTTAGAAAAAGAATGATTATGAGTTCTTTTTGTGTATCATAAATTATATATAAACTACAACTTTTATACATTTGATTTTTTTTTATGGATTAGCGACAGGGAAACTTTCAATCGAGGGTAATATTGGTAGCTTCTTGTTGCTATTTTCGGAAGAATTTAAGTTCATTAGTCTTTCATAATTTGTGGTGAATTGGTTTTCAGCTTCTTGGATACCATGTGATCCAGTTTCCGTATCATTCATTTCCTCTTCGTCAATTGGTTCACTGACATTGTTCCTGATCATTTGTAAGTCATTATCAAGGTCTTGCTCCAGTGTTTGACTCAATTGGCTTATTAAGACAGTATGTGGGTCTTTCGAGGATGAGTTCAAGTTTACTTGGTTCTTCAAGATATTTTGCTTGATATTGGTTATCTCGATACCGTTTCTCTTGGCGTATTTGTTAGAAATATATCTTCGAGTGTCTGTGTTATCAAACTTGGAGTTCGCTGGGATAACAGAGAAATGATAAGCATTCCATTGATCAATACCCATCTGTGAGCTACTATACTCGTTTTCCAATTTAGTAATCTCTAACAATTCATCCATACACTGATCAATCAAGAAATACTTATAATTTATTAAGTCGGCCCTGAACCTCTGCCATATAAGGACTCTGTCATTTTCAGTAGAAGTTGTGTTTAAATTAGTTTGAAGGCCATTTTCTATTGACAAAGCCCGCAATTCATTTGAATATCCCTCAATGAGTTTTTGAAAGCTCGACTGGAAAGGAAGGCTTTGTTGGTTTGTGCCAGTCAAATGTGCATCAATGTCTAAAGGACTTTGAACATTCACCAAAAGGTCATTGATTTCTTTATTAATAGATTCAAACGATCTTGTTGAGCTCTTACCAAATTCAATAGATTGTTCTGTGGCATCTTTGACCCTCTGTATAACTCCAGTTTCATATTCTATCACATCATTCCAAGTTTTATAGTTCTCATAGAATTGTTTTATCAGATTTTCGAGAGTTCCAATCATATAATCTATTCTAGAAAGTCTTCCTGTCAAATAAGACCTGCTAATATCTCTGAACTCTTTCTGGATTTGTGCCTCCAATTGTTTCAATTGGTCGTTAGATAAATTTGGTAATGTGTCAATAGTATTAGCCTTGAACATTTCTGTTAAGTTCGGCTGCGATAAATGTGCAGTAGAAGATCTGGGGCTGGTATTCTCACTTCGTTCACCTCGAGACCGTCTTCGCGTATTGAGCTCTCTTGTGTCATTATTTACCTCAGAATCCTGAGCATTCTTCAGGTTTCTAGGTGATCCGTCGCTCATATTTAGTGCAGTCTTATGTTTTGGAGTAAAGCCTTCGCTAGAATTTTGTCAATTGTGGTCGCATTTTTCTTTTCAATTTTGGAACTAATATTGCATTAATCTAGTCGTGCGGACGCTAGTGATCCAAGGCTGCAACTTACGAAATGTAAACGTTGTATATTTGTGATCTAACCTTCGGAAATCTCTACTCAATGTTGGAATATATACTAGCACTGAAGTCGTCAAGACATTCAAGTTCATTCAAATTATTGATGTATTCGTTGCCTGTAAGTTCGTTATCATTAAAGGTGTCGTCGTTGGTGTTGGAATTATTAGTCAAAGTTTCACATTGGTTCGATAACTGGGCCAATAAATTGGCCAACTTTAAGTTCTGGTTACCGGTCAATGGGCTTAAATTGCTGGATAAAGTTGACAAGCCTGAGTACACCATTTGGTTCAAGTTATTAAAAAATACATCATTATGAGTTATTAAGTTAGTTTCATTTATGAGTTTCAAGAATTCTTCACTGTATTCATTAATTAATGATGGGTTCGTATTGAGCAATGTCAAATTCAAATTCTCAAGCTTGGGCCAAATGCTTCCAATGATTAAAGATTTGTTTGAATTGATCGATTCCACTGTGGCTAGTAAGAGATCGTTGAAATCAGTCAAAGACATCTCGGTTCTAGCATTTATATGTTTGAAGTTTTCATCAACTTTTCTTTCAATCTCAAAACTCAAAGTCTCCCATCCTTTATTCAACAACCACCAACTAAGACTCAAGTAGCTTTGCTCTACCAAGTAATTCTCATTATCATCCACTGGTGGGGCCTTCGATTCATTCGTCATCATTATGGCACTCTGCAAGTAAGACTTTCTGGCCAAAATATTCAATTGTAATCTGGTCAATAATAACAAAGACGAAGTCGAGTAAATTAATGTCAAAAATCTCAGTATCGTCTTTATCTTAAGCAATCGCCACAACTCAGTCTTTGATTTGTTCACATACAAAGATAAGTCACTATCATCTGTACTTGTATGCAACGATAAGTTGTCTGTTGTTAATAAACTGTCACTGATTTCTTTGGAGCCGGAATTACTTAAGTTCAGCTTCTTCAACTTCAAAGCCTTTGTGATTAATTCAGTAGGAGAATTATTGACTATTGGTGATACCAAAACGGGCAATAATGCAAGTAAAGTATAATAACAGTCATTCTGAGTTTGGATAAATCTTCGTTTGATTTGCTCCTTAATAAATAATTCTTGTCTCAATGAATCTTGGAAGTTTCTAAACTTTCTAATAACAAAATAATTAACTAGATAATACATCGAAACTCCAATTGTGGAGCATATGATAATCTTCCTTTTGTTTCTTCTGAAAAACCCACTCAACGACGAAAATATAGCCATATTACTATCAAGGGTTGTGTTGTGGATGCTTTAATCAAGTTAACAAGATTGTATAAAACTGACCTGGTTCTTTGTTGGAAATCACCGCGGTGAGTTGTTTTTGGGATTGGTTTCATGTGCGATTGATGACACAAAACACTCCATTAACCAGACCCGCGCCAGTGGAGCCGTGGTGTCTAGTAGCCAGCAGTCGGGGGAGGCGCGCCACCCAGGGAGAGCTGCGGTGTTAGCAAGGGCCATCATTGCGGGGGCAAAGTCACATGACATGGTGAAAATAATTGATAAAATAGCTTTGCGATACTTCAAGTACCGGATATCTCAAATGATAGATATCCCATTTAAATTGCTGCAAATGTTGCCTCATTTGTCAATTGTTTTCAATCTTGGTTGCACTAGAAATTCTAGTTTATTTGATTTTGCCAAGAAGGATGCGGATACGAAGATTCAGCCCAAATCCAATTTTCCCAAGATCCCAGACATATACGGCATGACATATTCAATTTAACTTCTATTGTCCTGGTTCCGTAATGGTAGAAAGGTAGGTTTTTTCGGTACTTATCGGATGGCTTATCAGGGGTTTTCCACTGCCGTATGGTCGTATGAACTCTTTCCTAATTAGTCCTGAGTATAATCTCCTACAGCTGAAACTCCCACCTCTCCAATCCGGACGACGTACTGAGTTATGGGGCTACACTCTGAAGAAACCAATTATCTACATCACAGTAGTTGAGAAATTTATGAAGAAGAATAGTATACAAATCGTAGATGTGAAGTTTAGATTTACAATGCGGGTGTTCCGAGACATCTAGTGACAAAGCACACTAATAAACTTTAAACTATTTTTCCTCTGAAGATATTTAACGTGGCGACTAGTTGACAATAAAGTCCGAAAACTCAACTCAACTGTAGACTTATATATAAAGTAATATGAATACTGGATATCCTGCTACCTATGAAGATGTACATGACTGTGTTGGCCAACTGTTTGAAGCTCCCGATATTGATGAACATAATATTACATATTATCAAGAAGATCCAGACATATTGACTAGATTCCACATTGATAATCATAATCTTTGTGCTTCTCAAATATCTCCTTACCTAGTGGAGATTCGATTATTGAGACAACAGCTTGACATACTAGAGCTTCATCTAACGAATAGGTTGACTTTCACAGCTCATCCCAACAGTACCATCTTGTGGATTCCAGTTGACGGTATGAACCATTTCCCTGAAACAATAAATGCAGTATGTGAATTGGATGAAAATATTGTCAATTATATTTTCCTGGCGTATTATCCTGAGCAGACCTTCCCTGGTAAGTTCTCCGCCATAGAACTCATCCTACAGCACTTGGGAATTTACACTCCAGAGGAGGCATAGAAGAAATACCTACTATTCCCAATTGTTTAACGGGAGCCATTATATTTGCTTCTGGTTTGATAAGAATCTTCTGTTGATTGCATGAAATTTTGCAACCATCCTAGTTCAGGTTCCTGCTCTTCATATTGGGACGGAAGCTTATCTCGGCATCAATTATGTTATAAGTCCGATGGTGTTTTAACTTATTGGAAAGAAATCTGTTAGCTCTCAATTTAATTTATACTCAATTTATGTCCGTTGTAACTGCCAGTAGTATATTCCATCCCATCGTTTCTATTATATGAGCATCCTCCGGATCGAGAATCAGCAAATGTATTTATTCGTTCATACTATCAACATATGCATTATAATTCTTCGTACTGCTTCTTCCAATTAGACTCTCAAAGCATTACCACTCTGAACCCTGATTCGACGATATACAATAAAGTACTCTCACCACAACAAGACTCGACTCATTGAACTTTCAAATACAATCAGAAAACCTGAAATATGAAGGAAGCCTTTCCATGTTAGACAGGTGCGGTATGGAACTGTTTTCCCTTTATGCTACTGATATTTGGCTTAAGCGACCTGCGCAAGGCTTTCTGGGATCTTTTGCCGTAAAACCTTATGCCGTGCTTGTATAAGGTGAATATATAATGGCAGTATAATCTGCTGTGTGTCAAAGATTTATATAATCCGTAATTACAATGAAATTGTTGATTTTGTTCTTTCTCGCTACTGTTTGTGTTAGTAAAACTATTCTAATCTCGAACGATGATGGATGGGCATCTACTAATGTCAGAGCATTTTACAGAGAGTTGAAAGCCCTTGGACATGATGTTGTTATCAGTGCACCAGTCACACAAAATTCTGGGAATGGAGGTTCAATTCTGATCACTAAAACCAAGGAGTTGACGGAAAATGGTGAGTTTGACTACCGTGTAAAAGGAGACCCTGCTTGGGGCCATGAAGAAGATGATATGAACATCTGGTATTTTGATGGAACCCCATTCATCGCGATGTCATTCGGTTTAAACTACGTTGTACCAAAGTTGTTTGGTAATGTGACCGTTGACTTGGTTGTAAATGGACCAAACGAGGGTACCAATTTAGGCTCAGCTTTATACACGTTATCAGGGACAATGGGTGCAACTTATAATGCAGTTTATAAGGGGGTACCTGCTATAGCTATTTCGGGATCTAACTCTAACAACTCGTTCTTCAAAGACTCCTTAGATGATGATCCATTAAATCCCTCCAATATCAATGCAAAGAAGTCTGCTGAAATTGTGGAACAAGTTTTCAAGGCACAAGGAGATAATCCAAGAGCCTTACCATTAGGAGTGGGATTGAATGTCAACATTCCTCTGGTTGGTTACGAATCAGACAACGAATCATGTACAGACCCTGACTTTATTTACACCAGATTAACTGGTTTACACAATGCTAATTTGAATGTGTTAATGAACGAAACTAGTGGGCTCCCTTACGTTCATGATGACTTCGTCTCAAAACCATTACAAGCCTGCTACTCTGGTAACTGTGCATTGCCAGGTGAAAGCCAAATTTTCGAAGATTCCTCATGTTCTATATCTATCAGTGCTTTCCAGGTAGACTATGATGCTAATCTTCAATTGCTGAACGAGGTTCAAAGTTTATTGCAGCCATTATTTTGAAGAGCCTGAATAGCATATCATTAAATATTAAATAAAAGTAATTAGAAAATCTTTTAGACTCCTAATAGTTGTAAATGACAAATTATTCGATTAGGTAACCTCAAGACTATGCGACTGAACTGAAACAATGCATGAAACCAAAATACTCTCATGGAAGACTAAAGACTACATTGAACATCACACACAGATACGCCCCACCATCAATAGTGGTTGCCGAAAGTGTTGCCATTGTGATTGATAAATGAAATCTGAATTTATGTTATAAGCTCAAAGTTGTTGCCGCAAACAATAGCCGCTTCCCAACTGGGACTGAAAATTTCTGTTAATAGAACCGTTGCCACATTCGGGACGCTTCCCGCGTACCGAGAAGCACATTTGCAGTTGCAACCTTTTTACTTAAGATATCGATTGGATCTTTTTAGCACAAACAGCCACCTAACCAACTCCAAATTAAACACCCAGCAATACTGAGATAATGTAGCAGCTGGTAATGTGGTCAAGCAAGGGCTGGTTAGGTTTAAGAAGAGGTGAGAAAAGGAAAGGACTAAGGTTCGGCCAAAGTTCAAATTGCAATTCACAATGAAGCTGTATAAAGTTCGTTTCCATTGCTTTTTGTGCGTAAACGTGTCGGAGTTATAGTATATACGATAATTGGTTGCCGTTCGGGATTTAGGTTTGAGCAGCAACCACCTTTTCGGTTCTACTACCGAGTATCTAGATATTTCGAGATTTGAGGAGGCACGGCTATAAATCTATATGCCTAGACAGGGCCCTGTGACAGGACAATTGATAGTCGTAAAAAATAGATAGCCAAGATTCTTGGCAAACTGTCAAACCAAGTATTTTAAATACGTTATATGCCAATCGCACTAACTTGCAGTCCACAGTGCGTAAACCCATGTGCTCCCAGTTTAAGCTTTGTTAATCCTCACTAAGCCCCTATATCTTTTATAGAATATGCAGCTAAATTGTCGACCACGTTGGCGTTGCCAGATGCTTTGTGGCTCTTAGACTACAGTTAGAGTAGATATAAATAGTCTCAGATTCTTTTTTATTCTTATTGTCCGAAATTTTCTATCCTAACCATGCAGTTTCAGTTAATTGTGTTGCTTATGTGCAGTGTCCTTGGACTTGCCAAAAATATTTTGCTTTCCAACGATGATAGTTGGGCTGCTACTAATATCAGAGCCTTCTACAGAGACTTGAAGGCTGCTGGTCATAATGTGATCTTAGTTGCACCTGTTTCTCAACGTAGTGGATGGAGTGGTGTTTTCAATGTTCCATACACCAAGGATTTATTGACTGACGGAGAATTCGCTTACAAGATTAAGGGAGATCCAGCATGGGGCCACGAAGAAGATGATCTCAATGTTTGGTACTTTAATGGAACTCCTGCTTCCAGTGTATCATTCGGTCTTGAGTATGTGATTCCAAAATACTTCGGTAATTTGACCATTGATTTAGTGGTTAACGGTCCAAACGAAGGTACCAATTTAGGTCCAGGTTTATACACTGGATCTGGTACCATTGGTGCTACCTACAGTTCTGTTTACCAAGGATACCCAGCAATTGCTTTCCTGGGTTCCAATGGTAACAATTCATTCTTCAAAGACTCTTTGGATGATGACCCATTAAACCCTGCTAACATCAACTCTAAAAAGGCTGTTGAAATTGTTCAACAAGTCATCAAGGCTCAAGGTGATAACGAAAGAATCTTGCCATTGGGAGTTGGTTTGAATGTCAATATTCCACAGGTCGGATACAATTCCAAAGATGAGTCGTGTACTGATCCAAATTTTGTTTACAGTAGATTCACTGGTTTGGACTCTGATGTTTCCTACGTTTACTATAACGAAACCACTGGCTTGATCAGCTCCAAGTATGATAGATTCCCATCTGCTTTACAAGCTTGTAATGATGGTGACTGTTCATTGCCATCTGAGTCACAAGTCATTAGTGAATTGGATTGTTCCATTGCCATTTCTGCTTTCCAAATTGACTATGATGCAAACTTGGCTCTCCAAAATCAAGTCAAGACTTTATTACAAGATATCTTTTAAATCTCGAAGTTGAGTTTGTGATTTATACTCGTTTTTCGTTTTCTAGATTATAGAAATTTTATACAAAAGTTGATATCCAAATAAATATATGATAATAGATCAAAAAATTAATTTGGCTGCGAAAAGTAAAAATCACATTATGTCAATTAACTAATTAATTCTAAAAATCTATAATTTTGACTTAACAAATTCAATTTTCTCTAAATTATAGTGAGGTCTTGGGGCTCTACTCTTTGCATTCTCTCCTTTGGCAAAAGAAGGATTATATCTCCACTTCCAAGTGTCAGCCAATTTTGCATCTAATGTACCGTTCATTTTTTGCACAATATACTTTCCAATTGTTGGTAAGAACTTGAAAGCGTGACTGGAGTCACCAGTGGCCACAATAACATCCTTGAAATAAGGACATTCATCTACTAAAAAGTAAGAATCACAAGAATCAGCAATCCAACATACCTTACTATCAACCAATTCATGGTCAGCAAGTTCGGGAACTACCAAATTCAAAAGTTTCTTTATGTCTTCTTCATGACCTTTAGGAAAAGTCTCCTCAGGGTGATCAATAGTGTATCTTGGAGCTCTCAATGTGTTACCAGCTTGGAATGGGTGAGGAATCTCGGCAAATGCATCGCAGGTCGTAACTCCAATCTTCACAATATGGTCCACTTTATCAGGAGGAAAGAAATACCCGTATTCAGCACTGAAGAAAATAGGCATATCTTTATACTTTTCGTATTCCTCATCAGTTAACTTGATATGAGTAACGAATGTACCGAACACTTTGGTTTGATTATCCAAAGGAACGATCAACCCAGAACCAGCTCCAGCAGTGACCACAATCTTTTTAGCTTTGTAAAGCTTACCAGACTTAACTCTAACATTCCCACTACCGACATTGACGACCCTTCCGTCATCGCCAAATATGAACTCAACCCCATTAGCTTTGGCTTTCTCATAGACAGCTTTCAATGCATCAGAAGCCAATCCAGTACCACAATCATAATTAAAAGTCGAAGTGAATTTTGGAGGAAGGTTGTTATCTTTGAATTCTTTCAGAATTTTAGCCACCTCTTGTGGAGTCGAGGGCTTAACAATTCTTTGCTTTACCCCGAGTCTCTCCAAAATTTGTAAACTTGTATTTTCATATTTTGATCTGATCGAATTAGAATCCAGGGGAGTTAATGTCAACCTTCCGCTTTTAACAAAATGTGGTTTGTAAAGTTCATCATTTTCCCAGTGGTTCAATGCTTCAACAGCCAATTTGGCCGAAATTTCGTCGGCATATTCAATCCGAATGATTTTATTGTAATCATTAGCAGCAGATAATTCGGAAGGCACTGGATAGGCATCTAGGGCAAGCACTTTCAATCCCAGATTAGATAATTCCAAACAAGTCAGGAGGCCAAATACACCACAGCCAACTACAAGAACGTCATATTCACTCATTTTTGGGTAATAATTATAGATAACAGGAATTGAATATATATATATATATAAACCGGAAACAAGTTAACAGGCCACTGGGGAAATAAAATGAAACGACGGCAGGATCAGTTTGTATTACCTACAAGTGCGACGATAAGAGCAGTGCATCGGGAAATCAGATAGCGGAAACTCAGATTCGGAGCGCAGACGTCGGGAACGCCGACATACTCTCCCAACAGTTTCCCATTGCCGTTGCCATTGTGATTGGAGGGGATAAGACTATCGCCTCGAATATGTCTCTTGACTCTTCTTTATCTCCACTTTGTGACTCTTGGCCGAAGTACACTTCCACCAGTGCTCACATTGGCTCGAACTATCTTGGTTTTTACTTCACGCTTATCAGTTGTGCGCGTAAATTCTTGATCTTCATCAGACAAGATTTTGCAATTCTTCAAGTTTTTCAATAATGTCGGTAGCCAAGGACGCAACAACTCTGAAGAAAAGAAGGGTACTTGCGGCGTGCGAGAGGTGTAAACTGAGAAAGAAAAAGGTATGTTAATAATCATGAATTCTGCGTGTTGTGAGATCTGGAGACTAACTAGCATAGTGTGATGGAAAATTACCAGCCTGTTCTACATGTCATGCTGCCAACAAGCCGTGTGACTATGCTGAGTCTAACCTTAAATTCTTCCAGAATAGTATGATTCAACAGATGGATAGAATCAATCAATTGGAAGATATGGTCAGCCGTATCAATGGTGAAATTGCCCATTTAAAATCTGATATACTATCCACAGAGGTTAATGAAGCAATTAATGAAGAAGCAAAGCTCCAAAAGCTTTCTTTTATGGATCCAATTCTTCAATTGGTGAGGCAACCTCCCAATGAAGCAGTCTATATTGGCCCATCAGCTGTAATATCTAAAGTTCATGCAATCAGGAAGATTCTTACCAATGACCAAGATATAAATGTTAATCCAGTATACCAGATGAAACATAAAGCCATAGAAGAGGTAGACTCTCAGACTCCTAGTCGAGAGACCGAGGAATTGTTTAAAGAGTGCTATCTAATATTTTCCAGAAATCGATATCATTTTATCGAGAAATCTGATATTATCCGGATTTTCGATAAAACTCCATTCGAAAGAGACAAATGGGAGACATTTATAACTTATATTGTTTTAGCAAACGGTTGCAGGATGGCAGAATTATCTAAGTTGGTTTCTAGCCCATCTCCGAAATTCTACTTTGATAAAGCATTTGAAATGCTAAGTCAGCTACCAATACTATCACTGATGCAACAGATCCAGGTGTGTATGACCTTAGCATTATATCTCCACTATAGTTATGATTATTTGAATCCATTTGTTATGAACGTGTGGGAGCTTTCAGGAATGGCAATAAGGAAAATGATTCAGCTAGGATACCATAAACGAAAAACACCTACTGTGGAAAACTGTATCCAAGTCGAATCCGAAAAACGATTGTTTTGGTCAACATATGCCTTTGATAGACTACTTTCGTTGTCACTAGGAAGGCCTTCGTCCATTGGAAACTCTGAGATAGATGTACAATATCCACTAAGCTTGGAAGATCTCGGAGAACATTCAAACCTTCAAATATTAGAATGGCAGAACAGACAAATGAAAGATCCTGATTTTGAGCTTCCGGTGACATCTTTAACATATTTAGAGGTGACGTGCAAGATAAGAGAAATTGAAAGTAAAATCAACATCTTTGCATATGGGAAAATAGATGAAACCAAAGAAGAAATTGACCAGTTGAATACATTATTAGAGGATTGGCTATCAATGATTCCTTCCCGAAAAGAATTCAACGAGGGGCTCAGAAATGAAGTCCCCTTTGATTATCTTCTTCTTTTGTACCATAGGGCCAAGCTATTTTTGTTATTACCACAAATCACTAGCGTGTCAGATACTTCAAGCTCAAGACAAAACCTTTTGATGCAAGTTCTTATAACATCTGGGGGAATATGTAAGTCTTTCAAAAGAATTCAAAAAAATTCAATTTTCGGATTCAGTACATTTTCATTGCATACCATATTTTTGGCGGGCGTGGCACTTGTATATTGCATTTGGGCAATGGGACGGCCACCCCATATTAAAGCTCATAATGACATTCGTATATGTTCCAACTTACTATACTCTTTCTCAGAAAGAGCATCAGAAGCTGAAATTTATCGGGTTTTGTTTGAAAACTTAGTCGAAAATATTCTCTACAATGATGTGATGGAACATGAAATACTTGAGACCAATGATATGACAAACACATATGATCAGAACTATCTCGACACTATAGGTGATGACTTGTTTGGCGATTCTAAGGTGTTCAATTTCACATTTGATGATGATTTCTGGAAAAGATTGGATTTTGCTACTGGTTAGATGTATACAAATAATTTTTTAATACAATATATTGAATAGAATATATACTAAAAACAATTCCACAAAAATCAACAAAACCAGGTTGTTAGTTCTTATTTGTGAACGAAGAAGTGAATATTAAACACGTAAATACAAACATAGCTTGAACCTTTACCAAACATATCTGAAGTCTCGGTTCTCTCTATCAGTCAAATCTCTGAATTCAGAATTCTCGACCTTTTTGTAAGAATCTCCCAAAGCTGCCCGTTCCTTATCTCTCAATCTATTAGCATTCCAGTTATAGAAGGCAAGGGAGACAATAGTGACAATACCCAACACATAGAATCCAAACAAACAGTATTTGGCAGTAGGGTAGTCGGGATTTTCTGAAGGAATAAAGGTTTGTGGACCAACTGCTGAGGACCAACAGAAGTTCACCAAGTAAATAGCGTTACAAACCACCTTCTTGGTTCTACCTGCAACATCAGTGGACAATCCAGAAAGGGCTGTAACCATAGCAATTGGAGAAAACCCAATAAGATAAAATCCAGCCAAGGAAGCGTACTTGTTTGTGGCGAAACATAACAAGCATCCACCAACCAATCCACATGAAAGTCCAACCGCAGCAGCGACCAACGGACGCTTAATCAAGTTTTTAGAATTCAAGAAACCAACAAATGTTAAACCAACTAATTGAACAACACCGGTTGGGGCTTTCATCAACAATGCTTTATTAGTCGAAAATCCAAATTGTTCATTCAACAAAATAGAACCAAAAGCAGTAATACCGGAATTAGGGATTTCAATACAGATAGCAAGCATGGAATAGAAATATACTCTAGGCTCTAAGAAAGCTTCCTTGACTTGGTACCACTTGAATTCTTTATTTCCAAAACCTTGTTCATTTTCTCTGATTCTTTCGACAGTTAATAATTTCTCCTTCTCGGTTAACCACCATGCTTTAGTTGGAATATCTGGTACAACTAATGCCATAGCAACACCTAAAGCCATAGTTATAAGACCAAGAATCAAAAACAAAGCTCTCCAGGTTTCAATACCATATCTATGAGCATCGACTTGAATACCGTAGGCTGTAGCAGCCCCCAATATATTACCAATACCGGTTGCGGCATAAATGAAGGTCATTCTCTTGAACATCTCACTTTTATGATAAAAGTTGTTACTAACCAAAGACAAACCAGGAAGAAGTGGAGATTCCAAGATACCAAGGAAAACACGGCACACCATCATTCCAGCATAATTAAAGACTGCAGCATGTAAGGCTAAGTCCAACCCCCAAAGAAAGATATAAAGACTGATAGTTTTGACCAATGGGAATCTTTGTAACGTCCAACTTCCTGGGAATGCCCAAACCAAATAACCAATATAAAAAGCAGTAGTAAGCCAAGCATACATATTACCCTTCATAGGTCCAACATCTTCTCTGACACCCATGATAGCAGCATAACCTAAAGTTGACTTATCCAAAAATTGAACAGCATAGGTGATACACATAAATGGTAATACAATTAAATCGACCTTAAGACGAATTCTGCTACTCTCTTCTTCTGTCAATACCATACCTTTCGTAAGGTCAGCATATTTCATAGCCAAATCGACATGCTTCAATTCGACCTCTCTTTGTTCCTCTAAAGAAGCAACTTCAACATTTAAACCGGCATTTTTGTCCATTGAGTCGGAAGTTTCGACATTTGAAGTCAGTGAGTCAACCAGCCCAATAATTGGAGAAGCAGATCCAGTTTTATCAGCAGTCATATTTGAATTACAAACCAGTTAATAGAACACCACTTGTCTCGGGATTTTGCATGCTTAAATAATTCAGATCGAACCTCCAATGTTATCTACTAAGTGCCCAGTCCAAGCCCGATGGGTTTCGCATTCTTATCAGCAACAATTTCCTCTTTTAGTGTGAAAGCCGCAGCCAATTGTGGATAATTGTCGATAATTCCGTTTTGGGTCCAGGTGCTGCAGATGGAATCGACAATTGTTATGAAATTAGATCTGGATTTCCGGTACATTGGTGATCTGGTGTCGGAGAATTCGACAAGTTGATATGGACTTCCCGACCTTCGATAATGCTGTATATAGTCTCAAATTGATATATATTGATAAGAAAACTGGAGAATTTTTTTTAACTTATCATCACTGATATTAAAAATGACCATTGGTAATATTAAGATTGGAATTGACAGAGGTGGAACTTTCACTGATGTCTTGGCTATTATACCTGGTCAACCGGATTATATTTTTAAATTACTTTCGGTTGATCCTAACAATTACAAAGATGCAAATATCGAGGGAATAAGAAGAGTCTTGGAATATGTTCAGGGAACTAAAATTCCTAAAGGAACTCCATTAGACACTTCTTGCATCTCCTCCGTTAGATTGGGAACCACTGTTGCAACCAATGCTTTATTGGAACGTAAGGGTGAAAGAGTTGCATTTCTTGTCACTAAAGGTTTCAAAGATTTGTTAAGAATTGGAGATCAAACAAGACCAGATTTATTCGCTTTGAAAATCATGAAACCTGATCCATTGTATGAAACGGTTGTGGAGATAGACGAAAAGGTGACTATCCCAAGTGCAACTGAAGATCCAGAATCAGAAGATTTTACAAGTCAAGTAGATGGTAAAAACTATGTTTTGGGTGAGAGTAAAGATGTTTTCAAGATTCTCAAAACTATCGATGAAGACGATACTAGAAAGAAGTTGCAAAAATTAAAAGACCAAGGAATTGTTTCTGTATCCATATGTTTGATTCATGGTTATAGTTACCAGGCACATGAGAAAAAATTAAAACAATTGGCCCAAGAGGTTGGCTTTGATCATATATCTGTTTCTCATGAACTTATTCCAATGATTAGTGCTATACCTCGTGCTCAGTCTACAGTTTGTGATGGTTATCTTACTCCCGTGGTGAAGGAGTATATTGATAATCTTCTCAGCGGATTTGCTCCAGGTGCAGAGACAACTACTAGAATTGAATTCATGCAATCTGATGGTGGTTTGAGCTCATGGAAAAACTTCACTGGTTTGAAGGCTTTACTTTCTGGTCCTGCTGGAGGTGTTGTTGGAGAGGCTGAAACTTGTTATGATGCAAAAGAAGGCACACCTATTGTTGGTTTTGATATGGGAGGTACTAGTACAGATGTTTCCAGATATGCAGGTAATTATGAATTGGTCTTCAAAAGTATTACTGCTGGAGTTCAGATTGCTGCACCACAATTGGATATTAATACAGTAGCAGCAGGTGGAGGTTCTATATTGACTTATCGTCATGGTGTTTTCAAAGTTGGTCCAGAATCTGCTGGTGCTCATCCAGGACCAGCATGTTATAGAAAAGGTGGTCCTTTAACTATCACAGATGCCAATTTGATGTGTGGAAGAATTTTACCCGAGTTTTTCCCTAAGATCTTTGGACCAAATGAAGATCTTCCATTAGATTCGAAGATCGTTCATCAGAAGTTTGAAGAATTGACCAAGGAAATCAATAGAGACAACCCTGAGAAACACTATTCTCCATATGAAGTTGCATTAGGTTTTCTTAAAGTGGCCAATTTCTCTATGGCAAAACCTATTAGGGTCTTAACTGAGTCCCGAGGTTATGACGTTTCTAATCATAACTTGGCTTCGTTTGGTGGAGCTGGTGGTCAACATGCTAGTTCTATTGCCAAAATCTTGAAAATGAAGAGAGTGATTATTCACAGATACTCTTCTATTTTATCTGCGTATGGTATTGCTTTAGCTGATGTTGTTCAAGAAGACCAGAAACCTTGTCATGAGGTTTATAATGAAAAAAACAGATTACAGCTCTTGGAGGAATGTCAACAGCTTATCTCAAATGCTAAGGATAAGTTGATCGAGCAATCCATCTCAGAGAATTCCATCGATGTTGAAATCTTCTTCAATATGGGATATGCAGGCTCCGATACATTCTTGATGATTTCTAAACCCGAAGATGGCGACTTCCATCTGAAATTCACTGAAGTGCATGAGAGGGAATTTTCTTTTGTGGATAGGGAAAGAGATGTAATTGTTCATGATATTCGTGTAAGAGCTAGTGGTAATTTAGCTAAGATTGAAGAAGTATCTCCCTACGATGATCTTGCTGAGTTGAAGGCTGCTGGTAGAGTTCAACAATCCGCTAAAGGATTAGAGAGTGCCGTTACTCCTGTCGCTTATGATGAAGGCAATCTTGACACAAATGTTTATCAATTGGACGATATTCCAATAGGATCAATTGTTAAGGGACCAGCATTGATCTTAGATACTACTCAGACTATTTTGGTAACTCCAGCTTCGGAAGCCATTATCTTGAACAGACATATTCTCATTGATTTACAAGAATCAAGCCAAGAAGAATCGTCCACAAAAGTCATTGACCCAATTCTTTTATCCGTGTTTTCGAACAGATTCACTTCAATTGCAGAAGATATGGGTAGGACTTTACAGAAGATTAGTATTAGTCCTAATATTAAGGAAAGACTTGATTTCTCTTGTGCTCTCTTTGATGAAGATGGAAATTTGGTTGCAAATGCACCTCATGTTCCAGTTCATTTGGGCTCAATGTCAAACAGTATCAGATATGCTAAGAAGTATTGGGGAGAAAACATTCATCCGGGTGATATTTTAGCAACAAATCATCCAACTGCTGGTGGTACCCATTTACCAGATATCACGTTGATTTCTCCCGTATTTAAAGATGGTAAGATTGTCTTTTTTACAGCTTCAAGAGCCCATCATGCTGAAATTGGTGGTTCTGTTCCTGGATCTTGCGCTGCTGATGCTACCAGCTTGTACGAGGAAGGGGCTCAATTCGTGGCTTGGAAGATTGTTTCAGAGGGTAAATTTGACTATGATGGCGTTCAAAAACACTTCATTGAAGAACCAAGTTCTTATCCTGGCTGTTCTGGTAGTAGAAAGATCCAAGATAATATATCTGATTTGAAAGCACAAATTGCCTCTAATCAAAGGGGTGTCAATTTATTGTCCGAACTATTCAAAGAATATGGAACCGAAACAGTCTTGTTCTACATGAAAGGTGTTGAAGATACTGCAGAAAGGGCCGTAAGGAAATTTTTGCAACAAGTTTATCGTGATAACAAACAGAGACTTCCATTGAAAGCTGAAGAAATCTTGGATGATGGTTCTAAAATTGCTGTATCAATTGATATCAGTGAAGATGGACTGGCAGTCTACGATTTTGATGGTACAAGTGAAGAAGCTTTCAATTGTGGAAATGCTCCGATTGCAATCACTTATGCTTGTATCATCTATTGTTTAAGATTGATGGTCAATTCAGATATTCCGTTGAATGAGGGTTGTCTTAAACCGGTTACTCCATTGATCCCAGAGGGCTGTATTTTGAATCCTTCTCCATATGCTGCAGTGTCGGCTGCAAATTCTGCTACCGCACAGAGATTAACAGACACTATTTTGAAGGCATATGAAGTCTCTGCTGCTTGCTCTGGTTCAAATAACACTTTGGCATTTGGTAAAGGTGGTATAGAAAATGGAGTCATGAAGCAAGGTTTTGCCATGGTCGAGACTATCGGAGGTGGAATTGGAGCAATTGACGGTAGTGACGGATTTTCTGGTGTGCATTGTCATATGACTAATACTAAGATTACAGATCCCGAAGTCTTAGAATTACGTTATCCTGTTGTCCTTCATGAGTTCACAATTAGAGATGACTCTGGAGGTAATGGTAAATATAAAGGTGGTGATGGTTTGGTAAGAGTCTATGAATTTACTTCTGACTTGTCATGTACTATGAGAACCCAAAGGAGAGTAAACGCTCCTTATGGTATGAAAGGTGGATTAGAAGGTGCTAGAGGAGAGAACAAGCTAGGAAGAAAGAGAAATGATAAAATTCAATGGATTTTCCTCCCATCGTTTGCTCAATTTAAGGTTAGTGCAGGAGACTTTGTCAAGATTAGAACACCAGGTGGTGGGGGCTTTGGAAACCCTACGGAAAGAATTGAGTCTGGTAAGACCACACAACTGAATGGGTCTCATGTTCCACTTGCTGGTGGTACTGTTGCACAAATTTCCGACCTCAGTAATAGTTCCCAATAATTGTTTAAATCGTAACTTAAAAAGATAAAATGTATTTTTGTTAATATATTAATTGATTTCACTCTTACCTTTACTCTTGAATTGATGACTCGAATTGAACTCTGAGTTCAGCATGTGTTATATCGAATTTATATATAGTTGGATATATGCAAATGACTAATTAAACCAAGGTTGAGAAATAACGGGAGAGCTATCTAACTTCAAATCAGCTCTTTTAGTAGGTGTATTGGTCAGTTCAATGTTCAACCTCTTCTTCTGAGATCTGAGAGCTGTATTAAAATTGCCCCCATTTCCGAAGGTCGAGTTCGAAATTGATTCTATAGGGATCGGTCTTAACTTCTTATCATTCTCATCCTGTGGGATAACGCTTGGTGAATTGAGTTGTTTTCCTTCGTTATATAGACCAGTTTTATCAACAATTTGAACTTGATAACTGAGTGTCTCGTGAGTGTTTAAATCTTTAAAGAAATCAAGCTGATCTCCATCGAATAATTGGATTTTGTTACCTTGTCCAATTTTGTTACCATTCACAAAACATGAATTAGTACTGAAGTCAAGAAGCCATAAATCTTCTAGGCAATGTGCTGGACTTTCATAGATACTCATTTCAACCACAGGATGCCTCTTTCTATTGAAAAGACAGTGTATTTTTGACATTCTATCGTCATTTATAAAAGTGTCACAGGTTTCGTTACGTCCAATAGCGTATGGATTTATTCCCTGTCTTATTACGATAGGTTTGTTCAAAGCCAGTTGCTCAAGTGGTTTAAGTACCATGAAAGTATCAAGTGGTAAGTTTTTGGATGGTACTGGAACTTGAGTATTTGACTGCTTTCCAATGACTTCGTTAAGCGCTTTCAGACTATCATCCAAGTCACGCCTTATTGGTTGACTTTGGGGTAGTGGTACCACTCTTTTAGGAACTTTGAATTCTTCTTTCTTCAATGGTCTCATCATTAAGTCTTGGTCTTGGTCGTCAATTTGGTTAATGGAGGTAACAGGTAAGGCATTATCAATCATTCTGAGTTGTTGCGACTGTGATTGTGATAAACTAAGTCTTTGAGATTGAGAGTTAATACCTGCCTGAGAATCAATATCGTCTCCCATTCCATCATCTATGCTACTGATCCATTCATGATTCAAGGCCTCCTTGGTGGTGAACCGTTCTTCTGGTTTGACGAGAAGGCAGTTCTTGATAAAATCTAACCCTGTCTCACTCACTTTATACATAGTCAATGGACTAGTGTGATACTGGCCAGATTTAATTTTGGAAAACATCTGGTTTTGTGTCTTACCATTGAAGGGTAAATGCGAGGTCAATAAAACGTACACCAAGCAACCTAAAGACCACATATCAACCGAATTATCGTATAGAGTGTTCGGTGAAGAACCTTGAGTTTGACTAGGTTGTTGAGAGCTTCCATACTTTCCAGTGATGATTTCTGGGGCAACATATGCAAGAGTTCCACAAAATGTCTTCATAAAAGTGGAGTTGTCACTTATTTTGGCCAATCCAAAATCACTTATTTTAACTATAATGGGATCATCACTCATGATTAAGATGTTGTCAGGCTTCAAATCTCGATGACTTATACCTTTTTTGTGGACATAGTGTATACCTTTCAAAATCTGCTTAGTTATCACCCTGGTTGCGTCCTCTCCGATAGCCCCATTAGCGGCCACAAAATCCATTAGATCACCCCCGGGAACAAACTCCATAACAAGATAATAATTGTCCAAGTCTTCGTAAAATGATTTTAGTTTAACAATGTTCGGATGATTCAACTTCCTCAAAATGCTTAACTCTCTTTCCACTTCAACCATTCCACCCCCTGTATTCAAAGCTTTACGCTTATTTATTATCTTAACTGCATAAGGATCACCAGTGGAACGTTCTATTACTTTTTTAACCGTTGCAAAAGCACCTTGTCCTATAGTCTCATTATGAACTATAAAATCCTTGTAAATTCCTTCATCCTTTATGACCGAATTTTGGTTGTTTGGATTAAACAGTTCTGAAAAGAGGATCACAAACCGAAGCTCATCCTTTTTGACCCCATTCCCTATCGAGATCTCGTCACCTTGATTTAACATGTAGTTGGAGCCTTTTACTAGTCGATTATTATTCAAATAAGTTCCATTAGTAGAACAATCTTGTATCCAGAGAGTCTTAGCATCTTTATTGAACCAAATCTTCATGTGCTTATTCAGATATCGCGTGCTGTTTGTCAATATGAAATCATTCTCCTGGTTTCTACCAATACTCCAACTCTTCTTTCCACCACTTATATTCAAATCAAAAAACGTATACTGTCCCGTTGTGCATATGAGTTTACATAGATGATTATGATCAGTCTCACTCACTTGAGTTTGGGGTGACTGTTGCGTTGGTTGAGTTGGTTGAGTGGGCTCCACGAATTGTGAAGGTTGTGTCATTCTTCCAACAGATTAGAATGGTTTTTATTAGAATTTTCGATTGACGCGTATCAAACAGATTGTGCGACAAATTCGTAGATCATATAGTTTCGATTAAAAATTATCTATAATACAGCTAAATACTCAAATATTTATGCAAGTTAACAACAGTTCAGTATTCTTAAACGTTCTTAATAGATTGAGCAATTGAAGAAACTGGAATCAAATCTTCATTGATATCCTTGTCGTAATCCAATTGGTTCAATTCTTCTTCTTTGTCATTGTAGTGGTGGAAAATGATCCAGAATAAACATCCAGCAATGAATGCAGAGACAGCTAAACCAGTGTATGACCAGACAAACTTAGGGTTTTCAGAGGTTGGAGACAATGCAATACCAATAGCAGAACCAACGGCATTAGTAAGTAAATACAAGGAAGTAATAAAGGACTTCATAGAAACTGGAGCCTTAGTGTAAGCATATTCCAAACCGGTGATATTGGCAAAGATTTCACCCAAACCAATCAAGACATAAGCTGGAGTTTGGAGAGCAATATGGATTCTGTTTGGGGTGTTAGCGTACTTGGCAGAACATTCCATTGGCATATCGTAACATGGACCAGCTTGGTAAATGTAGTATTGTAAGACAGCAGCGTAAACCATAGCAGAACAAGCCCACATGAAACCAAAAAAGATTCTGGTAACTGACTTGAATGGAGTGAACTTTCTGATGTATGGGTAGAAGACTCTGTCACAAAGAGGAACGAAAACGATAATAGCGATAGAGTTAATGACTTGCAAAATATCATTAGGTAAACCGTGCAATTCCATTTGACCAGCTTGAGAAACGAAATTATTAACCATTTGGCCGTAGACTAACCAGAAAATTGGGAAGAATGCAAATAATTTACAGGCCAATAAAGCTCTCTTAACTTCTTCAACGAAATGGTCAGTCCATGGATAGTTAGCAGTAGCATTGTTAGATGGTTTAGCGGCAGAGAAATTGAAACGGTTCTTGGCACTGACAAAGAGAACCTTGAAACATTTGGAAATAATCTTATCACCAACTGGAACCTTAACGTATTTGTTTCTACCTAAGATCAAAGCAGCAACGGCAATGAAGAAGAAACAGAATGGCAACAAGAAAGCAGCCCAGAATCCAACGTGATGTTCCAATTCAGTAGTTGCAACAACAGACAAAGAACCAATGTTAATCATGAAATAAAAGATCATAAAAACATTTTGAATGGTCAAAGCTGGGTCAACCACAACTCTTTCACCGGATTTCAAGGTCTTAATGTAAGGCTTTTCCTTTGGAACTTGATCAGCAATCAAAGGAGAAACGTTGGACTTGACACCACCAGTGGCAATACCGATAATGACAATAGCTGTCACATAACCTCCCAAAGATGTGTTTTTATCAGCAATTGAAGGGATCGAAGTGATGAACAAGATGAAAATACCAATAATGTAGATACCACAGAAGACAGAAATAGTTCTGAACTTACCCAAGTAAGTATCAGCAACCCAAGCACCAAAAACTGGAGTAACGTAACACCAAAATTGGAAAAAGTATGACAAAGCAGTAGCAGAAGAGTTACCCAAGTTCAAAACACCTGGTGGAGAAGAATCAGCACTGTTTTGCATATAGTTTTGAAATGGAGTGGACAATCCATAGTAACTGAATCTTTCGGCTAATTCAACAACAGCAACTAACCAACATCCCATTGGGATGGAACCTGAAACATGTCTCAAGGATTTCAACTCCTCAATGGTGGCTTCTACCTTATCATCATTTGGCAAATCGAAAGATTGGGAACCTTCGTCACCCGAGTTCTTAGTATCGAAGGCCTTTTCTTCAGGAATCTTTTCACTGATACTTTTGGATTCAACAGACATTATTTGGTTGAAAACTAATATCAAATATTATTATCAAAAAAGATAAAGAAAAATGAAATTTGAAGATTACAATTAATTTATAAAACCCACCCCAAAAAGAAAATTAATCACTTGAAAATTCCTCTTTTATCAGCTACCAATAGATCTCTTGTTTTCCCAAGTGGCTATTATGCTCTGCTAATGGGGTGGTTGTCCAAAAAAGAAACTACAAACACAATCCCAGTTTATGCAGGTTCCCTCTACAAAAAGCCTATGTTGCATTTCCGCATTAGACAAAAAGTCTCTCATCGACTAAAAATGCCACTTATACCATCATAAAAATAAGCTTTCTCTTTGCTCTTTTACCCCTTGTTAGCACCGGAGAGGGGCGTTTGGACTGGCAGCTAATAGCACTGGACTGGAATAAAATACTTGGCCTCTTGTGGGGATTTTGTTGGATATCTGAGGACCCGTATTCGAATCCGTCTCCTTATGGTTTAGCCCTTCCAGTGAATTAAGCAGCTGTGTTCGTGCGTAAACTACACGCGCATCTGGCATACAACCAGCTCATCGCTCCCTATATGTCAGAAAAAGAAAAGTCAGGCGCTCATCTCATCGTCACGTTACATTAAACTGCCAATGGTAGCTCATGTTTAATTGCCTCAACTGGGGTCATTGGGGACAACTGTAGTGTGACCTTGTTATGTATCGCCCGTACAATCGAGGTCGATTTTATTCAACTCCTCTTGGTTCCCCCCGTCAGACTGGTGCCATTCGTACAATGATCATAACCAGGTTCGGCACTTGCCAGGCTGTTTTGAATGCCATTTACGGCTACGGCATCAAACCCGATTTTTGAAATCGGATTTCTTCGGCTCTCGACCAATTTCAAGCTAGCACCTTCTGTTTATGGAAGGTTTGCACTTGAACCATGCTACTGCCTATGAGGATCTTGACGTTCGTAAGGCATTTGTTTGGTGTTCAAAACGCCATTCTGCAGTGAAGCTAAGTTTACATTGTGGACATCTCGGATAATATGGAGACGCCGTAATTTCAACGGTTTTATTCAAACTTCGGTCTGAGGAAGTCGTGTGGAGATCGGAAATCCGTCAGGATGTCCGTGGCCCGAGCTTGTTTCGGGACAGTAAGGACCGTGATGTATAAGTTGATATAATTCACGTCAGTATGTTGACATATGTATTATACTGCAACTGGAATGACAAACATTAGAGTACTTGCCATCTAATATGTGATATAAAATTATTGTGAAAAGTGGAATGTTGATCCTATTTAAATAATTTCGAGCCTCACGTCCAGAGACAATGCTTATCAGTAAAATTAATTACGATAACGAAATCCGCTAATCTAATCGGGATTATTACATGGCATGCTGTCAAATTGCGACATGTGGAGCCGGAATTAGCACATTTGCATCTGTGTTTATGTTTGCAACATATGCACATGCATTGTCATATTGTGTATTAATGTAAAAATTCATATTGTTTATTGATCTATAAACTTATTGGACGGGCCAATATCCTGGGAATAAATAGTGCATTTTCTCTAACAATTCCTTTTTAACGGCTTTAGGATTAGTACTGACGGAAAACTTCATGGATCCCTTTAAGTCTTCACCGATTCCTAAAGATCCAGATTCGAATTCCTTAGCAATCACATCGATCAAATGCTCGGCTAATTTACAAGCATTGGCACTGTTGGCCTTCAAATTGCCAACCACAGTTTCAACAGTAACTGGTTCTTCTTCAACATTCCAGGAATCATAATCAGTAGACATACAAATCATTTGGTAGGCAATCTCAGCTTCTCTAGCTAACTTGGATTCTGGCAAACAGGACATATTGATAACACTTCCACCCCAAGATCTATACATTTGGGATTCAGCTCTGGTACTAAATTGGGGACCTTCCATACAAATCAAAGTCAAATCATCCTCCTTGTCTGATTCCTTAACATGGAAAGTAGGATTTAAGTTTTCTTTGTCGAATCCTTCCAAAAATCCAGTCTTTGGAACTGCGTCTTTAATCAACTTGTAGAGCTTTAAATCAAAAGGTTCACCAAACATGGCATGAGCTACAAATCCCTTCTCAAAGAAAGTATGTGGTCTAATACCCTTGGTTCTATCAATGACTTGAGTTGGCAAAACAAAGTCTCTTGGTTTGATTTCTTGTCTTAAAGAACCAACAGCTGAAAAAGCAACTATGGCCTTGACACCAAGCTTCTTCAATGCAGCCATGTTGGCTCTGCTTGGAACATCAGTTGGCAAAAGGTCGTGGTGTTGACCATGTCTAGCAAGAAAAGCAACTGGGAATCCATCGGCCATTTCACTAATGGTGATTGGAGATGATGGGAAACCCCATGGAGTAGAAACAGTTAATCTAGCTACTGGCTTTAAATTTGGTAAATCATATAAACCAGTTCCACCAATAATGGCTAACTCCACTGGCTTGGAGTATGTGTGTGGCAATTGTGACAATTCAGACATTAGTTTAGGAAATACCTTCTTAACCATTGAAGATTAATTTGAGAAACGTTGATGGTTCTTGTGGCATCGAGGTCGTGTCCAGTGGTTAGTTACACCAAATCAGTCGCACAACGAGAATTTTTGTTCACCTCACGTCACTCACACTTACTCACCACATTCAAGTTCAACAGATACCATAATATGTATAAGAACGGGTTGCGAGTGCTAGTTCGAAATTACTCGAAACGTAGGCCGGGGTTGTCCCAACTCAAGGCACACAGGGCAGCAACGAGACCAAATTCATCAGCAAATCTGTCCTCGACAGGAGCTCCAGTTCACTACGTTCTGACCCAGGAATTCCCAAAAGCTCCTTCTTCAATAATGGACATGCCACTAAAAGAGTTGTATGACTCCACAAATGCCAAAGGGTATCTACAAGAAGAGCCTTCACAGGCAGTTAACTTTGAAATCCCTCGGAATCATAGTAAAGAATACCAGAATTCGTTGTTAACTCAAAGAGACTTTGCCATGTTAAAACAATTGGATATAATGATGAACACCGATGACGAAAAGGTCATTCTTGAAAGTCAGATTATCTTGGGGAATCTTTATTCTGATAGAGACTCTTTTGCCAGTTATATTCCGGAACACCCATTGAAGAAGTCTCTCAGTGGGATGATCAACTTAAACCCAAACTTGAGTGATATAGATGATGAATATTTATGGGAGTTGATACCCCCAGATAAGTTGTTTGGCAACAAATTCTTCGAGGAAGAAGGAACCTTCAAAGACTGGGAAAAGGATGTTCTTGACGAGAAAAACAAGCTAATGGACCATTTGAAGGTACATGAAGTAGAGATAAGTGATTTTCTCCAAAAGTACGGCAAGAACAAAAGTTTTTTAACGAAACAAAACAGAAGATTAAAGCTCAATAAATCATTGATCCGTGCATACAAGGATCTCAAGTCTAAAAATCTCCATATCAAAAAATTGGATGCCAAAGACAAGGGTGATTTGGAATTTGAGTTTATCCTCGAAGAAGCTGATGATTTTAATGAGAAAAAGAGTTAAAAATGTATATAGATTCCGATAATGTATTTAAATTTTTTATTTATACAATGCATATTACAAAATGTATCTTGAACCCAACAGCTTGGTGTTTACTCTACAATATTAAGAACCACGTTCTCATATCCGAACTTGGCCTTATTTTCGTCAAATACTCGTTTCAACTCGTCCACATATAATCTGTGGTAATGATCAAGGAGTTCCTGTGGGACTTTGGTCTTCTTAACCACTTGTTTTTTCTTGAAAAGATTTGATAAGGATGGTTGTCTGGAAAATGCGTTCTTTTGTTGAGTTGGTTTTTCTTCATCTTTCTTGCTTTTGTCCTGTTCTTTCTCCTTATCAACTTCCAAGTCCAGGTTAAACTCTGGATGCTTTTGTTTGTAATCCTGGATCACATTCGCAGGAATATGGATCGGTCTTCCTATGCAGACATTAATTGGATTTCTATACGGTAAAAATCCAAAATCATAGATAAACACACCTCTTGCACTGAAAAATGGAATTGTGAATGCAAAATTCTTCTTAAGCCATTTTTGGAATATATCTCCAACTGAACCTGGCTTGGGTTTGAGGATGTTGTAGATATCAGCTTCTCCGAATCCAAATATTGGAACAAGGTTAATATTACCAAGCTCGATTGCTAACTTAATGAAACCCTTCCGTTTGTTTAAAACCAACTTAATCTCACCTGGAGTTGAGCTTGTTCCTTCTTTAGATTCGATTATTGAATCCTCGTTGATTTTATCGACTTTCCTCTTGTTATATCCAATTCCAACAGTTGGATTTCTGCTGACCCCAGAATTCAAAAGAGATTCTTGAGCACCTCCTACAACAATGCAAACAGAATTGTCACCATTGTTGATGAGACTCCTGATGTTTGTAGCAGATGCACTTGTCAATCCTAGACTCAAAAGATAATCCCTGTAGAATGGGAGAGTGAACTGAGTCGTCAAAGTTAATGGGAATATATGGCCAATGTTGGGGAACAAAGGTTTGCACTTCGAAGGATCGTGAAATAGGAACTTCAAAAACCGAAGAGGTGGTTCAAAAGGTTCATTTCTAAGAATGTTAGTTGCAAAAGTCCCCATAACTCCCATTGAAATAACACCGTGTGGATGGTAACCAAATATATATCTTGGGCCATTTGTCACCTTTTTGTATTTCCCCTTGTTCATCATATTCAATCGTTTACCTAAGCCCAAATACTGGAATACTTTATCTACAAGCGTAGTAGAACTCTCGTTTATCAAATCCTCTTCATCGTCGACTTCCAGGTTATCTTCCTCAACAAGTACGTCAGAAAATGTTGGCTCATAAGCACAAGAAGTGTGGACTCTGATAGGAAAGTAGTGAACAAACCACTCCCAGACAATTAAATTCCGAACCCATTCCCTGACACGATACGCAGCTTTACCATTGGTAGGTGTATGTAAGTCGAATCCATACCACCATATAAAATAAGGAAATATCACCAATAGCCAACTTATCCAACCAACATAAATCAAATACAAAAACAACAAAATGAATGCTGGAATTGAAATGGTGTGCCAAATGATTCCTACCGTCTCCAATCGTCTATTCATTGGTATATTTATTGGTGCAATATTCAAAAGCTTTTTTTGGCTCTTTCTTTTGGTCTTGACATATATGTCAGGCTTTGGAATCAGGTCCTGGTGATCATGATTGTTTGAATCTGAAGATGACTCATTTGAGTCATGGTCTTTTGGCGATGAAGTTTTGATATTCCTCTGCCTGAGAGACATAATCCTTCTAAATGGACAATCAGAAACTTTCCACGGGGTGAGTTAAAATTAAAAGAAGGGGATCTTAAGCAACAAATAAAAAGTCCCACATCAATGAGGTTTACTAAATTAGGAAGGTTTGCGGATTTGTACAGGTCTGAGATGCGGTCGTAGCACTACAAGGTTAAAAATGGTTGCGAAAAATGCCATCTATTGCAAGACTTACTGAGGTGCTGTGGAAATGTATCTACACGAGGGAGGACTAGACTCACTTGCATAAGTCTATTGAATAGAAATACAGCAAAGCTGAAAGTCTTTTGTGAGAGTGTTCTAAGGGGGATGTCAGTTGTGTGAGAGTGTTTTAAGGAGGATGACAGTTGTGTGAAAGTGTTATAAGAATGATGACAGTTGTGTGATTGCATCCGGGTTGAAATGGATCATATGTTATTATATGTATTTTGAAGCCGTTTGAAAGGTATTTCCATACAATGGGGGTTTGAAAAGAATTCAAATGAGTCACTTGGTGTGAATTTGACGGGTTGTTCCTATTTTGGGAGTTTGGCTGCAATCACTAGAGGTAACATTCCATTGGTGCTGGTATTATCATTCAATTAGAGAAGAAGTGCATACGATAATCTTATTCAATCTAACTGATTGGGCTAACTAGAAAGAGATAAGTTTTACCTTATTGTGATCATGTCTCTGGAGAATTCTTATACGAATTATTGTATGTTTCGGCATAAATAATGATGGCCAGTATTCTTAAAAGTTGGTATATAGGAATAGAAACCATATTTCCCTCTCAATCACCCATATCATCTTCCTCCATTATCGTACTCACCTAATTGTATGGAAATAATAATGATTTTGAAAACGAAATCATATTAATAGTACTTGCGAATTGGCTATGTGCGACACAAAGCAGGAAGCGAAGGTGCGAAAAATTCGACCTTGGTCGATTCAAGACAACATGAAGAGGACGCTTGATGAGTTGAATGACCATAAGCAAAAAGCATTTTATGTTGTAGAGCCTAAAAGAAGACATCTACATACGTCACCGTTCCAATCGTTGATAGACTCGAATGTGGAAACCCCAGAAGAGATAGACAAACGATTTAAAATCTATGAAGCTGTTACGGAAGATATCACCAAAGAAATTCAGCACATTCTTCGAAGTGCCAATGATGGGCTTTTCGAAGACTTGGTAAAGTTCATCAAGATGCCACATACTGATGTTGTGAGTCAACTGACTGGTATAATTAAACGAAAACAAAAGATACCAGTGGGTTATTTGCTGTTGGGTTCCAATGCTGCTAATAACATCAGAATCGTCAATGATTTTTATCGATTGGCAATGAAAGAGCCCATAAAGTTGGTCACTATTAGTGGGAAAATGGGATTGACTACTATTAAGCTGTTGATCAGGACAATCCTTTTACAGTTAAGGAATGAAAGTAATGACCTACCTGGCGAAACCGAAGGGTATACCCGCGATGGAGAGGACGATAACGATAATGAAGATGAAACAGTCGATGAAAAGGCTAATTATAATGTGGATGCTATTAGGGAATGGGCATGCAAGGAGAAAAATATGAACATACAGTTGGTCATTGTTTTTGAACAAGTAGATGCAATTGGTACTCAAGAACTCAACCAATTTCTTCAGATTATTTACAGCGTTATTGATGTTTTGAAAATGAAGTTCATTATAGGGCTAAGTGCTAACAACGTTGGTCATTGGATCAATAATAATTTGAGCAACGATACTAGACTTTTTCTTGAGCATTACAAGTTCTCTACTGCTAGTAATAAAGAGGTGTTCGACCAAATTTTGCAAAGAGTTGTTTTGAAAGGGAGATTACTTTTGGATGACACGATGATTGATATTATTGTAACCAGGTTCTACAATAGCAACAATTCTATTGATTCTTTAATCAGTGAATTGAAAATGACTTTAATGGTCCATTTTTATCTGAATGTGTACTCGAGATTCATCGATGATGACCCAAAAGCTAAGGATGTGACCATCCTCAGAAACTTGCCATCGTTTAAAAGACATATTGAAAGCTTGTTGCACGGCTTCAAAAAAGGGCAAGGAAATAAATCAGAAATTGAAGCTCTACTCAAAGATGACACTTACATCTTGAACAAATTTAAGTCAATTAAGAGTCAATTCATAAAATTCCGGGAGACTTTACCCAATACCTTGAAGGAATTAACATCTATCTCCAAAGATTACACAACTTATGAGATCTATAACCTTATCATACTGAATAGTTTTGCTGGCTCAAAATTAGAGATAGATACAGGCTACCAGTTAAGAGACCACTTTAGCAAAGAAACCTGCTTCAGCGAAGTATTCATAATAGACCTCAGCCAGTTCAGCATCAAACCAAAATTGGTAGAAAACTACGATAATCTTATGCTTCGCTTACTAAGGCCCAAAATTAGATCTACGTTGACCAATGGTTTGAGCGATTCATCATTTTATTTGAATAATGAAATAACCAAGGACCCTGAGTCGAATTCATTCATGAAATCGCCGCTTCAACCAATGATCACACAACTTTTTAACCTATATGTGGAAGCACCTTCAACAATAAATCATTATGAGTTTTTTATGGCTTTCAAGCATTCTTTGAACAAAGAGAAGATTATCAAAGTGTTGAAGACAAACATCGAAGAGGAACATTTGACTGAAAATAAAGGAATGTTAGAGATGTTAAATACCTGCGTCGACGACGACAAGAGTTGGGACAAATTGTTGTTCTCCTGGTTTCTACAAATTTGCAAGGAGTTCTTTCTTCTAGGTATAATTAAAGAAAAGCCAAGAGGTGACCATTTCGAAAAAACCATATGGAAAGGTTTATAGACTTGTAAATAACAATAAAAAATTTCGTAAATTATCAATATTAACATCACACTAATCTTTCTCTTCGATTAAGCCTTTCATCTCTTCCTTCAAAGTCTTCTTACCGTCATCTTCGTCATCACCTTCATCATCACTGTGATCTATCTTCTCTCTTACTTCATCTGGTAATTGCAGATCTTGATCTATCATATCAGCTGGGGTCGAGAAATGGTCAACTATACTTTCAAAATGTTGCTTAAGTTTCTCATTGGTCTCTTGATATAATTTATGGTTTTTAATGTGTTCACGGGATGAGATCGACAATACAACAAGGAACACTATCAACGCAGACATTATTGTAACTACCATCATTCTTTGGGTCCGGAAAATCCGGGCACTAATATTGGTAGAATTAGCTATCATTGAAGCAAGAGGTTAATCAGATCTGTCAGAATGATGTTATCTTCAAGCTGCTCCTTTTCGCGAGGGCGTGCGGGAGACGATAATGCAAATTCCAGTAGATAGACGGTAGCATTGAACGTTTGATATATTGTATGAAGCTTACTTAGTGAGGAAGTTAGAAACATAGATTCCTATTTAATTCTTAGTCTATAACATGGCTTTTCAAAAGCCCCAAAAAATTTAAAAGCAAACTCTTGGAACTTTATCTTTATACCGATTCACGTCGCTGTAGATACTGTTACAAAAAAAGATTCGGCATACAGCAGCGTTTCAACGGTTTTGCTGAATATATGAGTACATTCCTGGTTATTGTGGACGAGAAGAAGTAATGTGACCGTAAATGTAAAGGTCGGTTTTTGAAAAAGAAATACCTGCACATTTGCTCTCTGAAATGTGCAGACGCTGAAGACCGAAAATATGTAAAACCAGACGGCACATATCCGAGCCAGTATATGTTGGAAAAGTAGTACATTCGTTCTAAATGACTTTCATACTCATACTTTGTGTTTCCTGAGATGCTAAAAAGGTTCTAGTTTATGTTGTTGAAAAACGGGTCTATTTGTGATTTTCACTATTTGCAACAATTGTACTGAAAGTGATTTCCAAAATTAAAGGTAAAATGAAGTTTAAGATGACACAAACAGTAACCTAATATACATAACCGAATTCGTTCCAATTTTTGTTTTCTACTAAAAATATTAGAGTGACAGATTATTCCGTATTTGTGTCTAAGTCCGTAGGATGTAGCCACAAAGAGGGTATCTGTCTGTTACCCATATAGACTGAACCCCATATCCTTTGAACTACAATAAAGAAATGCTGTAAATGGGCAGATTATGATGGAATTATAATAAGGTTTAAGAGACAATAATAGCACGTTGGTGGCTTTAGAAGCTTCAAGATTCTTCAGATCGAGAAATCTGGAAAGCTTCTTTCTCACTGTAAGACCATAATTCCGGTTGTCACTGGAAACTTCGCTACTAACGCACCACGACCCCAGGATGTAATATTGAATTAAGGTTTGTAATAAATGTCCTTGGGCAAAATTGTCAACTGGAATCATACTAATCATATATTACGGTATGGTTTACGAAGTGGCTATTGTTTCTCGAGCATTTGACAAGAGTCAGATTAATTATGCGGTCGCACGGCATTAAATGCACTTCTGTTATAGGTATTTAATTGTATTATGTATACGTAAAAGCTATCGAATTGCACGTTCTTTAGGGCGAGGTGTGCGCCTACCGAGCATGCCATGCAGTTTTTTCCTTTTTGACATAGATAATGAGATAAAGACGTGAAAGCTTAAATACGGCTAATCTCCCTGGTGAAATTTATTTAATTAGTTAGACTAGTTTCCCATTAGTGGATTTTTTTCAAAGTGGTTTCTGATTTTTTGGCACAATTGAATTAACATTTCCATTATACAATGAGTTCTAGAGATTTACCTAAAAGTTTCAAAGAGTTTACCACTGGTTGGATTGACCATTTGGACAATGAAGTGACATTTAATAGAAAGACCCCATCCCAGGTCCAAGAAGAAGACCAGGAAGATAGAGTTCGTAAAGTGCAAATGAAGAACTTGTGGCCTGCTTTTTGCTCTGGAGCAGGTTTATTTTCAGATGGTTATGTGAACAACTCCATTTCTGCCGTATCGGCTTGTTTAGCAAGAATTTACGGAGATGCTTACTCTAATTCGACTGCCATCAGTAATGTGTCGTCTATTGCATTTGTGGGTATCGTTCTTGGTCAATTAGGGTTTGGTTATATTTCTGATCATATTGCAAGAAAAGGGGGTATGATGGCTGCAAACGTTATGTTGATTGTTTTTACCTTGTTGACAGCCGTAGCAAGTTGGGGTGTTACTCCTAATGGATTATTCGCTGCATTGACCACTTTCAGGTTTTTCTTGGGTATTGCTTTAGGAGCAGAATACCCAACTGCTTCGGTCATTGCTTCTGAATTTGCTAATATGTTACCTTCTGGTCACAGAAACAGATATTTTGTTTGGTTCACCAATTCTATGATTGATTTTGGATTTGTGGTTTCTGCATTTGTACCATTGGTATTATTGTGGATCTTTTCAGATCGTCACTTATCTGCCGTTTGGAGATTGACCCTTGGTTTGGGTGTAATTCCTCCACTTTCCTTATTCTTTATGAGATTAAAAATCTCAGACTCTGATGCTTTCCAAAGATTGAACATGAAACACGTCAAGAAAGTCCCATTTCTTTTGATTGTTAAATTCTACTGGTTTAGATTATTCATCGTGTCTTTCATTTGGTTCTTGTATAACTTTTCATCTTACTCCTTTGGTATCTACTCCACTTACATTTTCGGTCAAATTATTCCTACCAAGGCTAATGGTGATGCTGATTTATATAAGACTTTTGGATGGAATGTTGTGTTCAACTTATTCTATATTCCTGGTTCCATTTTAGGTGCCGTTGCAGCTGATTACATTGGTCCAAGATTAACCTTAGGATTAGGAGTTGGTTTACAAGCTATTGTTGGATTCATTATGGCAGGATGTTACAGCTCTTTGTCAAACAACATTCCAGCTTTTATTGTGGTGTATGGTATCTTTGCTTCTCTTGGTGAGTTTGGTCCAGGTGATAACATTGGTTTGTTAGCATCTAAGACTTCGGCTACAGCAATCAGAGGTGAATACTATGGTATTGCTGCCGCTTTTGGAAAGATTGGTGCTTTTGTTGGTTCTTGGGTTTTCCCAGTGATCATCAGAAACACTGATGGTGTAAGAGCTCCATTCTATATTGCATCGTCTTTCTGTCTTCTTTCTTGTTTCTTGGTTGTTTTCTTCTGTCCTTCAGTCGGTCAAGATGCTATCAATAAGGAAGACAGCGATTTCATTGAATTTTTGAGTACCCAAGGTTTTGATATTGCCCAGTTGGGAGAAAGTGTTGAAATTGATGAACAAGCAGAAGCCGAAGCTGGATCTGACAGCGACAAAGAGAAGATATCTGAAGTTGTCAAGACAGAAGAAAAAAAATTGTAAGACGTTCATTAATCATATAGTACAACTATTTAATTTAATTATATTAATATCTCAACCTTTAGGCATGGTAGTTTCTGTAGATAGTCATTGTACTATTGTTTCGTACTGCGTGTTCTTCAGAAGCTTCAAATTATTCTGCAAGAAGTTCAAACACGCCTTTGAATGCTGGTATTGATTGGAATGGAGCTTCTCTGTAATTGAATAAGATATCATCATCTTGATCCGTAGTATCCAATTCATCCTTGGGCACATCATTTTCATTGTACATATTGATAATTGTTTTAGCTGTCCACAATTTATCGAATTTCACAAATTGAGCTAGATTTTCTTGATAATTGTCACTACCTCGTAGTATATCAGAGACAGTAAAGATATCGAAGTCTGAGATTGATTCCTTTTCAACAGTGTGCCATGACTTTTTGAATGTTTTCATGAGCTCATCAACCAGATGACTGTCCAAAGACATAGCACTTTTAGAAACTTTTTCAGGAAAAAGCTTATACAATCCATCTTCGTCCATAGCTACCAACAAGTTGTTAAGCGAAAGTTTGATTAATTTGTTAATAGCTTGACTAGTTGAGTTGAATTGAATCATTAACTTGATTCTAACCAACATGAATCTTTTAATCATGGTCAACCACTGATTCAATTTAATTGAAAGCTCTAAGTCGTTACCAACTTTTAATAGAGTATGCAATGTGCATTTGATTCGAATAATCAAATTAATGGCAATGGTCACTATGAGATGTAATGTCTTGCCCATAACAGGAAACATGAATAAGTTAAAACATTCTCCAAACAACACATGACAGTCACCGTTGGCGGAAGGTATAAAATCTCCTAATTCACCGAACACAATATCCAAGGAACGGAAAAGACATTTAAATGATTTTTCTTGTTCACCTTTGATTTCATATTGTATGTAACCCGTGTAAAGAAATAGAGCAAGACATATCCTGGACACGAAAAACGATTTGATCCTAAGAATTTTGAAGAATCCTGGGATTGTGTCCTGTTTAATGCTTTGGAAGTCGCCAATAGTGTTCGTGAGATAAATATCAAGTTGTTCACTATACTCAAGCATATCAATACCACGATAATCTGGTTGTATAGTTTGACCTAGTTTCAACAACTCACCCAAAGTCTTGATTACATGCTTGATGAATACTAAACAGTCAACAGACTTCTTCTCATTTATGGGATTGTGAAGATTACAAAGACCTTGGTGAAATTGGGGCCATTCTGTGTCAAAGTCATGAATTAAATATCTCTGGTTTCTCCAATAAAAAACGGCACCAAATATATTAGATTGATAAATGTGCATCCAAATTTTTCGGCGTAGGTGCCCCACCTTCGGATCAAGGGTCCCAAGGTCAAAATTCTTAGGATCTCTGTGTAATCCAAGGTCATAAGCAATCTCCAATATGAGGCCCCTGAGAGTTTGGTCGGCCAAAAATCCATCTTGTCTTTCAGGGGAAACTTCTCTATAATTTTGTAGCAACACTAATGACTGTAAAAGTGGTATAGTTGGCTGGTTGAAGAGTCCATGTATTTTCATACATTCTTCTGCCATATCTATAGCTTCCAAATAAATTGGTTCGTCTATATCACCATTAAATTTCGAATCCAGTAGAAGAAATATGTACACGAGCCGCACAATCACCAAAGTTTGGGCAATTAGGGCATAATCATACTTATTGTTAATGTTAAGATGCAGAATTCTATCATTGGTAGGGGTTAAAATATTAAAGATTCTTTTTATGGCTTCAAGAAACACGTACTCATCCAATACTGGTATCATGACGCTAAGTTTGTCGAAAAATAATTTCTGGTAATTGATTAATTGTCTCTGACTTGGTAATACCAACTTCAATCGTTTAATGACCGAATAGCTTTTGAATTTAGGATCTGGATGGAACACGCAGCCCACAGTGACCCCATTGAGATTAATCCTACGTTTGGTTTCATTGATCTTGATATACCCGGTATCAAGAACTTTATAATCAATAGCTCCAACTTGTGGTGTATTCTCTTCCAATTCCTTGATCCTAGCGAATGAAAGCCCAATAAAATATCTCGACAACGAAAAGTGACTGAATTGGGCGTCTCTCATTTTGAATGACCAATACTCCCACAATAGCCTTATGGAAGGATCTTTAGGATCCACAGGAGCAAAAGGAAGTATCGAAGACGTGGCCACTGTTACTGGAGCTGTCTTTGTTTCTTCTTGTAGCATCATATTTAATTGAAACTGAACGGTACCACTGGTGCTTAATGTTGGGGCCACATCATCCGCATACAAACAGGTAGGTTGGATCCCCAACTTGACACACGATGAGCATGGCTGTTGTCTATCACATTTGTTTTTCTTCTGTCGACAATTGTTGCAGACAAGGATTTTTCTGTTTCTCCTCTTCGCTGGTGGTTCAGACATCTACTCGAGTTAAACGGGCAACTAGAACACGACAAATAGGAATATATATAAATTTGAATAAAGTTGGTCACTTGCTCTGTTCATTCCCCCAAAGGATTCAATGATCTGAGAAAAAGCAAATGCCGTGGATAATGGACAGGCACCCAAAGCTTGTTTATGATGAAAATACTTAATGTGGTTTCTTTTGCGAATTTCGAACTGACTAAAGCCTAAAACCATTATTGCCTCGATTGGCGCAGTGCGTATTTGGCGAAGAGTAGTGTCCTACGCTAGACTGCAAATTGTGAAAGAAGAAAGTTGTGCAGTAAAGGGTCTATCAGACATGAGTAAGCTATGTGTAGAATATAAATTGGATCAAAAATATGATCAAAAAAAAAATAAAATTAAACATAAGTAGTAGTACATGAGCTGATAACAAGGGAATAGCCTTGTCTTCCAATGAGCCGTTTTCTTGACTGCAGAACAGTTTACAGAGAATCTAATCCACTTCAAAAGCTATTCCTTGAATGTAATATTGTGTGATTCAAATGGTCTTATTTCTTCCGAAAAAGCAAGTTCGGTAACCACCTTGCTTGAGCGTCAGTGATTTTGCGATTGCAACGATTAGGATAAGTTTCGAAGTCTAATTAGGTTGCTTTCGTGTGAGCCGGAATCTTTTGTTTCAAATATATTGCTGAGCATTAGGCTGTCAACAAATGCCAATTCGACCCCCACCAATTGGGATTTATCGATAAACTTTGCGATTAAAGAATTGTGGACTAATAAGTCCACAAACTTCAGGATTTGTCTTACATCCTCCGCTAAATTGGGTGTATAGTTAAACTGGAAAAACTTTTCGATAACTTTGTCCAATAATTCATGTACCCTTTCTAGGATATCATTAGACTCTTGTACTTTTGATATAATTTGATGGGTTACTTTGGCAGTGGTATTAGAGTTAAGTTCTAATTCATCTTGTTCAGTTTCAAGATTTTTGAGTTCATTTTGTTTCGAGTCTATGATATGTTGTAGTCGATCCAATAACTCCGAATATTCGCTTCGAATTACCTTGAAATTGGCAATAGTTTCCGACTCATTTATATTTTTTGTATTCAATCGTTCGTACGCGTTTATTTGATCAACGACTAACTGATTCAAAATTGTGTTTGTGGCGCTTTCGTTGATGACATCGGACTTATTAGAAGTAAAAAGGATTTTTTCATAAGTTCTGAATTTAGCTATCACTTGTCTTTTCCTTTCGTATTCACTGAACTCGATATCATCCTGAGATGCTCTGTTATCGACTTGTTCAAGACCAGCTTTGAGTTTTTCAATTTGACTTGAAGCTTGTGTATTAAAATCCGACACAAGCTTCTTATTCTCCACCAATCGTCTCTGATAAGTTTCATTCACCACGGGATCAAAGTGGTTGCCTTTTGAAAACAATTCATGAACCTTATCTAGTTTATTCATCAAGTGAGACAGAAAATTAAATCCGCATCAAGAAATTTTTCATAGCCGTTAAACTTCAATCCACCATGAATTCCCAATTACCCAACTTGCAAAACCTCGACGAAGCTTCAAAGAAAGAAATCTTAGGATTCTTAGAGACCGAGAATAACAAATCAAAAGCTCAAATGTCTATCCATTCTTTCACTGATATGTGTTTCAAAAAATGTAACCAAAATAACACCACCATGAACCCATCATTGAGTAGAGATGACGAACAATGTTTACAAAACTGTTTAAATCGTTTCCTTGACACAAACATCAAGATCGTACAAGCTTTACAAAACCAATAATTCCATTTGATATTTCAAATACTTGTATATACACATGTAATATTACAAACCAGTTAGATTGATTCGAGATTTAAGCCTAAATCTGTTCCAATTTTTCTTAGTTTCCCTATTTGCTTAGAGGTATTCAACCCAGCAAGTCGCCGTTTAGCCACAGTCCATGCTCCTATTAAGTCAAACCTGTAGTTATATAAAAGTTTCTTTCCCTCTTCGTCAGCTCCATCAAATTGATCTAATATTTCAAGATGAATGTCGAGTGCCCTTTGCACAATCGCTGGATCAGTGTCAATTAGATGAGGATTTGTGATCATTTGATTAAGAACAAATTCTACTCGGCTAAGACTGACAAGAATATTAGGGCCTAGAAGTAATATAACTTCACTTAGCTTATCCAATAGAAGATTCAAATGTAGTGAGCTTCCGAACCGGTTGAATTTCTTATCGAGAGCCAATATTACAGTGGCCAATAAGTCGAGCTTATCTTCCAAATTATCATTGAACTTTAAGATCAATGCAAAGGACAATTTTATCAAATCTTCTGTTTGTTTGTTATCTTCGTTTAAGAATGTCAAGAAGATTTTCAACTTATCCACAAACAAGTTTGTCAACCCAGTTGCTTTAATGTTTATTCCTCGCAATATCAGTTGATCAAGTAGCCGACATGCTAGAAGTTTGACGGAGATTATATGATAGTCCATGAACGTCAAAATCTGGGAGGTTATGGCGTTCCAGTTTTTGTGATGGTCGTACAACTCAATCAATGTATAGGCTACAGAGATACTAGCCAAATTGATTTCTTCATCTTTACCTATGCTGACATTCAATCCACCAATTCTGCTTTCCTTAGGAGGTCTATTATCACGAATCAATTCAGGAAGAAACTCTGGGTGATCTTGGATCAATGGTCGGACTTTATTTGCAATCTCATCTGAGCTCCAAGGCGTGTAGGGATTATAGTAGTAACACATCGTTTTGAACAGAGAGTACGAACCAGAATGATTGAACTCACTGATTGTACTCTCCACAAATGATTCTACTTCTTTCAAATTATGTGGGTCTGTGTCGTATCGTATCTTCTCCATAGTGAAGTAGATATTTTTTGAATACTCTCGCATTGAATTTTTCAGTTTGACTCATATTCTTACCACTACCGATGTTCAAGCAAATAGCCAGAAAAAGAGTTGCTACTAGGTATTTTGCTACTGGAAAACCTCCGTCTCCATTAGTAATTTCTGAGGAAGTCCAGCAGGCACTTGCAGAGAAGAAACCAGTGGTTTCTCTTGAATCTACCATCCTTACTCATGGATTCCCTTATCCAGAGAATTTATCTCTTGGGAATGAATTCGAACAGGCAGTTCGTCAAGAAGGGGGAGTACCGGCAACAATTGCATTTTTGAAAGGTGTACCACATGTTGGATTGAGTTCTGAGCAATTGGCTGAATTAACAGAGAATTGTAAAGCTGCTGTCAAGGTTTCTCGTCGAGACATTGGTCATGTTATGTCTAACAAATTGTACGGTGCCACCACAATTGCCTCCACTAGTATATTGTCATGTATGGCTGGTATAAGTGTGTTTGGTACCGGAGGTCTTGGAGGTGTTCACAGAGAGGGACAGACTACAATGGATATATCTAACGATTTAATTGAGTTGGGAAGAAATCCTATTACAGTTGTATGTGCTGGACCTAAATCCATTTTGGATATTGGCCTCACCATGGAATATCTTGAGACACAAGGTGTATATGTGAGTACCTATAACGATTTGAATGAATCTGAACACAATATCGAAGTTCCAGGGTTTTATGCAAGAAAATCTGGTGTAAAATCTCCAAACTCTTTTACTTCGTTCAAAGAAATTGCAGATGTGGTATACCAACAAAGGCTCATGGAGTTACAATCAGGGAACTTAATATGCATACCTCCTCCTGAGAAGTATGCTTTAGATTCAGATTTCATCAACAAGATTATTGTAGAAGCTAACGAAGAAGCTAAGAGTTTGGGTATTAAGGGTAAAGATGTCACTCCATTTTTATTATTGAAAATCGGAGAGATGACAGCAGGAAAGTCTCTTGACTCAAATAAGCACTTCGTCATCAATAACATTAAATGTGCTACAAAAATAGCAAAAGAATTACTGGAAAACGTAAGTAACTAATTTGATTTCTGTCAATCCTTTTATACTAATGTATATTTAGACCCATGTTTTTGAAGAAACTGTTACTTTTAGCCCACTTACTTCCCTGGGACCCGCTGTTACAAAACAACCACAAGTTGAATCCATTGTAGTTGGGGCTGTTGCAATAGATACAATATGTAAACTCAATCCGGGACACCAACTTCATGACTCAAATCCTGGTAACACAGAGACTTCTATTGGGGGAGTTGGTCATAATGTTGCATTGGCAAGTGTTTATTCTGGGGGAAACACCATACTAGTACTGTCAGTTGGTGATGATCACATGGGTCATACAATTAAAACTACGATGGGTATGGACAGATGTGGGATCGAGATTAAGAAGGATTCCAGAACGGCTAGTTACACGTCCGTTCATGGTCCTGATGGTGAGTTGATCGTTGCGTGTGCTGACATGAAAATCATAGAGGAGGATAACTCGGATCATATAGTGAAACAGCTAGAAAAGTTCCAACCGGCTACTGTCATTCTCGATTGTAATTTGTCACTGAAAACAATGAATAATGTTTTGAAATACCTCCAGAACACTGATGCAAAGGTCATGGTTGAGCCGACATCTCTTTTTAAATCACAGAATATTGCCGAATTGAAATACCCTGTTGACCTTATTACACCTACTATCAATGAACTTAACGCAATATTCAAGAGTATGGAACAAAATAATCGATTTGATGACGAGTGGTTCGAAGTTATTGATCTGCTCAAGCTTGACGAAATCCAAAGATTCCCACTCAAAACAAAAATCTTTGAGCTTTACAAAGAAGGGTTAATCCAGAAGTGTTTTAGGTTATTACCCTATTGTCAAAACATTTTACTAAAGCTTGGTAAGGACGGTGTCCTTTCCATCGGTCAAACAAAGAATAACATCTTTGAATGTAAAAAGTCTCAGATTCAGACTCATAATTTTTATATAGACTATTATCCAATTCCAAAAGAAAATGAGCAGTTGGAAATCATCAATGTTACTGGAGCTGGTGACACCATGTTGGGTTACTTATTAGCTCACTATAAGCTGTTGCCTAAGGAGGAACTAGTTTACAATTGTCAACTAGCGAGTGGACTTGCCCTTTCTTACCAGGATGCTATAAATCCTGCTATAAGCAAACTTAAAGCTTAATTCACTATTTATTCAATCAGTAATATAACTAATATAATTTTCCATACTTTAATGGCTGCAAACTTTCTGCACTTTTGCATTGTGGGCGAATAAAATTGATTCCGCACAAAGTTAATTTTCAATTATTCAATTCATCGTACAATGTTTAAATCATTCAGACAATTAGCCACTAGCTCTAGGTTCATCACTGGAGTCGCCGGAGTTTCCAGTGGTTTGGTTGCTTTAAATGCTATCCAGCCATATAATCCATTGTTCTTGGAAAATTTGAAGTCCGTCGTTGTGGACAATTCTGTTGATGCATTCCCAACTCAAATATCCCAGTTTCTGATGTTAGGCCATGGTGTCAGATCTGTAACTTTCTTGGGATTTAAAGTATATGCTGTAGCTATATACTTGAAGGATGCCGATAAAAAGAAAGTCAAGAGTCTCATCACCGGAGAAGAGATTCCTAAGCTTGAAGATGCAGAAGCTTCAACTGAATTAATCTCAAAAGTATGGGAAAATGCAGAAATGAAAATCAGAATTTGCCCTGTCAGAAACACAGACTTTAGCCACTTGAAGGATGGATTCATCAAGCTGATCATTGCAAATCCATTATCAAAGAAGAATGCTGATGTGGCAGCTGGTTTAGATGAGTTAAGAAATGTATTCAAAGGCTTCAAAGGTTCTGTACCAAAGAACCATGTTTTAATGTTAGAAACTGAAAAAGGAAAATTAACGTTTACCTACCAGAACACAAAAACTGGGGAAAGCAAGCTTTTGGGGACTGTCAATGAACCATTGATCAGTAAATTGTTAATTGTCTCATACCTTTCTAGTAGAAAACCATTAAGTGAACCATTGAGAAAAAGTTGTATTGAAGGATTCAAAGAGTTATAACTCTAACGATTTAAAATCTTGTAAATAGTATTAGTGTCCTACAAGGAAATAAATTATTTTATCCGGAAATGTATTTATAATCAAACTAATGTACTGAGTGTTTGGTAAAATATTCTACATAATAATAGCTTCTTTTTCGACGTTAGAGCTGATGGACTTGTGAGGCAAGACCTTGGCACCGTTAACGTAGATTTCGTTCTTGACTTCAACATCGTCACCCAAAACGGTACAGCCTTCAGTTCTAGCCCACTTACCGATTCTGGAGTTCCATCCAACAATGGTAGACTTAACCCAAGCGTGATCCTTGACAACAGAGTTAGCCAATAAGACGGATCTTTGGATTCTAGCACCTTCACCAACAACAACATTTGGACCAATAGTGACATTTGGACCAATTAAAGCACTTGGGTGAATCTTGGCAGATGGGTCAATCAAGACATTACCACCGTGAACGTATTTTTCTTTACATAATCTTTCTGGAGCTCTCTTGGACAAAGAGGTCAAGTAAAGACAAGTACCAGACAAGAAATCCTTTGGTTGACCAACATCCATCCAGTAACCTTCTAAGTCAAAGGAGTATAAAGACTTCTTTTCAACCAATTGTGGGAAAGTTTCCTTTTCAATAGAGGTTGGCTTCATGTCGATTAAATCGATAACATCTGGGTTTAAGATATATAAACCAGCGTTAATTCTGTTACCGACGAATTCAACTGGCTTTTCAACGAATCTGTCGATTAAGTTTGGAGTGTCTCTGTCATGGACAATAACACCATACTTGGATGGTTCATCGACCTTAGTAGCAACAATGGTACCAGCACCACCGTGAGCTTTGTGGAAAGCAGCCAATTCTTCGAATGGGTAGTCACAGATGACATCGGAGTTCAAGACGAAAAATGGAGAGTCATCCTTCTTCAAGATCTTTTCAGCCAATTTCAATGGACCAGCAGTTCCTAAAGGTTCTTCTTCAACAGAGAAGGTGATAGAAACACCGTATTCTTCTTCGTACTTTTTCAAAGTAGAAACCATAACTTCTGGTCTGTAGTTAACAGCCAAAACGATATCGGTGACACCAGCAGCAGCCAAAGCTTCGATTTGATGTAAGATCATTGGTCTGTTACCAAATTCAACCAATGGCTTTGGTAAGGTTAAGGTTAATGGTCTTAAACGGGTACCGTAACCTCCGACTAAAATTAAACCTTTCATTGTTTATGGGTATTATCTATTAAAAAATTAGGATTCGTATACAAAAGTATGCAAATTTACTGTCAAAGAGATTGGAAAAACAGGGCGAATTCAACGACTATTTATATTTACTAGCTGCGCGCGTTCAGTGTGTTGGCAAATAAACGCCAACCGTGAAAAATTTGAGGTCGCACATCTATTATGGTAAAAGCCCAGCATCCACAATGGCTGGTACGTGTTTCTGTATATTTACACTTCGGTTTATAACCAGAATTCTGATGCTCAAGGAGCAAAATCCCCTCAGGTTCCCTTTCAACTACTCTAAGATTTCTCTACTATAAATTATTATACCAGCAGACATTTGAAATGCTCTCATTTCACGAAAAACCTTACTAAAAATAAAAAAAAAAAGGTAAATAAATGTAACACTAGCCCACAATCAAGCCGAATACGGCGGTGCGCAATGGGACGATAAGCGGTGGGATGGAACTAAAACCACCACGGCACTATGGAACAAATCAGGGGCAGACTTGGGAAAAATAATAGCTATTGTCTAGGAGCACTTACCCCAACCATCAGACGATCTATACCATCCTAATGAAGACAAGGCCTGCATGATCGAGGGAATGTTTATCAATACTACGTAATAATTGAAAAGTGCGCTACGTGTCATTTCGTGTTATTGGGGGAAAGTGTGCCACCACCACCGGCGCGCAGCTTGTTAAATTCGTGGTAGCTGCCGGTATTTTGCATTACAAGGCTGCCACATGTTTGAGTCGCGGATTGTTTGGGGGTGTGGGCTTAATTGCTTGGATAATAGATAATCTCAAAACCGTGTTGCGTGTATTTTTATGGCATATAGTGTCAAACAAATCCCATTTGGGTCGATAATGGTGTTGGTTTTGACGCACCTTTCAAGTCCCCACGCTCCGTTCACTTCGGTAATATCTGTATCCCAAATGGTTCTGGATTATCTATTGTGTTTCAAATCCATTTGTGGTTCCTGCATCGTTGATTCTCGGAACATCTTGACAATATGGTTACAGAATATTTTTCACCTCAGGCTAAACGTTTTTGTTTTGTAGGCGTGGTAGATGATGTGCAATATTGTAGGCAGTGGAAATTAATTCCAGCTACTGAGGTGCCCCAGAAACTGTATCAAACTTGAAGTGTGGTTGAGTAGGTTGAAAGGGCATATTTCAGGTAAACATGAAACTTGATGTCCGATTAAGTTCCTGATAACTGTGTACAGTTCACCGCAACTTTTGTACAGACCGAACTGTATGGGTATTTTGGACAATTGGACACACCGAATTGGAGCATCGCACCCTCCACAACAAGACGATGTCGTGGCGACATTTTATTTGAAATCTATCAGATCGGCTTGGACTTCGAAAAGTTGTGAATCTTGTGGAACATGACAGAATTGCAAATTGCTGCTTATGGTAATTGACTGCAAAGGCTTACCGTATCTTTGTTTTTTTATGTTGGTAGAAGTGAAGGATAGTTTGTTCGTTGAACTACTCGGGGATAGTGGGGGAGAAGTTGATGAAGCATGTATGAAGGCTTCAAGGTCCGGAGGCAGGTTTTGAATGGTTTCTTTTGTAATTATAATTGTGTCTCCTGATTGGCAAATTTTGCAACTTTTTATACCCCAGGTTTTGACCCATATAACACCATCTCCACAGCGTGTCTCAATTTTATGGGGAAATAGAGCAATAGAATATATTGTCTCTGTGGCTCTATATTGAAGGTGGGGCTTCTTAATAGAATTGCTTGTCTCTATCATTTTATGGTTAAGAATATCTACTGGATATGCTTCAAATTTCTAATGGAGAACGGGTTTATTTTCTGGTTAAAGCTATAATTTCTCCAACGGCTGAGAATCCCTTCATTAATATTCATATTCGATGAATGAGACAAACTTATGGAGTTGTTCGAGTTTATGTTGCAATAGTAAGTGGTTCAACCTGCTCATATTCCTAGCAAATGATCCGACCTCGTTTGTGGCTTACCGGTATCTATAAAATATTTCACCCTGATTAGAGATGGCTTCCAATTAGCCTAGCCTGTGGGTTCCAGATCCCCAGCAAGAACGACTACATAAGCAAAGCACAAGGGGAATTGGAACAGATCGTTATCTAACAGTTGGAAGACTATATTTCCGCCTGGTGCGACATCCTGATATAAAGGTTCTTTAAACCTAGTGCATACTGAACTGCGCAAACCGATGCACTGCTTCCTCTATGAACTGGTGCTGGCACATTGTTCCTGCTGAGAAGACTATTCAAAGTAGCCGGATTTTTTGAGGCTCTATTCCACTTGCGTTTGAAGATAAGCGATTCGGACGTTGCAAGTCGTAAAATTTGACGGACAGCTGTGGAATCACTGGAATTCAAAGGTTTGCATTTTGTATGAAATTGCTCGATTATACAGGCTCAGTGGTCTAGTGTAGTATTCTGGGTGTGGAGTGGGGATAGTCAAATATAATGTCGAAAGTAGAACTCTGGGCTTTCTCTAAAGGCAGGGGTCACATCAAAGATCCAGAAATATCTCGACTATTACCTGAGTAGATTGTCACTCTGAAAGTGTAGTTCATGTTGCCAAAATTTTAACTACACTGTAAAATTGCAGCACAACTGTTGCAAAGAAATCCAATTTGCAGCTCATTCTTTTTTTCGCAATGACTCTTTTCTGATACCTCAAACTTGGAGAACCTTAGCAGCATGATTAACAGGCTCTCCATAAAAATCAGAAACACCACGGAGCATTACATTTCGGGAGATGTAATCAAGGAGATCTCATTCATTATATCTCTTATATCATGCTTACTCCTTGGGTCTGTCCTTATTTTTCTGTTGATTGCTGAAAATATGATCACTTCTTTGAAGTTTAGTGTATTTGAAATCAATTTGATCAGTTCATTCACAGTCGTTGGAATGTACCTTTGCTTACCAGTGTTGGGGTATTTATCTGATGTGTATGGGAACAACTTACTTTCTGTCATAGCGATCCTTTGCTTGGTTCCAAGTTATACCCTTAACTATTTTGTGACCGACTCATTTGACTCAAAGTTACCATGGTTTTGTTTTACATACGCTTTAATTGGTCTTGGAACATCATCCTTATACTTTCTGTGTTTATTGACCTGTTCCAAAATTTTTCCTGAGCGCAAAGGTCTTTCTATTTCATTACCTGTGACCAGTTATGGTTTATCTTCCTTGATAGCTACACAATTGTTGAAGATTTCTTACTTTAAACAGAATGATCATTTAGACTTGTTAAAGACATTCAAGTTCTTTGCAGTATTGTACTTGGTACTTGGATCTTTAAATTTCATGGCCACATCAATTATAATCGAACGTACACACAAAATTGATGAAAATACTGAATTGATCCCAATTAGTTCCATTGAACCTCCTAGCCATCAAGCCAAGTTTATGAAGTTCTTGAAAAGTCCCGTCATGTATGCATTATTAGTATCATTATTCTTGAATCTTGGTCCTTTAGAGACTTATCAAAATAACTTGAACTCCATTTTAAGTAGTATCAACCACAAAACAAAGGCATCTGTGGACTTGAACTTTCAGATTATTTTACTTTCAATCTTTTCAACTTTCACAAGGTTGGCTGTTGGAATTTTGTCTGACTACTATAACAAAAGAGATATATTAATCGTGTTGTTAGTCCTGGGTTTAATCAACCAGGTAATTGCATGGATGGAATTATCGCCATCTTCTATTAACATTATTACTACGATTGATGGTATAAACTATGGGGGAGTGTTTACCATTTACCCAACTATTATTGCAGAGCTTTGGGGTGTTGAAATGTTGGGATCAACATGGGGGTTGTTTATGATTGCACCTGCAATTTCTACAAGTTTATTTTCTTTGGTGTATGGTTCTTTGCTAGATAGATTTGGAAATTTAGTGCTTTATTTTAAACTTTGTTGCACCAGTTTTGTACTCAGTTTACTATTCGTCATTAGCATTCGTAATGCCAAACCTGCCAGGTATCACGAGCATTCTTCATAGAATAAAATAAATAACTATATAAATATACACCTAAGTAAAACCTTCTCTAATAATAAAACAACACAAAATTCCAGATTTTGCAAATACAAGTGTGAGTGAATAGGTTTGAGTTCTAAGTATTGAACTCAGGAAACAATTTCTTGAATTGATACTTTAAACTGATTTTAAATTTCGAAATAATGTCATTATCGTTTGTCTCAACAATGTTAATGTTATTGAATTTGTTTATAAGAGTCTTGATGTTTTCAAGTGAGTTCAAATCATTAGCATCTGTCATATCCAAAAAACTTAAATTATTTTCAGTTTTCAAAATATACAAAAATTTCATCAAAAATATTGCCGAAAAGTAGAAGCAGAATTGCAATTGATCTGACAAATAGGCAAAATATGAATCATTATTAATGAGATTGATGAAACTTATAATATGGTTAGCATGTTCGAACATTTTGGCATTATCCAGTGGGGAACTTATTTGGACGATAAATCTGACATTATCGTCATTGAATAGTTCTGAGCTAGAATTCAAATTCTTCAAATTATTCAAAATTAGATATTTTTGATAATTGTAAGTATACAATATCAATAGATCACAGAAATTGTGACACACCTCAACAAACTGTAAAGCTGGTTGTTGAAGTAAATATTCCCATTGATCATACCAACCCTTGATTTCTCTTGTTGTGGCAGCCAAGTTGAGGTCTAATTCTTCTAAGGACAAACTACCAACATTTGTGTTGGTCTGGATATAATTATAAGTTATCAATAAAATACTTATTTCCAGGACCATACGACCATCAAAATTTGTCGAAGATGGCAAACCCAACGTCATATTACAGTAATTGAGCCTTATTTCATCCACGATACACATTCTACCACTGAAAATACAATTTATAAGATGAACCAACACTAAATGGTTATAAATTCTCATAATGGTGAGAAGCTGGTATTCATTTGAATCCAAATCCTCATCATACAAGATGGTGAACGGTGATGTTATGGATGGAGAATTGAGGTTTATGTTGTCTTTCGGTAAAAGGTTACCCAAAGTCGTTTTCGAAACGAACAAGTTCAATCCCAATCCACTCAAGAACCAAGGATCGAGATTAATATCCTCCAAGCTCAAGTTGAATTCTTTGAGTAGAAAGGTACCAGATGAGGCATTAGACTTTTGAAGAGCCTGATTGTTCGAAAGAATCACGGATGTCAATGAGGATGAATAAATCGATAGTATGACTAAAGTCTGAAGTAATTCAATATCACCAGTTCCTGTCTTGAAAAAATTAACCCTCATAAGATTCAAGTTCATCTCCTTCGCCAAATGTTTGATCAAAGAGTTAAACACCAACCGTTTTCTCATTGAGCTATTAATATCTCCAGGATTAATATTATTGAAAGAGTACCTCAATGACAAAACACAACATGTAGTAAGCAACAATGGACATTTATTGATTAATCTCTCCACTAAGATTTCAGTAGGAAGATTAGCAGGAAACGATATCCATCTTCCATAATTTCTTCTGAAGTCGTTCATCAAGTTGATAACCTCATTAAAAGGAAGAATATTCAAAGAGATAATATTTCCATTTGCCAGAGGACTAGGAGCAGGCTTTAACGCAGACAACCCTAAAAGATTCTCGATACTTTTAGGTATAAGCTCTGGTTTGACTTGATTATTGATGATCTGGAATGGAGATACTTCTAGAGAATTTGTGGGAGTTTGGAAACTTGACTGGTTTTCTAAATCAATAGGGTTTGTGAAGATCTTATCTCCCTCTTCTCCATTGGGTCCTGCTGAAGTATCTTTCATAGTATTTGCAGCTTCCAATAAAAGTCTTGCATCATTAGCATTCACGACATTAGAGCCTCTTTCACGAACAAGCTTAAGAATCTCATTCACTCCATGATAAATCATATCAATCTTTTGACTCTCATTTCCAGAAATAGCAGGGTTTGCTTCTTTGGTTCCTGTAGCAGCCTCAGTAACAGAAAATGAACAAACCTTGCTAAGAAATGAGCATCTCAAACAAGACGGCGAGTTGTCATCTACTCTGAAACATCTGGTTTTCTGTCGTCTACACAAGTCACAAGCCCGTAAGCTTCTTGTAGCTTGCGCATTTCTTCTTGTTTTACTAACTTTTTTGGGGGCCGAAGAAGCGGAATTCGATTTTTTCCGGGTGTCAGACTTCTTCTCTGGACCCTTGTCCAATGGCTGTCTAGCATTAGCATCCAGTGCTTCAATTATATCATCCATCTTCAAGTTATTCAAGTAGTTTGAATTTGAAATAATGTTTGTTTGATTGAAGAGCGAGCATCCGCGGAGACTCCGAGCTAGAACGCAAGAGACCGATATATTTTGTGTTAGTGGTGATTGTCCACCAGTACACACTACTGAATCTTCTATTGGTTTGCAAGTCAATTTGGGGCACAATACCTACAAGCATGTAACGTTTTTTTTTTCAATTTTTTTCTATGTAAATTAATATTAAATTTCGTTTCATTCATATAGCTCTTCATTCATATAACTTTATACTCCAAGTCCTTTCCATCTTTATTAATTACAAGCACAACACTCTGGAACATTATATTTTTATTCTCCACAATCCCCTTTACTTTAACTTTGCCAATATGAGTATCCTCGAAGACGCTGTACTCTCCATTAAATAGATAAGATATGTCAGTGAACTCAAATGATGGCTGATTCAACAAGAACAACTTGAAATCCACCAACTTTATAGCCCATGTAACTGAAACATCCAAGTTTTTGAAACTCGACTTCTTCTCTGGGGCGGTTACGTCTTTCTTAGCAACAAATTTTAACCCAGAAATAGCAGGACAATTGATCTGGAATTGGTAGTTATTGAAGTTATCTAGCAAGTGAAGTCTCCTCCAATTGATCAAGTTATTTGACGTTAGAATCTTATTATTGAGTACAAGGTTCATGACTTTGAATTTGATTCGTTTATTCAATGTATCGGTGTCCAAAGATAAATTGTCAATATCAAGACACTGTAGGCTTGACAGATTATATCGACTCTTGAAGAAGTAATTGAAGTTTAGCCACAAAGGTAGAAAAATGCTTTTTGTTGCACTATCTGAGTCAAGAAATTCAAGCAACTGGTAACTTAAATAGAAGCTCATGGTTGAGGTGGAGGAAATAACTATTAATCCTAGAACCGTTTGTAATGGGAGAGGTTTTGGTCGCAAATTGATTTGGGGATTGGATTGGTTCAAACGGCGATGTGACATAAACGATCTTTTCCAATCATTCCACGAGTAATTCCTGAACGTATCACCCATACGATGACCGGTTGTGAAGGCTCTGTTTCGGAACCAATTAAGAAACATAGTGTTTACCTGTAATGTGATGGGATGATGTACATAAAGGACGTGCGGCGACAGCGCGTGCGAAAACCCTGCGGGTGGTGCGAGCCAGATAGTAGCATTTAGCTCGTTTGCACTTGGTTGAATGTCGCAATAAACTAAAAACTCGTACTATAATACCAAATGGTACGAGTTATAGGTCTGGTTTCGTCAAACTTGGCATAAAATGGATGTTCCTATTACGATTAGACGATATCCTGACAAACCTCACTCCAACAACTTCAAGCCGGCAATACCCTAATATCCAATAGAATCTCTTTATCCTATGAATAGTTTTCCAATTGGCGACCTCCCAAGAAACAATGTCGCAAATACCGCTACTAGCCGCAACCCGCAAGATCGTGGTAACTTTCACCGACAAGACCCTAGAACGACAAGATACCCGCTGGCGCGCACGTGATCTCCCCTACCGCAAGCAAGATCGCAAAAGCTTGATATCTAACTTATCAGATTAAACTGTACGTTGGCAAACAATTTTAATTTGGATCTGATTTCAAGACCCTTGAACCTTGTTTCTTTACCTGATATAACTAGCTTAGTTTGAAGGTATTTTTGGACTTTATAGGCAATTGGATCCGAGATCCACTGGAGGATAATCGGCTAACCTTAAAATATCCTGCGTGGCGTAACCAACAAAAATTTTTTTTATCAAATGGGAATATCTCAAAGGATAAAAATTTTTTCCAGTTTGATAAAGAAATAACAGTATAATCAGTTCTATAGATAACGAATTTGATTAGCAAGAATTAAGGTATTTACAAATCTGTACATCTGATATTATATATAATTTTATCAGCTTTCCACACGTGATATTTGATCCCTTATCTCCTCGTTAGTATCCATAACTGACCAGTTGTTTGAAAAATTATCGCACAAGTGTAAGATCCTTTTTTGATAAGTGTTTAATTCTTATCAAGACCCCAATTGTGTGTTACAAAATTGACCGATTTTAACTAATATTAAGTGTCAGTCCAGTCAACACTGCATTACCGGTATTATTTATTGAATTTTTTTGAAAATGAGTGAAATACAACGTTTACCAACTACTCATATCAACTCCAGTTCACCAGCTTCAACTGTTCCAGTTGGTGCAGGTCCAGCCACTGGCCATGTTACCAACGTAAAGCAAGAACCTCATCTTCATTCAGGAGAAGTTCATTCATCCACCACTTCAACTCCAGCTGTCAATGGAAATTCTGTTTCTCCCGCTTCCAGTGTTGATTCAGTTGCTAATGCCCACGCAGAGTCCGTGAAACATAATATAAATAACAAAGAGCCACATAAAGAGGCTTCTGAAAATGGGAATCTTTCTACCGGAGCTGTCAGTGAAAACTCTAGTACCACTTCTACCCCTGCTCCTGCAGCAACTGGTGCACCTTTACAACAAACCACTTCTGCAAATGCATCAACTGGTTTAGGTGGAAACTCCAACGGCAATCCAGTACATCCTAATGCCAAGACTACTACGCATGTTAACAACGGTACTACCACCACAAAAACGAATATCTCATCACCTGTGTGTCATAATTGTAAGACTCAGACTACACCTTTGTGGAGAAGGGATGAGACAGGACAAGTTTTGTGTAATGCCTGTGGTTTATTCCTCAAACTTCATGGAAGACCTCGTCCAAGCTCTCTTAAGACGGATACCATCAAGTCGAGAAACAGAGTAAAGCAATCTGCCGGAAATTCGACTAAATCGACTGCTCCAAATACTCCAAAGCTTGAATCAAAGGATCTGAACCTGAACCATAATTCTGCTTCGAAGCCAAACTCCGGTATCAAAAAGTCTCCCAAGCTCAATAAGAAGCCTGAACATATTGGTCCAAATGCAACCCAACCGTACACTCATCAATTCCACAGTCCAACTATGCATTTACATAACCAGAACTTATCACATACCGTGCAACCATTGCACTATCCATCCTCCACCCCTACTAATTTTGCTCCTGGATTACAAAGAATAACATCTCCGTTGTTACTTTCTAATACATCATCTATCTCGAATACTAGAGGTAGTAATCTCGGTAACAATCCAGTTCATCAAGCAGCTGGGGCTTTGGAAAATATGTCTAATGAGTTAGGCCCTAGTGCTACATTCCAAAAGAACAAAATGACGACGCCGTTGTCTCTTATCAACAATAATAAGGCTCAAATCAAACGAGAACATAGCCCTAATTTCTCGACTCCTTCTTCGGCTCTCAATTTCTCCAAACCTTTGACACCAAATGCAGTTGAATCTCAGGCTATAAGTTCTCCAAGCTTTGGTCCACAATACCACTTGTCTCAAAATAGCCATCCTTCTTCTGGTGCTTCGAACACCCCAGAAACTTTACCTCCTATTCAGCAAGTTGCAGCCATGGGCAAACCAAGTTTACCTCACATTTCCAATATTGCAACTCCTCAACCGGTTCCACCACAAGAATCTCAGAATAATGCTAATGACAACAAGAATAATTCTAATGACAACAGACAACCAAACAACAATGCTGATGTTCCTAATGGCAACAACGACAGAAGAAAAGACGAAGAAATCACTACTTTGAAAACAAGAATTAGTGAGTTGGAGCTTGTCAACGATTTATATCGTACAAGAATGATGGAACTTGAGGCTATGGAACAAGCTGCCAGATTTAGAGAGATGTCGGTTACTAAAAGATTAGAAGAAGTTATGAGTTTGCAAGAAGGTGGTGATTTGAAGAGAGTCAAGTACGATTCCTACGATGTTTGAGAAGATAAATTTTCTGACACGAGTGTATAATAAATATAGATAGATAATTAACGATCAACTATTATTTTTTATTTAGTAAAACAGGGCAATCATATGACTCAAGTTTTCACATCTGGCTCTTCTCTACCAATGTATTCGTTGAACTTCAATAAGTCAACTACGAACTTGATGTCATCAGCTAAGTATTCATCCACACTCAATGAATTTTTGGTCTTATCTTCAGAGTACTTTTCCAAGTACAATCTGATAGTAGCACCCGAAGATCCTGTTCCAGATAATCTCAAAACGATTCTCAAACCGTTGACAAATTTGATGAATAAACCTTGGTTAGAGGAAACGGAACCATCCAAATCAGTATAACTGAAATTTCCAGCTTCCTTTATTTCATATCCAGGCAAAGATGGCTTTTCCTCAGTGATCTTGGTCAACACATCAATAATCTTATTAGCACCATCGGAATCAACATTCTCAAAATCGTATCTGGTGAAGAAGGTTCTACCGTACTTTTCCCAGAACTTGTCTTGAACAGATTTGATGCTTGGTTTCTCATCTGGGTAAAGCTTGTTAAAACCCGCCAAAACATTCAACCAGGCAATAATAGCCCATAAACCATCCTTTTCTCTGATGTGGTTAGAACCAGTACCAAAACTTTCCTCTCCACAAATACTCAACTTCTTAGAATCAAACAAGGAACAGAAAAATTTCCATCCAGTAGGAACTTCGTAACAATTCAAACCCTTTTCCTTGGCCACTAAATCAATGGCTCCAGAAGTTGGCATGGATCTGGCCAAACCGTACACTCCTTGTTTTTTAAAGTATGGAATGAAGTCTGAGTATTCAGAAATAATAGCCACAGAGTCACCTGGAGAAACAAAGGTCTTGGCTCCGTAAATCATATTTCTGTCACCATCTCCATCAGATGCAGCACCAAATGCAATGTTCTCATCGTCTACCTTTGATACCAAAGTTTTGGCATATGTCAAATTAGGATCTGGATGTAAGCCTCCAAAGTCTGGCAACGGTTTGTAGTTTTGAATCGAAGCCTCAGTTAATCCCAATTCTTCAATAAAAATCTTATAACCGTAAGGACCAGTAACACCGTTCAACGCGTCAAACAACACTGAAAAATCAGGATTAGCAGCAATAAACAGCTTGATCAAGTCAAAGTCAAAAATTGATTTCAACATATCAACATAATCAGCAGTTGAATCGATGATCTCCACCTCAACATTCCCTGACTTAAAGGTACCAATCTTGGAAAGATCTAATGGCTCCAACTCATCCATCTTAATTTCGGAGATCACCTTAGAATTTTCATAGATCTTGTTGGTCACCAGTTCTGGTGCTGGACCTCCATTTTCCAAGTTATACTTGATTCCCAAATCTTGGTCAGGTCCTCCAGGATTGTGAGAAGCAGTCAAAATGATACCTCCGGTGGCCTTGTTGATACGTATAACATGAGATGTGGCAGGAGTGGACAAGATTCCATCCTTTCCAACGATAAGCTTGGAAACTCCGTTGGCAGATCCAATGGAAATGATCAATTGAATGATGTGGTCATTGTAATAACGACCATCACCACCAATGACCAAAGTTGAACCTTCCGAACCCTGTGGAATGGAATCCAAGATTGCTTGGATGAAGTTTTCGGAGTAGTTTTTTTGTTGGAAAACGGTGACTTTCTTTCTCAATCCAGAAGTACCTGGTTTTTGATCTTGATAGGGTGACGTGGCAATGATCATTGTGGCGACAGGAAATATGTTGCACTAGCAATTTTAATTAAATGAGACGATGTCAATTAAATTTCAGATCATCGTATTATTGTTTTTGGGGATTTTTGCGTGTTCAGCACCATTTTGTCTTGGTGGAGAATTGGACTGAGGTTTCTAATTGGACAAAACAAGAAATGTGGTGTAGGAGGGTTCAGTTCTACAGGGTCTTCACGGAGTCGAATATATAGTAGTCTAGATAATTTTCGTATACATATTTTTTGTTGTTTTGGTTTTGAGTTTAGCCCTTGATGACTTTGTTCATGGCATCGGCCAAGTAGTCAACATTGTTGTCGTTAACTCCGGAAATGGAGAATCTTCCATCTTCGGTGGCATAGACAGAGAATTCTTCTCTTAATCTGATAACTTGTTCCTTGGATAAACCAGTGTAAATAAACATACCTCTTTGTTGTTTCAAGTGTTCCCAGTTGTAGATCAGTTTGTCCAACTTTTCGTACAATTTAGTTCTGACAGTGTTTAATCTGCCAACCACTTCGTTCAAGTCTCCTAACCAGTCTTGCAACAATTCTGGGTTAGCAAAGATGGTTTCGACAATCTTTGAACCGTGAATTGGAGGAGATGAGTACATTGGTCTGATCAACTTCTTCAATTGAGATTCGATTTGTTTGGCTTGTTCACCGGATTCAGTGATGATGGAGATGGATCCAGTTCTTTCACCGTACAATCCCATGTTCTTGGCAAACGATTGACACAAAGAGTAAGACTTAATTTGGCCGTCAACCACCAACTTGTTCAACTTTCTAATCGATTCAATATCCTTGTATGGATCACCAGAAGCAAATCCTTGGTAAGCCATATCGACCATTGGGAACAAGTTCTTCTTAACAACAAGATCCAAAACTTGATCCCATTGTTCACTTGATAAATCCATACCAGTTGGATTGTGACAACAAGCGTGAAGTAAGATGATGGATTCGTCTTCAGCAGCGTTAATGGATTCCAACAACTTGTCAAAGTCCAAACCGTTGATTTCAGTATTGTAGTAAGCGTAGAAACTTGGTTCTAAACCGGCATCAGTCAAAACGGCAACGTGGTTAGCCCAAGTTGGCTTTGGCACAATGACCTTCTTAGAAGAGTAGAATCTGGCCAAAAAGTCTGCAATGACTCTCAAGGATCCAGTACCAGAAATGGTTTGAGAAGTGACAATTCTACCGTCGTTGATCAATTTTTCACCATTAGCATCTTTACCGCTGTTGTTGAAAATAAAGTTTTTCACCACGGTTTGGAAGTTCTTGTTACCAATAATTGGAGTGTATTCCTTTTCGGTTTCACTTTCCAACAACAACAATTCGGCCTTCTTGACTGATGGGAAAATAATTGGCTTTCCACTGTTGTCTCTGTAAGCACCAACCCCCAAGTTGATTTTGCTTGAGTTGGAGTCCTTGACAAAAGCTTCAGAAATACCCAAGATTTTGTCTGGAGGAGCCAATGGAACATCGTTCCATTTAAGAGTTCTGGTCGAGATACTGAAAGCTCTAGTGGAAGATTTAAAGGAAATTGATGAAGGAGTTCTCAACATAATTCTAATATAGAAATCGGTGAAAAAATTCAGATGGTGGAGATTTTGTCGTCTTATATACTATGAGCCGTTGACGGAAATGCGCGGTCAAGAGGTGAAAATTCTAGGAGAAATGGAAGTGTGGGACCGACAGCGGATTTTGCAGTGGCGGTGGGGAAGGGAGCACAACGGTGGCACGACCTTGAGTATCTCCGATTAACAGGTCCTTGACATGCGGTGGTATACTCCCGAGTTACTTGCCCATAAATGCATATCAGATGCGAACCTAAACTCCATATCTGCCCACATTAATAAATGATGGAGTCATAATTATGTCGTGCGACATTGGAATCATCTGTCTGAGTCATCTGATCCGGAATCTGCCTATTTTACGGTGCTGGGGTTTGCCACACAACAAGGGAATTTGGCTAGTGTCAAGAGAAGGACTGCGTATATATTAATATGTAGATATGAGATATTGCATTCGATTCGCTGGAATGAACGGGATAAAAAATTGTGTTAACATGAGGGGTAGCACCGTCTGTGATTTCCATGCTCATCGGTCGGGATCGGATTCCCTGCCGCTACGCACCCAAACCGCACCGGTGGAAAAACTGTGAAAATTGGCCTGGGAAAATGCATTTAAAATTAGGCTGCGAAAACAGGCTGCGAAATCTTCAAACCGATGCGAGTGGTGCTATGGTGGGTCTTCCGTGGGCACACTGGAATGGGGAGTTGCAGAGGGAAAGAGAGCCAACCATGTGTATCATGTGACTTATTTCAAGTTTGTGGCCAAATTTTATAGCCTGGCGACACGCTCTTGAGTTGATATGCGATACGATAAAGTCAGGTAAGTTGCTGACATCTTGCCAGAGCCTCGATGGGTGTCCTGACACTTTCGATTTGACTTTGGTTTTAATGGCTTCGGTGTAATCCAAGAGCTTTCTTTTGAGGTTGGTTTCATTGACTGCAGTTTCGTGGATTTGTGTAATTGTTCCGTGACTATCGAGTTTCACAAACAGCTTTAACCAGTCCTGGTAGAATAATAATTCTCCAAGTTCAGTTTCTGTTGCGTGTAAATCGAGTGATACATCGGCAAGTTTAGTAGAGAAAAATCTCTGGAAGAACTCCTCAACTTTGATTCGTTCATCTGCGGCATGTTGGTCAATAATAGCCAAACTGCCTGGTAATCGTATGAGAATGAATTTGTTTTCGACCTGCGAGATGACTTTGGCAGAGCCGAGCTCGGATTTGGATATTTTAAGGGAAGATGTAGAGTCGGATGGTATTTTGAAGGGTACAGGCTTCTGTGGTGATGTGGGAATTGGGGATTTTCGAGGAGATCCCAGCTTTTTGGTTATTCGAACAGGGCTATTGGTGCTCAGCGATCCTGGTGGTTTGAAGATATCCTCGCCGTAGAACTTCTGGAACATATTGTGCAATATTTCCACTACATTTTCTTCGTGAATACTGAATTGTATCTGTTTCGAAGGGTCTTGTAGAACCTCACTTGGAATAAGCTTGCATTTTATCTGGATCAAAAACACAGGAAACCGTCGATAGTGGGCCTTTAGTTTGTATGGCCTGTGGTTTAGAAGAATTATTTGGAGACCCTTTCTATTCTCATGTGACAAGTATCCAGTAACCTGGTACTCCTCTCTCTGTGTCTTGAGCTTGCTGTATGTGAAGTTCTCATTGTAAACAGTATTAATAGCTGGGAAACTTCCGTCTGTCTCTATATAACACTCGTTATCGATGTAAATGGTCAACTTGGGGAGATTCAATGAAACTATTTCACTCTTCAAATTAGACAAAAACTTATGGACCCCTGTGTTTAATGTCTCTTTATGTCTCACTGGTAAACTATCAAATAGATCATACACAATGACAGCCGTTCCATTTTCCATATAAGGCACATGAAACATGTTTTTATTCATTGGATTGTTCAAATCATCATCAAAGTCAAACCTCGATATCTCCCCGTTCTTATACATATGAGTGACATTCTGGCTTTTGCGAGAAATAACCTTCAAATTACGGCACATTTGGCTAATGTGAAAGAGAGTTTCACCCCGAAATCCATACGTTTCACAGTCTCCAATTTCGTGCCAGCTCCTGATCTTAGAAGTTCCATACTGCTGGATCAAGCTCAAGTCAGAAGATGACATTCCGTGGCCATCATCAATTACTGCAAAACTAGCAGATTGCCAATGAACTCTTATTGAGATCGTAGTAGCATTCGCATCGATACTGTTTTGTATAATTTCGCATAGGGCATGTTCCAACGACGTCACAGTGGCCAGATATCTTAATTTTAGTACGTCTGTATCCGCAAGTCTATTCATTGCCAACCACAAATTGATATTGTAGAACAAGAAACTAATAGTTAGCTAAGCTTGCCGTGTGTTACAAGCTATGCGCGTTACCCGCACACTGCGCAGCGTACTTAAGACGAAAAATTTTCAGATTAAAAACTTTAACGCAAATTCACAGTTTTGCTTGCAGCGGTAGGAAAGTTTCTCTTTGAGGTCTAGACTTTCGTCGGGACCCATGACCTTGAGATGTTTCGTTGCCCTAATGGTTATTGAAGGCAAACTGGAGAAAAATTGAGCGGATCTTGGGTGCAGCGTTCTTTAGTTCTTTGGAACTTAGAGATTACCTTCGTGTATCTCGTCTGGAGAAGGTTGCAAGGATTGGCTGGACATTCTTTTTTAATTAAGACTCTATGTTTTAATGTTTGTAGTATAGTTCTCTCGTAGAAACAGCGTGGACCTGTTTTAAGATTGTTATTTCATTTCATGATTTTCTATATCTCATCTCATATATGTCTGTCAATTGAGAACACAAATAAATCTCAATCAATCTTTAACTCGCGAACAACTTTATGAATGCTCGAGTCTGGTTTGTGCTAGCCATGGCCATGCTTCTTTCCGGAGCTGCAGCAACTCATCCAGGGATGGATTATTTTGCCAACATAACGAATATTGAATCCAATTGCACCAATTTGTCGATGAAAGGCTTGTCTCGACAAGATCAGTGTCTACTTGTCAGTCAATGCAAATCTGAGATCGTATTAGGTAAACTCAATTTCCTCGGACTATATTATTGTCATACCAAACTAGTCCTGTTAATCCTTCTTACTTTTGTGCTCTTATTATGCTTTTTGTCATTGGGAGTCACAGCTTCCGATTATCTTACTCCAAACCTACACTTCATTTCGAAATTCCTTAATATGCTGGACAATTTAGCTGGTCTAACCCTTGTGGCATTGGGTAATAGTAGTCCTGATATTTTGAGTATTTACAAAGCTATGAACTTGGGGCATGGAGATTTGGCAATATCCGAACTCATAGGAGCGTGCTTTTTCATTACTTCGGTGGTGGTTGGCTCAGTATGCCTTCTACATCCCTTCAAGCTTCCTCGAACTTTATTTGTAAGGGATCTGTCGTTCTTTATCTTCGTATCGGTTATCATACTAGGAACATTACTTCGAGGAAGGTTAGGTATTTTCACATGTTCCCTCCTAATTCTTTGTTACTTGGTTTATGTGACTTATGTTGTTGTTACTTACTCTATGTCTCGAAAGCAGTATTTGGCTAAACAAAGAGAACAGCAGATTAGAAGCGCTTTTCTACCCGAGGGGTCTGAACATCTAAATCAAGATGATTCTGATGACGAAGGACTTGGTCTTCAGGATATTTCATCACTTCCAACCATTGAACAGTTGAATTTTTCGAATATAGATGATGAAGAATATCACAACGAGTTATCCAATGAAATTGACCAGGCTAGACTAGAAGTTTCAAATGATGGCATTTCTTCTGATTCTTATGATCTCAACACTTTGATAAGAGAACTCCTTTCCCACCAGAACAACAAAAGAAGGGCACCTATTCAATTAAGAAATGAAAGACAGTTGCAACACTCCGAGGAAAATATGGGAATTTCGATGAATGACAACGAGCTTATAGGCAACAATGTAGATATGATTGTCAATGATCCATACTTTCCTCCTCAACGTACCTGGATGGAGAAGATGCTTGATTTACAATCGCTTCCGGAAGATAAGTTTTCCAGATGCTTTGCAATCCTTTCAATACCTACGAAACTTGTATTAAATTTAACAGTTCCGGTTGCACATGTGTCCCATAGTGATGATAATGAACAAATAGAAGTTGACACAATTCGGGTCGGGTCAATTGTATTGTTTCTCAATTTGAACTTCTTACCAAAGTCAATTGCTAACTTCTTTTTCATTAATGTTCTAATATCTGCTTTTCTTGCGTTTGTTTTGGTTCGTTTCAATGTGAAACCTGTGTATGCATCATTCGGATTTATCACGTCTATATTGTGGATTTCGGTATTTGCTACAGAAATTATCAGTATTCTAAAGTCATTCTCTTTAATTTTTCACATTAGTGATGTCATTTTAGGATTCACGATCTTCGCCTTGGGAAATTGTATCGGTGATTTTATTGCAAATTTCACAATTGCAAAGATGGGAATGCCACTCATGGCTTTTGCTGCATGCTTTGGAAGTCCCTTGATTTCACTCACATCTCTAGGTGCTAGTGGATTACTTATCCTTCTTGACGCGGGTAAGGACTCAAAATGGTACATCGACAACAAGTCTACAACATATGTTGTTCAATACTCAACTAGTTTAATACTACTCAACTTTGGTTTGATCAATAATATCTTCATAATTTATACCATGAGCAAGAGATACAATTGGTATATGAATGAAAAAGTCGGGATAGCTTTAATAGCTAATTGGGTCGTCATTAGTTTTATTTGTGTAATTCTAGAACTTGTATAGCTACTTTAAGTAGAAAGTATAACAGTCATAATGGGCCATAAATTCCCTAGTATGGTCTACGGGAATAAAAGTCGAGGCTATTTGCTGCAAATAATATCCATCCTTTCTGGAGGCACGATAAGGGACAATTTCATTTGAATTTTCCTGAACTGGAGACCTCTATATATTAATTCATATACATCTCGTGCAAAATGCAGCTCACCTTTCAGTTGAATAAGTGAATGCTTCAAATTTCAAGTCCTTAATGCAATCATAGTGTGAATGCCGCACCTCATTTGTGATCTTATTTTAAATTTAAATCAGAACGCGTAACTCGATGCCTTCCGTTAACTTGAACTACAGCAGAGTTGCATCTCAGATAACAGATAAACAAGACAATCCGGATATAATATCCACGCCATTTGGACTTTCTCTCCTCGAAATCCAGGGTGTTCTTAACGTTCCCAAAGAAAAGATAAATAACGGTTCTGAATACATAAAGGTCAATGATATATACGATGCCATAAAGTTTGGAAAGTTGATATTCGACGAGAAGGATAAGTCTAAGGTCACGCTAATAATAGGTAATTCACAAAGACTTGTGGGATCTGTCATTCATTTGGACACCCCTTTAGGTGTTTTGAAGATTCCCAATAATTCAGATCAATCTAATCCAGATATTGATATGATTGATATAATACGGAATAAGATCATCTTCAAACAAAGACCATTGCCTATTATGTGATATGTATTTTGATCTAATCTAAGTTTTTCTAAATGTATATTAATAATCAAAGATTTGGTCCTTGGCTATTACGATGACTCCATTCAATAGATGTACTATCTTTAAAGTATCCAATACGGTCCACAATAATAAGATTGTCGTAAATTTTCAATATATCATCTTCGCTGAATCCCATCTGCTTCATATAGGCAACGACCCCATGGAACTTGGTATTGAACATTTCAATAGTTGATAACATGGCCTCGTAACGAGAGCTAATCAAATTGGCAAACCCTTCATTTTCTAAACTCCAGTTTGATCTTCCTTGGCCAACGGCCTTTTCAAGACCTTGGGGATCATCAAGTTTACTTCTTGTCTTTTCAATGATCTTAAGGAAATGTTTCTTGATTTCTTCATGATCTGGCTTTAGTCCAATACTGGTAAGTTCATACTCTTTGGAAATGGTATGTTTGTCCAATCCCGTCAAGAGCAATATCAACATACCTAATACACCAGTTCTGTCTTTTCCCGCAGTACAATGGAACACAAAGGCCTCATCAGGGTGATCACGAATATGTTCGAAGATTGTCTTGAATGCTGGCATACCATTCAATAACATATCCTCGTATACATTGACATAAGTGTGCCAACTTGTGGTCAAATTGGTATATCTGACAGAGATAGCTTGAGGAGAGTAATCCAGTTTGCTGAAAACAGGAGCATGGATTCTCTTGATACCATAATCGCCCAAATCCTGAGGTGCTCCGTCTCTTTCAATCTCTCCCTCAGATCTAAGATCAAACACAACTTTAATCTTCATTTCCTTCAATGTTTTCTTCCCATCTTCGGTGATCTTTCCCAATTGAGCACACCTGAACATGTAGTTATGTTTCACGTAGTACTTACATGGCAGTGGATTTGTTTTCAAAGGGAATCTAGGACTTGTGAGCAGCCACCCACCTATGTCTCTGAAATTGCTGACCCCATCGACCTGTTTCCATCTGGATAAATGGCCGATATTCTTGGAAGCGTGTAAGAAACGCTCAAGCTCCTTTTGTGGTTCCAAATAATCAATGATTTTATCCACAACCACACTACTATAATTGACCAATTTAGACCTATTAAGTGGCAAGTTGTCAGGATTATAGTCTTCTGCGTCAAGTGGGTTTTCGATTGGAACAGTCCCGTAGAAATTGTGATCTGCCAATGGAATAAGCTCTAAATGATGAGATAAGTGGCCCCGATTCAAAACATTAGCAAAATGTGCACTGTCTACGATTGGAATAATTGCATCCTCAAGACCGTAAATACTCAACACAGACATATCAAGCGACAACTGATTCAACTTGCTCAAATCAGCCTCAGCCAAGTCCAATAATTCTCGTAACTTGATAGAAACAGCCTGAAACTTGCCGTGTCTTAACATCATCTGGTCGACCTCCACAAATCCATCGTGAAGAGGGTATCTGTCCAAAACCGTTGGGGACTGATAACGAGAAGATGTGTTCACTAGATTCGGAACAATTATAGCTTTAGACGAATTGTCAGACTTACTTAAATTGTCTTGCTCCATGGCCCACAAGAACATTGCTACACTACCTCTTGAATGAGATATTATAGCTGAGAGTGTGAAATTGATCCCCAATGGGTTCTTCTCTCCACTGATAAGAAACTCTGCAGAAGACTGGATGTCTTTTATGTCCTGCTTCAAAACTCTACCGTCCTGTTCAACCTCATTATCAGCCGAGTTTCCGCAACCCCTAAAGTCGATTCTTAAAGAGTACATTCCTAACTCGTGGGCCAATCTATGAGCCAATAGTCTCTGATAACAGTAATTTCTATGGCCACCTTGTCCATGAAGAATAAGTGCAACTTTGTGAGAAGCAGGAGGAAGACCCTTGGAGTAAATGTTTGCCTGGTCGCTGGCTGTATGCGGGATGGCCAATGTCCCCGAGACTCCTTGGAAATAAACCTCTATTTCTTGTGGTGGTTCTTGGTTTGTCATGGTGAATAAAAAATGGTAAACTTAGGGAATTAAGTAGTTTATATAGAAATCATATGCGCGAAATGTGGAGTTTATAACTTAGGAAAAGATCTGTAGACGCTGAGCTGGTGCCAAAGTCACATGGGCCATTCGGTTCGAAGTCTAAGTTACCGTAAGTTTATTCTGGATTGTTAGTGGCATGTAGTGGTGCATGTGGATATTTGGGTACAAAGTGAAACCAGAAGATGTGAAGATTTGCAATATAGCTGGCTGCAACTTAGCAGCTAAAGAGATGAAGTGCCAATTGTTAGTCGCGCATTGTCGCTAAAATGGTTCAAATGGCGGGAGGTGTCGCGGTAATTCGCACGGTGAGTGCCGACTGCAGTTTCTTGCCTCTTGCACTGCAGTCCGCACTCTTCTCATCATTGCAAGCTGAAAATTTTCCTTGTAGATTTTAGATTCTCTGAAATAAGATAGAGCTTTATACTGCTATATCAGTATTGAGTGTGGACAGCAGAGAGAAATAGATATTCGTGCACGTAACGTACTTGAAGACTTCAATTGTTTTCATCGCTGTTGCTGCCTGTACATTTTAAATCCTCTTAATTAATTATCCATGAACACAAGACCAGTAGATCTTCCCTCCTCTTAAACTTTGGCGTTAGCTTTCAAGGAATATTGATTAAATCTGCCCCTTCATATACAATGGTGTTCTACCTGAGATATCGTAGGTTTGTCTATTTTGTTATGTATAATGTATTTATGCATTTCTTCTTGCTTCCTTGACCTCTTCCAATTCCTTCTTTCTTCTGAGGTAATCAAGATTTTCACACTCTTCCCATGCATGTTTGTCATGGCCACAGTCCACAGAAGAGTTGGCACTCTGTCTAATAAGACATGTTTGGTATAATGCAAAATAGATGGCACATCTGTCTCTCCATTTTAATGGAACTTTGTATTTTTGTAAATCATCTTCGGAGACTGGAAACGGTTAGTATGTTGTCTATAGATCTTGACTTCACCCATGGATTATACCTTGAGGCTGATAAATAACGTACGAAGTGGAGGAAACTTGGTTACTGACATTGTCCAATGAAAGATTTGGTATTTGAGATTTCGACTTTTTTGAGGTTGTCGCGTTTTGAAAAGAGAGCTAGAGGATGGTGGAGGTCTACGGGCGCGCGATGGGACGGGCTCCGTGGTAATCCTTGGTCGAGCGGCCTCCCTGGGATAAAAGTTGTCCTATTTGGTGCTGTTTATTTTATTGTACTATTTAATTTTGTTCTACTTATTAACAGGCTGTGATTTTTAGTTCAAGTTTCTCTTATTGACACACTTGTTATGTTATGGTTGTGTATAATTATCTGTAGCCTGGTTTCTCTTGTTTCCCATCTCATCTCAATGTCATTCTCCCCAACCCTACAACTATCTGGTATATTTATATATATTCCATTATTTCCATGAATGCTATATTGTGCTCTATATGTTTATTGGCCATCCAATCTCTTCTTTAATAAAAAGTATTGACATTTGTAAAACTCATCTTTGGTCTTGGAGCAGAAAGAGGTTCCCTTATCCAAACACTTGTAATAGTTAATTAAAGGACTGGCACATGAATCTCTGTTCAAAAGGGGAACGTTATGGTCATCCATTTCACTGACTGCAGGTACAGCAGGGAATTCGTAGTGTTCACTGTGGCCCATGATTTGTAGAAGTTGAATGTTGGTTGACCAATTGTTGGAAGCTTATTTGTCTGAAAATTCGCGGGTCGTGTGCGATCGGCTAATATATTTCTATCTACTTTTCTTCGATTTCATACACTAAATTACCATTCACCTTTGGATCGTAAGGCGTCAATAAAAACTTGGAAAACCGTTTTAAGTTGTCCACTCCTCTGATTTCGGTACCTAACAATGGCATTTTGACCAAATGGTAGTCTTCGTATAATTCGGCCATCTGGTCCAAGTACTTCTTTTGCATCTTCCATCTGGCTTTACAACGGTTGCAATTGTCATCTTGTTCATCAGCAAACAATAATTGATTGACAACAATGGAATTAACGTCCATGTTATAGCTCATCAATTCTTGGATCATTCTTTCGGTTTCGTATAAAGACAAGAACTCGGAAATACATACACAAACAAATGTAGTCAAGTCAGCATTAGTGAATTGTTCGTTAACTTCTGCTACATTAGTTTGCAACTCGTTCAACTTATTGAAAATGTCTTGCTGCTGGCCCCCTCCTAACATGCTCATCATTGGTCCTAATTTTCCGCTCAATTCCTGGAACTTACCCAATAATTTTTCTAAAGTAGAAGGTAATTGAAGGAATCTTAATGTGTGTCCAGTTGGTGCAGTATCAAATATGATAGTCTTATAATTGACAGTGCTGGAGTCTCCCGATTCGGATGATTTCTTCTGACTTTTGATGTGCTTCAACACTTCCATGAATGAAAGAGCTTCATCAATACCTGGAATAGATCCAGTTAAATCGTTCATCATTGATTTTAATGGATCGTTTGGATCGTTATTATATTGAACAGCTTGTTGTTGCAAATCTGACATGGCAGCCTCTGGGTCGATCTCCATACAGGATAAGTTGGATAATCCTTCAACAGGAGTTGCATTTTTGTTGAACTTCTGGCAGAAGGCGTCAGATAAGTTATGTGCTGGATCGGTGGAAATTAACAAGAATTGGTCGTTTGGATATTTCAAAGCTAACTGGACGGCAACAGACGATGAGGTGGTGGTTTTACCTACACCACCTTTACCACCGACAAATACCCATTTAAGAGTGTCTTGGTTGATAATGGACTCTAATGTTGGTTCTAATTCGAAATCCATACTTGTTCTGGCTGATAGTGACTTTGGATATTTGGAGAGAAATGGTGCGCACTTGTGCAATTACTGCAACTTGTTCGCAGTTTTATTTCTAGAAGTTTCGGACCCGATCGTGGTGCGAGCTGCTGCGAGCTACTGTACCCGCCGCACAGAGAGCCGCCGCAGTGCGGTGCCAAGATCTATTGTGTACGATAACACAGTGAATTAGGTTGATAGACTCACAGAATCAAATTGAATGCTGCCCAATTTTAAAAACTTTTTGATAAATATAATGTTTGAAAAATGTTTCAAATCTATGAGATGTAAAAGTTCCAACATTTTCTAGAACTGTACTTACCTCTTTTTGGCAAATACTCTGCCCTCGTGTCTCATTCTCGTGATTTTCGCAGCCATAATAAATACAAACAATGCTCAAACGCTATCTTGCATTTTGACACAATACGGGTATTTTTGTGTATGCATATTCCTTCATGTACCACTGAACTGCTGTAGTTGTAACATACGACTGTCTAGAACCTCTCTCCAATACTACCTGGTAGAACCGGTTGTCTGTCCAATGACAAAAAAACCGCAACTGCATCACTTTTTGTGCCAGACCCAAAAAATACGCATCTCTAATTTTCTGTGATTAATCTGTCAAATATTTTAAATCCGTCATCCTGTTATGATAATATAGAATGAAATTTGCAAAAGTCTTCCAGCAAACTCTCGTAGAAGACGAGATCCCAGATGACTGGGTAGAAGCTGCTATTCAATACAAGGCTCTTAAGAAATGTATAGGACGAGTGGTAGATGAGCTAAACATGCTCGGACTTGAACAGAATACATTAAAGTTATTGATTGATAAAGTTGAGGTTAACCAAGAAGAAACAACTGCTTCAAACCCCGTAGTGGCTCAGTATGTGTTGAACAAAACAGCTGACTCGGAAGTCATCCCAACTTTGAAAATTGTTGTGGATTATAGCACTGAATTAACTGATGACTATATTGACTCCAGTGTGCAGCAGATTAAAAAGAACTTGGAGCAAATTGTTCAGGGACATTCAGATAGTGACATGGCTGGGGAAGAGGATGTCGATGGGAATGTCTTATCTCCAAAGACTTCTATTCATCAAGTTCCTAGCATCAATGGTAAGGCCAACAAGAAGTATGAAATATCTATTCGGCTCAATTCAGATGCTAAATTCTTTGACATGTTAAATGAAGAGCTAAAGAACTTGGACAATTTCAAATCTCATGAAGAGGATAAGATGATGGAACAGATTGAAGACGTGAGCAAAGCTCTTAAATACATATCTACCAGAGATTCATTGAAAAAGTCAGACATTTATACTTGGAGAGAATTATTCAAGTTGTTCTTGGATAGTGAGATTTACTTCAAGTATAATGATACGACCTACCAGAGTTCTGAAAGATCTTTGGAGCAAGTGAAGTCAAATCTACACAAATATCATGAATTGGTTGACAAAAGTGACATTATCCATAAATTTAAAAACAAGAAATCACTTCAAGCATTCACCCAGTTCCTTCAAATAAATGATTACTTGTTAAAGGTGCTTCAATTTCAATCAATAAACACCACGGCATTCAAAAAGATTTTGAAAAAATTTGATAAACAAACGTCTTTGAATGTCAAATCAAGATTACCCAAGCTTATATCTGACGACCATGTATTTTTCACTGGAAAATCTTTGAGTCAGTCTATTTGCTATATAATCCAATCTTCCTTGTTGCAGGTTGTACCTCAGTTGGAGGACTACACATGTCCGATTTGTTTAGAAGTTGCGTTCAAACCCATCAAGCTCCAATGTGGCCATCTCTTTTGCGTTAGATGTTTGGTCAAAATGAAGAGTGAGAATCGACTCGATTGTCCCATTTGTAGATATCAAAAGGCCATTTCTTTGGCAGATGGTCTGAACCTTGACTTAGAAACCATGTCCCTTATGCAACGGATGTTCCCTAAAGAAGTGAAACAGAAACTAAAAGATAGAGATAAAGAACGGTATAATGAGGTATTTGGAGAAAGTAAGTGTACAATAGTTTAATAGTTTAATAGTATAATCCGATTCGCGATGAATTTTTATAGACAAGATGTCTGTAGATAAATCAGATAAATACGATAGGCAATTACGTCTCTGGGCGTCAACGGGGCAGGCTAGTCTAGAGGATGCACATGTATGTCTTATAAACTCCACTAGTACTGGATCGGAAATTTTAAAGAATCTTGTTCTTCCAGGAATTGGGCAATTCACTATTGTCGATGATGCAAAAGTAACGCAGCAAGATTTAGCAGGGAACTTCTTCTTGACTGCCCTGGAAGTTGGCGAGTATCGAAGTGTATCGATGTGCAAATATCTCAATGAACTCAATAATGACACTTGTGGTCATGCTGTGACCGAGCCAATTGAGTCAATTGAGGATGAATATTGGGGTCAGTTTACAGTGATAATTGTCAGTGACTATGTGAGTACTCCAATCCTAAATCACCTCAAAGAAGTCATCTATGACAGGGGGATTCCTTTACTCCTTGTTAATACTGTGGGATATTATGGCACCTTGAATTTGATAGTTCCCGAAGTTACTGTAATAGAAACTCACGGAAACAAGCTCTATGACTTGCGGATTGATAAGCCTTGGCTGGCCCTTGCTGCTTATGCCCATTCATTTGACTTGAAGTCACTCGATGATACTGATCATGCCCATGTTCCTGCAGTGGTGATTTTCATTTTGGCATTGGACCAATGGAAGAGTCAAGGAGGAAGTGATGTTCCTAAAACATCGCAAGAGAAGAGCCAGTTCAAGAAACTAATTGAGTCGATGTCTCGAAACGTGAATTTTGAGATGAATTTCATAGAGGCAATCGATACTATCCATAGGGTATACCGTCGTACTGTAGTGCCACCTTACTTGTACAATCTATTCAATAATCCAAAGGTCAAAAACATCACTGAGACCACTCCTTTTTTTTGGATCTTGATGAAAGCAGTCAAAAACTTTGTCTCCCTACATGGTGCTATTCCATTGGCTGGTTCGCTTCCAGATATGGCTTCCAATACAAGAAACTATATTGACTTGCAAAACTTGTACAGAGAAAAAGCGAATTCTGACAGAACTTTTATGATTGAAGAACTTAACAAGATTACCAATAAGTATCTTCATAGGGCCAGTACATCAGTTGAGAACGATTTGGTGAGTGTTTTTTGCAAGAATCTTCAAAACCTTCATGTTACTGAAGGCTCAATCAATACCTACAATCCGGAACTATTGAAGCAAATGATGTCAGGGACCTCCAGCGAATACGATGATTCCAACTTCAATACTTTAGCAATATACTTTGGTATTATTACAACAGCATTTTACATTGACAATTATGGCCATATGCCAAAATCAGACAATCTTGAAGACTTTTTGGCTGTATTCAGTCTGGCTTTCAATATCACAAGTAACGATCTTCCTTCTGGTGTGGTTAATACATTTAAAGAGATAGCTTGCCACAATGTCACCAATTATCATAATCTCTCGAGTCTCATGGGTGGAATAACATCACAAGAAGTTTTGAAATTGTGTACTTCACAATACATACCACTTGACAATATGTTGGTGTTTGATGGTATAAGATCATTAAGTGTAAAATTCAAGATTCATTAACCTTCAATTAATTTACATAATATATATAAGTTCATAAATCATCAAAGGATCCTTGCATTGGTGCATTTTTCTTCTGTCTTTTATTCTCCCTTATCACGTCTTTCCAATCCTCATGTGTTTCCTCGTCTTCAGAGGACTCTTCCATGATTTTCTTTTCAATGGCTTCTCTTTTCTTTTTCATTTTCTCTTTACGCTCATGTCTTGTTTCCTTTGTGTCAACCTTCTTGGACCACGACTCGTTTTTAACTTTAAGTTCCTTTCTTCTTTTAGCATCTGAGATCTTTCGTTGTTTCTCTGCCTCGAGATTATCTAACCTACTCTTTTCTCTTGATTCATCTGCGTAGGCATACTGATCCATATCGATCTTTTCTCCGAGCCAACCATCTTCTGGAAGCAATTCATTGGGTATGTGCTTTGATTCAGGCATCTTGGGTAAACGTAAAAGGCCAAACATTTTTGCCAATCCAATATAATCAAGAAGTGAGATTCTAAATATTGATGATGCTACATGCTTTGAATAATACTTCACAAACCCAACATATGATTTGATGGCCATTTCATGTAACCCTCTGTCACCAAGCACATACTGCCTAACCTGCTTGAGAAACTTATTGTGGTTTTCATTGATTATTACCGGAACTTCGGTAAGAGTTACATTTTTCACTGCCATGAAATCCACAAACTCAATCTCATGACTATTTTCGTTGTCATTCAAAAATGTGATTGCTTGACCCACCTTATTGGCTCTTCCAGTTCTACCACAACGATGTAAGAACATATCCGGATCCGTAGGAGGGTCCATTTGAATGACAAGGTCAACGTCTGGTACGTCAATACCTCTAGCAGCCACATCTGTGGTCATCAATACATGCTTGAACTCGTACGTATCAGCCGAGCTGAAGGTATCCAATGTCTTCAATCTTGACTTACTAGTAAGTTGGCCATGTAATGAGTGGAATTTAGCATTGAAGTCAGAAGGAAGAACGTTCTTAAATAGCAAGTAAAAATACTTCACGGCCGTGCAAGTTGGGAAATAAACGATACACTTCTTGAACTGGTAATCGTTAACAATCTTTAACATGGTAGTAAGTTTCCTTTCAGGCTCAACCATCATATAACTCAAATTCAACGTCTTTGGGGCTGCAGTGTTATTTACCATATTCGATCCTTTCACAGTTATCCTCACAGGGTTTGTCATACCAGTACGGAAAATACTATCTCCAGCAGCATGCAAAGTGGCAGAGAAAAGACCTGTACGTCTTTGTTTAGGAAGTCTTTGGAGAATGTTTATAACGTCTTGACTGAATGATACGTCAAGTAATTTATCAGCTTCGTCCAATACCACGATTTCCACTGAATTAGATTTAACAGTGGTAGATGACATGAAGTCCAAAAATCTTCCTGGTGTAGCAATTAAAATGTGTGGCTTGGACTCATGAAATATTTCAAGGTCATCTCTGACAGTGCCAATGGATCCAATTAAAAGTTGGGTCTTGATTGGTGCTAAATCATCAGGTAAAAAACTCAAAAGCGACTCAAATACTTGTTGAATTTGATTTGCCAATTCTCTGGTAGGAGAAAGAATAACGGCATTGAAATGCCCTTTCTTAAGTTTCTCCTTATCGGTGTATAAAAGTTTTGAAACCTTCTGAAGAACTGGCACAGCAAAAGCAAGAGTCTTTCCTGAACCAGTAACGGATTCCACAATGACATCCTTCGATCCACTTAACAAAGGAATGGTTGACGCCTGGACTGGGGTCATAAACAGAAATCCCAAGGACACAAGGGCATCATACAACCATGGATGTAAATCCTTCTTGAGGTTTTGCCACGATAATGAACCTTTCTTCGTCTCCATTCTTAGGATAATTGGAAATGTTTCAGAAACGCGATGAGCATCGACATAAAACTTTATGTTAAAGCGATTTGCTTCTCAGATTTGGAACAAGCGTGCAAACAAAATGGGGGCTGAAGGATTTGATACTTGGACGAGGCAGCAGCTTATAACCAGAATCAAACAGCTTGAAAACAAAAACAAGCAAAAAACCGATGTGGCACCTAAAAAGCCTAGACCGTTCGATTTTTCCAAGTACAACACTCGGTTTGTGGCCATCAGATTTGCATATTTAGGCTGGAACTACAATGGTCTTGCCTTCCAGTACGATCCAACACCTTTGCCGACAGTAGAGGAACAAATACTCGAAGCAATGGCCAAAGCACGGATGATCCAAGAACCTGATCCTGGATGTTGCAAATTTAGCCGTTGTGGAAGAACAGATAAAGGTGTGAGTGCCATGAACCAGGTAATTTCCCTTCAAGTAAGATCCATGTTGACGGATGAGGAACAAGCTTTACGGGAGAATGATGATAAAGAAATTCCATATATGTCGATATTGAATTCAATGCTTCCCTCAGATATTCGTATTACTTCAATTTGTCTACGCCCACCACCCAAATTTGATGCCAGATTCAGCTGCAAGTATCGTCATTATAAATACCTTTTAAGTCGAGATGGTCTTGACGTTGAAGCAATGAATGTAGCAGCTGAAAAGTATAAAGGACTTCACGATTTCAGAAATTTCTGTAAAATTGATGGTTCAAAACAGATTACCAATTACCATCGTCTAGTGCATGAATCCCGAATTATTCCAATGGAAGAAGATCCTAATTTCATTGTGTTTGATTTGAAGGGTTCTGCATTCTTGTGGCATCAAGTACGTTGTATGGTTGCAGTACTCCTATCTGTGGGACAGAAGCACGAGCTACCAACAGTTGTTGACGAGTTACTTAATGTAGAGAAGCTTCCCAGAAAACCAAACTATGAGATGGCCAACGACGTGCCTTTGATATTGTATGACTGTGTTTTCCCTGAGATGGAATGGTTATATCCAGTGGACCTCCCCAATTCATTCCAGAAAAATTTGAAAGAATTTGCCAAACTCAAAGGATTTGTATTGGACCATCAGCTCAAATCGCATATCAGTCGTATAATGAAAGAGACAGTGATCCGTGATGAAGATAATTTGGTGAACTCTGAAGGATCTGGAATCATCAACTTAGGAGATGGAAGAGGAAGAGGATTTAAGAAGTATGTTCCTATTGTGAACAGAGAATTGGGAGAAAGCTTCGAAATAGTCAACCAAAGGCATTTGGAGAAAAGAAAACGGAAACTAGAGGAATAATCTATGCATTAACTCAATTAACTACTTATCCATGACGGTTCCCAATACTGCCATTCACCATTGTTGCCTTGAGTATCTAACCACAAGATCCCATTCATAATCATTTCGTCTAAGATGGTCTTACACCGAAGCTTGTTCCACCCGTAGTTATCTCGGAGTAACCTGTAGGTGACATATCCACCCATGAATGCACAAACTTCATATACCTTCCTTTGATCTGTGGTAAAATCATTGTTGGAAGTAGATGCAAGGGAAAATTTGAGCCATATCTTTCGATTAATGGTAATAGTCTCGTAACCACTACCTAAAGAAATAAGTATTTCCAATGCTTTTAGGATATCTTGCTCAGTTATACTAGAATGTAAATTAACGTTGTTCTGTAGTCTTGGTAGAAGCTCTTTGAATGCTATAAGTCCTCCATTTAAATCCCTGGTCTCTTGACAAACTTCGACGATTTTCACCGACAAATTGGTGTAGAAGTTATTATCACGAGTTTTGTCCTTGGAACTTGTGTACAAGCCTAATTCTAACGGATCTAGTCCCACTCCCATGCAAAGATCTGTGAACTTGAATCGAAATTCAGGATTCAGTTTGATTTCCTGACCATGTTCGTCAGCAAAATTAATTAATGCAGATTGGAACACCGCCAATTGTGTTGATAGCTGAGCTGAGTGGACTTCACTAAGTTGTTTGCCTAGCTTTGAAAAGGCATCTCTATTATGCTGGGGAAAGTCCATGGTGATAAACGTCGCAGCCGTCGCGAAAAATTCAGGAGCAAACGTCACACATCATGGCTAAAGACGAATTAAAGATAGTTGCCAATGACCCAATTGAGTTGGAAGACGACTCCAAAGTAAAGTCATCTGAAGAGACCACCACAAAATCTACTGAATCTAAAAATGAGCCGGAAGTTTCCGATGCTGTGGAACCCAAGACAGAAGAATCTGCTGAATCTGGGGATAAAAAGCCTGTAGACGAGGAAGAAGAAGAAAATGCCCCACAAGCTCCACCAAGACCAGTATCTCCAATCACGGCTATGAAGACCAACTTGAAGGAAGCATTTCCAACAGTCGATGAAAGAGTTATCACCGGAGTCTTGATTGCAAGTCTGGGAAATTTGGATGCATCTTTCAATGCGTTGTTGTACATATCTGATGAATCGGTAGAAGAACCAGTTATTCCTGTTGCAGCACCAGCACCCACTGGTCCTCCTGTTCCTCCTAAAGTTGGAATGCCTCCAACCAGCGAAGATGATGAGGCATTGGCCAGGAAGTTACAGAAAGAATTTGAATTGGAAGAGAGACGTAGAAGAAAACAGCAAAGAGATAAGCAAAGAAGACAATTGCAACAAGACGACGATGAGTCTCCTGATGAATTCGACCAATTTAAGGAAACTTTCAGTCAAGGATTGGAAGAAGCAAGATCCACCTTGAATGGTTGGGTCAGTGGATTTACTAAGAAATTCGATAACAATGGTGGTAATACTTCTCAGAATACTCAACCAAAGTTGTTTGGAGCATTGGGTGGCTCATCTGCTCAAAGACCAAATAGAAAATTTGATGAAGATCCTGAAATCATATCAAACGATTTCCATCAGAAGATCAGATTAAATGACAACGATGACAAAGGTCCAGCTTTGCCTAAACGTAAACCTAATTCGTGGGATGAGACTCCTAGCAACACCAATGTACCAGTTAATTCGGACGCATTTATGGTGACTGACTCCGAAGACGAGGATAAGAAAGAGATTAAACTTTAAGTAAACTTTAGGTTTTTTTGTGTTTTATTATATTCTAAATTACACTATTTACATAAGATTAATAACAAAAATCAATCTAATCATAACTCCGTAACATGGGGACGACGCTAAGCCACACCAAAAATTAAAATTGGTTGTTGTAACAATAGTTCGAATCCAGGGCTGGGGGTGTGGTCATATACGTAGATGGACTTGGGTCCGGGGTGTTTTCGTTAAACAAGTTCAAGGTTTTGAAAAGTGGCTTTTCATTGAGATTTGCTTTGAGTGGTTTAGCTTCGTATTTAGATATTTTGATGATTGGACATTTCAAGATCTTGTTTTGTTTGGGCAAACTCAACTTATTCATTAACAATTTGTTCAAGAATTTTAATACCTCCTTTTCATCTTGGCTTTCTTTGAAAAACTTCAGAAGATCTGACAACTCCACAATCTCATTCGTAATCTTATCTTTGTTGGATTTGAGGAGTCTCAACGACGAGGTTAACGCAATATAATCAGGGTTTTTATTAAGATCTTGACTGTCGCCTAACTCAGATTCGGTGGCGTCAACCATATTATTTTCAAGTTCATCATTCGAAGGAGAAGGAGACGACTTATCATCATAATAATCTTCATCCTTTGGCGTAAGTAAGTAGTTTTCAAACGTAACAGACTTACACTTTTCCTTCTTCTCCATCTTCTTGAAGTTAAGCTTCTTTGTTGTATTTGTGATATCCTCCAACTCAGTCTTTCTCATTTTCATCTCAGAGATTGCCATGATGTTAAATATTCTCAACAAAAATAGGGGAAAAGCAAATAATTTGAAAGGTTCCAAAGGTAGGAATTAATAATGATACACTTTGTTGATAAAATTAACGTTATAGATAACCAGTATCTGCTTGTTAATTTTATTTCAACTATTTACAGGGTTCTGTTTATCCTGTTGGATTGAAAAATTGGTTTTAGTTTTTCATTCAAGGGATGAAATTGCTGACTTGCCGAGCGTTTGTGTGCAGGTTGCTTGTTTGGGCCATTAGATATGCAGTGGTGCTATATTTGCTCGCGCAGGGGCGGCGGGGCGGGGAGTGTGCGATGGGCGCGGTTGGTGGTGGTGGCACTGGTGGTGGCGATGGCGACGGCGGTGCCTGTGCCTGTGCGCGACAAGGGACACGTAGCAAGGAGCTCCCAAATGGTAAGTTGGCCAGCACACTACAATGTGCGATAGATAGCATTATTTCCAGTGATACATAGCAGCATCGGCGAACACAGCTATTGTTTTAATTATAGGTATTTTGACGGCAATACACGCCCATTTTCCAATTATCTTACATTGAATTTATTTGCAATAATTGCAATTTTATTTGAACTGTTAAAGTACTAAAATATTTACAAAACTATTTACAGATTAGGTTTTTTTGTAGATCTACTTTAATTTCTTAACATCGTCCTTTTTGCCCATCAACTTATTGACATCACGTTTCACTTCCTCTCCCTGTAATTTGAAATTGTAGAACATACCATGTTTCTTTCTCAATTCTTGCTTCTTTTTCTTAACTTCTCTGGTTACAATTCCAATTTGTTCATCGTATGGAATACCTGCTTCAGCCTCAGCTATGGTTTCTTTTCCAAAAAGGTAATCGAATACTCTTCCATCACTCCAGAAGAATCCCTTTCTGTCGACAACCCAGTTCTTGACTGTCTTTCCATCCTTCATTTCTTTCAATACAAAGAAAAAGAATGATGCATCACTGGTCCCGTAGAAACCCTTTCCGGTCCATACTCTGGCTTTGTGTTTTCTCTCTAAGTTTTTCAAGGGTAATGTAATGACAGGAGTTGGACGGCCAGGAATCAAAGGATAAGTGCTGAATCTAACATGTTCAATAGGACCAGGTAAATAGTCCATTCTTCTTATCAATCTAGATGGGAATGTGAAAACAAAATAGGCACCGGCTAACGTAACTAAACTGAACACCAGGTTCTTCAAAAGGTCAAGCACCCATTCTCTTTTTCTTAAGACTTCGTTTTGTTCCTCGGAGTTTTCTTCATAATCCTTATTGGCCTGGAAAATTGCCCATTCTCCTAAAACCATAGAATAGACTAGAAGAGTGGCACCGAAACAAAAGCACATCAAAAAGTATAATCTATGTGGTTCACTTTCGTAAATCAATTCGGGTTCTGGTTTATTCTTAAGAATGTTCAACACTTGACGAAAGGACACATTTTTTGAAACTTTAGGGACGCCTGGCCGAGGAAGTAATGTTGGAACATTCTCTTTTCCAAGAGGGAACTTAGGAATTCTATCTTGCAACTTATCCGATTGGGTTTTTTCACCAGGAATGAATTGGTTGATTTGTTTCCAATCGGTTGGCTGGAGTGGTTGTTCTTGCTTTTTTGATGGAACATTAGACTTGAATCGAGCAAACATGTAGATTGTTGGAACAGTGGTTGTTCTTGGAAGAATTCTACTTGGACCATAAATATGGGTAGGCTTAAGCCCAAGAGTAGATCGCCATAAACTCATATCTATTCGAATATATTGACTGGATGTTACAACAAATCTCATCGCGAATTTTTCAATTTTATTTGTTACCACATCCCAAGTTGCATCATCAGTATAAATGTTCATTCTAACCAAGATCTCTGATCTTATACGCCTTCCACCGCATACGTTCAATATACCTATTCATAAAGCACTTTCAGATGAGATTCATAAGAAATATAGTAATAAAGTGATCCAAAATGTGGGGTTGGTGGTTAATATATGGGACTTCGAAGATATCAAAGAAGGACTACTCCGACCAGGAGATGGAGGCTCTCACGTGGAAGTTGTGTTTAGAGCAGTGGTATGGAAACCATTTGTTGGAGAAATATTAGAAGGAACCGTGACAGACTGTAATGTGGAAGGAATTAAAGTGAAACTTGATTTCTTTGATGAGATCAATATTCGTAAAGATTATTTATTTGAAAACTGTGAATTCAGAGGAGTGGAAAAGGCCTGGTGTTGGAATATAGACGAAGAAAATCAGTTATTTATTGATATCAATGAAAAAATCAGATTTAGAATAGAAGAAGAGGTATTTTACAACACAAAACCAAAATCAGATAATAGCACAGAGGAAACCCCAAATAAAGTTCCACCTTATGCCATATATGCTTCTTGTCAAAGTGACGGAATGGGATGTGTATCATGGTGGGATTGATTATAATCCTACTTGTTTCTACGTATCAAGATTATATATTTGTATATATTCGTGTTTAATTATATTGCATGTATTGACTGGTCGAACTGAATTTCAAGTTACCCTTGATAACTTTTTCCACTGCTTTCAAAAAGTCTTTTTCATTAGCAACCTTTCTTCTAGCACGAATGGCAAACATACCGGCTTCGGTACAAACAGATCTCAATTCAGCACCGGTGGCATTAGGACATAATCTAGAAATCAATTCCCATCTGATTCCCTTTTCACAACTCATGGTCTTGGAATGGATTCTGAAAATATTGGCTCTTCCTTCCAAGTCAGGCAAGGAGAATTCGACTTTTCTATCGATTCTTCCAGGTCTTAACAATGCAGGATCTAAAGTGTTAGGTCTGTTGGTAGCAAACATCACTTTAATGTTACCTCTTGGATCGAACCCATCTAATTGGGTAATCAATTCCAACATGGTTCTTTGAACTTCATTATCTCCTCCAGCTCCATCATCGAATCTTGCCCCACCAATGGCATCAACTTCATCAAAGAATATAATACAGGCTTTCTTGGTTCTTGCCATTTCGAATAATTCTCTCACCATTCTGGCACCCTCACCCACATATTTCTGAACCAATTCAGAACCAATGACTCTTATGAAAGTGGCATCAGTTCTGTTGGCAACAGCTCTTGCACACAATGTCTTACCTGTTCCTGGAGGACCGTATAATAATATACCTTTAGGAGGGTCAATACCTAATTTGACAAATCTTTCTGGAGATAACAAGGGTAATTCAACAACTTCTCTCAACTTTTCAATTTGCTCCTTGCAACCTCCAATATCCGAATAAGTAACATCTGGCTTCTCTTCCACTGTCATCATCGTGACAGATGGATCGATACGTGGTGGCAAAGGCAATTGGATCTCATATTTTTGTCTATCAACTCCAACTCTCATACCCTCCTCGATATCTGTAGGACTCACACGTTCTCCTAGGCCGACCACAAACTTAGCAATCTGCTTGATATTTATCACATATTTGGACTTGTTGTCTGCGTTCTGTAGTAAACCAGGTTGAACTGGAGCAGTGGCCTCAATGATCTTGGTACATCTTGCCACTTGTAATGGTTGCTCTTCGCTCATTCTTTGTTTGTCTCCCATGATGTCCCACAAATGAGGCACAGCCAAACCGGTGTCACTTTCTTTGACACCAATGTTTTCTTTTATTCTTTCCTCGATCTCCTTCAAGTCCTTTTCGATTTGCTTTAACGACCCGGCGTATGGAGCAGCTCCGTAAGTTTTGAGGACCTGGATGTCTCCCTCACTCAAAGGAACAATCTTATCTTGATTGGCCTCATCGTCCTCCTTGGCCACGTACTTATCCCAATCGGCTTTTGGTGGCATTGAGAAATGGATGTAAAGTTATTGGAATAGTTGCCACTAAAACTTCGCACTGGCATTTAATCGCTCGCGACGGTTGGTTGTGGATTGGGCGGGGCACGTCTCATATATTTCGTTTCTTCGTTATAGATACATAGTCTAGTAATTGGTAAGAGTTGTTAAAGCCTTGAGAACTTGTTGGCAGAGTTGATATTGACGATCTTGGAAGTTGTGACCGGTTTTCATTTTTTCGTTGAGTTGGTTGCAGATGTCGATTAATTGACTGACATTCTGATAACTGTCCATGTACTTTAATAAGTTTAAGATGATTTGGAAGTTTTCTACGTATCCATGGACTCTTTGGTGGGAGAATAAATTGTTTACGTTGTACTTGATGATTTTGAAAAGTTTGTGGTTGTACATCAAGTTGTTTATGGATAATCCGATGGAGGTCTTTTGAGTCTCGTTTAAGGTCAATGCAAAGAATTGAGAAAGAAACTGGAGAATGAACTGGGATGACTTGAGTTCACTGAGTTCGTCAAGTTCGATACACAAGTAGAAGTAATGCAAGTTTATAAGCGTGGTGAACTCCTGTAAGTTTGAAGATTCAAAGAAATTGACATGAAGTAAGTTACTGATTGTGACCCTCCAATTTTCAATTTCGTTTGAAATAGCTCTTACGTGGTTGGGATCGGGGCTATGGCTCTTAGTTCCCATTAGGAGCTTATAGTTGTTGATTTTGCTTTCAAGCTTATAGAATTCGTTAAACTTCCGTTGTAGGTCGATCTCTAGCTCTGGAGTTTGAATAAACTCATCTTGAGGTAACTGACTTGGTTTATCCACAATCAAGCTCAAATCCTTATCCAAATTATAGACACACCAAAACAACCGTGAGTATTGGGGGTTTTTCTCTGTGTAGAGGTCGAACTTCACCATTAAACGATTTAACACACCAATCAAGTTCCATGAAACAGTGAAATTGTTCTTGTTCATATAATACAATATTAAAAGCACCATCAATGTAAAGCTTTCTTCTTCAAGGACATTGAAATTGACAGAATCAGAGATCGAGTCTATGATGTTCTCATTGAAGTAATCCTGGAATTTGGAGCTCCGGTTGATCGAATCATTGATAAGACTTCCAATACTTAACACTAAGTACATTCTCAAATTCATGATCGACTCGTCCTTGAAATCGATCTTTGCAAACTCTGTCTCGAGTTTTTGTTTATCGAGAACCGGGTAGATGTACTGGTAATTGTAGAAGAAGTTATCGATAAAAATCTGGGGAAGGTTGCTTTCACTCTTAAACGACCGAACGTTAATAAGATCTTCCTGGTTATCGTTAGGGTGTATCGATTGGGAAACCACTTTATTCACCGACTGATCTTGGCTCAGAGAACTCACTGCTAACAGAGAATCTCTATCAATTTGCCTGAATTCTGTGTGTTCTGGCTCCGATACAGAATTCGAATGCATGGTCTCTGTGGCGATCGAACTCGATTCCCTTGGAGCAGGCAGCTGTGATGCTCCCGACGGCGAAGTTGCACGAACTCCATCTTCTTTGGTCAAAGCAGCCTGAACCAACTGGTCAAACTTCAAGTTGCGATATCTCTTGGTCTTATCGTAAACACACTCGTTGTTGGTACGCAAACAATGGTCACAACCTGGAAATGTCCGAGAGCATTTCCGCTTAAGCCTGAAACAACGAATACAACTAGTAGGATGAAGACCCACGGCCTGGATTTCCGAGTCGGTCGGCTGACTCTTCTTCGAAGCACTGGATGTCTCTTCTTTTTGCGTGTCATATGATACATACTCTGAGCTGAAGTTATCCTTGGCCTTCTTCCTGTCGACGTAGAAACAATCATGATTCGTTTGGACGCAATACTGGCACTTGGGGTATCCTTTCAGGCACTTCTTCTTGAGTCGATAACAACGATGACAGTTGACGGGAAACAGATTGGAATCGGAACCTTTCAATAGTAAATCAGCGGTGTAGTCCATTCTGTTTGTTCGAGAGCTTCTCAATTGTCTCACGATGTCTACTGGAGATTTCCCTTCGGCGATTTGAGCCTTGATTTCCTCTATTTTTGGATTATTGCAATCGTTTGTGTGAACGTGTCTATGTCCTTCGTGGGAAACATGAGGCGTAGAGCTTTCACGGCTGGGTGATAGGTCGTTTTTCTGGGATTCTGTCATTGATTGATGGAGCAAGACTTTGCAAATGTTTTTCGAGCGGATGCCGCCTGGAGACGCCCGACGTCGTGCGCGGCTCCACGGACATGCAACGGACATGAAGTTTGCGCAGAAGGTTGTAATTGGAGTGTACTTGCAGTATGTTGTATTGGTATGTCTTCCATTGAATTTGGATTGTATTTACAGTTTACTTGTACAGGGTGTAAAGCTACAGAATGGTATGTTTTTATTTGCGTCTGTGCGTTTGTTTGTGTGCTCGTTTGCAGATACTTGGTTTGCATGTATTTGCAGCTATTATCTATGTATTTACAGGATTGTTCTCTTGGGGTATGGTCTTGCAACAAAAGAATAGAGACTTGCATCTTCATTCAGCTGTTCAGATATTACACAGAAACTTCCAGTTCCTGGTTTTGCTCGTGTTGTTGTTCTTGTTCTCTCAATTGTTGGAACTCAAATAAAGCCGATTCTCTGACTTCGTTCAATAATGCAGACTGATATTTGGTGTTGAATGGAGGAAGGGTTTCGTGTTCGACCAAATCGTTTCTCCAGTGCTGGTCTTCTCCCTTTCTCCAGAGATTTTCCCACAAAACAGTGGTGTTATTCAATTCAAATTCATCGATTACATGGCTCAAATCAGCAATGGCTTCTTGTGAGTATGTTGGCCTGTATTGTCCATAGTTCCAGATGTTTCCTTCCGAATTCTTCTTTCTCATACTGTTAGCTTCGTCTTTATGTATTATATCTCTGCACTTTCTTAAGTCCACTAATCCTTTATAAGCAGCTATGGCATAGTCGTACGAACTAAAGTTGGCAACACACAAAAGCTTCCACAAATCAGTTCTTCTATTTGGCTTTCTATTTTCCCAGTTAGGTCTTTGAAACTGTTCGTCGATTTGGTCCTGGTGGAATCCTGGTACTTGAGAATATAATACCTGGCCAGAGAAGAGGTTCTTGAACATGAAAACTTGAGGTGCCAAGTTCATATCGATGAGATCTTGTTTGGTTTTTTCGCCCTTGGCGATACGAGCACCCAAGATCTTTCTTGCCTTGAGTTGCTCGATGAGGTGCTTCCTCATCTTCTTCTCGGCTCTCAACTTCATTCCTGCCATTTTATTCGATGTTTGTACTTTGTCAAGTCGTAGTGAAAATTTTTGAAAATTTTTGTTCGCGACCCAAGATGCTGCTGGTGCGAAACGGCCAGTAGGATCTGGTGGTAGAAGCGATTATGTGGGGGTCGCTAGTTCGCGGTGCAATTGTCCAACGCACCGCGAATCTGGAGATTTATCTGATCAAAGAATCACCAGCCATGATTGATGCTGTTGGGATTCTAATATTTATCAGTGTTCTAATTGGCCTATTCTACCTCACATACACGTTTGGTTATGATAATGAACATATTCGCAACTACAAAATACGAGATAGAATCGCCAAATCTGAAATCAACAATGTGATCCTGCTGCTAAATTCCAAATACTTCATAACCCTTCCTCCATTGACAATCAAGCCAGAGGAAGTCGAACAAAAAGTGTCCAAGTATGATAATTACGGAATTAGAGGTGCTGAAATGCATGGATTTTCTGGAATTTCTGATCAAATCATAGCAATCGTATTCTGTTTGACTATTACCTTAAGCGTGGAATTGATTGTCTTGATCTTGTGTGAACTTTTAGGAGTTGGAAACTCGGTTTCTATGTTATTCCATCTAATAATCGACACCCTTGTGATTCTAATATCCATTGCAATACCCTTTATGGTGATAAATTTAGTTTTGAATCAAAGATTAACTCCTATAGAAGCTTCAACTTTCAACAAGTTTGCAACTGTTATCATGTACATTGCCTGGTTCTTCATGCTTCAAAAATTTGGTAATTTGGCCAAAAACTTCGAGTCTGGAACTGGGTCATCTTCACGGTCTTTTGTAGATCTCAAAATCAATCAGATTTCTTTGGCAGGTATAACCACAAACTCCATATTGTCTGGCATTGGATCATCTACTGTTATTTACAAAGCAGTTACAAGTTTGTTTCCAGCTACAAAAGACAGAGATGTTTCTGAAATGGAACTCAACTCTGCAATCTCAAATTATAACAATATTTGGGTATTGATAGATAAGAGGAATCGTGAGCTTAACGAATGCCTTTTACAAACTGGAGGAACAGTATACAACGAACCCTCTCAAGACCAATCGAATCTTATTTCAACCAAAAATAAGAGACCAAACCATTTGGGGGGCATAATTCATAAAGTCCAGTCATTCGCCAATTTGAAAACAATGGGACAAGCAGGAGTAGGAAGTCATGAAGCTGACGAATTGAATAAAGAAATCAAATCACTAGAAAATATGAGGAATGAAGCTTACAACACACTTACCCGTTCTATACACATCTTTGAGTCTAATAGGAGACCTAAGCACGTTGTTACAAAAGCCCTTGAATGGTTCAACTATGGGTTTGCTGTATACTGTGTTTATAGGCTTTTAACAATTGTGATATTCAGAATCCCCCATTATCTTTCAAGCTCAGGTCAAGAAGCTGATGATGAGCCTAGAGATGCTTTAGCTAGTACAATTTCAAGAATCATCCTTATGGTGACTGCCAGTGGATCGTCTGTGACCACAGCTCAGCTTGATAGTGTTATCAGTTTCATGATTTCCGGTGGATTGTTCCTTTTGACATTCTCCAACGTTCTTGTAACTTTAAGATCATTTGGGAGGTTTTTCCCAATCATCATCAATCTTCCACAAACTGTTAAAGGTTGGTTACTTAACTTGATAATCGCTCAATTGTTAGGGATTTATGTGATCTCAACATGTCTTTTGATTCGAACCAATTTACCATCGAATCTCAGCATTCAAATCTCGAAAATTCTATCGTTGTCAGGGACAAACATAGAATCGGAAGCCACATTGAAACGAGAGATCATCTTTATAGACTATCTTTTCGATCTCATATTCTTGGTGAGCAATTTGATCACCTTTGCTCTGTTTTACTTCAAGCTGGTTACTGATGGAGAAGGTGACGACGTCTACGATGAAGAGGGAATGATAGAAGATATTGGCATGTACAAAACTGTATAGAAAACGTATTATCTAATACACCGAAGCTTAGCAAGCAAGTTTGACATGTAATGTTATATTTAAATATCAGAACACGGAATTCGATTACTTCCGATTTATAAAGATACAGGTTTGAAGAAGTTGGATGCGAAAAATCCGTCTTGGTGGAGAACCAGGTACGCGCACGATTCTTGGTGGGCACTATCTCTAGCCGATTTCCTGATAACAAAATCATATAAATGAGATAAAATGTTGATTTGAGTAAAGTGCTAAGTCAATGTTACTCATTGGTATAGATGTTGGTGGCACAAACACTGATGGTGTACTTTTAGATCCATCAAAGTTTGACCAGCCTAATAAGGGAGTAGTGAAATTTCACAAAGCTGTTACCACTCCAGATGTAAGTAGTGGGATTGAAACTGTTATTGAAACGTTATTTGAAGATCAACCTAAAAGTACAAAAGATCAGGTAGCTGCTATAACTATAGGAACTACTCATTTTATAAATGCGGTCATTGAGCAGGATACAGCCAGATTGGATGCTGTAGGAGTGATTAGACTTTGCGGTCCTTATGGTAAAGGTATTCCCCCATTCTCCAATTTTCCCTCTGGATTGAATAACATCATTCAATGTCATGATGTGGATATAAAAGGAGGACACCATATTGACTCTGAAGAAATTCAATTGTTGGATGAAGAAAAGATCATTCGTCATGTAACTCAAATGAAAGCTGAAGGAATTAATTCTATCGCGATCGTCGGAGTTTTTGCAGCCATTAATAAAGATCATGAGATGAAAGCGGCAGCACTTGCCAAGAAGCTTCATCCCAAAGCCAATGTAGTTATGTCACATGAAGTATCGGGATTGGGATATTTGGCCAGAGAAAATGCTACCATTTTGAACGCTTCTGTGATGACTTTTGCTGGTAAGGTTATTAACTCATTTATCAATTCAGCCAAGAAGCTTCAGTTCAAGTGTCCAGTTCTTTTGACCCAAAATGATGGTACAGTTCTTACAGTGCAAGAAGCACTCAAGACTCCAATTCGTACCTTCTCTTCAGGTGCCACAAACTCCATGAGAGGTGCATCTTTCCTCTGTTCTGATGATCCAGACGTTTCGGGTCAGCAAGTAATGGTGGTTGACATTGGTGGAACTACTTCTGATGTTGGTCTACTTCTTCAAACTGGATTTCCGAGACAGGCGTCATCTTATTCAGTGATTGGAGGCGTAAGAATGAATTTCTCCATGCCCCATGTTGAGAGTATTGGGTTGGGAGGTGGATCAATTATCCGTTCACAGAACGGAGATGTCACGATTGGCCCCGACTCGGTTGGTGCAGATATAGTTAATCAAAGCATAATATTTGGTGGTAATACTATCACTACCACAGATGTTACTGTGGCTATGCGTGGTGATGATGACAAGAAGTTTGGGGGCCTTAAGGGCCTTGGTAGTGTTGAAACGATGTTTAATGCTGATTTCATTGAGAGCTATGAGAAAGTGTTGAAGAAAAGTCTTGAGTCTGTTATTGACAGAATGAGGACCAATCCTGATCCTTTACCTGTCTTATTAGTTGGAGGTGGATCATTCATTTCACCTTTAGAGTTAGATGGTGCATCTAAAGTGATTCGTCCACCTTATTACCAAGTAGCAAATGCTATTGGTGCAGCCTTGGGTAAACTTTCTTTTGTTCTTCAAAGAATTGAAAAGCTTGATGACAGTAACCAGAGAGATAGAATCTTGGAAGAAATGAAATCAACAGCTACTTCTGAATTGGTCGCTAAAGGAGCATTAAAGCTGTCCATTGTTGTTGTTGATTTGGAATATAGTCCAATTCCTTATGTGGAAAAGGCATATTCCTTTGAGATCAAAGTTATTGGAGATGTTGACTACCACAGAATCACCGAGGCATTCCATGAATTCGAATCCCAAGAAAATCCTCTCCTCGGTGGGAAGTCAGTCATGGTGAAGCATTCGATTGCCAATGACTCAAGTGATTCCAAAGAAGATGAAACTGACGTGGACCACAGATCTTACCGACCTACTATTAACTCTAAAAGAGAGTGGCTCATCTCAGAAACGGACTTACTCTATATCAGCTTAGGATCTTACATTCTTGGTTGTGGAGGTGGTGGCCCGCCTTATCCTCTTTATCTTGAGCTTAGCAATATGCTTAAAAAAGGTGATACGTTGAAAGTTATTGACCTAAAAGATGCTCCAAAAGGAGCCCAATTTGTTCCGGTTGCCAGTGCTGGATCTCCTACTGTTACAGACGAGCAATTGCATGGAGATGAGCTTATCGATGCTTGTGAAGCAGCATTTGAACATTACAAGAGAAAAGCAGATGGTGTAATTCCAACAGAAATTGGTGGAAGCAATGGTCTTGCTGGTCTTTTATGTGGGTCGTCCTCGAAGTTGGACCTTCCATGCGTTGACTGTGATTTAATGGGAAGAGCATATCCTACATTGTCCCAAATTGTCCCTTGTATATACTATGAGGGACTATTTATGACTTTGACCTCTGTATCTGATGGAAATGGCAATAAGTTTGTTATTACTGGTGCACAATCAGATATTTATGTTGAAAAGTTGGTGAGAGCTGCTTTGGCGGAAGTAGGTGCAAGTGTGGGAGTTGCTACAAACTTCATGAGTACTGAAGATCTTCAAAAGTATTCCGTCCATAATTCCATCTCGAATTGTTGGAGAATCGGAAGATCTATCATGTTGACTAGGCAATCTCATGACATTGATAAGTTACCAGAGAATATCCTTGAAAGTTTGGGTGGAGAGAGAATTGGAAAGAAGCTTTTCCAAGGAAAGATTGTTGGAGTAGAAAAGAAGCTCTTCAAGGGGCATGTCTACGGTGAAGTCACAATTGAAAATCAAAATGGTGACAAGTTGTTAATACCCTTCAAGAACGAAAACCTCGTGGCTAACTTGCTTCCAAAAGGAGAAGAGAAATATCGTACAATTGCTTCCGTTCCGGATTTAATTTCCGTTTGCTACGCTGATAGTGGAGAGGCGGTGGGCACCCCTGAATATAGATATGGTATTTTGGTGTTTGTGCTTGTTTTTGCCCCAGATCAATGTTGGAGAACCGAAAAGGGTCTCAAAGTCGGGGGACCCGTCAGCTTTGGCCCTACATTCGAGGATATAGAATACGTACCCATAGGCGAGTCTTTGAAGCCCAAATCTGTAATTGAAGAATATTGTAGCTAGTTAGTATAGAGAATAAATGATCGGCATCAAATCGGTCTAAAATACTTAAATTCCGGAAATAAACTTTTTATAGATCTAAACGCTGTTTTTTATTTTTGCGGCCAACAATAACAGTTATACCGATTAGGAAACATCTGGTGGAGAGATTACCAATATTTTGGTGGAGAGATCAAATCCATGATGCCCACCCAAAACGCTTCCAGTTACCGTAGAGAAATTCCTCTTGGGTTTATCTTATTTGTATATAAATCTGGAACTGACTGTATTCCACATAATCAAGATATTTTAATTATTTGCAACATGGTTCCTCTGGCTAAACATTCGGGGATCCCATTAGTGGATTTTGCACCTTTTTACTCTGGAGACGAAAGTCAAAAACACCATGTAGGTAAACAAATTGTTGATGCCATGCAGAATGTTGGGTTTCTATACCTCATTAACCACGGAGTTCCACAAGAAACTATGGACGAGGCATTTTCCTGGAGCCAGAAATTCTTTGAACTTTCAATCGAAGAGAAGCTGAAATGTGCCCATCCTCCCGGTGGCCTGCACCATCGTGGTTGGTCTTCGGTAGGTAAAGAGAAAGTCGTACAAATGGTATTTGACAAGGAAGAACTTGAACGCTTGAGAAATATTCCAGATGTCAAAGAATCATTTGATCTGGGTAACGAGCTGTCGATTTACTGCAATTTTTGGCCAGAAGAAGAAGCCATTCCCGGGTTTCAGGATTTCTGTCATGACTATTTCAATACAAACACAAAAGTCTCTAAACAAATCCTAAGAGCATTAGCATTAGGAATGGGATTACATGAGGAGTTTTTTGTGGAATATCATACTGAATCTGATAACCAGTTGAGAATGCTCCACTATCCTCCAACAGATGCAGAATCGTTGCATTCAGGAAAGTCGGAAAGAATTGCAGCCCATACTGACTTCGGCACGATGACAATGCTTTCCCAGGATGAATGTGGAGGGTTGGAGGTGGAAGATCCTTTCCATAAGGGGACATTCATTCCAGCTCCATACATCAGAGGCTCGTTGGTGGTAAACATCGGAGATTTTCTAATGAGATGGAGTAATGATAACCTTAAATCTACTCTTCATCGTGTTAGAGCTCCTCCTGTATCACCGGCAACTGGGCTTACAAAAGTCCGATACTCAATCCCTTTTTTTATAAGTGCAGATAAAGAAAGAACTATTGACTGTCTCGCAGGAACGTTTTCGGAGTCGAATCCGAAGAAGTATGAGCCTATTAATTCGCTAGAGTATATTAACATGCGACTCAATGCTACGTATTAGAATAAATGTATAGGAAAATAACCAACAATTGGGAGATAGCGGAATTGTAGAATATGCCTCGTGTATCTAGTCAAATGCCCTGGTACAGCTCTTCGTTTACACCTCCACAGATAAAGAAAAAAGGATCTGGGAATTATAAATCTTATCTTATCTTTTAGACCTCCACTGAGATATTTCCAGTTCGGGTGCAAATTAATCGCGGCTCATCAAAACTTTCAACGGTATAAAAGAATTCACAAATACTAGATGTCACCCACCCACAAGGTATATCAATCAATATCATACAGTGAAATATAGTACATATCTTCCAGTTTTTCATAAATGACTACTCTTGAAAAGCTCACGGCCGCACTTGAAGTGCCGAAGGAGGAGGAAGATGAATACTACAGAAATGATCGGATGACAAATAGAGATTTGATCCCGATACCTGAAGATAGAAGAACTTGGTCTGGTATGGGTTTTTTCAGTTACTGGATCGTAGAGGGTGTTTCCATCTCGGGATATACCACTGTTTCTTCGTTGGTTGGTTTTGGACTTTCTGTTAGACAATCGATAGCTTGTGCGGTTGCTTCCGGGATTATTTATGGTTTGTTTGCAGTTATCTTGGGATGGTTTGGATCACACCATCACATCAGCTATCCAGTGTTTATACGAGCGTGTTTTGGTATAAACGGAAGTTATTTTGGTATTGTTATCCGGATTCTTACTGGTATTATTTGGTGTGGTGTTCAGGCGTACTACGGAGGACAAGCTGTGGCTACTGCTATAGCAGCTCTTAAACCGAGTTTTGCTGAATGGAACACATTTCTGGTGACACCAGTTGGAAACATTAGCTCCAGCGATTTTGTTGGGTTTATTATTTATACTATATTATTGATAGGTTGCATAATGATTAAACCAGAGAAGATGCAAAGGCTTTTCTTGGTAACGTTTATTATGGTTTTTATGGCCATCATAGGAATGCTTATTTATGCCATGAAAGAAAACAACGGTCCCGGAACATTATTGACGCTGAGTTCAAGTCTTAGCTCATCTAGTCAAGTTGCGTGGGCCGTTGTTCAAGGAATCTTTTCCATTGTTGGAACAAGCGGAACTGGAATTTTGGGACAAAGTGATTGGACTCGTTACTCCAAGCGTAAGAACTCGCCAGTTCTAGCTCAAATAATTGGAGCTCCTATTGCTGTCACGTTCTCCGGGACTATGGGTGCTTTGATCACATCTGCTGCCTACGATATAATGGGAGAAACTCTTTGGAATCCAATAGTTTTTCTCAAGAATGTCCAGGCTCACGAGAATCATTCTTCAAGAGCAAGAGCTGGTGTGTTTTTTGCATCCGTGGCATTTGTTGGCCAACAATTAGCAATTAACTTGCTTTTAAATGTGGTATCATCAGGTATGGATATGGCTGGTTTATTTCCTAGGTATTTGAACATTCGTAGATCAGGAGTAGTGGTGATTTTAATTAGTATTGCATGTTGTCCTTGGTTCCTTCAGGCTAATGCCACCGTTGTTGTTATTTTTGGAACTGGTTGGGGAGCTTTCTGCTCATCGTTAACCGGTATTGTAATAACAAAATACTTTTTCATTTACAAACGAAAGATCCTTCTTTCACATCTTTACACAGCAGATAAATCTTCAATTTATTGGTTTGATAAAGGTTACGATTGGAGAGCTTTTGTGGCCTGGACTCTTGGAACAGCATTTTTGATGCCTGGATTAGCTTTGCAAGCAAATGGTAAGACTGATGGATTTTGGAACTGGATTTTCAATTTATCATATGTTTGGGGAATTGTAATTTCGAGTTTGTGTATGATAATATTGCATTATGCATTTCCAGCTTATGATATTCCTGTCGACCACTCCCTTGACGAAATTTATACTTCAGATGGTGATTTAATAGCACCATGTTCCTCCAGTAGTGGAGATGAATTGGTCGAGTCTTTGAAAGATGGCCAACAGATTCACACAGTTACTAAGAAGCTTTTAAAGCTCATTTGAGAATATTTTTATTATATGGGTTTAGTGATTTAATAGATACATGAATTTTCTGATATTCGCCCACTTTTCGCCTTCCTTAAACAGAAAGTCCTTATCTCTCCTCTAATATGTATAAATAGGCAAGTATATCCCTCAACCATAAGTTTTCCGGAATCAAAATGTCTGTGGTGCTCAATAATGGAGTTAAAATGCCAACATTTGGCTTAGGAACCTGGCAGTCGCCAAAAGAAGAGACAATAACAGCTGTTAAAAGTGCTATTGAATGCGGCTATACTCATATAGACACAGCTACAATTTATGGTAATGAAGCTGATGTAGGAATAGCTATCAAAGAGTCTGGTGTGGATCGTGAAAAGCTCTTTATTACTACAAAAATTTGGAACACCATGCACGATCCAGCACATGTAGAAGAAGCATTAGATAACAGTTTGAAAAGTTTACAATTAGATTATGTGGACTTGTGGCTCATGCATTATCCTTGTGCCAATGATAGAGCTGCTTATGAGAAAGATGGTACTTATATTAAGACTGATACTAGTTTTTGTGACACTTGGAAAATTATGGAAGAAATGGTAAAAGCTGGTAAAGCTAGAGCGATTGGAATTTCCAATTTCTCTAAAGCTGAAACTCAGGCTCTTCTCAATACTTGTTCTTTGAAGCCCCAGGTTCATCAAATGGAAATGCATCCATACTTAGAGCAAAATGAATTTCTTCAGTTCCACAAAGACAACGATATTCATGTAACTGCATATTCACCTTTTGGAAACCAGAACGATTCCTACAAATTATCAGGCGAACCCAAGATATTTGAACACCCGAAAGTGATTGAGGCTAGTAAGGCATTAGATGTCTCACCAGGAAACATTCTAATTTCGTGGGCTTTGAAAAGAGGAACTTCCGTGATTCCAAAATCAGTGAAGCCTCATAGAATTCAAGAGAATTTCAAGGGAAAAGACTTGGAATTGCAAGATGAACAATTCGAGAAGCTTTCTGACTTTGGTTACTCGAGAAGATATGCTGATTTTGGCCCATTCGTAGGATATGCATATTATCAAGATCTTGAGTGTCCTGGACATTTACCAGAGTAAGTGAATATGTTATTTAGCGGTGTTTTTCTAAGATGCCATGTAAGTTGTAAACAAGCTCTTCTGTAGTCTTCCACTTACATATTTTTAATAAATAGCAGACAACTTCTATGATCGCAAGAACACTTTGCTGAGTTACCCAAAACGAGCTCATTTCTCGTGGAGCCTGGGGAGTCAGCTCATATTCTTCATTATCCAACACAGAAAATATGTATGAGTTTGCATCTTCCTTGACAAGATCTAGATTCAATGAACCATTCGCATAATATTTTCGGGTACTAATGGACCTGCTGAAGTCTTCTGACTTCTTTGTTGAGTTGATTTCCACGTTGGACTCATAAGCCCATATAGTGACACATGCAGTATAAAGAGACCAAGTCATATGTGGGATAGCACATATAGTATCAAGGTTCTCGACAGTTGAATTCAACAACTTGCAACACCCGACAATTGCCTTACGGCTGTTAATTGTTCGTGCCCAAGCTTGGATTTTATGCTTATTATCTGAAACCAGTTGGAGACTTCTTTGGTTGTTCAAAGGATTTATCTCATCCAATACTAGCTGTGCTATACTTGATGCCTCTGAATTCAAAAGTATAGTGGCCATTTGGAATAGGCTCACGTTATTCCAAAACAAATTAGACACCCCATAATCATTGATAAATTTCTTCGGGTTATTATCAAAGCTAGTTATGGTTCTTAGCTTCACATGAGCTTCATAGTAGCCTCTCCAATTCATTAGAGTGATATTCAATCGATCAAGAAGCATAGTTAAACTTCTCTTTGATACAAATCCAAGATCAAGTAAGCTTCTACCTTTCAAATCCCACATGATACTTAAAATTCCATGTAATAAAATCAATCTGGAAAATTGAGAGAAACAGTCCAAATTGTATTCCTTTTGTTGTTTCTTATATGGTTGCATTAATCTCCTCAAACTAAACAAAAATGATGGCCACCATCCTTCGAATTCGGGACTTCTACTTGGGTCCTGATTTTCGTCATAATATTCTACATCAGGCTCCCAATTTGGTTTGATTCGTGAATTCAATGCAGTTGGTTGTCTTTTATACTCAGCATAAAATTCTTCGTACCCTTTTGCATTCCACACTGAGTCTGTGGAAGGGAGATCAAGACGGAGTTCAAAACTAGATAACAACTGAGGATGACGGAAAAGTGCAGCATGCTGTGAGTCCAAAATGAAACCAAAGTAGGCAGTTCTCTTGCAGGACTCATAATAAACCCAAGATTTCCATATCCTATTTTTTTGTTCAATAGACATCAGGCTGGTTGATTCTATTTCAGGTTCCTTCAAATTATCAAAGTATCCAGAGTAACGAAGCAAATTAATCGACGTACCATGAAATACATGGCTCATCTTTATCTGATTGGGATTGCCTAGGATTTTACCACAAAAGTTATCAATTAAAATTGCTTGCAACAATTGTAGACTGATGTGGGGATCATCACCGATTTGTTTGTATAGATTTAATTTGAGAGCTTTGTGAATCTCTGATGCGTGTTGGTAATGATTCACGTCCTTTGAGTATGCCATTCCAACGGTCAAGATCGTCACCAAAAGCCAGACATCTACACCATTTGGAACAAAAGTTGGCTGATGAATCATGGGGTAAATTGAATTAAAGTTCCTGCAAAAATTTTCGTAGAACAAATTTAAATGGTCCCATGGGTACGATTTAATTCCCATTTGATTGAATACTGAGGCCATGTTGGCTAAAGTCTCTGGAGCAAATTCGATCATTTCAATCTCGAAGAAAGTCGAATTGATCGACGTAGCTTTCATATCGTCTGTGTATATGGGAGATACCTCTCCCGGCATCCAAGCCTGGGGATCCTTGTGCTCCATATCACCAAAAAGCCAGTCCAAGTTGGAACCAAACAAGGGGCTCTCTCCTGTTGCAGTGAAAACTGTATTGTTGATTAGACTTTGAGGATTGGTGGGTTGTAAATTAGTGGCCACAAGATTGACTTTATGCCTTTTCAAATCAGCCTGTGGTCTTTCATCTCTGACAGTCAATCGTTTGTCTTCTTTGGGAGAGCCATAATTCGGTGATACATATTTGAAAGTAACCGGACGAGCTTCTTTCGTCAATTGATGTCGCTTTTCTTGATGGGCCTGTGTTTTATAGTGTTTTTCGAGAATATCTTTTCTTGTGAACCCCGTTTGGCACTGGGTGCAAAAAAAGGGCCTCACGTCACTATGAGTTGCTTCATGTCGTTTAAGGTAATCCCGTCGTTGGAATGACTTCGTGCATCCCTCGGCAGAACACTTGAAAATTCGTGGATCTGAAGTTGTCAGCCTAAGCATGATAACGAAATGGTGCACGAAAAAACAAGCTTATCGCGATAAAACAATTTGAAGAAGTCAATCTGGTGAAATTGACGCAAATAGCGAATAAATTAAACTCAAGACTAAGACTGCGATCATATTTCTGGAACAATAGTGTTCAGCAACACAACCAAGACAAAATACTTCAGAATCACGTATCTATTGATTTACCCCGAATTTCGATGAAGAACGCAGACCCCAAGTTTCGTAGTGTATATTTGCAACTGCAAATGAAAGAAGTGAATATGTGACTTAGACATAACAATATAAATATTTACGGAATGAATAGCAATACCATAAATAATGGCATCAAAAGACGTTGAAACTATTGTCCGTGCCCAAACCTTGTATACAAACCCAAATACCAACTTGTGACATGGCTCGATTGGCTGCAATAGCGTGGCTGCAATTCGGCTGAACCAAATTCTGTGCGGTGCCTGCTTGTGAAAGTCGGATTTAAACCTTATATTTGAATTAAGATTTAGGTTATACTTTGTGTTCCTGTGCCCAATGAAGGACCCCATTTGACTGAACTGGTGTTTCACACGGATTTGTACTTTTGAAGAGTGAAGCAAATACAGACTGGAACCGCATGAGGCTCGTTGCATAACCCTTTGGGTACGCGGTCTGCGACAAGAATTTTCGGTGTAAGGAAATCGAAAATCATGAAACTAATGGTACTAATTCGTAGGTAGAAAGATACATGAGAGTTTGGAGAAGTATGTTTAGGTTGGTATTGGCACAATTTTAAAGATTGCTCGGCTTCTTTTCACTCTCATAACACCGCAAGTTGCAGCTTTATTTTGGAGAGATGGCTGGGAGATTCGTATTTAATCCTACGCAGCATTCTACCTGTGAAACAAACCGCACCAAAGATTCTTTGCGTTGCAAGGTACGACGCATAAGTTTGGGCCCAACTTCTACCAACCGCGGCCAAAAATAATCCAAGGCTTATGTCCAGTTCATGACTTGTGTCCAGTTCGTATCCAACTCAACAGGGAACCTCCAACAGCAAGAGAGATCTTCTGACGATCAATAAGTTTTCCCAAACAGGAGAAATTATAGTACCCGAGGTATCGGATGCAATCAAATTCAATTGATGTCTGTAACCGATTTAAACTTGCAGTATTGTGCACACCTTGGTACAGGCTCCCTAGCCTGTAAAAAATATTTCATATTCGGCCAAGCAAAATGCACATTGCCTTGTTGTAAGATCTAGTTGTTCCAGGCTGCAACAACTGGAAATGCGTTGGTGCATTTGTGATGGATTTGCAACAGTTTTGCGATGAGTGTCCCAACATTCTGTACGTAGAGTTAACGGTTGCTTGTATGGTGGTCCCCTCAAGCATTATTGTAGGAAGGTCATAGTGTCTTGACCACCTAGTGGTGTTTTTGGTCTATTGTTGGAATTTTATTTTTTGAGGCTTCTGCAATTGTATTTTTACTTTTTTCGTTTAATCTTTCTTGAAGCTACAGGACTGCGTAAAATTTATATTCGATCTGTTGGCTACAGGTTTAAGGAGGGAATAGCAGTTTATGGTTTTTACCTAAAAGGTGGATCTAGTGACCATAACCTGGCGTCCTTGCTTTTTTTACTTAAATACAAGTTATTGCCTCTAAAGTTCTTTATCATTCCTTCCAACAAAAAAAACTCCATTCCGAACTCATTAGTCCTTGCATTATTGAAGATTTTTTTCCCAATCGAGTAAAATTGTGCTTCCCAATATAGAATTCCCAGCTATTATTCTTATCCTTTAAAAACTGCCTGGTACCCTTACAGACAATAATCCAAAATTTGGGGTCGAATTCTTACAAACAATGCATTCCTTTGACCTATCTTCCAACGAGATTCTGACAGTGCAAACTGTGTGGGAATCCTTGGAGCTTTATGGTAGACCCGGGCCAACACCAGTATCCATCTCACAAATCAAGTTCAACTATTCCCAGATACTTTTACTCCAGAGGTATATGATGTTGAATTATGGAGGAAATCAACTGGAACTAGACATGATGGTTTATCAGTTTGATCAACTTATACAAATGCTCACGTTGATCGTGATAAATTTGAGAACTCCTAGACAACAGGACTTGGACATATTGGTCAAATTTTCCAAAATTAATGGTAGAATCTATAATTTGAACTTGTCAGATTTCGGTGAGCTGTTGATCTTAAGTATCCATCAGATGGCACATTTTTCATCTGTGAGTGAATTTGCAGTGTTGCAATTTCTCAACCAGGTATTCGAGTTTGTTAACGAATCAAGTATCGACCCGAGAATTGAGATAAACGATTTCCGTCTTAGCTATAGTGATTCCAACATATCTTCGACTTTATCTTTAAGCAACGAAGATATTGACGATATGGAACATGTCAACGAGACTGCCTCTTTAATAACTGTGAAAACCGATACCGTGGGGTCCAAGCAGAGCTTTGATTCTACCAGATCTATCCATATCGACCAGGTTGAAGATTTGGAATCTGTTTCTGGAGGAACTGAAAACGGATTTGCACAGCAAGAAGCTTTACCAATTATAGAAGATGATGAAGATGATGATGTCGCGTTTGACCTTTTAAATTCTTTTGCAGCAGCTCCAGCACCAGAAAAGAAACAAAAGAAGGCCAAGTCCAAAATGTCAAGCACCAACTTGGCCCAGAAGAAACTGAAGAGAAGACTCTCATCTATAAACTTGAGGACTCCAAGCAGAAACAGCTTGTCAGTTACCCGAACCAGTACTTCCACCCATTCAGATTCTTCTAACCAAGACTGTACTATTATGTAAATGACTATTTAACGAGTGTATAATTAACTGTATATTAGAAATTTAAATTAGACTATGGAACAGTTGGAACTAGCCATGATGCTTCAAACAATTGCCGTTGAAGCAACCAGTAGCTACATCGACAGAACACTTAGGTCCGTCAGAGTCTCCGTAGAATTCACTTCCTTCGAATGATTCAACAGGTAAGTCGATAGCGGCGTTTTTAAATTCAGGTTGGATTGTTACACTGTGAATGTTGAATTTGTGCAACACCTCTCTAACTTGTTTAACGATGGCCACAAATTCGTCTTTTTGGAAATCACAAGACTCTCCGATATCGTCAAGTTGAAGGTGCAATGAAGCAATCAAGATATCTTCGTTCAAGTTCCAGATGTGGAAATCATGGACAGACTTAACTGAGTCAAGCTTCGTAATCTTCTCAATAATTTTATGGGAATCAATGTTGGTAGGAGTGGCTTGAAGTAAGATTTTGGAACTCTTCTTACACAAAGGCCAAGCCGAGAATAAAATTACCACGGTTAATGCCAAAGAAATAAGAGGATCACTGTAAAATCTCCAGGAATAGTCAGTTTTCCAAATAACAAGTGCAGCAGCAATGACACCAATATTACCCAATGCATCTCCAAGAACATGCAAAAATACACCCTCCATGTTCATCGACCGTTTCTTTTTCTGGCCCTTATCATTCAGATGAATCGATTTGGCATGGGAACCTCCATTTTCAAATCTTTGGATGAAATTCTCAGGCATGTACTCTCTAATGTCAGTGGAACTTTGGTTTCTCTCCCTCAATAATGGCTCTGTTTCATTAGGTTGCGATCCTACTTCGGCTTCTTCATCCGAATGAACTTCCTCTTCATCATGCGAATGGCTATGAGTGTGACCAGAGCTGGAACCACCACCATGACTGTGCATATGTCCATGACCGTCTCCATGGAATAACACCAATCCAATCAAGTTACTGGCCAATCCAAGGCATCCAACGACCAAAACCAATACTGGATTCAGGATTTCTGGAGGAGAGATCAATCGTTGAACGGCTTCAATGACAATGGTAAAACACAAAGCGATTAAGAATACAGCATTGGTTAATGCTCCCAAAATCTCAGCTCTTTGCCAGCCGTATGTGTATTTCCCGTCTGCGGGTTTAGTGTTTTTGACTTTGACGGCCCATAATGCGATAAATAACGAGATAATATCATTAAGCATGTGGAACGAGTCGGCCACAAGGGCCAACGAGTGGACGGCATACCCGGTGATGGCCTCTATCAAGAAGAACACCGTATCTAGTACAAGCAAGGAGATAATCTTCACTTCTTTCGAATTCATAGTGTAAGAAGGAAAGATGTTTATTAAGCAAGTGTTTTTGAAAAATGTCGCGCAAAAACACCTCATATCCCGCCGGCGGCCATGCGGAGTTACGGAGCCAGCAGGGTAAGAGGAGCGGGAAAATAGAAACAGGATGAGGAAGCGACAGACTTTGATAGGCTGAGTGGTGTGTAAGATATGTATTCATTACGTCGTGAGAATTTACTTACTGGAAGGCACAAGGTCGGAGAATGAGATCTTCTGTCCTTGCTGGTTGGTTGGTTGGTTCTGTTGGTTTTGTTGTTGATTTGGAGGGAATTGAGACTGTGGTGCCATTTGCACCTGCGGTGTGACTTGAGGTTGGAATTGTTGAGGTGGGAATTGTTGAGGTGGGAATTGTTGCGGCGCAGGAGGAGGGTAGCCGTACGCGGTGGGTTGCGGTGCGAACATTGGCTGGTACCCAGGTGGTGGCACGGGGTTGCGCGGTGGCATGGAGTTCTGTGGTGCTACACCGGCATGGTTCTGGAAACCAGGCTGGTAGTAGTTTACTGGCATAGGCATCCCCATAGGCATCCCCATAGGTAATGGAGCTGGTCTGGAGATGGGAGGGTATGGACCCACAGGGCCTGGCTGGTAGTATGGTGAAGGGTAGCTTGTGACTGGGTTTTGCATGTCCAATTTGGGTGAAGCTTTAAAAGTTGGTTTAGGTAAGTTTAATGCTTCTGGGGAAGTGTGGAAACTGCTTCCAGCATAAGCTCCGTCGTCCTTTTTCTTGGACTTTTTACCTTGCTTCGAAGGAGCTGCAGAGGCAGCTGCAGGTAATGGAGAAGCTTCTTTGCTTGAAGTTGAGTCAACTTTAGTGTTAGCAGGATGATTTATAGGCGTTGGAGACAGTGTCTTCTTCTTCGAGTTTTTCTTGGACTTTTTCGACTGGTCGTGGCCTTGGTCGGATTGCTTAGCAGGTTGTGCAGGTTTCTTGGTGGTTGTGGACATGTTGGGAGGTTTGGGTCGATCTTTGAACTTCGTAGTATTGTCCAGAACTGGCATTTGCGTTATCATTAGAGATGAAATGTTGAAGAAAAGGGTGCGAATAAGAGTGCGAGGATGATAGGACGTTGGTTTCCACACGCAGGTCAGCGATACGGCTGCAAAATATCGGTACTCTATTTATTGAGATCAAAGTGTATCGCTAATATTTCTATTAATGAGAAGAGAATATAGATGTGGCTCCTATAATAAATATTCCAAACAATGTCCACAATACCACCAGGTTGGCTGAACGATTGTTGAATGCAACCGCAGAACCGAACATCGCAAGTCCAATAACAGTAATGAATCCACTGGTGACGGCTAAGGTGATACCGAAGACATGATTTAAGATGTCGATGCTATCTGGGTCACGAGTGAGCATAGGATTATATTTGAGAAACAACTGTCCAGTTAAGGCACCTAATGGTTGCGAGATCCCTCCAAGACCTGCACTAATTAAAAGGGCTTTGAACTTGGCCATATGACGACTCGATGTTGAGCTGAACAGATAGTATAAAGGCAAGCACATGGTGAATCCTTCGATGAAGTTGTGTACGGCAAGACTGAGGAATATTTGAATTCCAAGCTTGGAGTTAGCTTCGGATGTGATATATGTCATGAATCCCTCAGGGAGTTTATGGAGTGTAAGAGCCAAAGTGGTTTGGATACCTATCATCAAAAGTCTCGAGAGGGGTGTGTTGACATGGTGGTGGTGATCAAATTCGGAATGGTCTCTGTTATGTTCGTGTTCGTGATCATGGTCATACCCGTGTTCCTCATCCGTGTAACTCAAGTGCAGACCAGTGGAACACAGACGCATGTCTCCATATAAGTGAGAATGGGAATCTCCGTGGAACAGAGCATGTAAATCTGCGTGTGACATATGATGGGCACCTACAGGAAGTTCGTGATGGTGGATCTCGTCGGCACTTTGGCTGCGAAAATCGCTCGTGAGGGTAGGAAGTTCACAGTAATGAAGCTTCAATGAATCGTTAACACATATCTCCGCAGACGAGTATCCCTTACATTCACCCACAGGCTTTTTGAATATATCGAGGACCAGGAATTTCTTACTGATGGTTTTGCGAGTGTCTGAATGGGACTGATGAGAATTCAATGACCGGTTCAGTCGGGTTGGAAGTAAAGGAGATTCCTCTGTTTCAGTATTCTGAACAATGTGTATGTGACTGTGCTTGTGATCGTTCTTATTGTTCAGAGACTTCGGATGGTCCAGAGCATCTTTGTTGATCATATCCTGATCATCTGAATGAGGACCCTGTTCTTCATCGGAAGCAGCGCTATAATTGTCATGCTGGTCCCTATGGCTATGGCCTCCATGATTGTGGATGCTATGGCCCTCGTGGTTACAATGTACCACGCTTTCGCTGGTCATCATATGTAAGATTGCATTCAAAGCGATACTCACCACGATTCCTATCCAGTAGCTGTACATTAAGTTCTTGGTGACAGACGACAGATCCATATCAGAACCCTTAAGATACTCCTTTGCATGCGGAAGTAACGAGTAAATTGCAGTGAAAATCAAGCATCCTGAACTGAATCCCAAAGATGCAACTAGAAATTGGTAATTTTCTTTAAGCTCAAACGGGAAGGCCTTAGTAATGCATCTGGGTAACAATATCTGATAAAGGTCATCGAAATAGATGACTAAGGATCCCAAAGTCGAAAGGGCTGTACTGAGTAATGCAAGAAGCCAACCTTGGTTGAGATCGATATTCAACCACATAGTGATAAGGTTTATGAACTGCCGGAGATGTTGATGCGAATTTGGCTGGGGTCGCGCAGGTTTGCGCAGACCTTGGTGGTTTCGTGGTGTGAGGATGGAGGAGGCGTGGGAACGGAGAAGGGCGGTGCGGGAAATGGGGCTGGGACGATGACTTCGCGGTCAATGCCATGAAGAGGGCGTCAGGTGATATGTATCAGGTGATATGTATCAGGTGAAAATACTCACGCTGGGAGTTTTTCTTCTCGCCTATTCAGGCAAGGTCGCACTAAAAGTCCCACATCTTACCTATTTAGGAAATGTAATAACTTCCCGTTTGGGCATTGGGTTCTCACTTAAAAACATCTTCCCATCCACCAACTTTGAAAATTATCTTTATTAATGACAAACTACCCGGTGCCAGGTTACCCTGAAGCTAACTACACCGCTGTCGATGGTATTATGGAGTTGCTTCGGTACCAGCAGAATTATCCTGCTCTAGGAACCGGACAACAAACCCTTGCCAGACAAGCCAAAAACTTACTTGGAACCATTCCCCAGGTATTCATTGATTACCAAGTTAAATATCAATTCAATCTTTTTGGAGACTATCCATTCAAAAAAGATGTTGTCCCCAGTGCCATTTTTGTTGGAGTATTCGGATTTCTTATGTTGTTGCACCTTATCATTTTCATCTTCAACATGTCAAGAGGACATTACTTTTGGATCACTTTGACTTATGTGTTTTACTGTGCCTGTAAGATTGTTGGTTTTACCATGCGTATCATCTGGTCACGTCACTTGGAAATCACCGCTTACGGTTTGATCAGTGAAGTGCTTTTGATCATTCCAACCATCATCTTGGTGTCATTTAACTTGATTTTGGCCCAACGGCTCTTCACATGGCGTCACCCGGTAGGAGGTTCCAGGAAGCTTTTCTGGGGAATTATGTTTGGGTTCTACGGTATTGTGTTGGGGATTGTTGCCATGACCATCATGGCCAGTTTTGTGCCGTATATCCACCTTCTTTCTGAAGCCAACTTTAAACGGTTTATTAAAGTGCAACAGGCCTCGAGTGTCTTGGTTGTTTTGTATACATTGACAGCCGTGCTGTTAATTGGGTTGTCTTATTTCTTCAAGCCTACCCGGAAAGATGAAAACTTGTACACATACCAGGCATGGTGGATTGAGTCTTTCCATCCTTTCTATTTTGTTAAAAGAAATGCAGCAAAAGATGCAGAGGAGACATTTATGAAGAGAAATCACAACCACAGACATGCAGTGCGTGTTATAGCTGCAACACATCACCATTATAATATGGTGGAAGGGTTAACGAACCAAAGAGGTGACTTGACTCATAATGCTTCATTAATCATCGTATCAATATCTACGTTTGTGTTATTTGTTGGATCATTGATGAGATGTCTTGTGGTTTTCCAGGCACGTTCACAAAAGAACAGCTCGCCTCTTTGTAATCCAATTGCCATGTATATTGTATGGGGAGCGGCAGAAGCATTGGTTGTGTTGATGTACGCAATAGGAAGAGTTGATCTCCGGTTCTATAGACCAGATAGATTACCTAAGAAGGTCCGGGCTATTATCACAGCTGAACAGTCTTTGAATCCAAGTGAAGATGATGAAAGTGACGACGATTTCGAGGATTTCAGATCAAGTGCTATAAGTGGACTGGGTCTGTCATTTAGTGATCCAAAATTACCTCGTTATGAAGACGAGTACAGAAAGAACCCCCATGATGATTCCGACAACGAGTCCGAGTTTCACTTTTAGACTCATTAATACCTTTAAATATATATTTATATATATTGATGTAACAATAAACGATACGAACAAATTTTTTTTTACATAGATTTTGAATCAGTATATTTTACAATATTTTTTATTTGCATTATACTTATTAGTTGTTGTTCAATCCAACGAATTGAATAACTCCACAAGTTTGTGGCTATTGAATACTCTATCATCGGGCCCTCCAAAGTATGATCCGTTGGGTAAGATTCGAAGTAAGTTATAGATAGAATTGGTGATGAAACCTTGAGACTGTGATTGTTGCTGGCTTGCAGCGTTTATGGATGATGAGTCCAAGTCTGAGTCTGTTCTTGTTACTGGCTTGGAAGGCAATTGAGCATTTACTTTCCGTTTCTTGGAGCTTGGTTCTTCTTCAGATCCATTTTGTTTTGTTGGACTGGCAACAGATAGGATATCTCTCCCTAAATCAAGTGATACCAAGTCAAAATCATCATAAGCATATCTGGCTGCGAGTAGGTTAATTGGTTCATCTTCTGGGAAGAGCTCTCTATATCTCAGCTCAAGACTACTGACGATTCCTAAGTCCAAGAACTTTGTTGCAAACTTGCTGTATTTCATGATCAATCTCTTAACGTGGTTGTTGTAATCTTCGATATCAGAACGGAGGTCATCTTTGACCCACGCAGGAGTATCCATTTCGTCAGCCTTCAAAGTAGCTTCTTCTATGAGTTTCGTAAGATTGGTCATAGCTACTTCGAATAAGACCTTTATATTCTCTGTCTCGTTAGCCATCATCAAAAAGTCAAGATATGATACAAGATAGTCACCATTTGATCCGTAAGTTTTCATTCCTAACTCAAAGACCTTCCTGGCGATGTTTTTATTGTCTGAGTAGTATTCCATCAAGGCATTTTCCACATATAATTGGTGTCCAATTCCAGCAAACTTTTTGGCCTGCTTAAACACCAAACGTGATTCTTTGATCCCACTGGAGCGTTTGTTGGTCATCATGATTTTAGTATACACAATAGTTACAGATGAAGCTAATTGTTCACGCTGAGTCTTCAATAATCTGAGCAATCGTATATCTGCATCTGACAAATGTAAACCAAACTGAGGTGAGCTATCCTCATCGTCACTTTCTTGTTGCAGTCTTGGTTTATCCCCGTTCTTCGCTTTGGATTGATTAGCCTTTTCATTAATTGCCTCGATTTTACCATTGACTGTATCATACTCTGAAGATAATGTGTCCACGAGCAGTTGAAGAGTCTCGTTGGCTTTAGTGAGATTGCTATCCTTTTCAAACACTTCAGATAATTCGAAAGATAATAAAAAGCTTTTTGGATTCAAAAGTATCCCCTGCAGAAGTAAGTCGAGGCATGTTATGGAGCCACCATGAGATTTAATATATATGTTGTAATTATACCACAATTCAGGCACAAATGGCAATGATATTATTGATTGTTTGTATGCGTACTCGATTCTCTGATTTAACTGGGTCTCATCCTTCAAACCCAATCCATTCTTCTTCTCAAACTCAATCCACTTATGCCATAACGTCAACTGGATCTTGACAGACTCCGAGGTGATATCTTGTGGAAGCAAATCCCGTCTCAATTGGTTCTTGGTGATATTGTGCCATTCTGTATTCCAGGAACGAGCCTCCATAAACTCGGCAGACTTATCAGCTATGAATCGACTTGCAGTGGAGGAATTTATCTCATTTTCCCAACGAGTATACCCAGACCACAAAGCCTCAATCTTTTCAGTTGGAATCACCAATAGTTTCTTGTACACCTTTCTGATTAAGTCAACCTTTTGTTGAAGCTCCCATGAGGCAGACGGAGTCCAGGACTTCAAGAAATCAAGATAGTCAGTCCAGAGGTCTGCACTTTTCAAGTCAATCCCCACTCTGTTAACGGCAAATTCAAATGCTTGAATGACAATTCCTCTTGCTTTCTCACCTCCAGTGATAACATCATTAACTCGACGTACATAAGAAACATAAAGTCGAAACAACTCCACGTTATCCACCAGAGTGATACATTTAGAAAACAACTCCTGGGCCTTGACGAACTGTTGTCTTCCCATCTCGAAGTTGATGTAGTTGCACCACTGTTTCGCATCGTACTTGAAAAGAGCCAAATATTTATCAAACGTCTTCCGGATTTGCTCTTCCTTATCCTTTGCCACCACCTGCTTGATAAGCTTGTTCCACCGGTTGTAATCTAACGGGTTGGATTCAAGCTCGTCTTCAAGCTGGCCGATGACATCGAGGGCAAGTCTCTTCTTTTTATCACTCATATTGGAAGAACAAGCTTAAGTTGCAATTGAAGTTTCGCGAAACCAAAAGTTTTCAGTCAATTATCATGGTGTCTCTACATGTCTGGGGAACTGGAGAAGATAGTGCAAAGGGACCTGGAATTTCAGTAATATGCCCCGAATCGCTTGCTTGTTACTGGATGGTGGGGTATGTTCAACCTGGTCACGACATTCGGGTTGTAGCATCGTGTAACACCAACTTTTCACCACAGATGACCTTGCCAGTGCTAGTGACTGAAGACTCATGTGTTTGTGGGTTTGAAGATATAGCTGCTTACATATGTGATAGTTACGATATGAAGCCAGAGATACGTCTGCTGGAATCGGTGGTGCTGGAATATTCACTTTTACATTTCCTCAAGTCCAAGATGTTCTACATTAACCAATACAACTTATACATAAATACCCGTAACTACGAGCAGCACGTCCGTAAGTTGTTTCTGTGGTACTTGCCATTCCCCATGATGTATAACCAGCCACTCAAATACTACAACATCGCCAAACAGCAGGTCCAGGTGGTGGGAATTGGTAGTAACTCACTGGGGCTCTTTTCCCTTGGGTCTGAACAGCAGCCACAAGATAACCTTGAGGACGATGCCACGGTGCCCATGTCCAAACTCCACGAGAAACAATTGATGATGAAGAACAAGCAGAAGATGTCACTTCGAGAAACAAGAAACACCCTTAAAGCTATGGGATTATTAGATACATATTTAAGTCTGTGGCAGGATGCCAATCCAAGTGCCAACAATGATCTGATATCAATTCCAGAGCTCTTGTTGCTTGCATACATGAACTGTATTGCCAATAGCCAATTGCCAGACCAGACGCTTGCAGACACGCTTAAACTGCAGCAAAAATTATGGGAATGGTGCCAGACTTGGACACAACGAAGTAGCAACGACGTTCGTATCAATAGCCCAGAGTCAGCCGAAACCCCCAGTCTCTTAAACGAAATCCGGTTCCAGCTAGGATACCTGTAAATAGTAGTCAGTACACGACCACAAACTACTCGATGCAACCAGCGACGCGCACGACCGTCCACTGCTTCGATGCGCATCAAGATTTTTCACTCATCTTCTGCTCAACACACCGATTAGTGTATTTAGGGCAGGAGCCACAAATACACCAATCTGCTGGCAATATAGTTTCACATACATGATCCGTATGTACTGTGATGGAAAACGTGCCAGAGATTGAACAGGGGGCCTGTCAAATACAGGAGCTTTGTAGTGACTGACTTTACTATTTGCGAGGCCCCAAACATTCTTTCTACTCTCCAGTCCCCAACTGTAGCTGTGTGTGCCTGTAACTCGGCCACGTACCTCTTCCGTGCCGCGTGCCTCGTTTGGTCTACTTGCCCCTGACCACAGCGTAGTCTCCGGCGAACGTCGAAGGATCGGTAGCCGGCAGTGGAGCCCGGCAGTGGAGCCCAGCAGTGGAGCCCAGCAGTGTTGGCTCGCGCACGACCATCACCGCGACTACCGAAGCGCGATCTCCATCAATTCTTTCCACAACATGCTCTTGCAACACATTCTTCTCTATATTTGCACGGTGGCCGCAGCATACGTGGATCCAGCGGCCGCCGAGGGTGCTGTGATCACCACACCCCCGGACGCTACCACCACCAACGCGCCCGTGTCGGTGCCTGTCCACAAAAGAATGAATCTCCAGGAATATGAGCGTCAAAAACAAGCATTGGAAGACGCCTACAACAAGGCAGTGGGCCACCACCCGGAATCCACCACCACGGTGCCCGAGAAATGGGTCCGGACCATCTACGGCACCGTCCGGGAAATCGTCCGGCCCACGGTGATTCGAGGAGTCACCATCAGCGCCAAACCGCCGGCCACCACCAACGGATTGGAGCCATGGGTCGACTTGGACAAGAACGGGAGCCCCAAGACGGTGCGCCCGCAGTTGAAAAACGGTCACACCAAGAAGGCGTCGCCCACGTACGGCACATGGTTTGCCACGGCCACCACCGTGGAGTACACCAAGGAGGAATTGAAGGCCCATAACATGGAGGACGATGAGATCCACCAGGAGGTGGTGTGGAAGGACGAGGATCCGACGTACCACTCGCTCAACCCAATCATCCGGTGCACCCCGGACCGCTACACCAAGAAGGGGATCAACAAGAACATGGACACTCTGCCGTATTGTACTCCACGGGATAACCTGGTATGGAAAGAGGGCCTCACCTACTTTGTTACGTGGTACCTGAGATACTTCGAAGACGCTGAATCGGTCCGGTTCCACTTGTCGGAGGTGCGTCCAAGTTTGAAGGACCAGGGATTCAAGAAACGGTCGGCCATCATGCAGAATGGAGGTAAGGTGACGTCTGCCTCGTTCTACACCTCAGACTGGGTCAGTAATGATTCAGGTATGTGGCCGGTGGAGATTGTCGATGACATGTTTACCGAGTCGTCGCAGATGCAACGGAAGGTGTTGCTTTCGATCCAGCCGGATACCGTCAGTGACGAAGATTTCAACTTGTTGCAAAACTCGTTGGTGATCGAGTTGACGCGGGCGGTGGGCGGAGTCCGGGGAAAGAGTCACCAGGACTTGGAGCTTCTTGAATTGAAGCAAAAACTCAAGCTGCTCAATGTGGAGATCGAAGAGGGACTTGATTACGAGAAGTACGTGGCGATCATGGGGATTCCGATGTTTGTGGTGGTGTTGGCGTTTGGAATGTATTTGTTTGTGACGATTAACAAGACCGATTTAAGCCATTTGAAACCAAAACGAGCAAGGGGAAAAAACCATAACCACCGTCGGATTGCGTTTAAATCGTCGTCACTTCCTTTACACGACATTCCGGCCAAGGACATGGGCAAGCATGAGTGAGGGTTGCATGATGCTGCACGAGACGGAGACGGATGAGTGTAGGCTTGGACGAGTATAGGCCTGGATGTGAGTATCAGTAGCGCAATTTCAAACATGTGGCTCAAGCCAGTCGGATGAGGGCTCGGATCACCTCTCGGCTGGGCTCGGAAAACGGGGGTTGATGATGCAAGTCCCGCGAATAATACAATCGACTTTAGTCTCGGTTACCAAGCCCTGGAACAAACCACATTTCAATTGCAATTGAAGGATGAAATGCGAGCTGCTTGCTGCACCCGTCAATTGCGCTACTGACGTTGGCAACCTCCAACTACATACCACATACCACATACCTCTCAAACCTGTTGCTCTAAATAGACTTATATATCTGATAACACAAAACCTTAACTCAAATGCGCCATGGAATGGCAAACGTTCCAGATCAGATGGCATCATTAAGATCCTGGAACGAGCTTAAAACTCTGCCGATTTACATGAAACTTGTGATATCTCTTTGTTGCGCTACCTACCGAATATCGTATCTGTATCTGACGGGGACCCTTTAACAATATCTTCAGACTCTTGGCTTCATTTACGGATCGAAGCCTTTTGTCCGTTGGGCAATCGGTTGCTCGATTTCATTGGACCACGGATGCTGCGCGACCGATTAGAGGACCCTTTTCCAAGCATTGGCCCCTCTCTCCCAAGACCAATACAGGTTGATCTTCGAATGGCAACGATACAGGTAATAGTAACTGAGGTATATCGACTTGCCCACTGAATATATGCCTAATTTGGTAGGTGACCGAGCATAAACTTTAAAACTTCCCAAAGCGACCATGATGTCAGACGTAGCCCCCCGAGTTAGTGTTAGATCGTCAACAAGGGTATTTCTCCGTATTCGACTGTTTCTCCGTGTCTGTTGCTTATGATATTTTATTTGCATTTCAATTGTTTCAAAAAAAATTGCGCTGATCTTATCGGTATCAGTGTCGGATATGTATCAATATCGGCATCGGTTACAGCAAAATAACCAAGACCCTGGTGTTCTTCGCGCCAAAAATGGCTTGGCCCAGTGTCAGGCTGCATGGCTATCTCAGGCATTACCCAAACCGTCAGATGCGCAAAATTATTTTTAAATTATCCTGGCAATACCGTGGTTATCGAATTATCTCCATATTGTTGCTTTGTGGAGTGACCATTTAGTTTGGGGTGTCTTTGATATTAGCGATACGTATCTCTACCCACCAGACCATTACCCAGTCGCCTGATTGTAACATGGAGGGCAAGGCGATCTGCACAAGTGACATTCGGGGAGTGCCCGAATTACTCAAATTGCAGAAAGCATGGCACATAAGACCCCCAACTCACACCAGTGGCTCGGGTCACTTTCCTTAATAGGAAATGCGGGCCCAATAGTGCTGCTGTGTGCTTATCTAAATTAAAGTTGAAAGGGGCTATGTACAGGCAAACCCTCCGCCAGGTCCTGCAATGCAACATGAAGCTAGCAGCAAAGGCAACAGAATACGGCTAAATGAGGGATATTTGCGAAAAAGTATCGGTGCATATACCTCATGTATCGCATCAGATGCAGTGTCTACTCGGCCCCATATACAGTCCCGCAACTCGCTGATGCATTCGATCCTTTATTGGTTTGACTCTTTCTGTGTTCGGTTACCTGAGGTTTACTAAGATGGGATATTCGGAAGGTTCGAGGGCATTCGCCAATGCACAACAAAAACTACAATGTATATCCCTTCCCCAACACTTACCAGATTCTCTAGATTCTATTTAAAAATTTTTTTTTCCGACGATGGCGCCAAAATCAAAACCAAACTATAATTATTGATCTGGATCGTTTTGGCCAGGAACTAATTGAAGATTAGGTTATTGACAGTAGGTTACCCAAATTAAGATTTGAGGTTTTTGTGAAATTTGTTAATGAAACTGATAGTAAATCAAGGATCAGAAAGTAGATCATGCTTTTTCTATTGTGGAAATGTACCAGTGGGCTCGTCGACAACCCCCTCCGTAAATCCAACAATAGACTTAAGACCTCCTCTGCAGCCGATTCCTTCGGAAGCCACCCGAAATTTCGTAAACGTAAACATGGAGCAAGCGAAACCACTGGACAGTTCGCACGCATTGTATTGAAATTCTGCTGCATGTCCTGGTGTGCATAAAGTCCCAGCAGACGAGGGTGAGGGGCGGCGGCGAGCCCTTTCCTGAAATTGCCTCCAGATTCAAAGCGCAAGCTTCCATCCCGATTTCTGCATCATCGATTATATAGCCGACCTGCCACCCGAGCGATTTTGATCCCTCTCGGCCTAAACTTCGGTTTCGCAAATCTTCTCCCCCATACCTGCACTCTGCACCATCTCCCGCTTCCCGCACCATTGACTTGCCCACCAGTCGCTGCACTATCCAAGCATTATCAATGCCCACCTTATCATCCGGGGGATGTAGGCAGATTCGATTGCATGATCATGTATACTTGGATTATCACTCGATAATGAAACTTAGCAATGTTTTGTCCATGTTGCATTTTCCAGATTTTACTTTGCGTTCGATGGATCTTCAACCTTATCCGACCAGTAAAATATCGCTGATTCCCAAAATAACCAGTGATCCCTTACTTTATCCCTTACGGCGTAGTCACCTCTTCCTCCGATATTAGAGTTCTGCGCGCCAAAACGCAATTTTAATTTTTTTTATTTTATTTTTATTTTTTTTTCCCTCACTTTTCACACTCCAAAACCTAAACTGCATGGAACTGGATTAAATTATACACCTATAATTAGAGTCAATCCTGAAACTCCCTGAATAGTATAAATATACCTGTTCTCCCACCCAAGACCCTTCAAAAATTCACCTAAAACTTTATCGCACATTCAACTAAACCTAATACCATAAACCAACTTTGCAACCATGGATACCAAAATCAGATTACCCTCGATCAATGAGTTGACCAAGTTTCACGATGTCAAGCTCCCAGACTTGAGCCACTATTCCGGCTCTCCCAATGCTACTTCTGCTGCTTCTGTGGGAGCTGGTAACTTGTCTACTCCTCCACTTGCTGCTAACCATGTCAAGTTACCATCGTTAACCCAGTTAACCCAATACACCCCTTATTCTCCTACGTCTTCGGCTTCGGCTTCTCCTGTGTCGTCTGGTTACGGCTACAGTTACCTGAGTCCACAAGCCCAAGCTCCAGTGGCAGCAGCTGCTCCAACTCCCGCAGTTCAGGCTCCAGCTCAAACTCCAACTCAAGCTCAAGCTCAAGCTCAATCTCAATCTCAATCTCACACGGCTGTAGTGGCTGCTGCTGCTGCTGCTGCTGCCGCTGCAACTCCAGCTTCAAACCAGCCTTACAACTACTACATACCCTACTACTCGGTATACTACGGCCAGACCAGTCCTTCGCCACAAAACCAATATTTGGTGCCTGAAGTCATCAACAAGCCTATCAACAAATGTCACAGATGCGGTACCACAGAGACTCCCGAATGGAGAAGAGGTCCAAATGGTGTCAGAACCTTGTGTAATGCTTGTGGATTATACCATGCCAAGTTGGTGAAGAGAAAAGGAGCTGCTGTGGCAGCCCAAGAGGTTTTGAATAATAAGGTGTGTAAAGGAAAGAACGGAAGACGGATTTCGATCAAAAAGGCCATGATTAGTAATAAAATGATATAATGTGCCGATTCCTTTCACGACATGCTTCAATTCTTTACCCTACGGGAGTTTGAATTTTAATATATTTAATAATGAACTTAATGTACACAGCTGCAATATGATTTGTAGAAAAACTAGCTAATTGCAATGTGAATGTAGAGAGAATGTAGACAAATACCTACATTTTTGTTTGGCCCGGGAATGCAATCGGAATCGATCGTATGGTGATTCTGTGCATCTGTAAACAACGGGGTCTTTCTGGTTCTGGAAATATTCCCACTAATTAAGGTTTTTGCCTAAATGGCTCGATTGGGCACAAAATCTCGATTGCAAATTTTTTTTTTTAAAGTAAAAGCCTTGGAAAATTTTAGCTTTTGGAGCAAACTGCCTGCACTGCGTCAAAAACGTTGTTAAACACTCCCATTGTTGGATTGTGAGTTGGTTGTCCGGTTTGGTACACCCCTGTCTTCACCAAGCACGACTCCCAGCCAAAATTATTGGCTCCGTCAATATCGCTGAACGGGTTATCTCCAACCATGAAGATCTGTCCGTTTTTATTGTTAAGAATCTTGGCACAGTAGTCGTATTGAATTTTGAAGGGTTTTCCGTACATGGAATAATTTAGCTCGGCTTGATTAATTTCTTTGTAGATGGTTTCTACGATAATTCGAAATACTCCTTGGCCAAACCGTGGAAGATTGAACTCATTGGACCAATAAAAGTCATTATTGGAGAAGTAGATTGGTACCGAAGGCTCCGGTCCAAGTTGCTGCCTTTTGGTGCCGTATACACCATTTTCACTGTTCAAATAGTCTGAAATGATTTGAAGATCCGTCGACATATCACGAGGATCGTTGAATACCATTATAGCGTCTATTGGATCATTCATAAATGGTCTACTGAGGGTCTTCAAGTCATTTTCAGTGTACCTGTGGAATGGGGCGATGTTGGGATTCGAATTGACCAAATCTATTGGCATAATCACTTTTTCAAACCCGTAATCTTCGGCACAATCTCTCGATTGAGTTCCTTTTCCCCCTACAACCAATACATTCTTATGCTTTTGAGCGAGTTCCTTCATGGGAGTGTGACTTTGAATGATTTGGTCGAGTCTAAACTTGTATTGGATCAAATCGCTCAAATAATTAATCCGGTCGACTTCTCTCACTCCTCCACCATTAGTTAATAAAAGAAACGGGATTTTCTTTTTATCCAAAAGCTCTAATGCATCTCTAGCTTGTGGTATGGCTCTGCTACCTTTGATCAACACCCCATCGATGTCAAACACAACACTCTTGCTGATTTGGTGGAAATATCTCGTGGCCTGTCTGAACATTGTTGAACTGGAAAACTCGCGAAGTTGCAAAGTTGCATAGTTGCAAAAAATCTGATAGGCTCTTGTTGTTTTAATAAATATATATTTACAGATTATAAATAAAACGTTACACCGAGTTGGTGATGCCTTCTATTAAATGCTCGTTATTAAGGATTCCAGTTGCATATCCAGTTACAAGTAGTCCTGGAGGTCTTGAACCGTACTTCTGTACCATGTCTGGTAACTCAGCTAATGTAGTTTTAATGATTCTTTGGTCAGGACAACTGGCTCTCTCGATGATGGCACATGGTAAGTCTTCAACCCAGCCCTTTGTCTTTAATGCCTCGACAAACTCGCTGATCCGATGAAGAGCCATGAGGAAAACTGTGGTTCTGGATGCTACAAATTCAGGAATGTTTGGCAAACTTCCCTTCTTACCGGTTCCAGTACAAATAAGCACCTGATCACTAACGTCTCTATGAGTCATAGGAATGTTGGCCAATAATGGAGCTGCCAATGCAGATGTTATTCCTGGGAGCACATGGGGAACAAATCCATGGTTCTGGAAGAAAAGATACTCTTCACCTCCACGGCCAAAGATGTATGGATCTCCTTGTTTTAATCTGACAACATTTTGGCCTTTTTGAACTGCTTCAAGTCCCAACTCCAATAACTCTTGTTGTGCTCTTTCGGCATTACCAGGGAATTTCCTAGCAATGAATAACTGGGTCTTTTTCGGTATTATGTCAAGCACGGCTTGTGGAACAAGCTTATCTGCCAACACCAAATCAGCCTCCATGATTTTCTCCACAGCACCTTTGGTCAATAACGATACGCTTCCGGGACCAGCCCCAACAAGAGAAACGGTCCCCTTCTTCTTGCCCTTAAAATTTGATTCTGAGCCAAGTTTGCGTTCCTTTTCATCCAAATCTTCAAGGCTTAATTGTTTCAAATTGTCCAATGGATAATACTCAACTATCTGGTTCAACCAGTTGATTCGTTTCATCTTAAGATTATGTTCATTCATCTCAAACTCTTTCACCAAAGTATTAAGTTGTAAATTGGTGTCATCGTCATCACTATCAAACACTCCATCTTGCTGAAGAATAGTTCTTCTCAAGTCTCCAATATTCCTACACACCAAATCGATATCGGCTGGCAACTTACTGATAATTTCCCTCTTAATACGGCTACCAAGCTTACATCCATTTCCGTTGGTTGTGATTCCGATTTCGAAATCACCCTTCTTGTATGTGGTCAATGGAGTAAATGTGCAGTAATCTGGGGCATCGATAGTGTTAATGGGGATTCTTAATTTGACACACTCATTATAGATTTTCCTCCTAAGAGATTCATCATCTACATTCACGGTCACTCTGTCCACCACGTTCATCACCTCGGGTCTGCCCCGGTATAAATCGTCAACATCAAAATGCTTATTATATTGTTCGTAATCAAGATGGTTCTCACTGGCTGTAATAAGAATGGGCTTGGCCCCGGCCTCGACAATTCCCCGGAGCCTGTGGTTGATAAGCCCGGTGATATTGCCTACCACGAGATGTACTTCGCCTTCACACTTATAGTTAATCAACATGAGTGGGATATTTTAAGTATTTTTGCAATTTTTCACTTGTGATTAAAATATATCTGAGATTAGCCTATGTCATGTGACCAGTGCGACCATCCGACCCTGTGTGCCGGACTGCGACTTGTGCGATGAGGTGATTTAGACAAACCCGACTTTGCTGAATTATCACCATGGCCAAGAGACAATTAGGGCTTAGTAAGGCCAAAAAGAGACAAAAGACACAGAAAGACGCTACTCCTTCCGCAGAGGAAACCCCGGCTGCAGACACTGCCGCGGAAAACAAGCTCACCATTGAACTTCCCTCCAACGTCAGTGACGACGAATTCACTCAGTTGCAGTCTCTCTTCGAAAAGTACAAATCAGACCAAAACGAACTTATACTTAACGGAATCATCCACGAATGTGACAGACTTATACGGAATGAGTCTTCCGATAAAGTTCCCCCTTTCTTCTACAAAATCTACTCGCAAAGCTTGCTTGAGCTCATCAACTTTCAAGAACCAAAGGAAATCAACGACTTGATCGAACTCAGCTTGGAAAAGATTGACTTGGGATTACAAGACCACCAAAACGATATCGGAATATTGTTCCAGAAATCCAAAGTATTATTGAACCAAGTCATGTTCAAGTTGGGGGAAATGAAGCAAAACTCATCTGAAACATTCCCCGTGCAAGCCACCTTGCAGTCAAGTTTGAAGTTGTTCGAAAATGCCGAACACCTCAGCGAAAAACAACAAGACTACAGCCATTTCAACCAAGACAACTTCGAGCTGATAAGGCTCTTTGACGAGATCCTTGAGGTCATCGACAACTTTGGCAAATCAGATATCGAAGGTAGCGACAGTGAAAGTGAAAGCGAGAGCGAACAAGACCAAATAGAGGTTCCAGCCGAAATACAAACCATCCAAAAATCCGACGAATTCGACGAATGGTGGCAGTATCATTGCATCAAATTCTACCAATACCTCAACAAACAACACGACAAAAACCCCAGCCTTTTCCGGACCGTATGCCTAAATCTTGGACAATCCTACTTGAAACAAGCCGAAGAACCTTCCAATATCTTCACCACCTTGATGTACGACGACTCGTTCGATGAACCCACCATCAATGGGCTCGATGTCAAGGCGGCCCAGACCATTGGAATCGACTTGTTCTCCACAGCCATCAAGTATTTAAGACAAAGCTGGGACGACGAAGACGTGCAAACCTGGGTCAATCTCAGCGAATCGCTCATCTCGCTCGGAAATCTTCACGACCTCGACAGCAAACAGCAAGTGGAATGTTATGGCGAAGCAGAAAAGATCCTTGTCAAGGCCAACAACGTCACCAACGGGAAATACAAGGATATCTTGGATAACTTGCTTGAAGAGTAAATAAAAATAATTGTACATTAAGTTAGAATAAATGAAATGAAATGATATAAATCCGTAAACCGTTCTCTAGCTGTCTATCAACCCCACGGACATGATGTGGTGATTGCTGCCGTGATGATTTCTGCTGTAGTGATACTCCACCGTTGTGTCCTGTTGTTGCTCCTTCGTGTTTCTGTCGTGATAGCATGGTGCATGTTGCATACATCTGAATCTTGCTGAGATGGCTGCTCTAAACCTTGCTGGAAATGGTTCTTTCGTTCTCCAACTTCATGGCGTTCTGCTCGTGAGCAATCTCCTTGCAGTACTGCAATCCACTGCACATGTGGTCCTCTAACAACCGATGTTTGGCGCAGAACTTGCCGCTGCAGTGGTGGCAGTCGCCCACCATCCTCAAAGGGGCAGAACTACATGACTTGAAAGAGCATTTGTTCTTCTTTTTCTTGACGGATTTCTTGACGTCTTCCATCAAAATCACCGTGATTTCCTGGTCGTCTGGCTCGCTGGCCAACTGGCCGAGTTTATCGTCATTCAACTTCTCACCGTTGTGGATGAGTTTGAAGGTTTGCGGCAAGGCAAACGTGGAAACTTGCTTGATGTGGTCGACCAACTGGGCGTACGACGTGAAGTCGGAGTTGACGCTGATGGCGTTTTCTGTGGATAATCTGACGTTTAATTTCATGGTAAAAAGTAGTATGTTGAAAATAACAAATGACTCAAGTTGCCACTGATAAGGGATCATGAAATTGTAATGGAGAGGGCGTGCGGGCGCCCGAAAAAAGAAAGTTTGCAGCCGGTGAACAATAGCTCGGGAAAATAGGCAACTGGTGCAAAACTGTGACGAATAATGGTTAGGAGATGATTTCGCAGGTGTGGATGTATTGGGTGATGCTAGTGGTTATAGGTGTTTTTCGGAGGTCATTGATGTTGATTTTGTGTTGAATGTGGGTGTTGAACCTGGGAGGTTGTTGGGGCTGATAGATGAGAGTGTTGGACGAAGTTGCGAAATTACGTAGGATGAATTGGAATTTGAGGTGCGGTTATATTGTTGTATTGTGGTTTGAATTTGATTTGGGTGTGATATATTATTGTCTTGTATTTGTATAATTTGATTTGGGTTATGTTGGAGGGTTGATTTTATTTGTGTTCTTTGATTTGGGTATGTTGGAGGGTTGAATTTGTCCCTTTTGTATTCATTCTATGGTAGTATAGAGGTACATTATTTATTCTGGCTTTTACATAATTTACTCTTTTTATACTGGTACATTATTATTTTGGCTCTTTACATAATTTACTCTTTTTATACTTGTACATTATTTACTTTTTCATATTTGTTACACATTTATGCTCAGCACTCTCTGAATTCCGTCACACCATCGGGTAAACACTTCCGTGTTGTTGGTCTCGTTGGTGCTGGCGTTTGCACCGACATCAGCTTCTGAACATCTACGCTCTACTCCTCCTTATCCTTCCTCTGTCTCATTCGATCTCGGATCTTGTCACTCAACTTCACATCCCTCTTCCCACTCTCTTCCTTTTCCTCTGGCTCGCTCTCGCTGTGATCACTTGTCAGCTCACTCTTGTCCCCATCACTGACCTGGTCACTGAAGATTTGAACGTTTTCAATACTGATATCAGCATCGTTATACTTGTTGTAGAACTCTTGGTAGTCATCAAATATAGAAGGTCCATAGTTCTCGCAGAACTCTGTCACCTTTCCTGTCAAGTATGCACGGGCCTCTTTGAGTTCCTCGATTTGAATCAAGTCTTTGTTCTCACTAACAAGCGAGTAAAATAATGGCTTCAAGGATTTGTAGTAATCGACTCCAATTTCTCCAATCCTCAACGATGCATATGTCGTAAGAACTGACCAGACATAACAGAAGACAAACACCAAGATTCTGTTTCTCCACGACGTTGATAATACCGGAAGAACATTCAGTTTAAGAATAAGCACAGTACCACAAATAGAATAAAATATATAAAGACATGGAGCCAAGACCAATGCAACCAACACTTTCCATGTTCCCAACACATCCTTAGCTTCAATTTTTACAACAGACCCAGCTAATGCTTCCTTTTGTTTTTTCTTACTGATCCTCCGTGAGGTAATGAACACTGGTGAAAATAAAAATATACCAGGCAAGCTTAATCCCAAAAAGAAAAACACTTGAAACAATCTGTTTACAAACATAACAAATGTTTTGGGCTTGTTGGAGGACGTCAAAGCGTCCACCTGGTGATCATGAAGTCCTAAAAGCATCAACTTTTTGTTGTACTCCAGGACCAAATTTTTCATTTCTACCACATCTGGATTGTTTTTATTCATCTCATATCCCTTAACAAGTCTTCTGTTCATCTCCACTACCATTGGCAATGGAATCTTTTCCCGTTGTCCAGTAGTAAATAATCTTCTTGCAGCCTGTAATGCCAAAAGAGTATCATAATCATCACATGTCACTGTGACCTCTCTCAACTTCAAAGTGATGGTTCCAAGCAATTCATTGACAGTTTTACGGGTATCCTGGTCGTATCTTTTACCGTCTTCCTTGGTGAGCACTATTGGTTCACCAAACTCAATCACGGCCCTTGATCTGAACCGATGTGCATGGAAGTAGTTCATTCCAACCGGCACAATATTAACCACCAGGTCTGGATCTTTAGACTGTGACACAGCCCCAAGTCCCATAAGTGCAACTCCTGGTTTCAATGGTAAAAGATCAGTTCTATCATGAGAACCTCCCTCTGGAAACAACCCTAAAGTCTTACCACTGTTTAAATGATCATAAACTCTTTGAAACAACTCATGGTTGTCAATATGTGGTGCAACTTTGTATGCTGAACCTTCATGCAACAAGTCATATCTAGTTTTCGTCACCAGCTCCTTTTTATCCTTGTAGTCTCCTTTTATCACCAATTTGGTGTCACTTACGATCTCCATTATCTGGAAATTTCCCTTCGAACTAGGCAATCCAATCAACCCCTTCACCATACAATCCTTGGTGAAAGACGTTCCCTCTCCCACAATCTCGTTGTCTTTTTCTCCCAAGTATATCTTCCCCTTGGCAGGCTTCATAAGGTCTTGTGCTCTCTCCACAGGAGTAGCTTGTGTCAATCTTGACATCAAACCAATAAAGGGCCTCCGGTACGACTTCCCAGCAATGAGAAAAGACACTCTCCTGTCACTGAACCGTTTAATTTGTGGAATCACCACACATCCATCCAAAAACTGATTATGATGAGGAGCAATGACAAAGATCACAGCCCCAGATTTCGGAATGTGGAACGAGCCTCTAACCCGAATATCTCTGAAAAATGTATGGATGATCGATTGGCAAAAAATCACCACCAAGTCATACACAATCAACTGGATGAAGGCGTACAATTGGGTGAATGGACTCATAGGGGTGAAGTTGAAAAACGGTGGTGATTGTGATAATTTTGATAATTAGGAAACACTAGTGCGACCAGCAATCGTGAATGTTTCTGGGATGATCTCATGTATGCATAAACGGTTGTAATGTATCACTCTGGTATGGGGTATATTTCCACTGGGTGAATTCGTTACTTATATTACTGAGCTAATAGCTACGGGGTTATCTACGTATACGCTATAATACTATGTACGGCATTGGCTGCTTGTGCACACTTTTAGTCCTCTCCAGCTGGCACCTCATCCTTCAAGATCTTGTTGAGTTTCAACCGCAACTCAGTGTGTTCATCTCCCCTCAATACGTCCTTGATAAACCAGCAGTCACAGTCCATTTGCACCATCTGCAAAGCCCCCTTTAAGATTCCACACAACACGTTACTGTACCACAACTCTTTGGCCATGTTGCTGTTCAATGGGGCCTGGACAAACTCTGTCAATGGGTTTTCAATGAGTATTAAACTGAATGATTTCCCGTCCTGTGACCAGTTGGCCACTATCGGCTGGATGTTAAGAAAGATCTTGAATCCCATCTTGGATATTATATCTGCTGTTTCTTTGAAAGTCTGGCATCTTTGAATACCAGTCTTGGCCAAAAACTCTTCAATGAGCCTTATTCCTATATTGTACCCCATCTTTTCGAGCTCTTTATTGACTTGTTGGTAGTCCTGTTCGTAATCCCTGCATAATTGACTCACAAGTGAACCGTAGGTCAAGATGAACAACTCGGAGTTGATCTTATCTATGTTGTTCTTCCAGATCTCTTCTCCGGAACTTTTTGAGTTCTTTGACATTGATTGTATTTCTGGGACTTTTGGGTTATAGATTGGTGGTATATGCAAATGGATAGATAACGTGTATAAGAAACAACTGCCAACAACGACTTTGATTTTACATTCTGCGCGAATCTGTGTGAGCAAACGATTTGACTGCAAAACAGTGATGAGGTAGGATGCTTTGTGGAAACGACTGAAGATGGAGTAATCTGAGCCGTTTTCGATAGTTTTGTTACATCAAATTAATCATTCCTGGTAGATAGTACAAGTTAGAAGAGAATCAAGTGAAATAAATATGTTTTCCCCTATTTTCCACAACGATCATACTCGAGGTCTTCCAGAAAATGGTGTTATCTCGCTAAAAAATCTAAACACATTTTCTAAAACGCTTTTCAAAACATGAAACTTTTATTAAAATTTGACCATCCGGATTTCCAGGTATAAGCTGGCTGATGGCTGCAATTATCGTTCTCGCATGGAGCTTGCGGTTCGGCACAAAATGCGATACCCGAATCGCATTCCATCGCAAAGCTCGTGTAACATTTAATCCCAAGTTTGTCGACATAAGATCTGGCCATTGACCAATTCGTGATCCACTGAAAATCTGGACGCTTCTATGTGTAAGTATGTGGTCTTGTGAGTTCCCTTTCCCCTATTTTCAAAGCTAAATCACGACTTTTCGTTATTAATCTCACGTGACGCATTGCTTTTTCTCGCGCTTTGCGAATAAATCACCAGTTAGATTTTTTCGCTTCTTATTTATACCTAACCAAAACACAAACAAGACCCATCTGTCAAAATAATGAAAATGGATTTGGGATTATTACCTCCCAAAAACTTAACGGTGATATCGAATGCTTCTCTTGCACCACCTGTATTCATCGAGAAAAAACCCGACTTAATAACTGGGGTACCCGATGGAATCTTAGCATTAATAATGCCAATCATGGCTTATTGGATATACTCGACTTTCTTTCATTTAATAGACGTGTATCATTTGGCAGAGAAATACAGAATCCATCCAAGTGAAGAGGAACTTGCTAAGAATAAGGCAAAGATTTCTGATGTCATCAAAGATGTCATTTTACAGCATTTCATTCAGACCATCGCTGGATACTGTGTCTACAAGATTGATAAAATACCAACCACTGGCTATGAACTCAATCAAATGTGGGTGTTGAAGCAAAAATTCAGCTTTCTACCTAACGAAGTCATTTGGTTTTTGTACATGTATGTGTTTTCCTTTGCCAAAGTGGTGATTGCTTTTGCAATCATCGATACATGGCAATTCATGTTGCATCGTCTTATGCATGTAAATAGGTGGTTATATCTGAGGTTCCACTCAAGACACCATAGATTACAAGTGCCTTATGCTTTTGGTGCATTATATAATGACCCAGTGGAAGGGTTTTTATTGGATACCTGTGGAACCGGTTTGGCTGGTTTATTAACGAATCTTTCTGCCAGGGAAGCCATGTTTCTCTACACCTTTAGTACCATGAAGACCATTGATGACCATTGTGGATACAGATTGCCGTTTGACCCATTCCAATTCATCTTCCCTAATAATTCTGTGTATCATGATATTCATCACCAAAGTTGGGGCTTTAAGAACAATTTCTCACAACCATTCTTCACTTTCTGGGACTCGTTATATGGGACCAAGTACCAATTCATCAATGACTACAAAGAGCTTCAAGATCATATTACCTTGGAGAAGTATAAAGAGTTTTTGAACGAAAAGACAAAGGGTAAATTTGACTATAAGCTCAAAAAGGACCAGAATAAGAAACCAAAGGAAGAATAATTTTTTTCTGTCATAATCAATGCTACCTAATATCTGTTTAATTTTAATTTGTTGTCAGCTGTAGCTACTAATTGTTTGATATGTGTATATGAACTCTATAATTGTAAATAAAAAAAATAATTACATAATATTGACTGCAAATATTTATGCGCTCCGGTACCGGCCCCATATAAATCCCCATCTTTTTGCAAAGATCATATATTTATTAATTATAAGCAATTATGGCTACATACTCAGAAACGGACTTCAATACTAAACACTACAATGATGCAAGGCCAAGTTATCCTCTTGAGTTTTATGACGCTTTGATGGACTACCATGGAATTGCAAGAAATACGGCCCTCGATATTGGCTGCGGTTCAGGGTTTGTTGCTTTCCAATTGACTGACTACTTTGATAAAGTCATAGGAACAGATATTAGTTCTGTCATGATAGACCAATGTCAGAAGGATACCAGAACTTCTACTAAGAAGCTTGAATTTTACGTGGCATCTGCAGAGAAAGCTCCGGAGCAAATTAAGTCTGACTCACTTGATTTGATTACTGGTGCAGAATGCTGTCACTGGGTTGACCACCCCAAATTCTTCAAGGAATCCTTTAGACTTCTTAAGTCTGGAGGGACACTTGCATATTGGTTCTACAAGGATCCTATATTTGTTGATTATCCAGAAGCAAATGACATCTACAACGAATTTTGCTATGATAGTCCATTATTTATGGGGCCCCAATACCAACAGCCAGGCAGAAACTTGTTAAAGACATTGTTGAAAGAAATCACCGTTCCGGAAGATCTTTTCACTGATATTGTTAGGGTTGAATATGAACCGTTGCGAGGAGATCAACCTTCTAGTTTATATATTTCCAAGACAATTAATCTCAAATTATTCAAAAATTATGTCACTAGCTGGAGTGCTTACCATAATTGGAAAAAAGCATTTCCAAATGATAAGGATGTTGCAGACCAGTTTATTGATAGATTGAAAGAAACCCTTGGTTGGGATGACACTTTCGAATTTAAAGTGGTTTGGGCTACTGTTTATACATTCGCTAAAAAAATCTAATTTAGGACTTATTTATATCTAATTCATGGCTTTACAACGACTCAGGTACAAGAGAAAACAAAATCTTAATATGATTCTCTTTATGGTACAATAACTCTTTGAATCCCTTTTCAATTCCCTCGTCAAGCTGGATTTTATCAGTAATCATGGTCTTGAGTTCATTGACGTCAATATTTCCTGCTTCAATACTGCGAACAACTTGTTCAAAGTCGTCTTTAACAAAACATATAGACCCTGTCACAACTTTCTCAGCCATCGTGGTTTCCATGGGTGAATAGTCAATAAATTTCTTAGCCCAAACAGCAACATTGGTAGCAGTTCCTCTGATTCGAAGACATTTGACACTAGTTTGGAAAGTGGCACTGACTCCACTGCAATCGTAAGTATGATGGAAGCCATATTTATCTGGAGACATGTCCTTCAAAGCTGTGATACACTCTTCAACAGACTTCCCAGTAGGATCGAAAGTTTCAACATTTAACTTCTCAGCAAGCAATCTTCTTGCAAGAGCTGGTTCACTAACAACTATTTTACCAGCTTTATGACCCTTCAAAGCAAAAATAGTGGTTAACCCAATCGGTCCGCCTCCCAAAATTAACGCTGTTTGCCCCTCCTGAAATTTCGAAACATTCACAGCGTGCCACGATACAGACAATGGTTGAACCAAAGCTGCAACATCCATAGGAATTTTAGCCTCATCGAACTTAATTAATTTCGACTGAGTGGTCACTACATATTCAGCACATCCTCCATCGTTAAAACCTAACCCTGTCAATGCTAAGTAGTCGCATGCATTGTAATGGCCGTCGGTACAAGCTCCGCAAAAAGGTTCATTCTTTTTAGGAGAGTCCTCGTACTGAAATTTATCTCTGCAAGTCCCTGTAACCTCAACCACGACCTTATCTCCCGGTTGAAATCCATTGACATCAGTACCAATTTCAACTACCTCTCCACACATTTCGTGACCCATCACCATAGGGAATTTCAAGTTAGAAATTGGATTCGTTGACCCAGGTTGATTGAAGAAAAACGGTCCCAGACTGTATTCTTTCAAATCAGACCCACAAATTCCACAATAATGAATTTTAATCTTAACATCTTGTGAGGTTCTAATATCAGGCTCAGGGTAGTCTGTTTCGAATCTAAGGTCCTCTTTACCGTAGTATACAATTGCTTTCATGATATCCTAATATTAAAGCCTGCTCCTAATCAAGAAAGAAAACGCGCAGTGCATTTAGCATCGATGCCCGATAGCAGCAGCTACCCGAATAAGACTGAATCTCAGGTACCCATGATGAAACTGTAGCTAAATAGGGATACTGATTAGGGCAAACATTGGTCTCAACATTCCCGATGCTTGAATCTCTTACTTTCCTATCATGGGACCACATGGACCAAACTATTAGCTTGAACCCATTGATATTAGATATGCGGCCGTTAGAATGGGACAAGTTACTTTGACATAGGTCCATTGTCTGGACCCCCAAAATATAGAGTAAGCCTAGAATCCAATTAGCTAACAAAAGGAAACAAGTGCTCAAAAAGGGGTTCCTTGTTGGGTCCATTATTATATTCATCTCTTGTGCATACAGGAAGGTTCTCTAAAACTTGACTAAAAAATGCAAATGGCTGCGACAAAATACAATAGTAAAGCCGATTTCATTAGTAGCGTTGGCAGAAACGTCCGTAATTTTAGCGTGGTTTAGAGTTTCGCCTCTTGTCTCGTGGCTATATGGAGAAGTATGTGGCTCAATCTGTCACGCTTACTGTACTTGGTTTTCAACATACTTCTGAAACTTTCACCCATGCTGCGAGAAGCTCATCCCTCAAAGTCTGTCTACATTTCTTTTCTGCACATTCCGTTGACAAATCCGACAACACCACATTGTTTATTGACGATTCAACGATTTATTGAGATTTACTAGTGAACAGAGATCGATGAACCCGTTATAGGCTACCAGCCAGCAGGTAGTATGGTAGTATTCCCAAGGAATCCCGATAATCGTCTGACATCTAGGGCCCTTGAGCTCATCCCGATGGGCCATTTCAATGGAGGTATGAAATATGCATTGTGCGGAGCCAAGTACTGCAGTAACACAAACCGGTTGAACAATAGCTGTAAGCAGAATCCCTGGCATAATAAGCCTACTGAAACGAGTAATTATCGTGCGAGCACCGAGATGACCAGTTTATTGGGATTGTTCTCCCACGAGCTTTTTTGGCGAATAAGGATTAGCTTGCTAGAGACGAGATATAGTATCCCATTATGTTCTTGATCTTACAAAGCTGATTGACGGTCGACTGAAAATTGTATTGTTTAAATACAATACCTGTTCAGCTGGTTGCTAAACCTTATCAGGAACGGTCGTGAGGTACCCAATGCGCATCGAGTGGATACGCACAATGGATGCAAAATCCTTATTATTCGGTTGCGATAGACTTTTAGATGAGCTAGATTGTAGTATCGAGTCTCACGGGCTGCTAACAAGTGATACTTACATTATCATGGTATTGTTTTTATACTCTTCAGGGTTGCGAAGTTTTATGCATAATGCAACAAAGTGTAGCCTATTTGCAGCCCGTCTTCTCTAATATTAATAATTTCCGGAAGCAATTTCCTTGCCCATGACTTCGTTCCCATTACATTACCTGTTTGATTTAATATATAAACCCTTGAGCTTTTCCAATTTTAAACAGTATCAATTCATCAGTGTCTTTGATTCTTATACCACTTCAACCTTAATACCACTTATACCACAACCTCAAACACAAAAATGCAATTTCAATACTTATTGGCTTTATTTACCTTTGTTTTCATCACCAAGGCTGCTTCTATTTATGGTAGAGATATCGATGACTTGCCAGTTTTGAAGCCAATTTTGGGCAGAAACTTGGTTCCATCTTCTGAATTCAACTTTGTCAAGAGAAACGAAACTGTGGCTAAAAGAGATGAAACCTTGGTCAGAAGAAACGAAACCTTAGCTAAGAGAGACGAATTCTTGGTGAGAAGAAACGAAACTGTTGCCAAGAGAGACTTATACTTATTAAAAAGAAATGAGACCTTGACCAAGAGAAACGAGACTGATGAAGTTATTGCCAAAAGATTTGCTTCTTTGATTTAAAACTACTAGATTCGATGATAGAGAGGCTAGACCTCAACCGACTTTTTTTATTTCAATTTTCGTGACTTTTTAAGGGTTTTTCTTATGCATGTTACATTTTCCTGATAGAATGTAACATGTATAAATGTATAGTAATATAAGTATAATTTAATTCTAGTCTCTTCTAGAAGTTGCTTCGACATTTATAAATGGCTGCTAATTTCTCATTTTTATCCAATTTACTAATTTATTAGACATTAATTTTTTTGTGTGTGCGATCAATTGTGCATTTAGTAATATCTTACAAAATGTGAATAAGCTCACTAATAAAAAGTCATCGATTCGCTAATGATATTCATTCTGCAAAAAACTATAAATACGGTGAATGTTTTTGAAGTTTTGGATAAAATCAATTTTTTTGTTAAGTTTATTCAGAATCACATTAAGTAACGAATTTCAACAAATAACACCCAATACAATTATGTCAACCAGAACTGTTAGTAAAATCGTCTATGCTATGGAAAGACCTGAAGGGGTCGGAGCCGTTGTGAGAAGATTTGTTGGTGTGGAAGGAATGAGAAAGTTTTCTCCATTCTTGATGGCAGACCATTTCAGTGGTGGTGAAGGGGGATTTCCTGAACACCCACATTTAGGTCAAGAAACCATCACTTATATTACTAAAGGAGCATTCGCTCATGAAGATTTTACCGGTTCAAAGGGTATTTTATACGCTGGAGATCTTCAATTTATGACTGCTGGAAAAGGTATTGTCCACTCAGAAATGCCTGTTAGATTACCTGATGGAATAACCCCAGCTGGACTCCAATTGTGGGTCGATTTACCTCATGAATTGAAAGAAATAACCCCAAGATATAGAGATTTAAGAGCCTATGAAATCCCAGAAGCTGTCGAGCAAGACGGTAAGTTGACAGTCAAAGTCATCAGTGGTAAATCTTACGGAGTTGAATCATTGAAGGATTTGGCTTATACTCCAATTCACTATTACCATTTCACCTTGAAACCCGGTGCTATATTTGAACAAGCTTTCCCTGAAAACTTCAACGTTTTCATTTATGTCACCAAAGGATCTGGATTGAAGTTGAGTGATGGAAATGAATTGAATCAATATAATGCAGCATTTTTCAAAGTCGACGGAAGCTCCGTCAAAGGTGCTAACCCTATTGACTCCGAAGAAGATGTCGAGTTCTTATTGGTAGGTGGTGAGATCTTAGATCAGCATACTGTACACTATGGTCCATTCGTTGCCAAGGATCAAGAAAGAATCAGAAAGGCTTTCCAAGACTACAATTATGCCAGAAATGGATTTGAAAACTTGAAAACTTGGAAGACTTTAATCAGTGGTGGAGTTACCGAAGATATGATCCAGAATGACTTGAATGGATCTTTAGAAGAAAGAGAAAAGGCTAAACAAGAATATTTGGCCAAAAAAGCTAAAGAAGTCAAAGTAGGCGTCGAAGTAGATCATGACGAATTATAAGCCATTGTCCTTATTTATTTATATGTTTGTACATTAGTATTTATTGAATATCAAAGTAATGTTCATCAAGTATCTTCTCTCAATTTTGCAACTCTTTAAAATTCGCGTCGCGTTTGTATTATTTAACGTAATGACGATGCTGGATTCAATGCCAGAGATAGAATATATCTCATCCAAAGTGTTCAAAGAGAACTCCATCCTTTCCTATACTCAGCTTTCCAAAGACTTGGAAATTTCTTTTGCCAAGGCTAAGAGTGTGTTATATGAATTCTATAGGTCTAATAGATCCAAATTGGATGCCTCATTTATTATCATAGGGATAAAGAACAATACCAAACACATTCAACTTGTAGAGCATGAAGCACAAGTGAATGATGAATTAGAAAAGTACGACAATGTATCCTGTGTCCATGTATATTCTATTGGATTGAATGAATTCTCTTATTCAAAACAAGATATTGCTTTGGGTTTATTAAAGGTAGAGCTTAAGCTCGATAACGCATCCAAATACCATGATCTTGGTCTAATTAAAGGCCCAGATTTACTTCCTAGTGGTACATATAAAACTGCAATTTCAAATACGAATTCTACTGCTCCTACAATATCTAAACTGGGGGCCACCAAACAAGAACCAAAACCTAAATCTGAACCTAAGAAGTTCAACACCAGCTTGTCTTCTCATTATGTCTCCAGAAAACAGCAACAACAGCAAACTAAGAATCCAGACATCACTCTGTTTGCTTCTTCCAAAAAGTCACATACTACGGAAGCTCCAAAATATGAATATAAGTCGAGAAAATTAGAAAACCAAAAGCCAAAACGAGAAAAGGTTGTTATATCCAATGATGTAGGAGATGATGAAATGGAAGTTGACCTGGATTCTAAATCGAATCAGAAGAAGTTTGATGAAGAATCTAACAAAAAGCTTGCTGCCATGTTTGATGATGATTTTAGTGATGACGAACCCCAAGCAAAAGAGGAAGAACAGCCAATTCAATCTGAGTCTGTGGAAGTAGATGAAGCTTCCGATATGGACGTTGATCAAGAGGAACCTAGAGAAGATGAAGAGGAATTGTCCCAAGCAGACCCCACCGACGGTGATGGTGAAGCTCCAGAAGAAGTGGAAGCTCCACAGGAGCCAGAATATGACGAAGAAGGATACCTTATTACTCGAAGACCCCAGAAAAAAGCTAAGAAACAAACGAACCCCAACAAAGCTTCAAGTAGCACAAGCGGAAACAAAGCCAAACCACTGGCCAATGATATTACTAAGAAACTGGAAGGCATTAGCAGAAACTCTAAAGATGGCTCAAATACTACTAAATCGGGAAACAAAAAACAGGCTTCGCTCATGAGCTTTTTTGGCAAAAAAAAGTAACCAACATGCTCAATTTGGTATGTAGTGCTATGACCATGTCTAAGTTTATTATTAAATTGCCCTAATATTGGAATTGGATCGTATAATAGTAACTCCAAACCTCCGGACTCAACGCTAATTAGAAATTTCCGCATTTGGAAATTTGTTTTTTGGTGTTCGTTTAATTACATTTCCCAATTGGGATAAGTGGTTGTGAAAACAGTTGAAGAATTACTATAATAGGAAAAGATATTTATTTACTAAATCAAGAACCCCAATCTCTAGTACGACTCTAAAGCCCAATATATAAAGTCCCTGCTGCAGCTACTTCCCAAAATTTCTATATTTTTATTAAGCCTCCAAACTAAAGGAAAAGCCCCTACTTTAGGTAAAACATCCATTCGTTCATCCAAAAGTATGAGATTAAGTACATCCACCTTGCTCGCTATTGCTTTGACCACCACTGTGGTCAACTCTGCTCCTGCTATTGCTGATACTGGCTCTGATGTTGTGTCCAAAAGAGGAGATGATGCTGAATTATTGGACCTTTTACAAGACTTACAAGGTTACAAAAGTAAAAGAGACGAAATATATGAAAACTTGGATAAAAGAGAATACGCAATTGTGACTGATGTCTTGAGAGCTTTGAACAATACTCAAATTGCTGAAAGGATTATCAAGTACTTGGCTACTTCAGAAAGATTAGCACCAATTGCTGTCCATACTATTGTTACTGTCTTAAGAAGTGGATTGTTGGACATGACTGCTTTGTTCAACGCTTTGGATGAATCTGGTTTAATTACCACTGTTCTTCAGGATTTAATTGGAGACTGTAGTTTGTACGTTTCCTTGTTCAGAACTGCTGAAAATGCTATTAGTGGTTTGGTCGAAAAAGTCCAAGATAAAATCAACAATTCTAAGAGAGAACTCTTGGAACAAGACCAACCAGCTCAAAAGGTTGAATTGGCCGCTAGATTAGACTTAGATTCTGTTGTTGTTAACTTATTAGAATCTTTGGCTAACTCTGGTTTAGCTTCTTCAGTTGTTAAGTCCATCATTACCGACCCAGATTACCTTCCATTCGGTACCGAATTAATTAAGGAAGTCTTGTCTAGTAATGCCTTAGACTTAGGTGAGCTCATTGATGCTTTGAAGAACACCAACTTGGCTTCCAGTTTATTAGATTCTATTTTGAGTGCTCAAACCTTCAATTCTGTTATCACTAATACTTTTGCTGCCTTCTCTGGAGACTGTTCCAGCTCTGACAGTTCATCTGGTTCATCTGGCTCCAGTGGTTCGTCTGGATCTTCTGGATCTTCCGGTAGTTCTTCAAGTGGAAGTTCTACTGCTGATCCTTGTAAAAAGAGAAGAAGAAGAAGAAGAAGAGCCACCTACAATTACTAATTCAAATGGTAATATAGGAAACCGGCTTTTCCTAGATGAATATTCCCTTGCAGGAAGTAATCGTAACGCTAATGAATTAAAAATACCAAACTAATTATCATACCACGAATATCAGTAGTTAATCTATCGTTTTTTGTAAAACATATCTTTTGAAATATACAAACAATTATTGTTGGAAAGTAATTTCGTCTCAATCAAGAAATTCTTAGTGTGCGATGAGGATTTAGAAGTTATTTATTATCCTAAAGAGGTAAGTTCATTTGACTGCGAAAATTTGTACCGCATTGGGATGCAACATAAACAACAATTAAATCTTGTCATTACTTAAATTTTATCTAGACCTTTTATATGATCAATACTTCTGGCACCAAACAAATATCTGCATTAATTCTATAAACCTTAAATTTAACTTTACACCTCAGCATCAACCTCGACTTTTTTTGGTTAAAAAAACTGTGAGCCATATTTATCCCCAAGATGAATACTAGTAAAGACTCGCATAACCAGAAATCGGAAGAGAATCTTGAATTCCAGTCTCCGACAAAGACATTACAGTCTATTTTCAGAAGGAAAGACTCCCTAGATTCTTCTGATAGCAGACTCAGTATAGGTTCAGGAGAACGAAGTAGAGGATCACTTTCACCTGTCAGAAGCTCGTTTGCCAATACATTCACCAATGCCACCACCAGTCCAACTAAACGTGGAAGTATTGTCTCGGGAGGTAGGTTGAGGAATCTTATTCCATTGTTGAATGCTTCTAGATCGTCAGTTGTATCAAATAATACCCAAATATCAGTTGTTAGCGGACAACCATTTGACCAGTCAAGAGCCTCCTTGATGATGGCTATGAACTATGACAGAGCATCTATTCATGATTTTGCCGACACTTCGGAAGAAGACAGTTTAAGAAGTGGAGGAGAACAAGGAGATGCAAGTAGTGATGACTATAGTGAGAGTGTGGAGAGTATTCTTGATGAGTACTCTGATGACGGAAACACACACTCCAATAAAAAGCATGTCTTTTTATTTCAAGAGCATTTTGATGAAAAGTCCATAAAGTCCATAAAAAGAAACAAAAGTGTTAAATCCGTTATCGAAAGAACTTTGAATGAAACAGGAAGCGAAGGGGACTTATCTAGAGGTTCTAGAGGTTCCAAATACAGCGTGGACAGGTCGTCCAAAGAGATTCTAATTTACCATGATACCACCAATAGAGACTCCAACGATAATCTGAACAGTAGCAGAGGAGATATTTTCCATGATACCCGTGCTACCACTGACTCGCATGAAAACACATCTTCTTCTCAAGATAACATGTCGAGCTCCCAGTTTAACAGTGGAAGCTTCAACCATAACAGCAGCAGCAATAAGTATACCACCACAACTACCACATTTTCCTCCTCTGATAGAAAATATGATACCACAAATTTATCTTCGAATCAAGATAGAAAATACTATGATACCACAACAAGCACTAACGCTAATGAAACATCTGAAAGACCATTGTACGACCACCCTGGACAATACAGAGAATCTGCTGGCTCATTAACATCAGGAGAGCTACTCCATAGACTTAACAGATCATTATCCAATGTATCTGATCACTCCCAAAATGAAACAAAGGAGGATGGTGAAGCTTTGGTGGCCTATAGAGTGAGAAACAACACTTCACCAAGATTAATTCAGATTCCTAGTCCGAGACCTTTGGAACCTGTTCATTATCATGACTCAGACATAAGTTCCAACAGCTCGATTGGATCTATTGATTTGCCTGCCAAAGAATTTGCATCCAAATTGAATAAAAAAGCTAAGACTTTTGGACCTACCAGAAGACCTCCCCCAGAAGCACCGGTCCAAGACTCGATGCGTAAAACCAGTCAACATGAACAAATGTATTCAACAGATCTAAGCCCAAGAACTATAATTTCTGGCTTCCCCACCATGACAAGCCCAATTGCCAGTAACATCACATCCCCAGCCTACTCTGACTATGAAGATAGTGCTTTTGGTTTGGACGACGAAAAGCATGGATTGCTTTATCGTAACCAACACGAACATTATTCTCATGCATATTTTGGAATGATGATGATATTAGGTTTATTACTTCCCCCAGTGTACTTTTTGGTGTCGCTTGGGATTTTCGATAAACTCAAGAGCTCTAAAAGCTATTATTCAGGAATTTATTACCGTAACCAATACCTGGTCAACCGAGGAAGAATTGTCAAATTCCGCCGTCCACATAAACTCATAAGTTTCGGGATTGGTCTAGTTTGGTTCGGGATAATATTGGCTATGATCGGAGTAGCGTTCGGGGTAACTCAGTAAGCTAAGTAGTGTAATATAGAAAATCCGCAGCAGCTAATTTTTGCAATCTCTTGCAGTTTTTGCGATTTCAACTCGGATGTTGCTCGTTCGGTTTTGCAACATTTTATAGGAGAAGTGCGAGTGATCACAAGCGAGCAAACTAAAGGGGAATTTTACATCAAACTGTTGATTTTATTATTAAAATACCATGGGAAATACACCGGGGAAGGAGGAAAGGCCAAGAGCCTCATCTTATAGCAGTAGTAACTCTGGAAGTTATTCTGCCAGTCCTGGTGGGGTCATGGGTTACTCTTACACTGGAGGATCTTCTCAAACCCCATATTACATTGGAGATTCGAGAAGTAGGAGAAACACCACATCCAATGTTTTTGGTCACATTTCGGGCTCATCTTCGGGGAGCTTACGGAAGAGCAAGAAGCAAGAAGAGAAAGATAGACAAAAATATGATCACTTCATGAAGTTGGTCGTCAAGTATGATGAATCGGTGGATGGAGGTTATTTGGCTCCTTATGGAACTTACAAGTCGAACTTGGATTTCAACGTTGATATAGTCAGAGATTTGATCATCAGTAGAAAGCTTTCACCGTTCTATACTCCTCTACAGGATTTTGACGAAAACTGGAGTGATGAAGAGCTTTTAATTATTGTCAAACAGTTGACCTTACACCTGATTGAAGGTGCATACAGTGGAGAAGAAGAGGAAGATGATATTGACGACCATAAGATCCATAGATCAGCTAATTTTTACAAAAGACAAGAGCAAAAGATCAAGTTAAAGAAATTAATCGAGCAAGTAAAAGCCAGCCAAAAACAAGAAGAGGATCGATTTTTAGACATAAAAATGGCAGACCCTAAAAATAAGAACTTACCATCGGATGACTTACTTTTGAAATTGTACCGTAATGCAGTGGAATGTCCCATTTGTTTTGTTTTCTATCCACAGAACTTGAATCTTTCCAGATGCTGCTTGCAGCCTATTTGTACAGAGTGTTTTGTCCAAATTAAGAGATTGGACCCTCATCCTCCTCATGATGATCCATCAAATGAATCTCACACGTCGGGCGAGGAGTTGCCCCATACGTTAATTAGTGAGCCAGCAAATTGTCCATATTGTGCCATGACGGATTTCGGTGTCATATTCGAGAAGTCTTTGGACTTTTCCAGCGGCATTAACGCCATGCTACCCCAGAAATACAAATCTATGAATATAACCAACAGCAGCACCAACATCGAAAGCGATGAAGCGGTAGTATCATCGTCCCCAGCCAGTGACGAAGCAGCAGTTCCAACATTTTCGACTGCCCAACGTAAAAGAAGAGCATCAGTGCCAGCAAACTCCTCAAAGGTCATCACCACCGATCAAATCCGTCCAGATTGGGAGGTCAAGTTGTCATCTGCCAGAAGTAAATTAGCCAGAAAAGCTGCAGCTGCCAGTGCCATTCATGCATCCAACTTGATAATAAATCCCGAAACCGAAATGCCCGAGTATGACACTGGAAGAAGAAGAAGTACCATTGGCTCGTCTCATGATAGTTATAGAAATAATAGCCCCGGTAGATATCAACTGCAAGCTCGAACTGTTGAAGATAGAATGATTGAAGAGGCATTAAGGTTGTCAATACTCGATGAGGAAGAAAGACAACGGAAAGAACGAGACAAGAGCAATAAGAATAAATCGAAATAAGTATCCACCGTACCGTATATACTATTATGCCTATAAACGAGTATTTCCAACCGAACAATTACAAGTATTAATTCCTCTTGTAGATAAGTAATTACTCTGGTTGTCAAGACATTTATAATTATTCCCAAATTGGAAATAGCGATGGACTATATCGACTGCTTTAAATGAAAATTCTCAATTATCACACCGACGGGGCTCGCAAGACGTGAGGCGGGTGTGCTAAAATGATCGTCCCACATGCAGAGCAGTTGTTACCCGTTAGACGTTAAGCGAGCAAGTGCGAAAAAAATAAACTGTGCATAGAGTATTTTAAAAAAAAATCCTCCTCTATATCAATGGACTACAGCCAATTTCAAAGCCCTTTAGGGGGTAATGGTGATGACTATGTCGTACCAGAGCCAGTTAATAAACTTCCGGTCAAGCGACTATTCGATTTCAAGTCGGGAAAGTTGAAAGAGGTAATGAAGCTTCCTAAAGAATTCGAACTCGATGATAACGAAATTTTATTCAAAATCAAGCTAGTAGGGGTCAATTACAGTAAAGATTTTACTCCACTCAAATTGTATAATTACTTCAACGGGATGGTTGGAGGAAGGCTTGTTCCTTCTAATATTGTTCCTTGTAACAAGTTCGTTGGAAAAATATATGCTAGTAATGACACCAATCTTGAATTTGACTTGGACAATTCGAAATATCTAGTATTTCCCTACACAACGTGTATTCAGCAAGGATGTGATATTGTTTGCAAAAACTGCACAAAATACTTATCATCTCATAGATCAAATGTCGATTTATCTCCGTGTTTGGCTCGTTTTGAATTTGGATATAATTTAGATGGAGGGTTGCAGGATTATATCAAAATCAAGAATAGTCTGGAGGTTTTGATGAAAGTGCCAGATAACGTGAGCACGCATGATGCATTGTTCATTTTGGATATTATGCTCCCATTTTATTCCTTCTTTAAAGCTTTACAGAATAGTGGGCAATATAATGTTTCTGATAAGGTCTTGTTAGTGCTCAATGACCGCCATAAGGAAATGAACGATGTTCTTGTAGTATTCAAACTATTGGGCTTGATGGAGAAGAATATTACTATTGTCGACTCCAAACAGATCCAAGAAATGACCCCACAAGAGTGTAGTGCATTCAATTCTAAATTTCATATGGTTTTAGTGTTTAACTTTGAACCCAAAGTCTTGGACTTCTGTTTCAAGAGTGTTGTTTCCACTGGTCTACAATCAACCAAGTCCCGTTATAGGTTTGTTTTGTTCAATCAGTATAACCCCATAGATTTTGGAGATTATGACCATTTCGACTTAACAGATAAAATCATAGTTGAGTTCAAATTGAATTGGTTTCACAAATTCGATTTGATGGACTTATTCAATTACTTGTCTATTCTTAACAACAATAGTACCAGAAAAAGTTTCAGCTCTTATGAGTCTGCTCGAAGTCCTTCTAAGAGCTTGTTTTCTGAGGGTTCAATAATTCTGGAATCCTCTTATGGAACCAGTACCTCACCTGTGGCATCTAAATTCGATTCCCAAACTGCATCTGAAGACACCCATGAGCATTACGTGAAGGGCCTGGACGTAGCTGAGCTTTTAAGTCTTCCTTCCAAAGTCCATTGGATCCATTATGAAAAGGATATTGATTTGGCAAACGAATTCCAAAAATCTAATAATTCACATTCCACCAGGCATATCAACAAGCTCTTATCCCAAGATAAGACTGCCAGGATATGTTATAATAACAAACCTTATAAAAGCAAAGTCAATGCATTCATACTATAATTAATTTACATGTAAAATAGTGTATAATAACCGGAATTAAAATAGAATAATGTATATAAAAGTTATTTATAAAATGTATGTATAATATTATGCAATTACTGTGGATGTAATCAGGATTTTAAATCCTGAACGCTATGTTTAATTACATCCTTCAATTTGAATAAGTTAAGAATCCGAATCTTTTCGTTTCTTAAATGAGCATTATCACTGGCTTGTCCCCCTGGAACTTGACATGCTTGTGCGTTGAAGGTCTTTTCTAAGAATCTGATACTGGGGATCGATCCACCTTCTCTGATCAATAATGGGTCTATTCCATCCCAAGTCTTTTTCAAATTTGAATGCAACACTTGGTAGAATGCGTTATTAACATTCCCTAACCATGGTTCCACTTCATGATGGATCTTAAAACTAATTTTGTTGTCTGAGTTCAAATGATCGAAACTTTCCTCCAAAAACTTAAGTAGACTCTCTTTAATCTTATTTATCTCTTGGTTAGGTACGATTCTAATGGAAATAGATGCAGTGGCTGTCTTAGGAATGATGGTCTCATTGTTAGGACCACTAACCTCAACTTTATGAACCGTTAAGGATGGCTTAGTCCATTTAGCGACTAGCTCGTCTACTTTGAACTTCGAATTATACTTCTCGATTTTAGCAAACAGATCCATTTCTTCATCACTCAAATTCTTGATGTTCTTGTAAAAGTCTGGGATCATAATCTTATTGGTCTTGGGGTCCATTAATGAGTGGAGAACTTGAATCAAATCCATAGTAGGTTCTTTCAGTACTCCTCCGTCGACACCTGAATGTCTGTCGGGTTTTTCACTCTCTACTTGAATGGAACAGTTGAGAACTCCTCTCAATCCATAATTCAAGCACGGTCTCTCATCGTCTAACCAGTACGAATTTGATAACAAAATGTAATCAATCTTTCCAATCAAGTTGAGGTTCTGGATAACAGCGTCCTGGAATCCAATAGAACCATTCTCTTCCTCACCCTCAATGATAAATGTAAAATCTACATTCAATTCAGATGCTTGAAACAATTCCCCAATAGCATGGATTACTGCTAAAGTCGGACCCTTATTATCTGTGGTACCTCTACCATACAAGCATCCGTTTTTACTTGTCATCTCGAAAGGATCCAGTTCCCAGTTATCAGTGTCTTCAGCCTCAACCACATCATAGTGGCCATAATACAATAAACGTTTAGGTGGAGTTGGGTTGCTTGACTTATTGCTTTTGAAAGTTGATATGACAATTGGATTTCCATTTGCAATTGGAATCAAATGAGTCGACTTAGCTCCATAGCTGTCGAGCATCTTAATCAAGAATTTAGTGCAGCTTCTTGATTCATCCATGTACAAATCATGAAATGTCAGCATTGTCTTATAACTGACAAATTTCTTCAAGTTCTTCAACATTAAGTCATTAGTTAGCTCTCCCTTGATCGTCTTAAACGTGTCAGCTTTTTCGATATTTGAGTACTCGTAAAGATTAACTAGTTTCATTCCACCAGCTACAAATCCCATATCGTTTGTATCCTTTTCGTTGAGTGGTAGTAATGATAGCGTGGACTCGGAATTGATCTTATAGTTTCTCCTCTCGTAAATCAAATTCAACCCTGATTTGTTACCATAAAGAATCAGATTGTTGACAATAGTCAAACAGTTTACCTGTTCTTGATTAGGAATTTGGAAAGACTTGATTAATTGGAACGTCAACAAATCCCAAACATTGATCTCACCACTCGATAAACCGGCGTAAAGGTAAGTTTGATGAATGTACATGGAAAGGATCGATTCATCATTTTCCAAGGTCTTCAATTTTTCAAGGTACACAGAGCCATCTCCCGAATCAATCTTGATTCCCCACATGTTAATCACTCCGTCACCTCCTCCCGTGAGTAAGATTTGAATTGTGTTTGGATATTTCAGCAACAAGAACTCGTTTGCAAAGCACCGAATCGAATAGATGTATCCATAGTGAGCAAAGGCTACCATGTTTTTCGTCAGTATCTCACAAAGACTGATTTCATTTAAAAAGTTTATCTCCTTCTGTTGCAGCGTATTGACCCTTCCTCCAGGACCAGTAGAGTCGAAGAACTTACTGTATCTCAAATGAGGTAAGTTCTTTCTGTCTATTGAGTATGACCCATCGATCTCACTTAAATCCACCTTACACCAGACAATACTAGCATTCTGACATCCAACAAATAAGTATTTCAGAATTCCACAGTAGTAGATGGAAAAAATGTCACCAATGTCAACCGAAGAGTATATAATCTTGATACACTGAATCTTAGAGCCGTTCAAATCGTAAACTTTGATCAAAGAATCCGACCCTGCCGCAAACAAATACGCTTCATCTTCAGTCAAATCAAGACACAAATTCGAGCCAGTCATCTCCTCTTCTCTGAGTGTGTGCAAAAGCATCGAGTCTGTCAAGGAATAGATAAGAATCTTCCCATTCTGTGTTCCACAGATAAGAAGTCTTTTTTTGTGGGCAATGATACTTGAAATCACAGGATCCTCAGGGTCCCACTGATGGGCCAATTGAGGGAATTTATCCGGAGATGAAGAATTGAGTAAACTTGCACTTGCTGAGTCTTGCATCTCAGTTCCCAGTTCAGGAGTTCCAGGTAATCCGTAGCTGGGGATCAGAAAAACACCAGGAGAGGTGCTCTTATACACATGGGAGTGTAATGCATTCGGTAGCTGAGAGCTTCTTGTAAAATCACCAGCACCCATTTAATATTATAGAAACTACTTGTACTTGGAGTTGGGAATTTGCACTGTGGCTGACTCACATCTTCGCGAAGATACAGGCCCGATTTCAGGCACTGGCATCGTGATAGTGCACGTCGAATTGTGCGAACAAAACAATGCTAACAATTGTTTGTGAATCGTGCGAGCCAAATTGAACTGCCACTAACTGCGATTGTGCGAATTTGCTTGTGAGAGTGATTCGTGTAATAATTACAACCCTGAAATATGTCTTTAGTATACGCAGAAATTGGAGGCTCTTATTTGTTCTTGCATAAAGCATCTGGAGCCTGCTTGAGCATAGAAAATGGCAACATCGAGCACCACGCAGAAGTCCCATACTCCTATAAACAGTTAAGCTTTACCCCAGTGAGTTGTATTATTGGGCTCATCAAACTCAAACTTCAATCATATTTAATTGTGGCTGACCAACACGAGGATAATGGGGAGATTTTAGGCGAGACAATTGGAAGAATCTCAAGCTATAAGATTCTTCCTCTTTCTAAGAAAAAGTCCATTCCCAATACTCCCGAAGAGAATGATTATTTGAAGTTGGTGAAAGAGCACTTGAACAAGAACGATTTGTACTTCGCTGTGAATAATCAATTCGACTTGACTAACAATTTGCAAACTCAATACACCAAGAAGGATGTGAAAATCAACCCGGAGTTTTGGTGGAACAAGTTTCTCTGTGAAAGTTTTCTTGAATCTGGGGCTACCAAGGAGTTTGTCACCCCAATTATTAACGGGTACGTTAAGAGCAAACCAATCAGCTTTGAAGGTAATCACAAGAGTGAGTTCAGTTATGCTTTGATTACTAGAAAATCTAGCTTGAGAGTTGGAACCAGATATTTCAGAAGAGGTATCGACGAGGATGGTAACGTGGCTAACTTCAATGAAACTGAACAAATTGTTATAACTAAAAACCAACAGGTATTGAGTTTCTTGCAGATTAGGGGATCTGTACCACTTTACTGGAGTGAAATCAATAACTTACGTTATAAGCCTAACTTGGTTGTGTCTAGCAAGAATGCTCTCGATGCCACTACCAAGCACTTTGCAAAGCTGGTTGATAACTACGGGGAAATATACTGTGTTAACTTGGTCAACAATAAAGGTTACGAGTTACCAATTAAGGAAGGCTATGAATCAATTGTGAACAGTTTGCCCTCTCCATTGAAGCAGTCTGTTCATTACGTGTACTTCGATTTCCATCATGAATGTAAGAATATGAAGTTCGAGAACGCCGAAAAATTGATTCCTATCTTGAACAACATGGGATTAGACGACTCTAATTACTTCCACTTCGATTTGAAAGAGGGCAAGGTTCTCAATTTACAATCTAAATGTATCAGAACTAACTGTATGGACTGTTTGGACCGTACCAACGTGGTCCAATCCATTTTCTCCAGATACATTTTACAGAAGAATTTCAGTCAATTGGGATATTTGAACTATGCAATTCCATGGAAACAAGTAGACCCAAAGTTTAATTATATCTTCCAAAATATTTGGGCTGATAATGCTGATGCTGTGTCTAGAAGTTACAGTTCTACACCAGCTTTAAAGACTGACTTTACTAGATTGGGTAAAAGAACGATCATGGGTTCATTAGCGGACTTGAACAATTCTATTGTCAGATACTACAATAATAACTATCACGATGGAGTAAGACAAGATTCTTTTGACTTGTTCCTTGGAAAGTTCAAACCCTTCGAGCTGATTGAAAACCCTTTTGTTGATTATAGGCCCAACTATATCCAATTGTTGCCATATTTGTTGACCACCTCGATCTTGATACTTTTCTCAATGATCTTATATCCTAAGGGATCTTTATTGGGCTTTAGAAACCTACTCACTGTGTCCGTTTGTTTGGCATTCCAGTACAAGCTGATCAAGTTTATCTTGGGTAACTCATACCAATTTGTCAACTGGCCAAGCTTGGTGAACTTGGATTTCTTGGATAAACTGAAGGTTACTGATGCCAACGGAAAGGTTATCGGTACTAAGTTTGATAACACTAAAGATTTCAAGATCCAAACCAAGAAGAGTAATTAGAGTACATAAACTAATGAAGAATTCGCACTGAAAAATATCAACTGTTTCAGCAATATGAGTGAGTCCGAACAAAATGGAAACGTATGTAATAATATCCAACTAGCAACTAAGATCATATACAGTCACAATGTGCGGTTGTGATTTGAGTAGGCCTGAAAATACCCTGGTTCCAAAACTAATCAATCTAGATTCCATCTGAAATAACTGAGATAACCTCAAATCCAGTCATAAGAATCAAAAATATACACCCAGAATTAAGTGCCGAGGACTTGACTGGGTTATTTGAACAAATAGCTCCAGTAGAATTCATCAAGTTTGACCCTGCCAAAAAAGGAGTAGCGTACTGTTTATTCCAGGACAATTGGGAGCAAAACAATAGTTCTTCTATTGGGAAGTTCGACGGTAGAAAGGCTATGGGAAAAATCTTAATTGTGGAAGACCCAACAAAGCCAAAGCAGACCAGAAGCTTGAAAGACAGGTTGGGTCCATTGCCTGGAAATAATAGACCCAACAGAGGTCCAATTAGAGACCACAGAGGTCAAAGAGGTCCTAGAAATGATAGAGGTCCTAGAGAGAGAGGTGGAAGAGGCAGAGAAAGAGGGGCCAAGCCTCCGCGGAAGACTCCTAAATCAGTGGAAGATTTGGACCGTGAGTTAAGTGAATATATGAACAGTTAGGTTATGTACATTGTGTGTAATTAGTGCAAAAAGAACGACTTTGAACAAACAACTTTTGCTCGCTGCATTTTCATTTTCTCACCACAAACAAAGCTGGAAATTTCGAAAACCTGACAATGAACCAGGATCTCAACGGATTAACTGAAGATCTTCTGCAAATCAAGGGATCCTTGGGGCAGCTTCAAAGGTCTATTCAACAGATTACCAGACGGATGCCCAGCCAACCCGAAATTGAACAGCTAGTTCAATTCCTAAACTCTAATGCAACCTTATCCAGCAATAACGATAAGTTTGTCAACGAAAAATTAAGAACCTTATTGTTCAGCCCGTCGGTTCAAATAGGTTCGAAGTTTAAACAACTCTATGAAAGTGACCAGCTCCCTTTCTTGAAACTATTGGTTCTGTTAAATTTGAAAGCATTAGCTCCATCATCCTTAGGGTATATCTTGGAATATAATAATGACCAAGCCCAGTCTCAAGCTCAGAAACAAAGCCTGCTGGTTCCTTCGTCAGCAGATAACTTGGCAATTCTACAAGAACTCGAATCAAGTGAACTCAAGACCTCTACAGACATTTCAGAAGTCAAGTTACCGGACTTATTACCAATCAAAGATGAGCAGCTATATCAAAGAGTGTTTCACGATAAGTCTGTCATCGACTCTGTTGTTGCCGTTATCAACATGGACGATTTGAATAAACACACAAACGAAATGCTCATCAAGAGAGGTGAACTCTACTTGAGATATGTTTTATGGGAAATAGTGGGCCATAAGTATCCCGCAGTACACTATCAAGACTATGAAATACTAGTCGAGAAATTAGTTGAATCTAACATATTATTCAAGCTTTCAATGATTTACAGACTCGTGGACAGTTTGAAATATAAATTGTCAGAAAAAATACATACGGATAAGAAGATTGAACTAATTGGAGATCTTTTCTTCAGCTACATTGGGGCATTGTCCATGGAAAGGCTGCCAACTGAAATGAAGGTATGGATTTATAAAATCTACAGGAATATTCTTCCAAAACTCAAAGATCATGCCAATTTGAAATTCAGACCTTTGCATGATGCAATCCGGTCTGTCTTTGAGTTCTTGTTCTCTGAAACGGACTACAGGTTTGAAGAATTGGAGAACGACCCATTTGTGGTCAAATTGCATATTAAGGACTTTACAAAAATAGGTACAAGTTCCCAAGATATTTACACAGCACAGACAAATGCCATGAAAGAGATACTAAATGATAAAACAATCAAATTAAAGTTGTTAAACGATCAACTAATTCATGACCTGAAAGCCAATAAACTCGAAGAGTCTGTCAACAAATTCCACAGTCTTCTTAAGCACAACAATATCACTGTCAGTTACGATACAAACTCTGCCGGAAGTCTTTACCATTGTGCAATTAGATGGAATGCTGTCATCTTAGGTGTAGGAATTGACAATGATGAAACTATGGCTGTCAAAAAGAGCGAACAATCAAGTTACAACAATCTCAATGTTCTTTTGAAAGAAGAGATATAAAAAGGACTCTATAAATGTAGATTATCACCCATCGTTGTTTGATCCCAAATAACGACTATACTAATGCATCCACATAACTCACTTCAACGTGTAAACGACTCAAGTGAATCAATATGGTTTCTTGTTTCTTGTACTCTTTTCTTTTTATCATTCGCAATAACGTCGAATCATTGCTTTTCTCTAGGCACGAGGACCCAGGAAAGAGCCACGAGACCTCTTGCAGAAAATATGATGCGTCACAAGTTTCTTAACCAAGAACATTAATGTTGATTCGCTGAAGTTAACCGAGAAGTGATGTATCACATTTACTCGTCAGTTGCAGCCATTTGCAACCAAATCTCATTTGAACCTCCCGGAGCGAACCGCAACAGATTAGAAACATCAGTGCCTGCGTGTGCGGACCACGGAAAAAAAAACTTTTTTTTCATTGGCCCAGGGCAATATAAAGGTACATTAAATCCTCGATTCCATTTCGAAAAAATTCAAATAGTTTTCTTCTATTTTAATTTATTCATAGACAATCCCATTTGTGTGTCATAATCTAATTCGATTATTTACTACCAAAGGTACCCCCAACTAATAGATTAGAATATCAATTTAATAATGTCTGCTACTGGATTACCAAACTATACTCCAACTGATTACGCCAAATTCGCCCTTGCTGGTGCTATTGGATGTGGTGTTACCCACGGTGCTATGACCCCAATCGATGTCATCAAGACCAGAATTCAATTGGAACCAACTGTCTACAACACTGGTATGGTTGGATCTTTCAGAAAGATTGTTGCTACTGAAGGTGTCGGTGCTTTGTTGACCGGTTTAGGTCCAACTATCTTGGGTTACTCTTTACAAGGTGCCTTCAAATTCGGTGGTTACGAATTGTTCAAGAAGACTTTCATTGAATACTTTGGTTTGGAAACTTCTAAGAACTACAAGGATGTTATTTACATTGGTTCCTCTGCTTTGGCTGAATTTTTCGCTGATATTGCTTTGTGTCCATTGGAAGCCACCAGAATTAGATTGGTTTCTCAACCATCTTTCGCTAACGGTTTAGTCGGTGGTTTCTCCAGAATCTTCAAGGAAGAAGGTGTCGGTTCTTTCTACAACGGTTTCACCCCAATCTTGTTCAAGCAAATTCCTTACAACATCGCTAAGTTCTTGGTCTTCGAAAGAGCTTCCCAAGCTATCTTCGGTTTCGTCCCAACTCCAAAGGCTGAATTATCCACTTTGTCTTTGACTGGTATTGATTTAGGTGCTGGTATCATCGCCGGTTGTACTGCTGCTTTCGTTTCTCAACCAGCTGATACTTTGTTGTCTAAGGTTAACAAGACCAAGAAGGCTCCAGGTCAATCCACCATCGGTTTATTGGCTCAATTGGCTGGTGAATTAGGTGTCAGAGGTTCTTTCGCTGGTTTACCAACCAGATTGATCATGGTCGGTACCTTAACCTCCTTACAATTCGCCATTTACGGTAAGATCAAGGGTGCTTTGAACTGTCCTCCAGCTGTCAGTTTGTAAGCATCATTAGGTTTTTTATTGTGTATATAAATACAGTAAATTGTTTTACTAATCTGTAGTATTTAAAAAATCTTGCATATGCTTTTTAGTTTCTTGGATTCTTGTTGCAAAATGTAGCCAAAAGTTTAATAATTTCTTTTCTGTATTTATCTATTAATCCATATTCTCTTATATATCTGTTCTTATGTGTTGTGCTTCCAATACTCAAAGGAAAGTGCACGGTGTGTTTTTCATTACTGATCTAAGCAATGCTGGAAGTCTCTTTTGGTTGTTTATCTAACCAAGCGGTACTTAATAAAATAGAGGCGGAAATAAATTCCATGGTAGTTCCCAAAACATATTCATAAATAATCATCTTCTCATGAGAAGATGCAGAACTGTAGCTGCTGACAGACATGTAGTTCATTTCAGAAAGGTAAATCGATAAGAGCCCGAACACACCTCTCACGATGACAAAGGGAGTAAGAAGCAACAAGGCCTTCATGGCGGAAGTTCTCACATTCTTGAACCAAAAGTTTTCCATGGCTAATCCAATGATCAACAATGATAACGCCAAAACCATAGCTTGACCCGTTGTTCTCAAATCTTTAGAGGTTTCGACTTTGCTTGGATTACTCACCAATTCTTCTGGACTCATTCCGACGAACATCACACCACCAGCGATCATTAACGCATTGGCAATAATCAAGAAAATACGAAATCCACGTTTAAAACTCATATTCTTGAAGAGTAAGAGAGTAAAGTTACTTGGCTTTTCCAATGGAGATTCTCCCCATTTTCTTCTCTGTTCCCTGCAAAAGAGCATCAAGCAGGATAAAATAATAAGGAAATATCCTTGAGATGACAAGATAACGTAAGCAATAAGCCAGTTCAAGTTACCATATCCGTTGACTGCAAATCCTATACCACTGACTTGACCACCGATACGAACTAAGCCATAAAACGCCAAGAATCCGTAAATTGTTTTCCAACCTCTTTTGGTGATTGCAAGAGCTGCAACAGCCAAGTAAATAACAAAGATTGCAAGATACACACTTGCAGCTATTCCTAAATCATTGATTTTAAAAGACATGATGATGATAATAATAAGACTAATACCTTACTAACGACGGTAATGGGGCTATTTATAAACCTAAAATCAGTGCTTTGAGCAAGGCTTAGTACTGAGATTGGACACTGCTGACCTCTTTTCCGTATATCAATTTTTTCATTATTTTAATAAAATACGACAGGAAGATAGGCAGCGTTTGGGGCGAAGTGCGTCGGCACTACGCTGAATTAGGCATATTTGACATATATTTTGACGTTTTAATCTACTGTGCCGCGCCCTTGCGGCTTTACCACAGAGAGCACAGCTCCGTCGAAGTAATGTTGCAACGCATATAAGTCACGCTGGATCGTTGTTACTATACATGTTAAGCCTGGAATGGACGAGACGTATTCAAAATCATCTATTGTTTCTCATTAAACTTTGGGCATGGATTGGGAAACTTCTTCAGCCGATTCACTCGACATCTGCTCAAAGGCGGAATCTTTTTCAGTCCAGATGAGGTTGACTAACACAAAAGCAGAAATAAACTCCATTGTAGTCGACAAAACATACTCATAAATTGTCATTTGTTTATGAGCCGTCTCTGAGAAGTAATTTGGTATGGCCATATAATTCATCTTCTGGATGTAAATCGACATGACTCCAAAGATACCTCTTACGGTAAGGAATGGAGAAATGAGAATCAATGCCTTCATTGGTGTACTCCTCAAATTTCTCTTGAAGTAGGCGTAAAACACGTAACCAAACACAAAAAGAGACATTGCCAAAAAGATGGCTTGACCAACAGTTCTCAAAATTTTGGATGTGGTAAGCTTGGAATTTCCATTTATCAATTCGTCAGCAGTCAAACCTGCCAGCATACTTCCACCTCCGACCAAAATAGCATTTGCACCAATCAAAATATAATGGAAGAGTGTTTTCCAGGTTGATGACTTACTGGAGCGAAAACCCATCAGCATGTATTTAGTGGGCTTCTCGAATGGAGATTCTCCCCAATACTTTCTTTGTTCACGACAAAGGAAATAGAACAGAACCAATACCAACGAAAAGTATCCCTCAGCTGTCAAAACCACATAGGCAATAAGCCATTCGAAATGTTTGTATCCTGCTATGGCGAACCCCAATCCACTGACTTGTCCTCCTACACGTAGTAAACCAAAAAGGGCCAAAAATGTGTACAAGCTTTTAAAGCCTTTTTTGAATACAGCCAACACTGTAAGACAAAAATAAATGACAAAAATGGCAAGAAATACGCTTGCAGCAATTCCTAAGTCCTCAATTTTAAACCCCATTCTTGATTTTACAGTCGTTTGAGAGGCAATGCCTCTATATTTATATTTCGACGATCCTATGGCATTTACGAATTAAGCTTGGAAATTACTCACGGTCAATTTGATGCCCTGCAAATTATCTATTGTTGATTGGCAATTTGGGTTAAGACTCCAAGGCCAATTCTCAATATTGCAGATCGATTGTACTTGATCAACCGTTACAAGAAACCTTTTCGGCGATAGTGTATGACATACTGTACACTACGTATTGAAGTAGCATGCCTTTGCGTTTTAAGTTTGAAGTCCGCACCCTACACGGCTGTGTTGCGCATCAACCTTTCGTAAACCAGAGTAGAAGCGTGCCTAGTCACGCGGACGGGCAAAGGAGAGCGAGCGTAGCACGCGGACGGGCAACGGAAACAGAATGAGGGTAGTTCCTTGTGCGGTACACGCTGTTTTCTTGGGTCTCTCGCGCACAAAATTTTCCACTGAAAACCAAGATGAGCATCTCTGTCTTGGGTCTGCGATGTCATCATACAAGTCAGATAAATACGTCAACTCCGACTCTCTGGATTCAGAGGAAGAATATGTGTATGAGCCTCCTAGGCATCATAAGACATATGAACCATCTGTGCATAAAAACGTCAACTTCAACGACAAACAAGTGTGGTTAATCAAGCATCCTAAAGATTTCAAGCTTAAAGTGTCAAAGCTCCCGATCAACTTCAAATCCCACAGGAGTAAACTTTCACAAGACAACAAGGTCTATGAAATATCCGAACAAGTGCATAATGGTATTGCTGGAGATGAAGAATTCAGCAAATACCAAGTTTTCGTAAGCAATAAATCCGGTAAGTTTGCATCCACTGGAGTCCAGATCAACAAATTCTACAATGTTAATGAGTCAGTCGATATCCCTGAAATAGACTGGAGTAATGTTACAAAGGCCAGAACTGATGTTCCTAAAGTGGATAACTTAAAAATGAGACACTTTCCTACTGGATACGGTGCTTCCGACTATGGCATAGAAGATGAATTGATCTCAGACTCAATTATAAGAAAGGAATCCAAGCACGAGTCTCCAAAGAAAGAAAAGAAAGAGAAGAAGGAGAAAAAAGAGAAAAAAGAAAAGAAGGAAAAAAAGGAAAAGAAGAGTAAAAAGTAGCTCTTCCCATCAGCATGAATAGAAGTTAATGTATAAAATATTAGGATAAATTGGGGTGTTGGTTTTTGCAGAAGCGATCCCTAGGTAAAATAGTAGTGCCCTTGGTATTGTGGGTTACTCGCAATATTTTTCTTCTCTGTTTGATATATACATTTTCAATGTTATTTGTGAAGGTTGCAAAATAGCAAAATCTGCGAGGTTTACAGAAACGACTTTAATGGTAGGATTTAGTTTCATTTACTAATTGAAATAAAAAAATTCTCCAAATCCTCCAAGGCAAATAAGACAGGAAGAGTTACCTATCTTTACATCAAGTTTTAAAAAGGTATTCCATTCGAACTTGGTGAAATGGCGGTCGACTTTCAATGAACCAGTGTCGCATCGATCAATTGTGCGAAAACCTCATCTCTATTAATCACATCGAGAAATGGGTAATAAAGCTTCTACAGCAAGGAAGCTCCAGCTGGAGGTGAGCAAGAAGTCAGAGTCATTTGTGAGGTCAAATATTAATCAGCTTCCTTCCCAAGAGTTGAAGCAGAAATACATGAAGCAACTGACTAACCCAATAAACTCCCAATATCAACCACCAAACCAACAGAGTTCTGGAGATGTTCCAGAAGGCAAAGATGGATTTGATCCTCAAATGTCGAGCCGTGAATCACAAGATTTCATCTCCGCTATCTCAAGATTAGGTAGAGCCATCGAATCAAGAAATGATAAGCAGCTGCCTGTAAACTCCGAATCCATCAACCAATTGAAAATGAGAAAACAGCTAGAGTCCAACGAAGAGTTTAGTTCCCAACAACTCGTTTCACTTTTAAATGAGCTCAACGACCGAAGATATAAAACTTCACAAGTTTTAAAAGATTACAAGTTAAATGGAGAAGAGTGGCTTCCGGTGTTGAACCGATTCAAAGTGGCCAATACTTATCGAGAGTTCAAGGAGAACAAAAAAGATGAGATCAATCACGAAGGAGTTTTCGAGGAACGAAAATTCATGGACGAACAACTTCGTGCTGACGTAGACAATGCCAACATCGACAATCTCAAAGATAGAATCAGTGTGGACAAGTAATAAGTATCTGTAAATAGCGTATAATTTATCCAATGACATAATGGCTCGAAAGTTCCTGATTTCCGGGGATTCTCACTTTTCACATTAAGGGCCCCAAAAATTGCTTTGCATTTAAACACACAATTATCCACCCAGCTGTGTAAATAAACTGTACCCCACAATTGCCATGGATAAACTCAGGAAGTTCAGTGTATGTGATATCTCAGATGCTTTAGTTAAGTTTGGAAAGAAAGACGGAGGTTTCTTGCCCAATTTGACAATGCAAAGTGCAACCAACTCCACAATCGCTGGAAATGCGTACACTGTTTTATATGCTGCCAAGTCAGATCCTAGACCAGAAGTCAAGACAAGTTACATCGATCAATTACCTGCCAACAGTGTCTTGGTGATGGGAGTACCCTTGGATCTTCAAATGGTTAATGCTCCTTATAACAAGGTGAACAATGCAATGTATGGAGGACTAATGTCAACCAGAGCCAACTATTTAAAGGCCCAAGGTTCGGTGATCTTAGGCCGGATTAGAGACCTTGATGAACATAGAGACTTAGACTATCCTGTGTTTTCGTACGGGACTGGATCCACAGCACCTGGTCCATACTTGAAAGTGGTTGGAATCAATGTCCCAATTGACGTAAAAGTGTGCTCGATCGACTCAGAAAGTCAAGTTCTCACTGTGAACCCTGGGGATGTTGTAATGGGAGACAAAAATGGGGTGGTTGCATTTGCAGCCAATCAGCTCGATGACATTTTGGAGTACGTTCCGAAGAGGGTCTCAGCAGACCAACATGTAGCAGAAGACATCAAGAATGGGAGAGAGGCCAAGGAGGCACAGAAATATTGGAGACTGAAGATCTAAGTACCTGAACAGGTAGATGTCTGGGTCGAAATCTAAGCGGAGATCTAAAAAGAGGAGATTAGAATGAACAATCAGTAGGCTTTAACAACGTGAAAATCCACAAAATGGAAACAGAAAACGAAGTATATTAGACAATGCACGCGGTTGCAACTCAACCTCTGTAATGCCTCATCGTATCGCAACGACTAGCGCATAATGTTGGCGCATTGGAGCGCAAATCGCAGCCAATCTTTAATCTATCGCATCTATCGCATCCAATAGAACTTGTCACGTAATTCAGACAGGACTAATATACCAGAATCAGTAATCGCATAGATCAAAAGGCCCAGGGATTGTGTGGAGCTTGGCGGGTTTCGTAATTTGGCTGCTGTGACATCTTGCTCACATAAATAAATGGCGATGTTTTAAACGGGCCGGGAGTAATCGATTAGATATGAGATCGCTAGCGGTTTTTGATCAACCGGACAAATTTGGCTTGCAAGCCTGGGCGTGCACAAGCCGCGGCCGTCAACACCACTTTGACAATCCCCACGACTGTGACCAACTATCACAAACATGTCCCCTCGATTGACTTGAGGAGTTGGTGGTGGTCATTATAGGCCTGCAGTGCTGTATACCGCTAACGAACAATATATACCCCATGTCAAGTGTCCTGGTAATGCAAAATAAAACCGAAAACAGAATTCCGCCAAACACCTCAAGCGAATTCCGCTGATAAGAATGAGGCCCTTCTTAATTGGGCAGCCTCGGTGCGCACACAGGATGGAATACAGTCAGAGTCGATTACATTTAACTGAAGGTTCCGCTTATCGTGAAATAGCTAAGGCATTTAAATTTTTTATAAATATCTACTGGTTCGTCATTTAGATCTCCAGGGTAAGTAATTTTAAGATCACTGAAATGTCTATTGACAAGAAGGAAAACGTCAGTGTGGACATAGAAAAAGAAGTTGATGCAAACGACAGTTTTGGCACCGGAGTCATCGCAACAAAGTTCGATGATTTTAACGATAAATTAGATGCAGCAAAATACGGTGAAACTCAGCGTAAGTTGAGCAGTAGACATGTGGCTTTGATGATCATTGGTCAAAGTATCGGTACTGGTTTATTTGTGGGTTTATCATCTCCTTTGGTGACGTCCGGATCTCTTTCGTTGTTCACTGGATTTTTGTTCTTTGCATGTTTGGTTATCTGGCCTTTGATGCAGGCTGTTGCAGAAATGTGTTCTTTCTTACCTATCAAGGGAAGTTTTTTGCATTATAGTGCCAGATGGGTTGACCCAGCCTTGGGATTTGCCTGTACTATTATTTACTTATACACCTCCATTATGTTCATTGCTTTAGAAGCTACTGCATTTGCTGGAGTCATTTCTTTTTGGAGTGATGTGAATTCAGGTGTATGGATCATGTTGGCCTTGGTCACTACATTGTTGTTTAATGTGTTCGGTGTCAACTGGTACGGAGAAATCGAATTCTTCGCTTCTATCACCAAGGTTTTATTGATTGTTGGATTGATGTTTTTCTCTTTGATCTCCATGTGCGGAGGTAATCCAAAGGGTGACACATACGGATTCAGAAACTGGTCCCAAGGTGGCCTAGTCAAGGAGTACTTAGTTTCCGGTACTACTGGTAGATTTTTAGGATGGTGGAACGTTATGGTCTACGCTGCTTTCTCCTGTGGTGGACCAGACTTGTTGGGTATGATTTCAAGTGAAGTCGAAAGACCAAGAACCACCATTCCAATGGCCGGTAGAAGAGCATATATTAGAATCTACTTGTTTTACTTGGGTGGTTTGTTCTTTATGAACTCTCTTTGTGCTTCTAACAATTCTGAATTATTAGACGCTAGAGCTGCTGGTGAATCTGGTGCTGCTGCTTCTCCTTGGGTTATTGGTATCAAGGCTGTTGGAGTTCACGGTTTAGACTCTTTGGTCAACGTTGTTATTGCTTTGGCTGCCTGGTCTTGTGGTAATGGTTTCACTTACGGTGCTACCAGAACTGCCTATTCTGCAGCTTTGGCTGGTTACTTACCAAGATTCTTCTCCAAGTGTCTTGGAAATGGATGTCCTATTTACTGTGTGATTGGATGTTTGCTTTTCTCCTGTATTGCATTTTTGAGTGTTTCCAATTCTACTGGTGTTGTGTTCAACTGGTTAATTAACTTGAGTACTACTGGTATTTTATGTACTTATATTTGCATTTGGATATGTTACTTCAAATTCAAGAAGGCTTTCCCAGCTCAAGGTTTTGACTGGAAGAGAGATTCTTATTTCCATCCACCAAGATTTGTCCATCCATTCATGACTTACTTCGGTTTCTTCATGACTGTGACTGTCTTACTCTTTAACGGATTCTGGATCTTTTTCCCTGGTCAATTTTCCGTGGCCAACTTATTCACATCATACTTCGCTCCTGTGTTTTTCATATTTTTGTTTGTGTTCTGGAAAGTGCTCAAGAAGACTCACTTCAGATCAAACTTAGAAGCTGATCTTCTTACAGGTAAGGAGCAAATTGATGCTGAAGAGGCAATAGAAGAAGCCCATTACGCTTCCCAAATTAGAAAGACTGGTATATTATGGAAGTGCTGGTACAAATTCAGTGATATCTGTTTCAATTAATTACGGTTTACTCTCTTTTTTTAATAATCATTTAGTACAATATATTTATCGGGGTTCTGATCTCAGTAGTTGATGTGCTTTTGCGATCGCACTCGAAATTGCACCCGCATTATTATATCTGTCACTCACTAACTTTAGTGCTCACCAACATAATATCGGTTTCTCCAGTTATTGTCGAGGGAGTTGTAGCTAATTGAACAGATACTTGAAAATAAAATTCCTGCCCTTCAATTCTTCGAAGTTCGGTCAAATCAGTTGGACTATCAACCTCATTTACTCCTGAATTCCAATGGATATCCACAGTTTAAGAATAGCCATAATCGGCAATAAAGATCTCAAATATAAGCTTACGAAGTATGAAAACTTCTTGGAGGAATTGGTGACTGAGATTTCTAGTGATCTTAATGATTCATCGAAGCTCTTCAATGGTCTTACGATGGTGAAGTATATGACCAAGTTTGACCACACTGTTTTGCAGTCTCCTGCTTTAAAGCGATTGCACAATACCCTTACCGAGATTATCAGTGGCTTCACGAATAACATGATCTATAACAATGGGCAATCATACTTCAGCCTTGGTCGGACCAACTTTCAAATCATCAGCGTTACCATTGAACTTTTGAATGCAATAGCAATTAAACAGTTTAGTTTCAAGCTATTCAAGTTTGTACTATTGTTATTAGAGATCACTCATGATCGAAGTGTAGTGCCGTCACATGATTATATGAATGACTTGGTTATCCAAGCGATTGACTTGACTCCAATCATAGTCAACGAAGATATTGAGAGGATTTTGATTGACAAGTTGATGGATAGGATTGACTTTGAAATCAATAACACGACCCAGTTAAATGTCAAATTGGTCTACAAATTGATTTTGAATGCAAATTTCGTCCTTAATAATGAAGTTGTCCTTAAATATGACATTAAACTACCTAAATCGCTTAAAACTGGTTTGCCCAAGTTGATCAAGCATGAGAATGAATTATTGAACTTGAACATTATTAATTTGTTGTACTTGTTCGAAAGAAGCAATTCATTGGACCAGTTCTCCGATAATTCTTCTACCATTTCAAGCCAGCTTTCTTTGGAGAATAGCGGAGACACAAATTACGTGAACAAGCTAATCGAATTGATTGAGTTTAACCAGTACTCAATAAATCCATTTGAGATATTATCAAATATGATAATGAAGAACGATAGCCTAGTATCAGACTTGATCAAGTTCAAAATAGATATAAAATTGATAGGTTATTTGAAAGCCAACTTGAAGACTTATTCGATGAAAGAATTAGTGAATATCAACTTGTCAGACGTTTTACTCCTTGTTAGTTTGTTGACACATAATAATGAAGAAGTTCGTGTCAAATTTGTCACCAAGTTCAATTTCAAGACGTTAACGAGGAAAATCTGCCACTATTTCAAAGCATCTCTTGTCAATGTGGCTAAGAAGGTTGCACTGGAGGATCTTTCCAAAGACGACAAAGCCATCCAGCTAGCCAATAACAAACTCTTCACGAACTGTTTGAATTTCATTAGAGCTATGTCAAGATCTATCACATTATTAAGAACCTTCTTTGTGGACTTGAATATCATTGGTATCTTGGTCGAAATTTTGGAAATTTTGGAAAGCCTTAAGTTGTACTCAGAGAACATGATTATCATATTGAGTATTTTTGCCAATTTGATCTTGAACTTCAGTTCTTTCAGATATATCTTGGTAGCAAATAAGGACTTCTTTGATACTTTGGTCAAAATCTTCCACTACAATAAAACATTAAATCAGGATTTGGTGTGTAGAGAACAGATAAATCTAATCTTCTTGCAGTTGGAGAAAAATGTTATGTATAATGAAAATGAAGAGAACAAGATTAAATTGATTGAAAAATACTTCAATTTGGAAATTTTGGTGGATTTTATCAATTACAATCAGCTCGATGATGGAACTGAATTACATAAATTGAGATTGAAGCAAAAGCTTACTAGTTTCGACATCATCCGGAATTTGTCATCGAATTCTAACTACTTCAATTATCACTTGTCACAATTTTTCAGTTCTCGTTTGAAAATAAGCTGGTATAATTTATTGACTAAAAACATCATGAATTTGCTGAACTTCGACAAAGATCTCAAAACTTTTAACACAAGCAACTTGATAAAATTGATCAATGATGATGATTATGTTGGTATGATTTTATCAATAAACTATATCGAGAGTCATCGGATTTTGACGATTAATGATCTTCATCTTAACAGGAACTTTTTGATCTTGTGGCTTATATTCTTAAACCTTTCGCCACCGAGAGTCGAAAGAAATAAGACAAGCAAATACAGTAACTTCAAGTTCTGTGTCAATTTGAACTCCATTAAAACTAGTATCATTTGGATACTCTTGAATCTTACCTGGCAAGATCGTAAGTTTGACATAAAATTGTTCAATGACTCGAAACCATTATTGTCTGAGTATGCAAGAGACTTGAAATTCGACATAGACTACCAAAAGTTCATCTCCCAAAGTCTCGAATCTATCACGTCTCCTTCCGACTCTATCGATTTAAGTGATATAGTTGTAAGAGCCAATTTCTTAAAACAGTTTGGTTTCATCGATTCCTTAAAAAAGTTCAATGAGTCTTTGACAGTAGACGCTTTCATGTATCAACCAAAGGAAGATTCGTTCATGGTAAACGACATACTCGAAAAGAGTAATGCCGTAATGCACCAGGTCGAATGCATCTTGAACGGTAAGGCGAAACGACCATCGCAGATCCTCAGCGAATTGAGGCAGATCAATGTACCTCATCCCGGACCTACCAACAGAAGTAGGGGTAGTGTGAGCTCACTGAGATCCCGAACTGGTGATGATGCAGGTGAAGAGACAGGTGCAGCGGTCGAGCCAAGCACCAGTGATACTCCTATGCGAGATGTCAACCGAGGAGGCGAAGGATTTGGATACGATTCTGACGACTATGTCGACGCCGAAGACATTCAAGTTCAAGAGGACTACGAGTACCGTCAAAACGAATTTATCGACAGTAATGATGAAGAACAGATAGACATGGAAGACATCTACGGATAATTTGAAATTCGCAGCGCAATTGATATGCGCATTAACGGCAAGCGAGTCCAAAATATTAGGCTAGGCATAACTCTGCAGAAAAGCGAGACGGTTGAAGACGTTTGGAAACAAGTGTTCAAAGTTCCAAACATTTGCCACGATCCACAATGTGGCCAAACAGTGGACCAAGTAATGGAAAAATAAGTTGCTCAGCCCCAGCAACCGTTTGCTCCCGATGGATTTAAATGTCAAGCCATCGATACTATTTTTTATGCAAGTCGCCCAAAACTGGCAGCGATGGGCTTGACCTGGCACAAGTATGCAATTGGGCTTACAGGTGCACAGTAAAACACCAAACGATTATATATAAAAGTATACGGGTATACAGATTAGGGTTTAATTTTAAATCGACGCATGTCAAGATTGAATTGCCAAACACCACTTTCTCTTGCTCTGTGACATCAGAGATATTGCCATTCTGATGTAGACGCTGACGCAACAAGATGGCCGCGCACTAAAAAGAAATAACTGGGAAAAAAAATTTTAAAAGGAGAGACATAAAGGACACTCAACTTGAGGTTTTTCACATCAGCATCCAGGAAAACCACAGGAAATGGCGTCGGAAAGTCAGCAAAATAACATGGATTTAGATAACAATACACCTACCAGCAACACTCCTGGAAGTGGAACCAGCACCGTGTCGTCTGCTGATAACAAGACCGTCAGGCGTTCAAAGCACTCTGATAAAGATACCACCACTAAGGGCAAATACACCTTGAATGACTTCCAGATTCTTAGAACCTTGGGTACCGGGTCTTTCGGAAGGGTTCATTTGGCCCGTTCCATTCACAACGGAAGATTTTATGCCATGAAAACATTGAAGAAAGAGAGAGTGGTGAACATGAAGCAAGTAGAACACACCAATGACGAGAGAAGAATGCTTAAATTGGCCCAACATCCCTTCATAATAAGAATGTGGGGAACCTTTCAAGATTGTCACAATTTGTTCATGATCATGGACTACATTGAAGGGGGAGAGTTGTTTTCACTTTTGAGAAAGAGTCAAAGATTTCCAATACCGGTAGCGAAGTTTTATGCAGCTGAAGTGTTCTTGGCCATTGAATACCTTCACGACCTTGACATCATCTACAGAGATTTGAAGCCTGAGAATATCTTATTGGATAAAAACGGCCACATCAAATTGACTGATTTTGGGTTTGCTAAAGAAGTGATGGATGTCACCTATACTTTATGTGGAACTCCCGATTATATTGCTCCGGAAGTGGTGGCTACCAAACCATACAACAAGTCTGTTGACTGGTGGTCGTTTGGAATATTAATCTTCGAAATGTTAACGGGTTACACCCCATTCTATGATCCAACACCTATGAAAACATATGAGAATATATTGAATGGAACCATCAATTATCCTGATTATTTGCCTCCGGATATCTTGGATTTACTTCAAAAATTGATCGTCAAAGATCTTACCTCTAGGTTAGGAAACTTACAGAATGGAAGTGATGATGTTAAGAACCACCCATGGTTTAAAGAAGTAATTTGGGAAAGGTTATTGAGTAGAGATATTGAGACTCCTTATGAGCCTCCTATAACAAGTGGAGTTGGTGACACCTCCCAGTTTGATAGATATCCTGAAGATAAGGACTTGGACTACGGGATTTCGGGAGTTCATGATCCTTACGGTGATATGTTTGCTGATTTTTAGCGCATGAAGCAGTCGAACAACCCCACATGGTTTAAAAAGCCTATGGGAAAATATGCTTCATCAAGTGCAAAGAATAACAGCAACCAAAACAACATAAGAACCTACAAAGAAATGGATATTATCCATTAGAACTACTACGCTTAACGACCCATTACGACCCTGGCTAATTCAAACCAGCTTTAATCATGTTGGCTTGACCAATCTACACATCATCATCTCAAAATTGCATTATCTTTAGATAGGCATAATTAATTCACTTGTACTATAATATCATGAACCGATAGCCCTTTGTAAAATGCTGCAACTATGTAACTGCAGCCTAACTATGTAATGCAGCTTTCTACGCGTACGCGTTGCAGCAGTTTTCCCCCTTAACGGTAAATAGGTCCACGTCCACGACCTCAGTTTTTCGCTTAATTTATCCTAGGGCGACTTTTAAAACACCAATTCAATTGTCGAATCGTCTAAAACGACATATCTTTTGAAAGATTCTTTAGCATCGACTTCCCGTCACCAAACACAGGCTTAAACTTACGGCATAAACCACTTTTGTTATTTATATTTACAACTTACCTTCGTGGGCCTTGTTTAATTCTGTTCCCTGCATTTGTCTCATTCATTTCTTCCACTCATCTTAACTACCAATTCATTGTTGATTGTCACCAGAAAAACAACCTTACAACTTGCTTCATTTCTTAAGACATTAGTTTACCGTTGGAGAGAATGACAACCATTTACACGTCTGATATCAAACATCATAGGAGAGCTCCTCCACCTCCCACTTCCCTGACGAACACGAAATTATCATCCGAGAAAGAGATCAAGATCAATATTAATTCTAGTAAAAGACAGTCGGGCTGGGTCCATATTAAAGATGATGGAATTTTCACTTCATTCAGATGGAACAAGAGATTCATGGTGGTTAATGACAGGACCTTGAATTTCTATAAATCAGATAATACCCTTAACGTTCAACCTGACTTGTCGTTTCCATTGAATTTAATTCATTCGATTAATTTGAAGAGCAATTCTGGTTATTCGAAAAACTCTTACAGTTTTGAAATTATTCCTAAGAACAATAACAACAAGCCCATTTTGATTTCGGTTAAATACCACAATGATTACTTGGACTGGTTGGACGCATTTTCAACTAAATGTCCGTACATAAACTTGAACTCGACTTCAGCTTCTTCTGGTTTACCAACTGAAGGTTTGACTAATTTGAATCTTAGTGATGCATCGGTCAATCAAGTTTCAAATCCTATCAATTTCACTCATAAGGTTCATGTTGGTTTTGATCCTGCTTCAGGAAATTTTACTGGGTTGCCTGAGACATGGAAGAGTTTATTGCAGCATTCTAAAATTACCAACGAAGATTGGAAGAAAGACCCTGTGGCGGTCATTGAAGTATTGGAATTTTATTCAGATATAAATGGTTCAAATGCTAATACTCCAGTTAATTCGCCTTATTTGAATCAGTTCAAATCATCAAATAATGGTAGCTTTGCTAATTTGACGCAACCACCAAAGAATTTTAAACCATCAAGACAAGCTCCCAAGCCACCTACTCCCTATCACTTGTCAAAGACCAGTGAATCGGCTCAATCCATCAACAGTAATAGTGCTAATAGTAGTGTCACTGCATTGACTTCTACGGTATCTCCATTAACCAATTTATTGAATAACTCTGGTTCTGGAGCATCAGCTAACAATGACAGTTCCAGTAACTTGGTGCCGATAAGAAGGGCCCCACCTCCACCAAAACTTAAGATGGGTATCAATACGCCATCCTCTGCTGTTCCAAAGCAACAGCCACCTACATTACCTGGTACCTCAAAACCAATGAAGCAATTTAATCTCAAAGCTTCTCAAAGTTCTACCCAGGTGCAAACTCCTACTCAAGCACAGACCACTATTCCTCATAAGGGCGGACACAACGTCACCAAACCAATATCTCCAATTGCTCAGACTCAAAAGCCCTTATATAAGTTGGATCCTGCAAATAAGAGACCAAATGATCCTGCCACACAAAGGACTGAAGGCGACGATGAAGGTACTAAACCACTTCAAATCAAACCTAAGGAGAAGACTATCCGGACTGCAAAGAGAGAAAGGGAAAAACTTAGTGAAGCCCAAATTATCTCTAAGTTGAAGACTGTGGTAAACAGTAATGATCCTACACCTCTTTTTAAGATAATCGAAAAGGCAGGACAAGGAGCTTCAGGATCAGTCTATTTGGCAGAAATGGTATCTAACCACCAGAAAGTGGCCATCAAACAAATGGATTTGAACGTTCAACCAAGAAAGGAGCTTATAATTAACGAAATATTGGTTATGAAGGACAGTCAACACAAAAACATTGTTAACTTCTTAGATTCTTACTTGAGATCTAATAATGATTTATGGGTAATCATGGAGTACATGGAAGGTGGTTCCTTAACGGAAATAATTGAAAATAATGAAAATAAGCTCACAGAGCTTCAAATTTCTGTCATTTGCAGAGAAACTCTTTTAGGATTGCAGCATTTACACAAAAAACATATTATACATCGTGATATCAAGAGTGACAATGTATTATTGGATTCAAGAGGTAATGTGAAGATCACTGATTTCGGTTTCTGTGCAAAATTGACGGATCAAAGAAACAAAAGAGCAACCATGGTTGGAACTCCATATTGGATGGCCCCAGAAGTAGTGAAACAAAAAGAATACGATGAAAAAGTAGACGTCTGGTCCTTGGGAATCATGACTATCGAGATGATAGAAGGTGAGCCTCCATATTTGAACGAGGAACAGTTGAAAGCACTTTATTTAATTGCCACAAATGGTACTCCTAAATTGAAACATCCAGAGTTGTTGTCTACATCTATCAAAAAGTTTTTGAGCATCTGTCTTTGCGTTGACGTACGATACAGAGCCACTACAGACGAATTGGTCAAACATAGTTTTGTTAACAGTAAAGGTACAATTGAAGATTTACACCCTTTATTGACCTGGAGAAATCGAGTATAGAATTAATACAAAAAATTTAATGAACAGACTCTTACACACAGGAACTCTGTGGAAAAAATAATCAACACAACTCGGTCGTTCAACTTACATCAGGCCATCCCATGTACAGACTGAAAAAATAAAGAAGCCGGCGTGCATCCAGGGTTAATAATTAAAATTAAGATTTGTAGGCGATAAATTAGCTTCACATGCATCTTTAATGATGATAAGTCCGGCAGTCAGACTTTTAACTACAATTTTAGAGGAGTTAATTCCCCCGATGTTGAGCTTAACTGACGACCTTATGCGAAGGGTGTAATCAATTAAGAAAGTTAGCTTCAATCTAGCATTCTCTCAACCGTGAACTTTAAAATATATAAAATAATCAACAACTTTTTCTTTGCCTCTCAAACTCGACGTTAGACTATTTACAACATTCTTGCTTAACCGAATGCAGAAGGATACCGTAAGTCTGGATTTGCAGAATATTATTTTCCGATTTTCTATTTTGTTTCAAATTGGTAGCATGTGCTACAGTACCTGAAAATACGTGTAAATCACCAATAAAACAATTTCCAATAATCGTTTCTGCAACCATGTTGCCCGTATTGTCTTATCTGCAAGGGCCTTCAATTTTTGGTGTGTTGATAATCCAGAATACGAAAGTAAATAAAAATAAAAAAATATTGTTCTGTAACTTAGGTTTGCACACTTGTTTTCCCGAGTTGTCGCCTGACTTGGGCTTCCCTAGGTCCTCGGTAGATAAAAGTATTGTGTCATGTGAGTCATGTGGATAAGGGACTAATTGTTTCCAATTTTTGCTATATAGCTTATAGAATTTGCAATTCATGTCGGAGTTAACTGCACACAACTATGCTCTATATAAACCCTTTGATTCGCGAAGTTACCATAAACATACAAACACAAATAGCTTCAGCAACCTTCAATTTACTGATCTACAGCTTCATAGCCCTGATAACCAAGGACTTTGAATTGTTTAGGTTTCACTGTTTGCGTTTGTGAAGCTCTTGTCTTTTGATGTTCTCTAGTGTCTATTTTCTTTGCTCTTCGTTGAAACTATTGGCCAATATCTTCTCTGCATTCTCTCGAGCTTCAATATAGACCTGCGCAGTCTTTGGTGGATAAACCTGTTTGACCAAGTTAATATATATCTGAGAGCTGATGGCCTCTATTGGGGTGTATACAAGGTAAAGTATTTCGAAGAACATAAAGAAAGATGGTTGTCACTGTAAAATGAATAAAAATTTGAACGCAGTTTGAGTGTGCGAAGATTCTACAAAGAGTCTCTATTTTCATTTGAGAAAATGAAATTTAGTATGGAATTTGTGAACACTTCTCCGAAGACTGTGAGTAAGCCAACTTACCAATGGTCCCAGAACGGGAAGGCATTGAAGTTTCGGAGCTCAACAATATGCCAATTGCCTTGTAATTACCTGTATAATCGGGGCGTCGCGCATTTATGTTTGACTTTCCACTTGCATATCACCGAAATTTGCCATTACAAATGCTCTAAAAAGAAGTTTAGCTATTTTGTCGTAGCTTCCCCTCCTTTTCTTGTATGATAGACCATCAAACTTATCTCATACAATCAATTATTGGTGAGGAATACACGGATATAACTGAAAACAAATAAAAAATAAAACCTTACAGTATGCCGCATATTGGGCCGGGTGAGCCGCACCTTTGTGTTCTAAATTTAAATATAATCAGTGGAACTACCAGTTGCCATGCAAGAAGCGGCTCTTACAGCAGGATTTGTGAAAATTAATTACCTCGGATAATACAACCACAGCGTACGTAGAACCTGATCGTTTATTGTACAATATTTTACATCTATTCATTATTTACATCCTAATATTAACTCTTGACGTATTCTCTTGCTTGCCAATTTCACGTATTATAAATATAGTGGTCGTCGTGGTGTAAGTGCATGTCCATGTCGTAGCCTTTAAATCTCTTGCTGTTGTAGTCATTCCCTATGTGTTGAGGAAATGGGAAGTATTGTTGCTGTGCGTGGTATTGGGAAGGTGTTGGTTGACTGTAGTGGGATTGGTGATGAGTTGGAACATGATGTTGCAGCTGAGGTACAGAGGCGGGAGCTTGCAGTTGAAGTGGGTGTTGATTGTGGTGTTGATATTGGGGCATGTCGTGATAGAATATGTTCAAGTTCAGAGAAAGACTGAAATTCGAATTGGAGCCAACAGCTGGAGACGCAAATGGAGCCGTAGCCTCTTCTTCTTTAGGTTGGACCCCATAGACAGAAGAACCACCAGTGACGGCTGCAGAAGCAGGAACATTGGAAGCAGTATTGGTGTTGGCCGTAGTTCCAGCTCCACTGTAGTAGTCGTAGTTAGATGGAACCGGCAACATGAAGTTGCTCTTTTGGTAATAGACAGAAGGCGGAGGAGGAGCACTCACCACTGGACTGGCATTTGAGTTGTAATTATTGGTATTCATTCCCATGTGCAGAAGCTGGTAGTTGTTATCCAAAAAGTAATGTGCTTCATCTTCAATAGGAATCTTTCCTCCCAAATTGCTCTCCTTGATGGAGCTCCAAAGATGATTGTGTACTGCAACATGTTTCAAGTCACCTTCTGAAGGACGTACAAGCTTTCCATTCATCACATCGTTGGCATTGTAGTAACTTATCAAGTGAATAGTTTGACGTTCTGGTTTTTCAGCCCGCAATGCAAGCTCTTTGATTGTGGTGGTGATACTCAAGGTCTTCTTGATCAATCCGTTGTCTTTAAATCCATGTTGAGTGCCAACCACGGACGAAGTGGTGTCGATGTCTTCGGTGCTCAAACTCATCTTACGTTTCTTGTTCTTATTAGCATCTTCGGCCAAGCTATCCTTGTCAAGTTCCCTATAAACGAGAAACCTTCCAAGGATTCGGGAAGGAGACCAGCTGACACCATCAGTCCATCTTTTGATACCACTGTGTTCTTCGATGAAAATAAAAACGTTACCCGATTTGATGAGTTCACTACGTTCTCTTTCATGAGGTCTGCGAGGAATCACAGCTACCTGGCGATCAAGTGCGGCCTGGATGATAAGAAGAGCGTCTTTGGTCAGTCCCACATAGCCGTGGTATGAAGGTTCCAAGTTTCCAGAACGGGACATTGTTGTGAACAATAGCGGTGGAAGGTGCCTTAGGGAGAAGAATAACGATGAAGCGGAACCGGTTAAAGCAGATATGAAGGTGTGGAGTTACGTATATGACGTAGAAAACACACGATCCAAACTAAAGGAGTTTTAACAATTTGCAACTAGGGTTAAAAAAAACGAGAGGGTGCAGCACTTTTATATACGCAATGGGGCCCCAACAACAGGATTCAAACGGACACGGAAAAATACCTGAAAATAAATGAAAAATAAAAAGACAGGTTCTGGGGGTCCTTTTGTTTCATGTGCAGCAGGTTGTACGCAAAGTAAGTGCAGGATGCATGGCCAGGGCAATTGAAAACGCCTGCCTTTTCATGCATTAGAATCCCACTTCAACGCCAGAAAAAACCTCTCCGACGCTATATGCAGTGGCCGGCTCTACAGGTTTGGGATCCTCCCCCTCCAGGTCCATACACCCAGGGTCTGGTTATATACTTAGAGTTTAGAAACGTTAAGGTATACATAAACCCTACAACATGCACCTCGACTCCTTTGTCTGGCGATGGGGTTCAATGGGTTAAGGTACTGTCTATGACAAAGTCTAGCTACCAGAAGTCTTGTCACATGCCTGTAACCATGGCTCGTATTGCGTAGTCACCAGCAATGGGAGGGCAAATCTAAAAATATCGGCTATAAAATAAAAATATAAAATAAATTAACGAGTGTTATAAATATCCCCAAAAGTGGGCCGATAATGCGCTTTTTAACAGCAACACCTATTATTGTCCTGCGGCTCGGACATATAAGCCAAATTAGAGTTATTCTAGAACCTCACTTGGTGGGTCGTGTCTCGGATGTAACTCCAAAAATGAAACTGGCCTCCAGGACCTCATACAGTTCCTCCACCGTATTCCGCCTAATCAGGAAGATTCCGGCTCCGTACATGCACCGTATGCGCATGGTGCAGCCTTTTGCTTCGTGCCATCAACTCCACTATTTGGTTTCCCTCGTGACCCCTCCTTGGCCTACCTGGCTCATGGGTAGCTTATTGCCGTCTAACCGTTCATCATGTCTCAATGAAACCATATTTCCTCTTTCATAAACAATAGATTAAAATTATTTGTTTTATTTTCAATATCATTTTTACGGATGAGCTTAACAGTTTTGACTTTTATTCCATTGGTCTCAAACTAAACTACTCGCCTTCACAATAGAAGCGATGTAGAACATGTAATTGCAAGCTACGTCACACTCTGGGGATTTGCCTCATCGGTCGAGTCATGCAGAAGTCACCATTTTCTTGAGCTTTGGTATTGCCGAATATTGCCTCCCGTATCTGCAAAATTTACCACCACATTAAAACCAGCAAATAGCATTATTTCAAATTCCAAAAACTATTCTTCCCTTGATGCATCTCCTCTTATCAATCCATTTGTACCTATCTAATCTCTTAAAGCTCCAACCTTAACTTAACCTCAGTAATAGATAATTACCATCAATATAAGCATTAGGGTTACCTATCAAGTTGATCTATTATGCGTGTTACTGCACCGTTGGTCCCACATTCTTGTTGAGGTTATGAATATCCCGTCTGTGCATAAACCGTCTAACTCTATTTACGGTGTTTCAGGTTATGTGTAATTAAAAATAGCCCTGTCGCCATGCCCTTCCAAGTTGTGGATGTCATATATAAAACGCCGCCTCATCTCATCGCCCGCCTTTTCCATATTTCAAACCGTCTTAGTCTCACAGTGCGTCATGTGCATAATTATGGTATGATTGGTTATGAAGAAATGTTTTCTCATTACAAGGTTGATCCGGCATCATTTGTCTGCTCATGTCGTGGATTGCTGGGCTGGCACAAAAAATCCGCTCCGTCCCAATGAGGTAACTCATGAGGTGCGGCACTGGCTTAGGGTGATTCGCTACCAGGAGCCGCATTGTTACCGCCGCTGGGTAGCCAATCTTATTGATCTCCGCCGCCACCTTCCCCCTCCTCCTATTCACTTCCGTTGTTTCCACCATCACATCTACATTCAAGGCCATAGCCTTTGAAAATAACCTTTAATTCCACTCCTGTCCAGCCAATCGGCATTTCTGTTCCCCTTTGATGCCACTAATATTTCCCTCATTTTCGTTGCTCCAACCTGGTCCCTAATATCCACCGCCACCGTTGCCCTGACTACTGCGAACCCTCGCCCCGGAGCTCGTCGCAGTCTGCGACAATAAGCCGGCTACATCTGTTTTTTTCTTATCCATGGTTACCGCACGCGACCTGGGGCACTGCATTGTGTTTTTGCTGCTCACGCTTCTCTTATCCCCCTATTTCTCGTACATACTTACTTGGCTGGTATCTTTATTTATTACGTGTCTCCTGCTTTTATACATCAGAAGTCACTTCTATCCGATTACTTCTCCTATTAAATAAGAGGGATTTTGTCAGCTAATATCTTTTACTTTGCATGGATCGCTCATCCTGTTGCTCCACATATACGAATCAGTCGAATTATTTGATGAATAAGTTAGATTACCAGAATCACTTGCCTCCTTATCGATCCCTACTCAATCCCAATGCCAAATACGACTACCAACTTCACCTGCTCATTCCTATAAGCCAGAATGAATTGAATCAATTGAAGCTCATATTCAAACGCAACCAATCACAGAAACCTACCTTTAAGATGAAGTACAAGAGTTTATTGAATGATGTGAATCGGAAAATATCATTGAAAATGTCTAATCCCAATTTCTTGAATAGCAATTCAAATACCCTGGTTTCGATTAGCTTTGTTCCTCTGGAAGATGCTATTACTTTTAAATCACTACCAATTGAGATCCAATTCCATGTGTTTTCCTTTCTTGGTAAAGAAGACTTGAAGTCTACCATGGTATCCAGCAGACACTTTTATAAGCTTTCTAAGAAATTTCTATACAAAAACTTGGTATTTGATCTGTCTTATCGCTTTGGTCAGTTCATTACTATCTTAAGAATAAATACCAAGCTAGGAAATTTAGTTGAGTCTATAGACTTGTCTGGTTTGAAACCATGCAATTATGAACTTGAGTCGGATTCTAATTTGTCGAATCAAACTTCTTTGGACTCTGAAATGAATGGGGAAAATGAGTTATCATTTGCCGAAAATGACAACATCAAGGCTGGCTGGAGAGACTGGAAATTTATGAGAAACCCTCTCTACTCTCGAAGCTTTGGGTTATCTCGAGTTCTGTCAAACTGTCCCAGTTCCAACTCTACCAAATCTTCTGAATCCAATAGGAGAAAGAAACTTAACTTTTCGTTTTTGCGGTCTAAGAGAAATAAACTCAATGGAACCCTTGCAAGTCATATACAGATTCATGGTCTGCATTCTATGGGGCATTCCCATTCACATCCTTCTATAAATCGTTTCTTGACAAACTTTTCCAATACAAGAGATCTCCCAGTTGGATATATTTTACATTTACTCAGTTTGTGTCCCAACTTAACTTCAATCAACCTAGGCAATTTACAATTGTCGACTGACTATGAAATCAATCCAAACTACATCTACAAGTTCCATACTTTTGATATTATCAACAATTATCCTGCTACTATGTTGAGGCAAGTAAATGATCTAGATGACTCGGGGTCTATTTATAATTTGAATTTGCTCGAACCTAGATTTGATCTTGACAACATTTCCATTCTATCTAGTTCATCATCATCGAGATCCAAATTGAAATCCATATCAAAGTCACAGGGCCCTGTTTGGAAATATAATTCGTTGTTGTCACCGGTACCTAATTTGAATTATACGAGTAAAAATGATGGTAGACTTTATTTGAGTGATTTAAACTTGAAGTCAATCAACCAGACCTATCTATCAAAGGTCAATGAGTTTGACATCTTGAATTTGATCATCAAACGCCACAAATTCAATATCAACTTCCATTATTTGGACCTAAGCTCGATGATCTGGCTCAATAAGAAGCTTGTCCAGAGCTTCTTGTGTAAATTTTTAAAGTCCTCAATAGATTCCGACCACGATTCACAGGTTGATTCCAGAAATCTTATCATCAACCTAACAAATTCTGGTATGTACAAGGATCTTGTGTGGGCTAAAAGAATGGATTTGAATACCGATGAAGGTATTACACTTGTGAACAACATATTGAAAGATGAATTACTTAATGATTGGGAGTTAAGATTGAGGAATGATAGAATAAGAAGAGGTAGAATGGCAGAGAATTATCTCCACTGATCTGTGATCAATGGAGGTATACCAATTTCTTCTGGTAAGCTTATTTCGTGGTTCTACTACAAATTTTCAATTCTGATAAATAGCTTTACTTTTTTTTGCTTTTAACTTGAGCCTTTATTGTGGCCATGCTTTTAAAATATGTCAATATCATAGGCATTTTATAAGCTGATAGATTTATAGATTTGCTACTACAGCATATGAATATATAATTGTAAATGTATCAGTCATCAGGTCATCACCAATTCATGGATCAGCTAAAATCAAAAGACTAGCGACCTTAAAAGCGATGGTTTTAAGACTGAGATTCTTCAATATAGGATACCCAACCAGTGAAACTACCCAGCGGCAAAGTTAATGCTATAACGATAGCTCACAAATTAAGGCACCCATAGTTGAAAAAAAAAAAATTTTCGTTGATCTTTTTTTTTGAGAATTCTGAATCTCACGAAGCACAAAAAAATCCCAGCCTAAGCATGAGTGACTTGAGTTCCCAATTGTCAGCGTTCAAAAATAAGATCAGAAGCGGGCCTTCCGTATCTATGCCTAGGCATGCCATAAACAAACCTAAGGAGTCCCTTCCAACTTCAAAACCCACGCAATATCAACCTCTGGCACCCTCCAGTTCCCCCCATAAAAGACATCATGATACCGTTAATGAAGCTATTAAAAGGCAAAAGACCGCGTCCAAGCACATATCCAGTTCTCACTTATCTACACAATTACATTTAGCTGTAGAGCATATAAAGCTGAACGATAGGCCAGTTAAAATAAGTGAATTGCAGGAATATTTATCGTTTGATGTTTCTCAGACATTATTACCATTACTAAAGGAAATTGATAGATTAAAGTATGATGTCAAAAATGGAACTCTTGAATACGTAAGTTTACACAACATAAGATCTTCTGAGGACTTATTAAACTTCCTTAGAGCACAACCAACCTTCAAAGGAGTTTCTGTTAAAGAGTTAAAAGACGGGTGGGCCAATTACCTTCAGTCAATAAATGAGTTAGAAGCCGAAAATAAAATTTTAGTTCTAAGAACAAAGAAAGAGAATGCTCCTAGGTTAGTATGGGCAAATTTTGGAGGTAATTTGGATACAATAGAAGAGGAATTCAAAGCTATGTGGGCCAAAGTGAAAATCCCAACCCAGGATGATTTATACCAGGCCTTGATTGAACAAGGCTTAAAGCCAACTGGTGCTGATCCTAACATTGTTAGACGGAGACCTAAGAAAGAAGAAAAAAAGCAAAAGAAGTCGAGAAAGGGAAAGATCACCAACACCCACATGAAAGATATCTTGAAAGACTATTCTCTGTTAATATGATTATATCCTGATTCAATATACGCGTATTTTTTAGCACGCTTTTGTTCCTGTTTTGGCATCGTCTGTCTTCGCATTCGAAGGAAATTTCAAAGTAACATTGATACTAATAAATCATGTCTGGTATGTGTAAGCTTCAGTACAATCATCTTGTTGTGAACCTGGTATAATGATTTAGCTAGATATTAGGGAGTACTCAAAACAGAAGCATCTCAATTTCAAAGATAATCAGAGAATACAATAAAACCATTACATTCAAAATATATTAGATCAAAAGCAAGATATTTACGTTTGGTCAAATTCGACCTTTCCATGTACTTCTGGTTTAATGTTCCTTATTATCTATAATTCCAGTTGTCACTATCAGATCATGTCTTGGTGTGTGCATCCCTCAATACTAACAAAGATAGTTGATTTTAATACCGTTGCAACCGAATTTTGTAATTTCTATTACCAGCAATTTGACTCTGACAGAACCCAGTTGGGTAACTTGTACAGGGACCAATCCATGCTTACTTTTGAAACCTCCCAGTTACAAGGTGCCAAAGATATTGTTGAAAAATTGGTCTCGTTGCCTTTCCAAAAAGTTACCCACAGAGTCTCCACCTTGGATGCCCAGCCAGCTTCCCCAAGTGGTGACATTCTTGTCATGGTTACTGGTGAATTATTGATTGACGAAGAACAAAACGCTCAACGTTATTCCCAAGTATTCCATTTAATTCCTGATGGAAACTCATACTATGTTTTCAACGACATCTTTAGATTGAACTACTCTTAAATAATATGAATAAAAGTGATAATTGTATCATTTCCAGTGGCTATATATACATATCAGACTTCGTCTATAGATTAGTTTCACTTACAACCTGCCCATGTTGTAACATTCAATATTGGCTCGCGACGCAAAACAAATACTTTCAGGAGTAAAATATTGATGACAGACATCCCAGCTATTCCCAAAAGACCCTCAAAGGGATCGTCATCAGAATCAGTGGATGTTAAAGAAGCTGAGACTATACTGGATCCAATTACGAATCAATTGCCGGTTTCAGCGGAAGAAAAAGAATTGAGCGAACTGTCTATTGTCATGGACGAGTCGACTGTACCCTCCGTTCCACCTAGGCCCAACTCCAAAACTCAAATGTTGCCAACTTCAAAGGTTCTTGAAAACGAAGATTTAGAGAACTCTGGAAGTGTAAAGGAAAATCTAGAAAATGATGGAGATAAAACTCCAGGCAATTCCAAAACAAAGATCACCTTTAAAGATGATTTACCATCTGAAGACGAAAACTTTGCGGCCACGGATTCTTCGAGCTTCGATGATGATCAAGAAACTGTCTTGCAGGAGAGGGATGATCCAGAACCGCATACAGAAGCTGATGGCCTTCCTCATAATTTAGATGGGGAGGTAGATAATTCTTTAAGGGTTGAAGACAAAATCGATACTATGTCTACATTGAGCACCATTAGTGCTGAAACTGGAAGTCTTGGACAGGATACCGAATCCGTTCCCTTAGTTCCCAAAAGGCCTCCAAAGAAAGGAACTCTTTCCGAAGACAATGAAGCTGCTCCCAGCGTTGAAAAAGCAAACGACCAAAGCACAGAGGCACTAAGGCCAACAAAAGATGAAGCAGTCCAGACAAGTAGCTCAAATGGTATAGATATTCAAGGCTTAAAAGATCCCCGTTCGGGGGTTAAAGTTGAGGATGAACCCAAGATAGAGTCACCAGAGAATATTTCTAATGAGCTTGTACTAGAAAAGGAAGTAGGAAATAGCCAGATCGATGGAGCAAGTTCGCCTGTTGATGATAAAAAGCCGGTGGTCCCATCCAGACCCAAACCCAAGACTCATGTATCTTCCTCTTCCACCGATTCTCAAACATCTAAGAAAGCACCCCCTCCGAAACCGAAAAAGCTTTCGTCCAAAATTGCTGCATTTCAAGAGATGTTAAACAATAGGCCTCTGCCGGCATTAGCTTCGGGACAGAATGAGACTGTGAACTCTTCAAGACCAGGAAATCAACTTTCCTCTTCCCATATGAAATTTGCTCAAAATTTACTGGGTATTGTGGGGCGTGGTTTTGCTTTGCCAGGTATGGTAGATTCTAATACCTTGGTTCAGGACGCTATGAAAGGCAAAAGTGATGAGGATGAATCATTAGATGGGAAGAGTGAAAAGTCTTCCGAGGCCAAAGCACCTTCTAGGCGTGCTAAAGGTCCTAGAGGTAAGAAGTTACCCAAAAGTTTATCTCAACCTATGGCTATCGAACAAATACAAAAGTTCAGCGTCGAAGAGTATGAGTTATGGCTGGTGGAATTGATGAAGCAATTCGTTTCTTCTGAAGAATCAGTTAGAACAGATACCTTCAATGGCGAAGAAAAGTTGAAGTCACTTCCAGCAAGTACAGAAGCAAGCTCCAACGTGACCTTAGAAAATCTGAAAGTTGAGGATCATCATTACAAAGAAGAAGCACAGAACGAAAATGAGTTCCAAGACAGATTAAGCGAATCCCAAGAAGAATTAAACGAATCCCAGGATGAACTAGAGAAACAGGAAGTCAAAATGAAGAAATAGAAGGTTTCGATGCGGAGAACAGTCATAAGAAATTCAACAAAGAATCTTTGGATCTCCATCTGGAAAACCATCAAATCTCCAGTCATATCGAAACTTCCACTGATGATATTCCAACACAAATTTCTAACATAAACAGTTCCTCAATCGATTCGAAGAATTCACTGAATGAAGAAGCTAGTTGATTGAGTACATATCCTCGATATCCGATATATCGTATTTAGTTTTGTTGAATTCTTACGTTATTAACTAAATTTCCCCTATAAAAGTAACTCAAGAAAGGCTATACCTCGACTAATACTCTACCAAGTTATCCTCATCTATTCTCTAATCTTCGAAGGCTTGTCTCGTTTCTGATGAAGGGACTCATACTGAAATAGAACCGTTTCTCTCGAAGATTCAATAATCTTACCCCCAGCTGCTGTTACTTCTTTCGGTAGACTTGTTTCTTTTGGCTTTTTGTCTGGATCTATTTCAAGGCAAAACTCGTGATCATCGACAGAGCTATTGCTTGTGTAAGCACACATCAATTTTCTCCTTTCCTCAGAAACCCTTAGTTCTACTTCTTTATCATCGACATCTTCATCTTCAAGCTTTTCCTGTAATTCCATACAGGTACTTTCTATTTCTCTCAAAGAATGGTGGTTCAAAAGCTCTTTTTGTAGTTCATTCTCCACTACTGTTTTTGTGATTGAGTGATTTTGGAGTTTCTTGAGTTTGTGTTGCTTTTTCTTTAATTTGTCTTTAGAAATATCGTATGCAACTCTATCTCCTGTAGATGCTAAATTCTTAGATATATATCCTGAAGTGCCTGATCCACGGGCAGTTCTCAAACCTATTCCATTACTTGACATCAAAAATAAAGCTCATTGAATTCTGTAACGCGAAACAATAATCATATTTTTTTTTGAATGGGTTATCAGAATGCTCAGACATAAAACGAGGTTTGTGATATTTTCCGTGCTTGTAGTTCTCGTCTGGATAGTGCTTTTACAAAACATTGATTCCACGTCCAATGATGTATCCTATTTGCGGCCTTTCCTGTCGCTATACTCCGAACAGGAAGGAATAAACTACGAAAAACCAATTGTTGGTCAGAATATTGACAGAGATCCAGGACATAGTTTCTGGTTGAAAGTTTTCAATGTGTTTGATGGTGGTAATGTCAACTTGACCCAATCAGCGTTGGAGAGTGCCATTCAGTATGTGGATAAGTCGCAACAGAAAGAGGGGCCAAACTCAAAATCCGTTTTGTTATCAAAAGCATACATTTCATCTGATATAATTGACGAGCTCCGAGTCAAGCACCAATTTGTACTTGCCAATCTCCCCAAAAAGTTAGCTGAGCTGACGCATAATTCGGGGTCCAGCGGTATAGTAATGATTGGAGGCCAAAAGTTCTCCTGGTTGTCCTATCTAGCTTTAATGTCATTGAGAAAGGCGGGCTCTGAGCTCCCAGTAGAGATAATATTGCCACAATATGATGATTTTATTCAAGAGCAAGATTTCTGTCGTAACGTCTTGCCTAAATTGAACGCCAAATGCGTTGTGTTACCTGAGGTCTTGGGCGCTGAAGTGATGACTAAATGGTCAGAAAAGTTTGCGAGCTACCAGTTGAAATCATTGGCCTTAATGGTATCAAGCTTCCAAAATGTGTTATTATTGGACTCAGACAACATTGTTGTGCAAAACCCTGATAGTCTCTTTGAATCGAAACTATTCAAGAAATTTGGAATGATAACTTGGCCCGATTATTGGGAGAGAACTATCTCCCCTATCTTTTATGACATAAGTGGAACAACTGTCAACGAAAATAAAAGAGTGAGATACAACAGGTTTCCCTTAGCTGTTGCGGAAAGCGATAGAAGTAACATTTTCGTCGGCGGAAATGATGAAACAAGCGTTCCATTCCACGATTTGGATGGAACTATTCCTAACTTATCGACAGAATCGGGGCAGTTAATAATTAATAAAGATGTGCATGCTTGTACATTATTTTTATCTATGTACTATAATATGCTTGGTCCAAATTTGTACTATAGGTTATTTTCATTGGGAGAACAAGGTGAAGGAGATAAAGATACCTTTCCTGCTGCAGCAAACGTATGCCAGCTGAAATTTTATCAAGTAAAGTCATTCATCAAGACACTAGGCTATGCTGATGACAATGGGAACTTTCAAGGCGTAGCTATGGGTCAAAAAGATCCAATAACAGATTACGAAAATTATGAAAAATATTTGGAAGCACCATCAAAGTTGAAAGAGAATAAGTTATTACCTCTTGAGAAGCAAATGGAGAATATTGATACCATTCAGAAGGAATTTTTCAGCGAAGGTTCTGGACTGATTTTTGCTGTACACTGTAATTATCCGAAGCTAGATCCTGTAGTGTTATCGTCTAGGGAAGACTTATTTGATATTGAGCAGAACAAGCTCAAGTATAGAATTTATGGTGGATTCACATATGATGATCCAAATATCAGGACGAAGACAATAGATTTTGAATACGAACAATGGAAAAATATTGAAAGGGCATTGTGTATCGATGCAATCGAATTTAGCTACTTCAAAGATTATGATATTCCTAAATTTTGCACCATGGTCAGAAATCAAGTGAAGTCCTTACATATTTCTTCTTAAGCTCAGTACTCTTTTGATGTATATGAGTGATTTTCACGTTCCCTTGATACATAATAGAACCAAACTTAATTGCTCTCAAAAGCTATAAAATCCTCTAAGTTGTCAAATGAATTTGAGTAAAGCGCTTATGAGAAACCGAACATGAAGTATTGTATAGAAAACCAGCTGTTAGTAAAAATAAGCTGAATTGGCTTACAGTCTTATTTGTGGATTGGTAGATCTCAGAATTCCCTCATAGTAAGATGCTACTCTGGAATCATTTACGGCCCCTCTTGATAAAGTATAGTTTACCTAAAAACATACCAATAAATGAGCGCCATTTTGGAACAAAAGTCTAGTAGCGGCTGTCAAAGTAAGTTGTTGTAGTAAAACAATCTAAAATCATCCTACAAGGAAAAAACTTACGACTGCCATAAGCTCTGCAAGAGTAAACAAATATATGCTTTATGATTAAGAATGTAGAACTTATTCCCTATTTTTGAAGAATAATTAATTGGATTGATACCCAATTGCAAATTTTGTAAAAATTGCAAATTTCTGGTGAATGAACACAAGTTAGCAACACCTCGGAATGTAACAATTGGATATCACGAGAATCTTGGACTAGGTAATCAGAAGTGAATAAGGTAAAATGATGTTTACTACATATTAAGTTCCTGATAAAATACTTCATGGAGGTCGGTTAACTTTCTAACTGCACTAATGTTTTGTAGCCATGCCCACATTGGTGAACTCCTGTAATTGTAGTATGCACAACTTCATGTCTCGACTACCGTATTCAAAACACTGGTAATCTCTTATTACTAGATCTATTGATATTCTTTACTCAATAGCTCTAAAAAAGAAATCTATGACGACTATGACGACTGATACTGGTTTTGGGCGTCACTTCGGTGGCTTCCCCTCGTCGAATCGAAGAATTATTCAAGGCAAAGACAAGGACCAAAAGTCACGTGCCCATATCAACAATAGACAGGAATAAAAACATCTAAGCGAGAATATAGCCTCTAATTCATTACAACTAAAAAAAAAAACATTATCATGTCTACTAATGTTGAAGAAATCAAGGAACGATCAACCCAGTCTTTAAGGGATGCTCAATTACTAAGCACATTAGTTCTTGAAGTTCCAGAGGATAAGAAGCTTCAAAACCTCCTCAATTATTCTCAATGGGAGGAGAATTTACAAAATTTTGACTTTGCTAACTTTATTGGCGATGCCCAACTACTCCTCAAGCATGAAGGGCCCTTATATGAACTTGTGAAGGTATTACCAGGTATTACCAGAGGAAGATCAGGTATGTCAATTTGCGAAGTTTGAGAGGGCCTATCATTATTTTCTTAAGTTGACTTTATCTAAGCCGGTTCAGGAGTACTTTCTGAACGTTCCCAAAACTGTCTCTACGTTGTACTCAGCCATTATCAAACATTTTGAGACACCATCCATGGAATTGGGATTTAAAACTTTTGACTACTATGCAACCAGATCGGGCCCTATCAATCCTGGTGTTGACTTTCTCACGTTTTGTAGCTTCACCAGGTTCCTTAAGATTAAGGACCCAACTTCTCAACTCCTCTTGTACAGTCATTTTTATTGTCTTGCAACTGGAGATAAAACAATTAATTGGGTTTTTAAAACTAGGTTTCCTCTGGAAATTCCCGACCTAGAGTATGCCCAAAAGAGGTTACGTGAAGTAGCGCCCTACTTCACTAAATCCAAGCAATCAGGTGGTACTTCTCTTCCATCGAAGAAAGCAGAAAAGTGCATTGTGTGACAAGGGTTTGGACATAGGGCTTCACAATGTAGGAACCGGTACTATTACTCATCCGAAGGGAGTCGTATAAAGGTTAACAAAAATTATGTTAAACGGGCACTAGCACGGGGAAATCAATCTGTGAATTCTGAAGGCCGATTGAATGCAGTTTCAGGCTCAGATCGTATCTTCTGATTCTAATATTTCGTTTTAAGATGCTCTTGGATTACAATGTTGAGAGCGTTAAGAGTTACATATGTAACCAACACTGATTGAATCTAGTAATTGGAGGTTACTAGTGTGTTGAACATGATAGTGTGTAACTATCAGGATTAAATAGTGTAACTACAATCTAGAGGGGTGTGTCCAAGACGAGTGTGGACCCGCACTGAGAAGGCTGCAAATTCTTATTTGTATTTAAAGAGTTAAGCACTGCCAGGTAATGGACAGTAGAGTGATAGACTGCCGTGTAATAAACGGCTAAGTAATAGATGTGCAATTTGTCTGAGTTCTATTTAAAGGAATGGAATTCCTTTAAAGAGAAATAAGAAAAATATATATATCTTCTCAATATGTCTGAAAGTATTGAGCAACTTAAGTTAAAATTAAACGTAGCGTTTACTGAAGTTCAACATAGTGAGAAAACTTGCGGTACCTGTGATGGAGTAAACCTGAATTGGTAAAGATCACTTGCTGGAACCTTATAACCAATATCTAATAGCGATCCGCTATCAGAAGTGACTCTCACCGCATTGTGAGTAAACACTAACTGACTATTAAACACCGGCATAAGTTTAGACACAGAGAGCAATGAGACCTGAGCTGAGGGTACATAGTGTACATCCATAATCTCAATTGAAATGTCATTGTAGTGAAACTACATGCTACCCACACCTAAGGACTGAAATGAATATCCTACAGCTGACAAGGTGACCAGCTGAGACTGATAATCGAAGAACCAGTCCTTCCTAGGAGTTAAATGGATAGAGGCTCCAGAATCAATGAAAATAGGCAGGGAACCCTTAGCGCAGCATGCATATCAAGATTGATGTGTATTGATCTTTGACGTACTACTGTGCAGGGAACCCCACAATTGTTATTCAGAGCATCCTTAAATACCAGATTGGATTCAGAGAACCTGTGGCCGGAGTAGCGGGTTGCATCATGTTATTCACCTGGTTACGCTCATGTTTCCACTAACGCTTACCGGGAGGATAAGACCGGTTCGTAGAGTGTTTGTTGACTCTGAGACGATTACCTTCAACCGAGTAATAATGAGGACTGGGACATTGAGGTGCCGTGTGACCAAATCCTTGACATACAAAGCACTTACGCTACGTTCCTGGAAGATATTTCTTAGAGAAGAATAAACTACCTTGTTCTTGTTCTTGTTGCTTATCTGTAAATTGTTCAGATTCTCCAAAGACTTCAAGCATACGACGAGCAGTCTCTAAGTCTGGTGCATCATCATACAATGTTGACCGGATTTCCTTATTGATCGAAGTATCTCCAGTCCAAAGAATATAGAAGTGTCTGAAGAAGAGAACTTGAGAAGTAGGATCATAAATTTTGAGGAAACGGGTAAAATTGCAGAACTTATCAAACTCCTCGGCGAGATTGGCCACAGTCCTTGGTCTGATAACGAAATGATCAAAAAGCAGCATACCCAACTCAAACGTGGGTCTTTCAAAACGACTAACTATGGCGTCATACAACAGGGTACCTTTCTTAGGTACATGATTAAACATACCTTGAACCAGGCAAGTCAAGCTCAGAGCAGGAAAATCATAATAGACCTCATCAAATTTTTCAAGATAATAGGTTCAGTCTGCCTCAGCTAAAGGCTCAATTAATATGTATAAGTCACTTTCACATTCAAGAAGTGATTTTACTTGACTGATCTCCGGATACCGTGGCCCAAGTATATCATTTTTCCAGCTTGAGTAATTTGAAACACCATTAAGTTTGTCATCATCTGGAAATAGATGTAAGCGGCTCATAACCTGTTGAACTTCAGTAAAGGCTACGTCTAATTTTAACTTAACTTTCTGAATACTTTCAGACATATTGAGAAGATATATATATATTTCTTATTTCTCTTTAAAGGAATTCCATTCCTTTAAATAGAACTCAGACAAATTGCACATCTATTACTTAGCCGTTTATTACACGGCAGTCTATCACTCTACTGTCCATTACCTGGCAACGCTTAACTCTTTAAATACAAATAAGAATTTGCAGCCATCTCAGTGAGGGTCCACACTAGTCCTGGACACACCCCTCTAAACTGTAGTTACACTACTTAATCCAGATAGTTGCACACTATCATGTCCAAGACACTAGTAACCTCCAATTACTAGATTCAATCAGTGTAGATTCAATCAGTGTTGGTTACCTATGTAACTCTCAACACTCCCCCATAACCAACACTGTTAGTTATGTCTCGTCATACCACTCCGGTAGACTAATTCTTGAAACTTAACCCTGCCTAGGGGTTTGGTAAAAATGTCAGCGACATTAAACCCAGTATTTACTTTTCTCAATTCAACTTTCTTAAGATGAATTAACTCTCTCAAATAGAAAAATCTAATTTCTATTGCTTTCGTCTTCTCAGACACCTCTTTATTATTTGCTAAAAGAATACATGCCTGATTATCCTCGTAGATAATCACAGACCTTGTTATTCCTATCTCGAGCTCTTCACAGGTGTCTGAAATACTGACTACTGATTTGGCTGTCTCAGCAGCACTCATAAACTCTGCATGCGTGGATGACGTTGCTACTCTATCTTGCTTTCTGCATCTCCACATTATCGGTGAACCACCAACTTTGACCATGTACCCGTAAACTGACTTTCTATCATTTGGGTCTCCTGCCCAATCACTATCTCCATAAGCATGAAGCTCAGGCTCTTCTGGCCTATAAAATAATCCTAAGTTGGTTGTTCCTCGTAAATACCCAAAAATCTTCTTCGCTGCTTTAACGTGACACTCATATGGATCTTGCATCTTCTGAGCGAGGATCCATACTGCAAACGATATATCTGGTCTGACTGTGGTTGCTGCATGATTCAATGAACCTATCATTGATTGGGAAAGTTTCTTCTCTGCCTTCACGGCTTTATCTTCTAATTCATTTCTATTAGTATTAGGGCATGCTGCATGATTACTGTTGAGAGTTGCATAGGTAACCAGGTAACCAACACTGATTGAATCTAGTAATTGGAGGTTACTAGTGTCTTGGACATGATAGTGTGCAACTATCTGGATTAAGTAGTGTAACTACAGTTTAGAGGGGTGTGTCCAGGACTAGTGTGGACCCTCACTGAGATGGCTGCAAATTCTTATTTGTATTTAAAGAGTTAAGCACTGCCAGGTAATGGACAGTAGAGTGATATACTGCCG